>CM069151.1:43406188-44151379 GCA_035221665.1 Okamejei kenojei | reverse complement strand
CGCCACAAAATTCAATATCATACCTTTTCAAGCAGAGTGCAGCCACCAAATTCAATTTCATAGCATTTCAAGCAGAGTGCAGACCGCCAAATTCAATTTCATAGCATTTCAAACAGGGTGTAGGGCACAAAATTCAATTTTGGCGCATTTCATGCAGAGTGCAGGCCACCAAATTCAATTTCATAGCATTTCAACCAGAGTGCAGGCCATCAAATTCAATTTCATAGCATTTCAAGCTTAGTGCAGGCCACCAAATTCAATTTCATAGCATTTCAACCAGAGTGCAGGCCATCAAATTCAATTTCATAGCATTTCAAGCAGTGTGCAGGCCACCAAATTCAATGTAATAGCATTTCACGCAGAGTGCAGGCCAAGAAACTCAATTTCATAGCATTTCAAGCAGAGTACAGGCCACCAAATTCAATTTCATCACATTTCAAGCAGAGTTCAGGCCACCAAATTCAATTTCATAGCGTTTCATGCAGAGTGCATGCCACTAAATTCAATTTCATAGCATTTCAAAAAGAGTGCAGGCCACCAAATTCTATATCATACCTTTTCAAGCAGAGTGCACGCCACAATTCAATTTCATAGCATTTCAAGAGAGTGCAGACCGCCAAATTCATTTTCATAGCATTTCAACAGGGTTTGTAGGCACAAAAATTCCAATTTTGGCGCCATTTCATGCAGAGTGAGGACACCAAAATTCAATTTAATAGCAATTCAAGCAGAGTGACAGTGCGCCAAATTTCAATTTCAATAGCATTTCAACCAGAGTGCACGGCCATCAAATTCAATTTCATAGCTTTTCAACCAGAGTGCAGGCCATCAAATTCAATTTCATAGCATTTCAAGGAGAGTGCAAGCTATCAAATTCAATTTCATAGCATTTCAAGCAGAGTGCAGGCCACCAAATGCAATTTTCAATCACATATCAAACAGGGGTTGGCACAAAATTCAATATCATCCTTTTTTCAAGCAGATTGCACGCCTCCAAAATTCAAATTTCATAGCATTTTCAAGCAGAGTGCAGACTCGCCAATTCAAATCTTCATATGCATTTGAAACAGTGGGGTAGGCACAAAATTCAATTTAATAGGTTTCTATGCAGACGTGCATGCCACTAAATTCAATTTCATAGCATTTCAAAAAGAGTGCAGGCCACCAAATTCAATTTCATAGCATTTGAAACAGAGTGCATGTCACCAAATTCAATTTCATAGCGTTTCATGCAGAGTGCAGGCCACCAAATTCAATTTCATAGCATTTCAAGCTGAGTGCAGGCCATCAAATTCAATTTCATAGCATTTCAAGCAGCAGTGCGAGCCGACCCAAATTCAATTTCTTAGCATTTCAAACGGAGGTGTAGGCCATCAAATATTTCAATTTCTAGGTGCATTGCATTGCTGTGTGCAGGCCACACAAATTCAATTTCATAGCATTTCAAGCAGGGTGCTGCGTCACCAATTTCTCAACTTACATACATCTTCAAGCAGAGTGCAGGCAACCAAATTCAATTTCATAGCATTTCACACCGAGTGCAGGCCACCAAATTCAATTTCATAGCATTTCAAGCAGAATGCAGGCCACTAAATTCAATTTCATAGCATTTCAAACAGATTGCAGGCCACCAAATTCAATTTCATAGCATTTCAAGCAGAGTGCACGCCACCAAATTCAATTTCATAGCTTTTCAACCAGAGTGCAGGCCATCAAATTCAATTTCATAGCATTTCAAGCAGAGTGCAGGCCATCAAATTCAATTTCATAGCATTTCAAGGAGAGTGCAAGCTATCAAATTCAATTTCATAGCATTTCAAGCAGAGTGCAGGCCACCAAATGCAATTTCATCGCATTTCAAACAGGGTGTAGGCCACAAAATTCAATATCATACCTTTTCAAGCAGATTGCACGCCACCAAATTCAATTTCATAGCATTTCAAGCAGAGTGCAGGCCACCAAATTCAATTTCATAGCATTTCAAGCAGAGTGCAGACCGCCAAATTCAATTTCATAGCATTTCAAACAGGGTGTAGGCCACAAAATTCAATTTTGGCGCATTTCATGCAGAGTGCAGGCCACCAAATTCAATTTCATAGCATTTCAAGCAGAGTGCAGGCACAAATTTCAATGTTCATAGCTTTGAAACAGAGTGCATGTCACTTAATTGTAATTTCATATGTTTCATGCAGAGTGCAAGCCACCGATTTCAATTTCATAGCCAATTCATTCAAAGTGCAGGACACACCAAATTCAATTTCATAGCATTTCACAGCAGGTGCAGGCCACCAATTGATTATTTCATAGCATTTTCAATGCAACACTCAGTGCGACTACGCGAATTCAGTTTCATAGCATTTAATGCAGAGTGCAGGGCCACCAAACTCATTTTCATAGCATTTCAAGCAGAGTGCAGGCCTTCAAATTCAGATTTTCATTGGCATTTCAAGCTTAGTGCAGGGCCACCAAATTCAATTTCATAGCTTTCATTCAAAGTGAGGCCACACAAATCAATGTTCATAGCATTTCAAGCAGAGTGCAGGCCATCAATTCAATTCATGCATTTCAAGGAGAGTGCAAGGATCAAATTCATTTCATAGCATTTCAAGCAGTGTGCAGGCCACCAAATTCAATATTGTACGCTTTTCAAGCAAGAGTGCAGCCACCAAAATTCAATTTCATAGCATTTCAAGCAGAGTGCGACCGCAAACTTCAATTTATAGCATTTTCAAACGGGGTTGGTAGGGCACAACAAAATTCAAGTTTCGGCGCATTTTCGTGAGAGTGCAGGCCCACCAAATTCATATTTCATAGCATTTCACACCACGAGTGCAGGCCAATCAAAATTCAATTTCATAGCATTTCAAGCTGAGTGCAGGCCACCAAATTCAATTTCATAGCATTTCAACCAGAGTGCAGGCCATCAAATTCAATTTCATAGCATTTCAAGCAGAGTGCAGGCCACCAAATTCAATGTAATAGCATTTCACGCAGAGTGCAGGCCAAGAAACTCAATTTCATAGCATTTCAAGCAGAGTGCAGGCCACCAAATTCAATTTCATCACATTTCAAGCAGAGTTCAGGCCACCAAATTCAATTTCATAGCGTTTCATGCAGAGTGCATGCCACTAAATTCAATTTCATAGCATTTCAAAAAGAGTGCAGGCCACCAAATTCAATTTCATAGCATTTGAAACAGAGTGCATGTCACCAAATTCAATTTCATAGCGTTTCATGCAGAGTGCAGGCCACCAAATCCAATTTCATAGCATTTAAAGCAGATGTGTCAGGCCTTCAAATTCTTTTTCATAGCATTTCAAGTAGATGTGCAGGCCACCACGCAAATTGTTCAATTTCACAGCATTTCAAGGCGAGGGTACTGGTCACCAAATTCTTTTTCATACATCGTTTCAAGCAGATAGTGCAGGCCACCAAATTCTATTTCAATAGCATTTCACACTGAGTGCTGGCCTCAAATTCAATTTCATGCATTTCAAGCAGATATGCAGGCCACTAAATTCATTTTCATAGCATTTCAACAGATTGCAGGTCCTCCAAATTCAAGTTCATAGCATTTCATGCTGAGTGACGCCACTAAATTCAATTTAATAGCTTTTCAACAGATGTGCAGGCCATCAAATTCAATTTATAGCTTATATAAGCAGAGTGCAGGCCTTCAAATTCAATTTCATTAGCATTTCTAGTAGTGTGGCAGGCACACAATTTCAATTTCATAGCATTTAAAGCTGAGTAGCAGGCACCATAAATTGAATTCATATGATTTTCGTGCAGAGTGCAGGTCCACAAAAGTCATTTTCAGTGTTTCAAGCATGTGCAGGCCACCAATTTCAATTTCATGGCTTTCAAAACAGTGCAGGCACCAAATTCAATTTCATCAGTATTTGTCAAGGAGAGTGGCAAGCCATCAAATTTCATTTTCATAGCATTTCAAGCAGTGTGCAGGCCACCTAATGCAATTTCATCGATTTCTAGAGAGTGCAGGCCACCAAATTTATTTTAATAGCATTTCAAGCAGAGGTGCAGCCCCATCAAAATTCCAATTTAGAGGGCGTTTCAAGCAGATGTACTAGAGTGCAGGCCATTCAATTTCAATTTTTGTATAGCAGTTCCAAGCGATGTGCAGGCCATCAAATTCAATTTCTAGCTTTTCAAAGCAGTGTGCAGACCATCCAAATTCAATGTCATTAGCATTTCAAACAGGCGTGTAGGCCACAAAAATTCAATATATTCCTTTCATGCAGATTGCATGCCATCCAAATTCAATTCATAGCATGTTCAGCAGAGTGCAGACCGACCAAATTCAATTTCATAGCATTTCAAACAGGGTGTAGGCCACAAAATTCAATTTCAGAGCATTTCATGCAGAGTGCAGGCCACCAAATTCAATTTCATAGCATTTCAAGCAGAGTGCAGGCCACCAAATTCAATTTCATAGCTTTTCAAGCAAAGTGAGGACCGCCAAAATTCAATTTCATAGCATATTTCAACACTGGGTGTGTAGGCCACAAAATTCAATTTCAGAGCATTTTTCCATCTGAGTGCAGGCCACCAAATTCAATTTCATAGATTTCAACGCAGAGTGCAGGCACCAACATTCAATTTCATAGCATTTCAAGAAGAGTGCTAGACCAACCAAATTCAAATTCATAGCATTTGAAACTAGAGTGCATGTCAACTCAAATTCAATTCATAGGTTTCATGCAGTGTGCAAGCACCATATTCAATTCATAGCATTTCATTCAAAGTGAGGCCCACTCAAATTCTATTTTCAATAGCATTTCAAGCAGAAGTGCAGAACAACAAATTCAATTTCCATTGCATTTTCTAGCAGGAGTGCAGGCCCCCAAATCAATTTAATAGCGTTTCACACCGAGTGGAGGCACTAAATTAATTTCATCGCTTTTCAAGAGAGTGCAGGCACTAAATTCTATAAATTTTTTAACATAGCATTTCAAGCAGAGTGCAGGCCACCAAATTCAATTTCATAGCATTTCAAGCTGAGTGCAGGCCACCAAATTGAATTTCATATGATTTCGAGCAGAGTGCAGGTCACAAAAGTCAATTTCAGTGCATTTCAAGCAGTGCAGGCCACCAAATTCAATTTCATGGCCTTTCAAACAGTGCAGGCACCAAATTCAATTTCATAGCATTTCAAGGGAGAGTGCAAGCCATCAAATTCAATTTCATAGCATTTCAACGCAGAGTGCAGGCCACCAAATGCAATTTCATCGCTTTTCAAAGCAGAAGTGGGCCACACAATTTAATTTTTAGCATTTCAAGCAGAGTAGCAGCCCATCAAATCAATTTCATTGCATTTCAAGCAGAGTGCAGGCCATCAAATTCAATTTTATAGCATTTCAAGCAGAGTGCAGGCCACCAAATTCAATTTCATAGCATTTCAAGCAGAGTGCAGCCCATCAAATTCAATTTCATAGCATTTCAAACAGGGTGTAGGCCACAAAATTCAATATCATACCTTTTCAAGCAGATTGCACGCCACCAAATTCAATTTCATAGCATTTCAAGCAGAGTGCAGACCGCCAAATTCAATTTCATAGCATTTCAAACAGGGTGTAGGCCACAAAATTCAATTTCAGAGCATTTCATGCAGAGTGCAGGCCACCAAATTCAATTTCATAGCATTTCAAGCAGAGTGCAGGCCACCAAATTCAATTTCATAGCATTTCAAGCAGAGTGCAAACCGCCAAATTCAATTTCATAGCATTTCAAACAGGGTGTAGGCCACATAATTCAATTCAGAGAATTTCTATGCAGAGGACAGGCCACCAAATTCAATTTCATAGCATTTCAAGCAGAGTGCAGGCCACCAAATTCAATTTCATTGCATTTCAAGCAGAGTGCAGACCACCAAATTCAAATTCATAGCATTTGAAACAGAGTGCATGTCACCAAATTCAATTTCATAGCGTTTCATGCAGAGTGCAAGCCACCATATTCAATTTCATAGCTTTCATTCAATGATGCAGTCCACCAAATTCAATTTCATAGCATTTCAAGCTGGGTGAGAACAACAAATTCAGTTCATAGCATTTCTAGCAGATGTGCAGGTCCACCAAATTCTAGTTTAATTGCGTTTCACCAACGAGTGGAGGCCACTAAATTCAATTTCATAGTCGATTTCAAGCAGAGGTGCAGGCCCTAAATTCAATTACGTAGCATTTCAAACAGAGTGCAGGCCACCAAATTCAATTTCATAGCATTTCAAGCAGAGTGCACGCCACCAAATTCAATTTCATAGCATTTCAAGCAGAGTGCAGGCCACCAAATTCAATTTCATAGCATTTGAAACAGAGTGCATGTCACCAAATTAAATTTCATATCGTTTCATGCAGAGTGCAGGCCACCAAATTCAATTTCATATGATTTCGAGCAGAGTGCAGGTCACCAAATTCAATTTCAGTGCATTTCAAGCAGTGCAGGCCACCAAATTCAATTTCATGGTCTTTCAAACAGTGCAGGCCACTCAAAATGCAATTTATGCATTTCAAGCTGATGCATGCCACCAAATGGAATTTAATTATGATTTCGAGCAGAGTGCAGGTCACAAAAGTAATTTCAGTACATTTCAAGCACTGCAGGCACCAAATTCAATTTTCTTCGGCCTTTAAACAGTGCAGGCACCAAAAATTTCAATTTCATAGCATTTCAAGGAGTTTGGTTTTTGTTAGGAGTGCAAGCCATCAAATTCAATTTCATAGCATTTCTAGCAGTGTGCATGGCCAACCAAATGCAATTTCATCACATTTCACGCAGGGGTGGGAGGGAACAAAATCTATTTTAATAGCATGTCAAGCTGAGTGCAGCCCATCAAAATTCAATTTCATAGCATTTAAACAGGGTGTAGGCCACAAAATGCTATATATACCTTTTATCAAGACTGATTTGCACGCCACCAAATTAAATTTCATGCATTTCAAGCAGTGTGCAGGCCACCAAATTCAATTTCATAGCATTTCAAGCAGAGTGCAGGCCACCAAATTCATTTCAGAGCATTTGAAACAGATAGTGCATGTCACCAAATTTCAAATTTCATAGGTTTCATGCAGAGTGGCAGGCCTTCCAAATTCAAATTTCATAGGATTTCAAGGGAAGTTGGGCCCAGGTCACCAAATTCAATTTTCATAGTATTTACAAGCAGTGCAGGCGCACCAAATTCAATGTTCATAGCATTTCAAGCAGAGTGCACGCAACCAACATTCAATTTCATGGGCCTTTCAAACAGGCAGGCCACCAAATTCAATTTTCATAGCATTTCAAGAGATGAGTGCAAGCTATCAAATTCAATTTCATAGCATGTTTCTAAGCAGAGTGCAGGCCACCAAATGCTATTTAATCGCAGTTCAAGCAGAGTGCAGGCTGTCAAATTCATTTCATAAACATTCAAGCAGAGTGCAGGCCACAAATCAATTTCATAGCATATCAAGCTGATATAGTGCAGGCCACAAATTCAATTATTCATTAGTATCTTCAAGCAGTGGTGGCAACAATTCATTTTTCATAGCATTGTCAAGCAGAGAATGCAGGCCATCAAATTCAATTTCATAGTCATTGTCATGCAAGTGTGCAGCCACAAATTCAATATCTATACCTTTTCAAGCAGATTGCGCACCAAAATTCAATTTATTGCATTTTCAAAGCTGATATGATCTAGGAGTGCAGACCGCCAAAATTCAATCTTCAACACATTTTCTCTAAGCAGCGTTCAGGCCATCCAAATTCAATTTCATAGCGTTTAATGCAGAATTGCAATGCCACTAAAATTCAATTTCATAGCATTTCAAGCAGGGTGCAGGCCACAATTCATTTCACATAGCATTTGAAACTGAGTGTGCATGTCACCAAATTCAATTTCATAGCATTTCAAGCAGAGTGCATGGCCACCAATTGAATTGTCACAGCATTTCAAACGCACAGTGCAGGCCATCAAAGGCAATTTCATAGATTTTGTCAAGTAGAGTGAGGCCACCAAATTGCAATTTCCATAGCATTTCAATCAGAGTGCAGGCTGTATCAAATTCAATTTCATAGAATTCTAAGCAGAATGTGCAGCCACCAAGATTCTAATATCATACCTTTTCAAGCAGAGGCAGGCCACCAAATTCAATTTCATGCATTTCAAGCAGAGTGCTGACCGCCAAATTCAATTCATAAGCTTGTTCAAGCCGGGTCTGAGGTCACCAAATTTATTTCATAGCATTTCAGCAGAGTTGCAGGCACACAAATTTCAATTTTCATAGCATTTCAAGCAGGGTTGCGGTCACCCAAAGTGAATTTCATAGCATTTAAAGCAGAGTGCAGGCCATCAAATTCAATTTCATAGCATTTCAAGCAGAGTGCAGGCCACCAAATGCAATTTCATCGCACTTTCAGCAGAGTGCAGAGCCATCAAATTCAATTTCATAAAACATTTCAAGCGAGTGGCAGGCCCCAAATTCAATTTCATAGCATTTCAAAGCTGAGTGCAGGCCACAAATTCAATTTCATTAGTTTTTCATGCAGTGGGAGGATTACCAAATGCAATTTTAATAGCAGTTCAAGCAGAGTGCAAACCATCAAATTTCAATTTCATAGGCATTTCAAGCAGAGTGCAGGCCACCAAATTCCAATTTTCATAGCTAATTCAAGCAGATGTTGCAGGCCACCAAATTCAATTATCATACCTTTTCAGCAGAGTGCAGGCCACAAATTCAATATCTTAACCTTTCAAGCGAGTGCAGGTCACCAAATTCAATGTTCATAGTATTTCCAAGCAGGAGGCAGGCCACCAAATTCAAATATCATACCTGTTTCAAGCAGATGTGCAGGCCACCAAATTCTATTTCATAGCATTTCATATCAAAGTGAGGTCACCAATCAATTTCATGAGATTTGAAGTAGAGTTGCAGGCCCCCAAATTCAATTTAATAGCGTTTCACACTGAGTGCAGGCCATCAAATTCAATTTCATAGCATTTCAAGCAGAGTGCGGGCCACCAAATTCAATATCATAGCATTTCAAACAGGGTGCAGGCCACAAAATTCAATTTCAGATCATTTCATGCAGAGTGCAGGCCACCAACTTCAATTTAATAGCATTTCAAGCAGAGTGCAGGCCACTATATTCAATTTCATAGCATTTCAAGTTCAGTGCTGGATACCAAGTTTAATTTCACAGCATTTCAAGAAGTGTGCACGCCACCAAATTCAATTTCATAGAATTTCAAGCCAGTAGTGCCGACCACTAATTCAAGTTTTCATAGCATTTCAAGCAGATGTGCAGGCCACTAGATTCTCAATTTCATGCATTTCCAGCAGTGTGCAGGACACCAAATTCATTTTCATAACTATTTCAGGCAGAGTGCAGGCACAAAATTCAGTTTCATTGCATTTCAAGCAGAGGTGCACGCTCCAAATTCAATGTCATAGCATTTCTCAAACCAGATTGTATGCCATCAAATTCTATTTCATAGCATTTTCCAGCAGAGTTGCAGGACACCCAATTCAATTTCATAGGCATATTCAAGCAGAAGACGCAGGCCACCAAAATTCAACTTAAGTAGCATTTCAAACAGGGGAGTGACAGGCCACCAAATTAGTGAAGGCCACAATTTGAATTTCTGTCATTTCAAGTATGACGTGCAGGCCATCAAATTCAATTTACAGACATTTCACAGCTAGAGTGCAGGCACTAAATTGCCCAAACAACAGCATTGCTTGATTGTCTTAAAAACTGACAACGTTATTGCAAGTACTAATTGCAGACTCACAGTTCAGTTGATTTCACAGCTTAGAATAACATTTTGTGGTCATCTCCCTGCGATCTTCAGAGTGAGTGAACACGTCCAGGCATCCGGAGTTTTATAGTCCTGCCCCCCCCCACCCCCCCCCCCTCCGGAGGGGTGTTACCTTTTTTACTAAATGGAGGTTGGAGCATTAGGTAGCATGGTGTAGAAAGGTAAAAAGTGGTAAGGCAGATACAAAAACCAGGGCAAAAATCTAAACAAGGGCCACTTTTGATCAGCAAAATTGTATAAGGGGGTAAGTGCGTAGTAAAGACAGAGCCTGAGGTTTGTGTCTCAATGCAGGAGTATTCGTAATTAGGTGGACGAGATATGCATCGTGCGATTGAATATTAATGATTATGATATTGTTGGGATAACGGAGACATTAGGCTCCTGGGTGACGTAGGCTGGGAGCTGAAACATCCAGGGATATTCACTATCAGGAGGGAATAGAGAGAAAGGAAAAAGGAGTGTGGGTGGTAGCGGTTGCCTGGTTAGAGAGGAGATTAAAGCAATAAGGAAAAGGCAAGGACATTGAGCATTGGAGGACGCGTGAGAATCGGTATGGTAGAGTACAAAACACTAAGGGGCAGAAAACTGTCGGTGGGTGTTGTGTACAGGCAACTAACAGTAGCAGAGATGTTGGGGATGGTAACAACAAGGAAAATTAGGAAATGCGTGCGACAAGGCAAAACAGTTATAATGGAGTGGACTTCAATCTACATTAGATTGGGTTATCAAATTGGCAGGGGTGCTGCTGAGGAAGAGGATTCTTTTGGAATGTATGCGGGTAAGATTAGTTATCTAAATCAACATGTAGAGGATCCAACGGATTGAGAGCAGGGCTATTTTAGACTGGTTTTGAGTAATGAGGAAGGGGTAATTTGCCGTCTTGTTGTACGTGACCCGCTTGGGCAAGAGTGAGCATATATGGTTGAGTTCTTCATATAGGTTGGAGAGTGACATTGTTAATTCAGAAACAATGGTTCTGAACTTAAAGAAAGGTAACTTTGACAGGGTCTGAGCGAGAATTGGCCAAGATTTGACTGGCAATTAATTATAAAAGGGTTGACGGTGGATATACAATGGAGACCATTTAAAGACAGCTTGGATGAACTACAAAATTGTTCATCCCAGTTTGGCCAAAAGAATAAATCGGGGAAGGAGAGTGCATCCGAGGATAACAAGGGGAAATCAGGGATTAGTATCAAAGCAAGGATGATGCGTTACAAAGTAGCCAGAAGAAAAGCCAGCATACCAGAGGACTGGGAGGGAAATTCAGAGACCAGCAGAGGAGGACAAAGGGCTTAATTAGGAAAGGAAAAAGTAGATTATGAAGAAAAACTGGCAGGGACATAAAAACTGACTGCAAACAGTTTTTTCATTAGATATGTGAAAGAGAAAGAGGTTAGTTAAGAAACAAAATGAGGTCCCTTGCAGTACAGAAACAGGGAGATTTGATCATGGGGAAACAAGGATCATATGTGGCGGACCAATTGAATAACTACTTTGGATCCGTCTTCACTAAGGAAAGACATAAAAATAATATGCCGTGAAATAGCAGGGGACTGGGGTCAAAGCGAGTGAATGAGTGAAATTAGAGAGTCAGTCGGGATAGTGGTGTGGGGGTAAATTGAAATAGATTAAAGGCCCGATATAATCCCCAGGGCCAGATAGGCTTGCATCCCAGAGTAGACTTAAGGAAGTAGCTCAGGAAATAGTGGAATGCATGTAGTGATAATCTTTCAAAACTCTTTAGATTCTTGGAGTAGTTCCTGAGTGATTTGGCGGGTAGCAAATGTAACCCCTCTTTTTAAGAAAGGAGGGAGAGAGAAAACGGGGAATTAAAGGACCAGTTAAGTCTAACATCGGTAGGGGGAAACGGCTAGAGTCAGTTATCTAAAGATGGGATAGCAGCACCATTTGGAATAGTGTGAAATCATTGGACAAAGTCAGCATGGATTTACAAAGGTTAAATCATGTCTGAGATCTGTGGATTTTTCGAGGATGTAACTAGTAGACGTGGGATAAGGGAGAAACAGTGGATGTGGTTTATCTGGACTTCAGAAGGCTTTCGGACAAGGTTCACCACATAAGAGATTAGTATACAAACTTAAAGCATACCGCTATTAGGGGTTCAGTATTGATTGGACTAGAGAACTGGTGAGCGGGACAAACAGGAAGCAAAGAGTAGGAGTAAACGGGTCCTTTTCACAATGGCAGGCAGTAACTAGTGGGGTACCGCAGGGCTCTCGTGCTGGGACCCCAGCTGTTTACAATATATATTATGATTGGATGAGGGAATTGAAGGCAATATCTCCAAGTTTTAGTGGTATGACACTAAGCTGGGGCGGCAGATGTTCGCGTGAGGAGGATGCTAGGAGACTGCAAGGTGACTTGGATAGGCTGGTAGTGAGCTGGGCAAATGTTTGGCAGATGCAGTATAATGTGGATAAAATGAGAGGTTATCATTGTACGGTGGCACAAAAACAGGAAAGCGACTATTATTTAAATGGTGGGCGATTGAGGAAAGGGGAGATGCTGTCGAGACCTGGGTGTATGGTACACCAGTCATTGAGTAGCATGCAGGTGCAGCAGGCAGTGAAAAATGCGAATGGTATGTTCGTTTCATAGCAAAAGGATTTGAGTTCAGGAGCAAAGGGAGGTTCTACTTCAGTTGTACAGGGTCTTGGTGAGACCCACACTGAGTATTGCGTTTTTTAACCCCCCAGGGGTGAGGGGGGTTTTTTTTTTTTTTTTTGTTGTTTTCTCAATTCTGAGAAAAGGACATTATTGCGACTAGAGGGAGTGCAGAGAAGGTTCACGACTGATTCCTGGGATGTGCGGACGTGTCTTATGATGAAAGGACTGGATAGACTCGGTTTATACTCTCTGGAATTTAGGAGGGATGTTGAGAGTGGGTTACTTTATAGAAAACTTACAAAATTCTTAAGGGGTTGGACAGGCTAGATGCAGGAAAGATTGTTCCCGATGTTGGGGAAGTCCAGGACAAGGGTCACTGCTTAAGGATAAGGGGGGAAATCCTTTAAGTACCGAGATGAGAAAGACTTTTTTCACACAGAGGAGTGGTGTGTCTCTGGAACTCTCTGCCACAGAGGTAAGTTGAGGCCAGTTCATTGGCTATATTTAAGAGTGAGTTAGGATGTGGCCCTTGTGGCTAAGGGGATCAGTGAGGGTATGGAGAGAACGGCAGGTCGGGATATGAGATTGGATGATCAGCCATGATCATATTGAATGGCGGTGCAGGCTCGAAGGGCTGAATGGCCTATCCTGACCCTAATTTCTAAGTTTTCTATGTTTCTATGTTCATTCATTGTGGTCATTGACAGACGACAGGACCCTTTCAGTGGTCTCAAGATTTTTTCTAAACTCTCATTACTTTTTTATTTTTAATTTGAAATTGAAAAATCCTCAGAAGGAGCTGAGTAAAGATGCCAAAAATATAGCGATAATGTTAGCGTTTTATTCTAGAAATCAGTATACAACGCAGACAGGAAGTGATTCAAGATGAGACTTTCAGTTTATATTGATATATAAATCTGCTGCGTGTGGCCTAATCATAGGACACCTAGGTCATCTGCTGCGTGAGACCTAAAGCTGTAGGTGATTGGTGGTGAGCAAGAATGCAGAGCACACCACCTTCCCCCATGTCTCACCCCACCCACATTCCCTACCAACCTTTCCTGCCACCCGCGTTTCCCCACCCCCCTTCCCCCACCCCCCCCTTTTTCCCATACCCCCTTTCCCTCACAAACCCACCACCCCCCCCCCCCCCCTTTTCCCCAGAGGTTTTTATCCACCCCCCTTTCCCCCAGACACACCTTTCCCACACCCACACAATGTGTCCCACTTAGTCTAGTATATTACTAAAACTCTGCATCTTGCTTGTTTGCGTGGTATGCTTCTGTGTTAGTTCTGGTGGAAACTACGCTCAAAATGGTACTTGGATAGCGCTATTTTTTTTGCCCACCTTACTTACCATTTACCTGTGATGTGTGGCAGCAGGTTTCTTTCAGAATGATGTAATATTTTAAACTTTACAAAAAACACTTTTCCTCTTGCCCAGCCCATCAGCCGCATTCGATGTCACAATGACGTCAAAATGGGGTCCCGAATTTCTTTTTTTTTTTAATTTGGCTTTTTTTTCTGTATATACTTGCCTGGCCTCACAACGGGGACCCAACGGCTCCACGGGTAAGTTTCCTTCTATGTTACAAATGGCGGTTGGTGTGGACTTGGTTGGCTGAAGGGCCTGTTTCCATGTCGTATTTCCAAGCTAAAAGATATGAAATAGCAACTGCACTTCAAAATTGGCTGGGAAGTACTTTTAAGTGTCCTGAGATTGTCAAAAGAGCTACAATAGTGTAAACTCTTTTCTGTATTCTACAGATGAAAGTCGTGCAGCTGAAATAATGCAAGACGACAATGTCCCAGATAACACAGATGATACAGTTGGGAATTTGGCAGAAAGCAATTTCATTGAAACGGGTCTGGCCATGGAACAAACTGAAATGATTTGGCAAGATTCACAGGATGAGCCCGAAGGTAATCAGACAACTAAAAACCACTGTTAATTTCTTACAAACAGTCTCAACCTTGATCGCCAGAATTGTGTGTTGTATCAGTGGACTCTTCTAATAATTTGTAAATGTCATTTGTGTGTAGTGTTATAAAATGTTGAAATTTAGCTGTACTGAGGTACAGTGAAAAGCTTTTTTTTTGCAAGGCAGCATCTCTGGAGAAAAAGATTAGGTGACGCTTCGGCAATTCCTTCCTCAGTCCCAACCCGAAACGTCACTTTTTTTTCCAGAGCTGCTGCCTGACACCTTTAGTTACTCTATCAATCTCCACTTTAAAAACACCAAATGACTTGGCCTCCACAGCCGTCTGTGGCAATGAATTGAGGATAATATACAGAGTTGATGTATTTCCACTCAAGCTACAAAAACGATGAAGGGAAAAAAAATAAATATATATATATACACACACACACACACACACACACACACACACACACACACACACACACACACACACACACACACACACATATATAATATATATATATATATTACTAAAACTGTAATCTTGTTTGTTTGCGTGTGTGTGAGTTCTGGAAACTGGATAAACGGTACACGGTAGCGCTACAATTTTTGGCCCACCTTATTCACCATTACCCTGTGTTGTGCTGCAGCAAGATTTGTTCAGATTGATGTTATATTTTACAAGTTATTGACATGTTAAACTTTACAAAAAACACTTTTTCACTTGCCCAGCCCGTCAGCCTTGTTCGATGTTAGAATGATGTCAAAATGGGGTCCTGAATTTCATTTTTTAAAAATAGGCGCTTTTTATTTCCCGCGTGTACTTGCCTGGCATCACAACGGGGACCCAACTGCTCCACGGGTCAGTTTCCTTCTATTTTAAAAATGTCGGTCGGCACGGACTTGGTGGGCCGAAGGGCCTGTTTCCATGCCATATCTCTAAACTAAAGGTTCTGAAATAGCAACTGCGCTTCAAAATTGGCTGGGAAGTACATTTGGGTGTGCTGAGATTGTCAAAAGTGCTATAATGGTGAAAACTATTTACTGTATTCAACAGATGAAATAACGCAATGCCACAATGTCCCAGATAACACAGATGATACAGCTGGAAATTTGGCAGAAAGCAATTTCATTGAAACGGGTCCGGCCATGAAACAAGCTGAAATTATTCGGCAAAATTCACAGGACGAGCCCGAAGGTAATCAGTCAATTAAAAAACACTATTAATCTCTTACAAACAGTCTCAACCGTGATCGCCAGAATTCTGTGTTGTATCGGTCACTCATCTGATAATTCGTAAATATCATTTTTGTGTTGTGTTATAAAATGTTGAAATTTAGCTTAGTGTGTTGTCACTTGTACTGAGGTACAGTGAAAAGCTTTTTTTTGCAAGGTAGCATCTCTGGAGAAAAAGATTAGGTGACGCTTCCACAGTTTCTTCTGCAGTTCCTTTCGCAGTTCCAACCCGAAACGTCACCTTGTTTTATTCCAGCGATGCTGCCTGACTCCTTGAGTTACTCCAGCAATTTGTGTCCATCTTTGGTATAACCAGCATCAGCAGTTCATACCTGCACTGCAGATTTTGGCCATTTGGCCCATCGTGCCAGCTCTGCCATTCGATCATCGGGCGATCTATATTTCCCTTTCAAACTCATTCTGGATTCACCCCGTAACCTTTGTTGCTCTTACTAATCAAAGGTTACTAATCTTACTTGCAAGGCAGCATCTCTGGAGAAAAAGATTAGGTGACGCTTCGGCAATTCCTTCCTCAGTCCCAACCCGAAACGTCACTTTTTTTTCCAGAGCTGCTGCCTGACTCCTTTAGTTACTCTATCAATCTCCACTTTAAAAACACCAAATGACTTGGTCTCCACAGCCGTCTGTGGCAATGAATTGAGGATAATGTACAGAGTTGATGTATTTCCACTCAAGCTACAAAACCGACGAAGAAAAAAAAAAAAAAATATATATACACACACACACACACACACACACACACACACACACACACACACACACATATATTATATATATATATATTACTAAAACTGTAATCTTGTTTGTTTCCGTGTGTGTGAGTTCTGGAAACTGGAAAAACGGTACACGGTAGCGCTACAATTTTTGGCCCACCTTATTCACCATTACCCTGTGTTGTGCTGCAGCAAGATTTGTTCAGATTGATGTTATATTTTACAAGTTATTGACATGTTAAACATTACAAAAAACACTTTTTCACTTGCCCAGCCCGTCAGCCGCGTTCGATGTTAGAATGATGTCAAAATGGGGTCCTGAATTTCATTTTTTTTAAATAGGCGCTTTTTATTTCCCGCGTGTACTTGCCTGGCATCACAACAGGGACCCAACTGCTCCATGGGTCAGTTTCCTATTTTACAAATGTCGGTCGGCACGGACTTGGTGGGCCGAAGGGCCTGTTTCCATGCCTTATCTCTAAACTAAAGGTTCTGAAATAGCAACTGCGCTTCAAAATTGGCTGGGAAGTACATTTGGGTGTGCTGAGATTGTCAAAAGTGCTATAATAGTGAAAACTATTTACTGTATTCAACAGATGAAATAACGCAATGCCACAATGTCCCAGATAACACAGATGATACAGCTGGAAATTTGGCAGAAAGCAATTTCATTGAAACGGGTCCGGCCATGAAACAAGCTGAAATTATTCGGCAAAATTCACAGGACGAGCCCGAAGGTAATCAGTCAATTAAAAAACACTATTAATCTCTTACAAACAGTCTCAACCGTGATCGCCAGAATTCTGTGTTGTATCGGTCACTCATCTGATAATTCGTAAATATCATTTTTGTGTTGTGTTATAAAATGTTGAAATTTAGCTTAGTGTGTTGTCACTTGTACTGAGGTACAGTGAAAAGTTTTTTTTTTTGCAAGGTAGCATCTCTGGAGAAAAAGATTAGGTGACGCTTCCACAGTTCCTTCTGCAGTTCCTTTCGCAGTTCCAACCCGAAACGTCACCTTGTTTTTTTCCAGCGATGCTGCCTGATTCCTTGAGTTACTCCAGTAATTTGTGTCCATCTTTGGTGTAACCAGCATCTGCAGTTCATACCTGCACTGCAGATTTTGGCCATTCGGCCCATCGTGCCAGCTCTGCCATTCGATCATGGGCGATCTATATTTCCCTTTCAAACTCGTTCAGCATTCACCCCGTTAACCTTTGTTGCTCTTACCAATCAAAAACCTGTCAATCTCCACTTTAAGAACACCAAATAAATTTATAAATATCATTGTTGTGTTGTGTTATAAAATGTTGACATTTAGCTCAGTTTGTTGTCATGTGTACTGAGGTACAGTGAAAAGCTTTTTTTGCAGCAGGGCAGCATCTCTGGAGAAAAAGATTATGTGACCCTTTGGCAGTTCCTTCCGCAGTTCCAACCCGAAACGTCACTTTTTTTCCCAGAGATGCTGCCTGACTCCTTGAGTCACTCTATCAATCTAAGCTTTAAAAACACCAAATGACTTGGCCTCCATCGCCGCCTGTGGCAATGAATTGGGGATTGTAATGTATTCATACATATTCATGTATATGTTAACGAGTTGGTGTTCAATATAAGCAGGGAATGTTGGGTAATAAATCGCTCTCTCGTGATCCAGGCAACCTGCGTATAAATTGTTATTCATTCTGCCATCAGGAATATAACAAAATTGGCGACGAGGATGGGACAGAGTTTGTGAACTCATCTTTTAAATACAGTGCATGACTGTTTTGCAACATGCAGTATTGTTTAACATTTTAAACATTAAATACGGAGTTGTGTTGCAGTTGTTTGCGAGCTGGACATGATAGGCCGCAGATCCTTATATGCAGGGGACTGTAGTTTAAAACAGCAGCTAGACAAATCGTCGAGAGTTTGTCAGGCTATCTCTGTGTTGTGTCTACGTGGTACGATGCCGTCCTTGGGTTTGTATAAGATTTTTTTGTCGAATTCTTCAAGCTGAATAGCCTTTGTACAGCTAAGTTTTAGGTGAATTGTTACACTAGAACAGAAAGGAAATCGAGGTTTTTGAACGGACTTTAAAAAAAAAAGAGGACACGATGGCAGCATCCACTGGCTACATCGCAAACCTTGGCACTTTTGATAAGAGTAGCGAGCCGTTCATCTCCTATATGGAGAGAGTGAACATGTTTTTCACGGCAAACAACATAATGGAGATTAGTGGTGAAGGAGAGATGGTGGACTGAAACAAATAAGGCCGTTTGCGACCGCATGAAAGCGGTTCTGCTCACGTAGATCGGTCCTGAAGTGTACGGCACACTTGTGAACCTCCTTGCGCCCATAAAGGCAAAAGTCGTGCCATTCAATGACATTATGAAAAAGTTGGAGGAGCATTTCAACCCAAAGCCTCTAGAAATTGCAGAAAGCTATAAATTTCTCACTAGAAACCAGAAGCAAAATGACACAATGAGTACATTGTTGCCTTGAAAAACTTAACTTTGTACTGTAACTTTGGAACCTTTCTCAGACGCGCACTACGCGACAGATTTGTTTGTGGTCTAGTGGATGAACAAGTTCAGTCCAAACTCATGAACACTCCAGATCTTACATTCGAGAAAGCATGCAAGATGGCTACCACAATGGAGATGGCATCAAAGAATGCTCGCGTGTTTCATCCACCACGGACTGCAGTGGCCGTTTACAGTCACAAGGCAGTGCCTATGGCCAAACCAAGAGGCGCTAAACCAAACAAAGTATGACGGGGAGCCGAGTTCAGCCAGTTGTTATCGTTGCAACGGTAATCATTCATCCAAATTTTGTCAGTTCCAAATGGCCAAGTGCTATAACTGCCAGAAGAAAGGCCATATCGCCTCAGCATGTCGGGTCAACCTTAAAGCATGAAACCAACAATCTGCGGGAATCAAGTGACAACACCAGAAAGGAGTTCACAACTTGGAGGTGAACCCAGATGGAAATGAACTTGGGTTGTACACCATTTATGCAACCAACGATAAGAATCGATAAGCCTACAAGCAGCCAAGGCAAGGACTTTCAAACTAAACTGTTGATCAATGAACAGTTAATCAATTTGTGTATTGACACGGCAGCAGATTGTTCGGTCATGAGCAGAGACCTGTACGAAACAAAGTTCCCACAGAAACCATTGTTTGAGAGTAAGGTGAAGCTGAGAACCTACTCAGGCGAAGTTTTGGAGACATGCGGACAAATGAACTGTAAATTTCAGCATAATGGTCAGTCAGTAACACTGCCCATCATTGTGGTCAGCTACAGAAATAAACCAACCCTCCTTGGAATGGATTGGCTGAGTAGAATAGACAGGAAGAACATTTTCAGCGTTGATTAGTCCAAATCACGTCTTGAAAACGTCATAAACAAACATGCAAACATTTTTTGCTGACAGCTCCACGGGAATAACAGGGTACTCTGCACACATTCGACTTAAGCAAGAAGTGAGACCTATGTATTGTCAACCAAGACCTGTACCATATGCACTAAAGCAACAAGTGGAGGAAGAACTCGACAGGTTGAAGCGGAACGGAGTACTCGTGAAGACAGACCAGAGTAACTGGGCAACGCCAATTGTGGCCGTACCCAAGGCCGACAAAACGGTTCGACTGTGCGGTGACTACAAAGTCACTATCAACCAAGCTGTTGATGACGAACAATATGCGTTACCAACCTCACAAGATCTGTACGCAGAACTTAGCGGAGCAAGAGTCTTCACTAAACTGGATTTGTCTCATGCTTACGCCCAACTCAATGTCGAAACAAGGAAAGTCAGCGATACTTGACTATCAACACACATAATAAGGACTTGTATTCATATACAAAGCTGCCCCATAGTGTGAAATCCTCACCGAAATGTTTTCAGTCTGTCATGGACAAAATGTTACGAGGCATTCCGCACTGTGTGTGCAACCAGGATGACCTACTGATATTCACAGAGGGCATGATAGAACATCTGGAAATCCTTGAGCAAGTTCTCACACGACTGAACTGCCACAATGTCAAACAAAGTAAATGTGCATTTGCGTAGTCAGAGGTGGTCTACCTTGGACTCAAAGTAGATGCCAACTGACTTCGCCCTGTGAAGGTGAAGGTTGAAGCAATAGTGAATGCTCCAAAACCCAACAATGTGTCAGAGCTACGATCATTCCTTGGGATGGTGCAAAAAGATGTGAAATAGACGTGGGGAAAGGAACAGCAATGTGCATATGACATATGCAAGGAAAACTTGACAAGTGACAAACTCCTTGTTCATGACGATACGCGAGATGAACTTGCTTGTGATGCTTCAAGTTATGGTGTAGGTGCAGTGATCTCCCACGTAATGAATGACGGACAGGAAAAGCCTAATGCTTTTGCATCCCGCACCCTATCACCGAGTGAACGCAATTATGCACAGATAAAAAAGGAAGCAGCATCGTGTTCGGAATCAAGAAATTCCATCAGTTTCTTCTCGGCAGACCATTCACCCTAGTGACTGATGACAAGCCACTACTAGTGATACTTGGTCCCAAGTCACCTATACCTTCCATGGCGGCATCAAGGATGCAGCGCTGGGGAATTTTGCTGTCTCAGTATGACTACACGGTTGAGTACAGAAGCTTCAAGTGCAATGCAGTTGCAGATGCGTTGTCCCGGTTGTCCCATGAGAACTCTGACGTGTGAAGTGAGAACTCAATATACACACTGCAAGTTGTAGATGAAGGCTTTCCAGTGACTGCAACAGAAATTGCAGCTGAAACAGAGAGAGACACTGTGCTGAAGTAGGTCTAGGAACAGACATTGAACGGTTGGACTGAAGTGGATTGAACTTAGTTCTGAACTCAGAGCTGAAGCCTTTCCATAATCGATGCCATGAATTATCATATGAGCAGGGATGCATTAAGTGGGGTTACAGAGTGGTTGTACCACAGACTAAACAAATAATCCTATCCATCTCTGCCTTAAATAAATCCACCGACTTGGCCTCCACGGCCTTCTGTGGCAAAGAATTCCGCAGATTCACCACCCTCTGACTAAAGAAATTCCTCCTCACCTCCTTCCGAAAAGAATGTCCTTTAATTCTGAAATGGAAAAGTGAGCCCCTCCCCCTCATTCTTCTAAAGGCGGGAACGGGGTACTGATTGTGGATGATCAGCCATGATCACAGTAAATGGCGGTGCTGGCTCGAAGGGCCAAATGGCCTACTCCTGCACCTATTGTCTATTGTCTATTGTCAAAAATTATGAATGAACTTCATGCCAAACAGCCTGGCATAGTAAGCATGAAGTCAATTGCCAGAAGTTTTGCGTATTGGCCTGGTATGACAGTGACATCGAGTCACTGGTGAGCAAATGTAGTGTCTGCCAAAATTGCCGGAGTAAGTTGAACAAAAACAGTTAAGTCAAACACACCATTTTGAATCCCACAAAATGGAGAGGTACTTCAAGCCAGATGAGCAGGTTCATGTTCTTGGTTAGAAACATAGAAAACATAGAAACATAGAAAATAGGTGCAGGAGGAGGCCATTCGGCCCTTCGAGCCAGCACCGCCATTCAATATGATCATGGCTGATCATCCACTATCAATAACCCGTGCCTGCCTTCTCCCCACCAAGTCGAGTCGAGACAAATGGGATGTTGGGAAAATAGTGGAAGTGTGTGGAACAAAAAGATACTTAGTTGAAGTTGGAGATAGGATCAAAAGTGATCATGTTGATCAAATGATTCCAGTCAAAAATGAACCAAAAACTGAGTCCTAATCCCTGAGCTTTCATCTGAAAGTGACCATTGGAAGAGACCACTGTGATTGAAACACAAAGTTCAGTTAGTACAGACAAAGTTAGTACAGATGTACAGAGTTGATGTGTTTCCACTCATGAGCTACAGAAAGGATGAAGAATATCTATATATATATATATATATATATATATATATATATATATATATATATACAGATATAACTAAACTCTCATTTTGTTTGTTTGCGTGTGTTTGAGTTCTAGAAACTATGACAAAATAGTTCAGAATAGCGCTAACATTTTTGGCCCTCCTTACCATTATCCTGTGCTGTGCTGCAGCAAATTTTGTTCAGTTATTGAAATTTTTGGCCCTCCTTACTCACCATTATCCTGTGCTGTGCTGCAGCAAGTTTTGTTCAGTTATTGAAATGTTTGGCCCTCCTTACTCACCATTATCCTGTGCTGTGCTGCAGCAAGTTTTGTTCAGATTGATGTTATATTTTACAAGTTATTGACATTTTAAACTTTACAGAAACCACTTTTCCACTTGCCCTGCCCGTCAGCTGCGTTCGATGTCACAATGGGGTCCCGAATTTTTTTTTTTTTTAAAAGGCTTTATTTTCGCGGATGCTTGCCTGGCCTCACACCAGGGCCCAATGGCTTCACGAGTAAGTTTCCTTCTATTTTACAAACGCCGGTCGGCGCAGACTTGGTGGGCCGAAGGGCCTGTTTCCATGCCGTATCTCTAAACTAAAAGATCTGAAATAGCAACTGCGCTTCAAAATTGGCTGGGAAGTCCATTTAGGTGTCCTAAGATTGTCAAAAGTGCTATAATAGTGTAAACTCTTTTCTGTATTCAGCAGATGAAAAAGCTGAAATAACGCAATCCCGAGACAAGGGGATGCTACAGAGAGGATGAAGTCCCAGTACACAATAGCGCTACAATTTTTGGATGTGCTGCAGCAAGTTTCCTTCAGATTGATTTTGCAAGATATTGACTTTAAACTTTAACGAAAACCACCTTTCCACTTGCCCTGCCTGTCAGCTGCGTTTCGATGTGCTTTTTTTTTTTGCTGTGTTACCTGCCTGGCCTCACAACGGGACTCAACGGACCCATGGGTCTCCTATTTTAGGAAACGCTGGTCAGAGCGGAGGTTTCCATGCCGAGATCGGAAATAGCAACTGCGCTTCACAAAAGTGGTGGTATTCAACAGATGAAAATCGTGCAGCTGAAATAATGCAAGACGACAATGACACTAGATAACACAGATGCGTTGGAAATTTGCAATTTTATTGAAACGGGTGCGGCCATGGAACAAACTGAAATTATTCGGCAAGATTCGCAGGACGAGCCCGAAGGTAATCAGACAACTAAAAACTACTGTTAATCTCTTACAAACAGTCTCAACCGTGATCGCCAGAATGGTGTGTTGTATCCGTGGACTCTTCTGATAATTTGTAAATGCCATTTTTGTGTTGTGTTATAAAATGTTGAAATTTAGCTTAGTTTGTTGTCACGTGTACTGAGGTACAGTAAAAAGCTTTTTTTGCAAGGCAGCATCTCTGGAGAAAAATATTAGGTGACTCTTCGGCAATTCTTTCCGCAGTTCCAACCCGAAACGTCACTTTTTTTCCAGAGATGCTGCCTGACTCCTTGAGTTACTCTATCAATCTCCGCTTTAAAAACACCAAATGACTTGGCCTCCACCGTCGTCTGTGGCAAGGAATTGGGGATAATGTATGGAGTTGATGTGTTTCCAAACGTGAGCTACAGAGAGGATGAAGTATATCTATTTATATTACTAAAACCTCATCTTGTTTGTTTGCGTGTATGCATGTGTGTGAGTTCTGGAAACTACGGCAAAACGGTACACAATAGCGCTACAATTTTTGGCCCACCTTACTTACCATTGTCCTGTGATGTGCTGCAGCAAGTTTCCTTCAGATTGATGCTATATTTTGCAAGATATTGACATTTTAAACTTTACGAAAACCACCTTTCCACTTGCCCTGCCTGTCAGCTGCGTTTGATGACACAATGACGTCACAATGGGGTCCCGAATTTTATTTTTTTTAAATCGGCTTTTTTTTTTTGCGTGTACCTGCCTGGCCTCACAACGGGACTCAACGGACCCATGGGTAAGTCTCCTATTTTAGAAACGCTGGTCAGCGCGGACTTCGTGGGCTAAACTGTTTCCATGCCGTATCTCTAAACTAAAAGATCTGAAATAGCAACTGCGCTTCAAAATTGGCTGGGAAGTACTTTTAGGTTTCCTGAGGGTCAAAAGTGCTCTAATAGTGTAAACTCTTCTCTGTATTCAACAGATGAAAGTCGTGCAGCTGAAATAATGCAAGACGACAATGACCTAGATAACACAGATGATACCGTTGGAAATTTGGCAGAAAGCAATTTTATTGAAACGGGTCTGGCCATGGAACAAACTGAAATTATTCGGCAAGATTCACAGGACGAGCCCCAAGGTAATCAGACAACTAAAAACCACTGTTAATCTCTTACAAACAGTCTCAACCGTGATCGCCAGAATCGTGTGTTGTGTCCGTGGACTCTTCTGATAATTTGTAAATGCCATTTTTGTGTTGTGTTATAAAATGTTGAAATTTAGCTTAGTTTGTTGTCACGTGTACTGAGGTGCAGTGAAAAGGTTTTTTTGCAAGGCAGCATCTCTGGAGAAAAAGATTAGGTGACGCTTCGGCAATTCTTTCCGCAGTTCCAACCCGAAACGTCACTTTTTTTCCAGAGATGCTGCCTGACTCCATGAGTTACTCCATCAATCTCCACTTTAAAAACACCAAATGACTTGGCCTCCACCGTCGTCTGTGGCAATGAATTGGGGATAATGTATGGAGTTGATGTGTTTCCACACGTGAGCTACAGAGAGGATGAAGTATATCTATTTATATTACTAAAACCTCATCTTGTTTGTTTGCGTGTATGTATGTGTGTGGTTCTGGAAACTACGGCAAAACGGTACACAATAGCGCTACAATTTTTGGCCCACCTTACTTACCATTGTCCTGTGATGTGCTGCAGCAAGTTTCCTTCAGATTGATGCTATATTTTGCAAGATATTGACATTTTAAACTTTACGAAAACCACCTTTCCACTTGCCCTGCCTGTCAGCCGCGTTCGATGACACAATGACGTCACAATGGGGTCCCGAATTTCATTTTTTTTATATCGGCTTTTTTTTGCGTGTGCCTGCCTGGCCTCACAACGGGACTCAACGGATCCATGGGTAAGTCTCCTATTTTAGAAACGCTGGTCAGCGCGGACTTCGTGGGCTAAACTGTTTCCATGCCGTATCTCTAAACTAAAAGATCTGAAATAGCAACTGCGCTTCAAAATTGGCTGGGAAGTACTTTTAGGTTTCCTGAGATGGTCAAAAGTGCTCTAATAGTGTAAACTCTTTTCTGTATTCAACAGATGAAAGTCATGCAGCTGAAATAATGCAAGACGACAATGACCTAGATAACACAGATGATACCGTTGGAAATTTGGCAGAAAGCAATTTCATTGAAACGGGTCCGGCCATGGAACAAACTGAAATTATTCGGCAAGATTCACAGGACGAGCCCCAAGGTAATCAGACAACTAAAAACCACTGTTAATCTCTTACAAACAGTCTCAACCGTGATCGCCAGAATCGTGTGTTGTGTCTGTGGACTCTTCTGATAATTTGTAAATGCCATTTTTGTGTTGTGTTATAAAATGTTGAAATTTAGCTTAGTTTGTTGTCACGTGTACTGAGGTGCAGTGAAAAGGTTTTTTTGCAAGGCAGCATCTCTGGAGAAAAAGATTAGGTGACGCTTCGGCAATTCTTTCCGCAGTTCCAACCCGAAACGTCACTTTTTTTCCAGAGATGCTGCCTGACTCCTTGAGTTACTCTATCAATCTCCACTTTAAAAACACCAAATGACTTGGCCTCCACTGTCGTCTGTAGCAAGGAATTGGGGATAATGTATGGAGTTGATGTGTTTCCAAACGTGAGCTACAGAGAGGATGAAGTATATCTATTTATATTACTAAAACCTCATCTTGTTTGTTTGCGTGTATGCATGTGTGTGAGTTCTGGAAACTATGGCAAAACGGTACACAATAGCGCTACAATTTTTGGTCCACCTTACTTACCATTGTCCTGCGATGTGCTGCAGCAAGTTTCCTTCAGGTTGATGCTATATCTTGCAAGATATTGACATTTTAAACTTTACGAAAACCACCTTTCCACTTGCCCTGCCTGTCAGCCGCGTTCGTTGACACAATGACGTCACAACGGGGTCCCGGATTTCATTTTTTTAAATCGGCTTTTTTTTTTTGCGTGTGCGTGCCTGGCCTCACAACGGGACTCAACGGATCCATGGGTAAGTCTCCTATTTTAGAAACGCTGGTCTGCGTGGACTTCGTGGGCTAAACTGTTTCCGTGCTGTATCTCTAAACTAAAAGATCTGAAATAGCAACTGCGCTTCAAAATTGGCTGGAAAGTACTTTTAGGTTTCCTGAGATGGTCAAAAGTGCTCTAATAGTGTAAACTCTTTTCTGTATTCAACAGGATGAAAGTCGTGCAGCTGAAATAATGCAAGACGACAATGACCTAGATAACACAGATGATACCGTTGGAAATTTGGCAGAAAGCAATTTCATTGAAACGGGTCCGGCCATGGAACAAACTGAAATTATTCGGCAAGATTCACAGGACGAGCCCCAAGGTAATCAGTCAACATAAAAACCACTGTTAATCTCTTACAAACAGTCTCAATTGTGATCGCCAGAATTGTTTGTTGTATCTGTGGACTCTACTGATAATTTGTAAATGTCATTTTTATGTTGCGTTATAAAATGTTGAAATTTAGCTTAGTTTGTTGTTACGTGTCCTGAAGAACAGTGAAAAGATTTTTTTTGCAAGGCAGCATCTCTGGACAAAAAGATTAGGTGATGCTTCGCCAATTCCTTCCGCAGTTCCAACTCGAAACGTTATTTTTATTCCAGAGATGCTGCCTGACTCCTTGAGTTACTCTATCAATCTCCACTTTAAAAACACCAAATGACTTGGCCTCCACCGCCGTCTGTGGCAATGAATTAGGGATAATGTACAGAGTTGATGCGTTTCCACTCGTGAGCTACAGAACGGATGAAGAATATCTATATATATATATATAGATATTACTAAAACTCTCATCTTGTTTGTATGCGTGTGTGTGGAACCTATGGCAAAACAGTACACAATAGCGCTACAATCTTTGGCCCACCTTACTTACCATTGTCCTGTGAGGTGCTGCAGATAGTTTCGTTCAGATTGATGTCATATTTTACAAGTTATTGACATTTAAAATTTTCCAAAAAACACTTTTCCACTTGCCCGGCCGTCAGCCGCGTTCGATGTCACAATGGAGTCCCAAATTTCAATTTTTAAAAATCGCAATTTTTTTTCGCCTGTACTTGCCTGGCCTCACAATGGGGATGCAACGGCTCCATGGGTAAGTTTATTTCTATTTTACAAACGCTGGTTGGTGCGAACTTGGTGGGCCGAAGGGCCTGTTTCCATGCCGTATCTCTAAACTAAAAGACCTGAAATAGCAGCTGCGCTTCAAAATTGACTGGGAAGTACTTTTAGGTGTCCTGAGATTTACAAAAGTGCTATAATAGTGTAAACTCTTTTCTGTATTCAACAGATGAAAGTCGTGCAGCTGAAATAATGCAACACGACAATGTCCCAGATAACACAGTTGATACAGCTGGAAATTTGGCAGAAAGCAATTTAATTGAAACAGGTCCGGCCATGGAACAAGCTAAAATTATTCTGCAAGATTCACAGAACGAGCCCAAAGGTAATCAGACAACTGAAAACCACGGTTAATCTCTTACAAACAGTCTCAACCGTGATCGCCAGAATTGTGTTGTATGCGTGGACTCTCCTGATAATTTGTAAATGTCATTTTTGTGTTGTGTTATAAAATGTTGAAATTTACCTTAGTTTGTTGTCACGTGTACTGAGGTACAGTGAAAAGCTTATTTTTGCAAGGCAGCCTCTCTGGAGAAAAAGATTAGGTGATGCTTCGGCAATTCCTTCTGCAGTTCCAACCCGAAATGTCACTTTTTTTCCAGAGACGCTGCCTGACTCCTTGAGTTGCTCTATCAATCTCCACTTTAAAAATCCCAAATTGCGGCCTCCGTCTGTGGCAATGAATTCGGGATAATGTACGGAGGTGATGTGTTTCCACTCGTGAGTTACAGAAAGGATGAAGAATATCTATATATATTACTAAAACTCTCATCTTGTTTGTTTGCACATATGCGTGTGTGAATTCTGGAAACTACGGCAAAACGGTACACAATAGCGCTACAATATTTGGTCCACCTTAACGGTGTCCTGTGATGTACTGCAGCAAACTTCATTTAGATTGAATTTATATTTTACAAGTTATTGACTTTTCAATCTTTACAAAAAACACTTTTCCACTTGCCCTGCCCGTCAGCTGCGTTCGATGTCACAATGGGGTCCCGAATTTCATTTTTTTAAATCGCCTTTTTTTTTCACCTGTACTTGCCTGGCCTCACAATGGGGACCCAACAGCTCCACAGGTAAGTTTCTTTCTCTTTTACAAATGGGCTGAAGGGCCTGTTTCCGGGTCGTATCTCTAAACTAAAAAATCTGAAATAGCAACTGCAATTCAAAATTGGCTGGGAAGTACTTTTAAGTGTCCTGAGATTGTCAATGTGCTCTAATAGTGTATTTTCTGTATTCAACAGATGAAAATCGTGCAGGTGAAATAACGCAAGACGACAATGTCCCAGATAACACAGATGATACCGTTGGAAATTTGGCAGAAAACAATTTCATTGAAACAGGTCCGGTCATGGAACAAGCTGAAATTATTCGGCAAGATTCAGAGGACGAGCCCGAAGGTAATCAGACAACTAAAAACCACTGTTAATCTCTTACAAACTTTCTCAACAGTGTTCGCCAAAATTGTGTTGTATCCGTGGATTCTACTGATAATTTGTAAATGTCATTTTTGTGTTGTGTTGCAAAATGTTCATAACAAGAGGATTTCAGTACAGGAGTAAAGAGGTTCTTCTGCAGTTGTATAGGGCTCTGGTGAGACCACATCTGGAGTATTGTGTACAGTTTTGGTCTCCTAAATTGGATAAGGACATCCTTGTGATTGAGGTAGTGCAGCGTAGGTTCATGAGATTGATCCCTGGGATGGCGGGACTGTCATATGAGGAAAGATTGAAAAGACTAGGCTTGTATTCACTGGAGTTTAGAAGGATGAGAGGGAATCTTATAGAAACATATAAAATTATAAAAGGACTGGACAAGCTAGATGCAGGAAAAACGTTCCCAATGATGGGTTGTCCAGAACCAGGGGGGCCACAGTCTTAGAATAAAGGGGAGGTCATTTAAGACTGAGGTGAGAAAAAACGTTTTCATCCAGAGAGTTGTGAATTTATGGAATTCCCTGCCACAGAGGGCAGTGGAGGCCAAGTCACTGGATGGATTTAAGAGAGAGTTGGATAGAGCTCTAGGGGCTAGTGGAGTCAGGGGATATGGGGAGAAGGCAGGCACGGGTTATTGATAGGGGACGATCAGCCATGATGACAATGAATGGCGGTGCTGGCTCGAAGAGCCGAATGGCCTCCTCCTGCACCTATATTTTATGTTGAAATTTAGCTTAGTTTGTTGTCACATGTACTGAGGTACAGTGAAAAGCTTGTTTTTGCAAGGCAGCATCTCTGGAGAAAAAGATTAGGTGACGCTTCGGCAATTCCTTCCGCAGTTCCAACCCGAAACGTCACTTCTTTTCCAGAGATGCTGCCTGACTCCTTTATTAATCTCTGCTTTAAAAACATTGTGGCAATGAATTAGGGATAATGTACGGAGTGGATGTCTTTCCACTCGTGAGCTACAGAAAGGATGAAGAATCAGAATCAGAATCACACTTTATTCGCCAAGTATGTTTTGCAATATACGAGGAATTTCATTGGCCAGGTCAGTCATACAATTAAAAGCAACAGATCACTCAAAAACACATTTAAACATGAACATCCACCGCAGTGACTCCTACACATTACACACTGTGATGGAAGGTGAAATAAAATATCTATATATATTACTAAAACTCTCATCTTGTTTGTTTGCATGTATGCATGTGGGTAAGTTATGGAAACTACGGCAAAACGGTACACGATAGCGCTACAATTTGAGGCCCACCCTACCTACCATTGTCCTGTGATGTGCTGCAGCAAGTTTCGTTCAGATTGATGTCATATTTTACAAGTTATTGACATTCTATACTTTACAAAAAACACTTTTCCACTTGCCCTGCCGTCAGCTGCGTTCGATGTCACAATGGGGTCCTGAATTTCTTTTTTTTTAAATCGGCTTTTTGTTCCGCGTGTACTTGTCTGGCCTCACAATGGGTCCACTGGTAAGTTTCCTTATATTTTATAAACACCAGTCGACGCAGACTTGGTGGACCGAAGGGCCTGTTTCCATGCCGTATATCTAAACAAAAAGATCTGAAATAGCAACTGCGCTTCAAAATTGGCTGGGAAGTACTTTTAGGTGTCCTAAGATTGTCAAAAGTGCTATAATAGTGTAAACTCTTTTCTGTATTCAACAGATGAAAGTTGTGCAGCTGAAATAACGCAAGACGACAATGTCCCAGATAACACAGATGATACCGTTGGAAATTTGGCAGAAAGCAATTTCATTGAAACGGGTGCGGCCATGGAACAAGCTGAAATTATTCGGCAAGATTCACAGGACGGGCCTGAAGGTAATCAGACAACTAAAAAACCCTGTTAATATCTTACAAACAGTCTCAACCGTGATCGCCAGCATCGTGTGTTGTATCCGTGGACTCTTCTGATAATTTGTAAATGTCACTTTTGTGTTGTGTTATAAAATGTTGAAACTTACCTTAGTTTGTTGTCACGTGTACTGAGGTACAGTAAAATTCTTTTTTTGCAAGGTAGCATCTCTGGAGACAAAGATCAGGTGACGCTTTGGCAATTCCTTCCGCAGTTCCTATCGGAAACGTCACTTTGTTTTTCCAGAGATGCTGCCCGACTCCTTGAGTTATCTATCAATCTCCATTTTAAAAACGCCAAATGACTTGGCCTCCACTGCCATCTATGGCAATGAATTGGAGATAATGTACGGAGTTGATGTGTTTCCACTCGTGAGCTACAGAAAGGATGAAGAATATTTATATATATATATATATATAACTAAAATATATATATATTTGTTTGCGTGTGTGTGAGTTCTGGAAACAACGGCAAAACGGTACACAATAGCACTACAATTTTTGGACTACCTTACTCATCATTTTCCTATGATGTGCTGCAGCGTTTCATTTAGATTGGTGTTATATTTTACAAGTTATTGACATTTTAAACTTTACAAAAACCACTTTTCCACTTGCTCTGCCCGTCAGCCGCGTTCGATGTCCCAATGACGTCACAGTGGGGTCCCGAATTTCATTTTTTTAAATCGGCTTTTTTTTAACGCGTGGCCTCACAACGGGGACCCAACGGCTCCACGGGTTAAAGCCCTTCTATTTTACAAACACCGGTCGGCGCAGACTTGGTGGGCCGAAGGGCCTGTTTCCATGCCGTACCTATAAACTAAAAGATCTCCTGAAATAGCAACAACTCTTCAAAATGGGCTCGGAAGTACTTTTGGGTGTCCTGAGATTGTCAATAGTGCTATAATAGTGTAAACTCTTTTCTGTATTCAACAGATGAAAGTCGTGCAGCTGAAATAATGCAATACCACAATGTCCCAGTTAACACAGATGATGCTGTTGGATATTTGGCAGAAAGCAATTTCGGTGAAACAGATCCACCCATGAAAGAAACTGAATTTATTCGGCAAGATTCACAGGACGAGCCCGAAGGTAATCAGACAACTAAAAACCACTGTTAATCTCTTACAAACACGCAACCGTGATTGCCAGAATTGTGCGTTGTATCCGCAGATTCTTCTGATAATTTGTAAATGGAATTTTTGTGTTGTGTTATAAAATGTTGAACTTTACCTTACTTTGTTGTCACGTGTACAGAGGTACAGTGAAAAGCTTTTTTTTGGAAGGCAGCATCTCTGGAGAAAAAGATTAGGTGACACTTTGGCAGTTCCAACCCGAAACGTCAACTTTTTTTCCAGAGATACTGCCTGACTCCTTGAGTTACTCTGGCAATTTGTGTCCATCTTTGGTATAACCAGCATCTGCAGTTCCTTCCTGCACAGCAGGATTTGGCCACTCGGCCCATCGTGTCAGCTCTGCCATTTGATCACGTGTGTGCTATATTTCCCTTTCAACCTTGTTCTGCGTTCACCCCATAACCTTTGACGCCCTTACTAATCAAGAACCTATCAATCTCCGCTTTAAAAACACCAAATGACTTTGCCTCCACCGCCGTCTGTGGCAATAACTTGGGGATAATGTATGGAGTTGATGTGTTTCCACTCGTGATCTACAGAAAGGATGAAGAATATCTATTATTATATATTTATATATATTACTAAACCTCTCATCTTGTTTGTTTGTGTGTATACGTGTGTGTGGTTTCTGGAAACTACGATAGCACTACAATCTTTGGCCCAGCTTACTCACCATTCTCCTGTGATGCGCTGTAGTAAGTTTAGTTCAGATTGATGTTATATTTTACAAGTTATTGACATTTTAAACTTTACAAAAAACACTTTTCCACTTGCCCTGCCCGTCAACCGCGTTCGACGTCACAATGGGGTCCCGAATTTCATTTTAAATAATTCGGCGTTTTTTTCCCCTCGTGTATTTGCCAGGCCTCACAACGGGGACCCAACAGCTCCATGGGTAAGTTTCCTTCTACTTTGCAAACACCTCCCTGGGTCTTCTGTTCAATTCATTAACTATAACTTAATTTCTGCCATCAACGGCACAACTGTGAACGCGGCAGCCGGCATGCGCAGTTTGGTGGAATATTGCGTTGGGGGAATGGGCCCAACGTGTCAGCACTTGGTCTAGTTAATATTTAAAAATATGAAGCACATCTGAGTAGATAATTGAATCCGTATAGACAGTGATGCAGATATAGCTTCAAAGTCTTGTTGAGTGTCATTGTCTGTACTCATTCTCACCTAGTACACATCTAACAATGTCTCCTTTATCACTGTTAATATTTTGCATAATCTTTCATTTGTTCTATATCTCTCTACATCACCATCTATATCTCTTGTTTCCCTTTCCCGTGACTCTCAGTCTGAAGAAGGGTCTCAACCCGAAACGTCACCTATTCCCTTTTTTCACCAGATTCAGGGACAGTTTCTTCCCAGCTGTTATCAGGCAACTGAATCATCCAACCACAACTCGAGAGCAGTGCGGGACTACTATCTACCTCATTGGTGACCTTCAGACTATCCTTGATTAGACTTTGCTGGCTTTACCCTGCACTAAACATGCCCTTATCTTGGATCTACACATTGTAAATGGCTCGATTGTAATCATGTATTGTCTTTCTGCTGACTGGTCAGCATGCAGCTAAAGCTTTTCACTGTACCTCGGTACACGTGACAGTAAACTAAACCAAACTAAAATGCTGCCTGACCCGCAGTTACTCAAGCTTTTTGTGCCTATCCTCGGTTTCAACCAGCATCTGCAGTTCCTTCCTACACACTGAATCCGTATGTTTTTTCTCTTTAAGCTGCAGAGAACCGGAGTCCATCGGCGTCGTCCTGTCCAGATTCGATTGTGGAGAAGCCCAGAAGTGTGGACAGCGGTGGCGGGCTTGCGATTGAGTGCGGCCAGCGGGGTATCATTCGGCAGTCTTCGGTGATCAGAGAGCTGCTGTGGACTAAGCCCCAAGTGCACCTGCCGCCTCCCAGCACCATCCTCAGCGGCGCGGTCCCTCCAGCGAGCCACCCTCGCTCGCACGAACCAGGTGAACGCAGACTTCACAGCCAAGGCTACAATCATCTCGGCAGCAGGGAGAAGAGAACTCGCAGGGATGAAGGCGCGAGTCCGCCTAGGAGAGGTTTGCAAGGAGATGAATCTGACTGCGATTCCACTACATCGGAAAGCCCCGCTCCTACAAGGGACGCGCAAAGTCGTCCCGAGACGCCAGACATGAGCGGCCACGGCGACAGCAGCGGTGCGGACTCCTGCAGTCCCGTGCATGTCGCAGGGCAGGCTCTAGGAAATGAGGCTGATGACTACTGGGTTGGGAATGGTGCTGGCGATTGGCAAAGCGGAGATGATGCAGAAACGTGCCGCAAGAGAACTGCTTTGGGAGCGGCTCGCCAACTTCAGGACCGCTTGGAGTTTTTCGCCACCAATGAGGGTCACAGACACCTGATAAAACACACCTCCCACTCAAACCTCCCATCCAGAGCAGATACACCTCCCATCTTCAGACACATCCCCCACCTACACCTCTCACCCCGAACAGATACATCGCCCTTTCACATCTTCCATCAACATCTCCCATTCAGAGCAGATAGACCTCCCATCCACAAACGCACCTCTTCCCACCCACACGGATCCACAGACACGCCTCCCATCCACAAACGCACCTCTTCCCACACACACCCATCCAGAGCAGATAGACCTCCCATCCCCAGGCACACCTCCTCCCACCCACAGCAGAGCTTGCAGCAGGCAGATGGGTTTGAAATTATGGACCACTACGCCAACTTTGACACTGAGCCTGAACGAGCGGTTCGTGGCCGCGGTGCGTCCAAGCGACCTCTGGTGGCCGGCGAAGGTTTCTTGGAAGGTCCATGCAGTGAAGTCCAGCCGGGCGGCGGGTCCTTTGTAGAAGAGGACAGGGTCGGTCACACATCGCACAGCCGGCCGGCCAGAATGAAAGTTTCACCAGGCAAAGAGAGGTCCCGCTGCGCCAGGGGCGCAGGGCGACGTGGGGATGTGGGGGAGAGGGGGCGAGCGCCGACCAGGAGGGGGGTTGAGGAATGGGATTATCTACCTAGTGGATTGGCAGAAGATGACCCCCTTGTCCAGCCACAGCCGCCGGAATTCATTAGGATCCCTGATTCCGCCACAGAAGGCTACAAAGTCTTCCAAAACGTCCGTGTTACCACCAAAGTTCCCCAAACTCACACTAGGACATGTCGGGAGGCGAGGACGTTTGGTGGCAGGTTGGAGCAGCAGAGGTCTCAGGCCGGCGGACCTCTGCCCTGGGGAGCGTTGGACGGAGAAACGTGCTGCCAACGGCGTAAAGGCAGCCCCATCCGCAGAACGCTCGATCTGGAGTTCATCCACTTCTCCCGCAATCTCCAGCTGCTGCTGGAGGTCAGCAGGTCAGATGCACCCCCCCGGCACCCGGACATGTTCCCCCACGGCTCCAGGGGTGCGACGGCCCGGCGGAGGAAGGGCTGCAGCAACGGGCAGGGATGGGACGACAGCGAGCCCCCGCTGGCTGTGACAATATCTTGCCCAGTCACCGCCGGAGGCTGGAGACGCCCGGGCAATAATAATAATAACGACTCCAGCACCGCTGGCCCTCAGCAGCAGCTGGGCAGCGGGGAGGGGTGTAGTAGGGACTGGCCGAGCGAAGGAGCTACTGCCGCAGCCGCACTCTTCCGCCAGCCCAAAGACCACCACGGCCGCTGCAAGCGGCGCTGGAGAGCTCCCCATTCCCAAGCACCGAGCCGCGGGGGAGGAGGAGGAGAAGGCGAGGAGCAAGCTGAGAGATGGTCAAAGAAGCGGCGCACCGCCCGGGAGAGGGCTCCCCGACCCGAGGAGAGGCGGAGAGAGGGGGGTCTGGGCGTGAAGAGGAACCGATGGGACCCCACCCTGTGCCCAATACCCAATATCAACCACCGTGACTTTCACCACAGCTCACTCGCACCGCAAAAGGAAACGCAGAAAGCCAGCTGCAAATTTTATGTCTACCAGACAAGCTCTGACCCATTCTTTCAGGAAGTTAAGGTAATTGTTCATTTCATGTATGTATATGTGCGTGTGTGTGTAGAAACATAGAAGATAGGTGCAGCAGTAGGCCATTGGGCGCTTCGAGCCAGCATCACTATTCACTGTGATCATGGCTGATCATCCAGAATCATTACCCCCTTCCTGCCTTCTCTCCATGCCCCTTGATTCCGTTAGACCTAAGAGCTAAATCTAACCCTCTCTTGAATACATCCAGTGAATTGGCCTCCTCTGCTTTCTGAGTGTTCCTCTGGCAGCTTGTTCCATATCAGAAGCAGCAGAGCAGGGCAGAAGGTGGAGCAGACTTAGCAGCAAGAGAGGAAAGGTCTCGACCCAAAACGTCACCCATTCCCTCTCTCCAGAGGTGCTGCCAGTCCTGCTGAGTCACTCCATGTCTTATCTAAGGCAGTAAGTGGGTTTGTTGCAGAAGAGCTAGCGGGTATTGGGGGCAGAAAGGAAATGTATAACGTGCGTTATGTGTGTTTCTTTGTACGTGTGTTCTGTGCAAGTGTATCTCGGCTTTACGCGAGGTTGATATTTGTGGAGCTGCGAGTTTAATTATGGGTCAGGATAAGTGGAAGACAGTTTAGTATTTGTTAAGAGTGAATTCATCAGTTTCCTTTAGTAGATACTGGTGGCACAGGTGGTGAGACTCACTGAAGTTTAGAAGGTTGAAGGGGGACCTCATTGAAACTTACAGAATAATGAAAGGCATGAATACAGTGGATGTGGAGAGGATGTTTCCACTGGTGGGAGAGTCTAGAACCAGAGGTCCTAGCCTCAGAATTAAAGGGTGCTCTTTAAAAAGTAAGTGAGGAGGAACTTCTTTAGTCAGAGGGGTAGTTAATCTGTGGAACTCATTGCCACCAAGGGCTGTGGAGTCCCAAGTCTGGATATTTCTAACGCAGAGATAGACGAGTTCTTGAATAGAACAGGTGTCGAAGGTTATGGCGAAAAAGGCAGGAAAATGGGATTAGGAGGCAGAGATCAACCATGATTGAATGGTGGAGTAGGCTCGATGGGCTGAATGGCCTAATTCTTCTATAACTTGTGAGAGCAGGTATTGAGGGAGGTTGTTCCGGGAGGCAAGAGCCAACTGTTGAGCCTTCCCGAGATGTCGTGGGCTGGACTCAACGCAACACCAGTGAAGGGGAAGGTGCCCACTTGATAACCCCAATTATATACTTGCAGCTACATAATCAGTTAAAAAAAATGTGAGTGTTGACATGTAGGTAGTTGATTATTGCATATGAAGTTAGTTATTGTCCTTAGCATAAGTTGGTATAATCAGTTTAGATAGTGCTTTGGGCTTGGTTGGCCGATTATCCTGGCGTTATAGCTCAAGCACTTTGTGTTTCAATTGCAATTTAAACACTGCCCTCTATTAACATTTTCCCTTCGCACTGTAAAATTGCCTCGAGTGTGTAGGGAGTGGATGAAAAGGTGGCCTTCATAACAAGAGGATTTCACTATAGGAGTAGAGAGGTTCTTCTGCAGTTGTATAGGGCTCTGGTGAGACCACATCTGGAGTATTGTGTACAGTTTTGGTCTCCAAATTTGAGGAAGGACATCCTTGTGATTGAGGCAGTGCAGCGTAGGTTCACGAGATTGATCCCTGTGATGGCGGGACTGCCATATGAGGAAAGATTGAAAAGACTAGGCTCGTATTCACTGGAGTTTAGAAGGATGAGGGGGGATCTTATAGAAACATATACAATTATAAAAGGACTGGACAAGCAAAGATGCAGGAAAAATGTTCCCAATGTGGGGTGAATCCAGAATCAGGGGCCACAGTCTTAGAATAAAGGGGAGGTCATTTAAGACTGAGGTGGGAAAAAACTTTTTTACCCAGAGAGTTGTGAATTTGTGGAATTCCCTGCCACAGATGGCAGTGGAGGCCAAATCACTGGATGGATTTAAGAGAGTGTTAGATAGAACTCTAGGGGCTAGCGGAGTCAAGGGATATGGGGAGAAGGCAGGCACGGGTTATTGATAGGAGACGATCAGCCATGATCACAATGAATGGCGGTGCTGGCTCGAAGGGTCGAATTGCCTCCTCCTGCACCTATGTTCTATGTTCTATGTTCTATAACCACAAGTATTCTGAATTAGTGTTGGATGGTTGTTGTGTACTGCTTCAATGCTGCATCTATAAAATCTTTTTAAAAAAAATTGAATAATTGATGTGGATGACAAACAACAATGGGGCCAGCCCTGAGGCAAACTTTAGTCGTGGGCCTCTAGTCTGAAAACAAAGCTTCCACCATCATCCTCTGCTTCCTACGATCAAACCCATTCTGTATCCAGTTAGCTACAGTAGCTCTCCCTGGACTAACTGTTCATAGTAACTAATCAAGCAGAACCTTGTCAAACGCCATGCTAATAACAAGGGTACACAAAAAGCTGGAGAAACTCAGCGGGTGCAGCAGCATCTAAGGAGCGAAGGAGATAGGCGACGTTTCGGGTCGAGACCCTTCTTCAGACTGAACGTCCATTATAGACTCCTAGTGTAGAAACAAGGAACTGCAAATGCTGGTTTATACCGAAGATAGGCCCAAAGTGCTGGAGTAACTCAGCGGGCCAGGCAGCATATCTGGAGAAAAGGAAGAGGTGACGTTTCGGATCTGAAAGAAGAGTTGCAACTTGCAACGTCACCTGTTCCTCCTCCAGAGATGCTGCCTGACCAGTTACACCAGCATTTTGTGTTCTATATTCTGAGCAGGGGAACAAATGTGTTCAAATCTCTCTCGTTTCTGCTTTTGACGTGTTAGCTCAGGCCATGTGTAGGGTACGTCATTAACTTTAGTTTAGGTTAGAGATACAGCACGGAAACAGGCCCTTTGGCCCACAGAGTCCGCACCGACCAGCGATACCCGCACACTAACGCTATCCCACACGCACTAGGGACAATTTTACACCGTGCCGCCCTCTTGTGCTCACTTCCCACTTTCGCTAAAACTGAAACTAAAAGCTAAAACCTATGTGTTGGCATCACTAACATTGTATTGAATGACAGAGAGGGGCCAAAGAAAATACAGGTTCTTCTAGTTTATCCACACATGAAATCTGATCGCTAATAATGAACACGGGAGGCAATGTACCAGGACCTTCTGGGAAAATTACTTAAAGCAGACGTTTATTTTTTAAAAGGTTGGCACTTATACTTTGTTCCTGGAGTGAGTGCAGTGTCATTTCCTTCTCCTCGAAGTCAGAATGAGTCATAGAATGATACGGTGTGGAAACAAGCCCTTCAGCCCAATTTGCCCACACCGGCCAAATGTCCCATCTGCCGGAGTTTGGTCCATATCCCTACAAACCTGTCCTATCCATGTACCTGCCTAACTGTTTCTTAAATGTTGGGATAGCCCCAGGCTCAACTACCTCCTCTGGCAGCTTCTTCCATACACCCACCGCCCTTTGTGTGGAAAAGTTACCCCTCGGATTCCTATTAAATCTATTCCCCGTCACTTTAAACCTATGTCCTAAAAGCTAAAAGCTAGACACATATTCTCTATCCACCATTGAGGTTATCATTTTAATGTGGGAATTCCTCGGACACATCCACTGCCTCAGGCTGGGCTGTGGAACGCCATTCAAAGACCTTAACATAGAACAGTACAGCACAGGAGAACAGGCCCTTCGGCCCACAATGTTTGTGCCGAACATGATGCCAAGTGAAACTGATCTCATCTGCCTGAAATGGATGGGACAAGTTGGGCCGAAGGGCCTGTTTCCGTGCTGTATCACTCTAAAAAAAAAAAATAATTCAAATGATCATGAAACAGGAACCAAAGTTGTTTACATTTTTTTGCGTACAGTGAAGTATTGTGTACTGATTCTATGATTCAGCCTTCTGTTGCTTGGTGGAAGATGAATGATTCATTTGATGAAAGTAAGCAATTTGAGAGAGAGATTCAAATGAAGCAACTCCGAATAAAGCATTTCTGAGTTTGTCGACCACACTAAAATGGTCTGCTGCCAGATATTTTTGGAATTCACAGAGGAATAATATTGATAATCTGCATTAAAGTCTATGACAGCATTAATATTGGAGCATTCATTTGAATACAGGAGGATGAGGGGTGATCTTATAGAGGTGTATTAGGTCATGGGAGGAATAGATCGGGTAGAAGCACAGAGTTGGGGAATCAAGAACTAAAGAACATAGGTTTAAAATGATGGGGGAAAGATTTAATAGGAACCCGAGGGGCAACTTTTTTTGCACAAAGGGTGGTATGTGTATGGAACAAGTTGCCAGAGGAGGTAGTTGAAACAGGCACTATTGCATCGTTTAAGAAACATTTAAACTGGTCAAGGGGAGAATGTGCAAACTCCACACAGACAGCACCCGAGGTCAGGATCAACCCCGGGTCTCTGGTGCGGTGAGGCAGCAACTCTACCAGCTGCGCCACCGTGTCTTTGTCTTCTGGTGTTTAATGGTTCCACAAATGGACCTTGGTTTGTGTCCGCTTCCTATATCAGACATTCATACAGCAACTCCTTTTGACTTCTTTTAGCCTGAAACAAATGTGTAAAGATGTTCCGTTGCCATTCAGAGGACAAATACTAAGCCGCGCGTGTCAGCAGCTTGTTGCATACTGATTTGAAGGCCGTCTCGTGCTTCATTGATTTAATGACTCCTCCAATGTTTCAGGACTTTCTGAAGAAGGAAGGCCACAGGGAGATAAGCTTTATGCATCTCTCGGCGATACACTCTCACCAACCTGGCAAAGTGCTTGTTATTATCCAGAACAAAGACGTTGAAACACACCTGCATCAGGTGAGGGGAAGCCTGAATAACCAAGGCGGTGCTTCCGAACCTCGTGTCCCTGCCAGCTCTCTTATTAGACCTATATTATAAACAAATGTAATAACTCGGGAACCACCCCCGGCATGGGTTCGTATCCCACTTCTGACACGCACAACTCAAATACATAGGTGTTGTAAGCTCAAGCTCAGCAACGAATCTAACTAGAGGCTTGACTAATAGGCTGGATAATATGAGGCACTCAACCAGATGACTGTTTGAGTACACAGCGGGCGGTATGCAGTAAAACACGACATGTATCTGGTCAACTAATACTGACTGATCTACATATATAAACTTTCCTAATAGCTCCCATATTACTGGGGCCTACTCTCACTGGGGTGGGGGTAGGGCACAGGAAATAGAGAGGGATGGGGGTGGGGGGGGGAGAAATTGATTAGTGATTTAGTACCACATCCAATGTGTTTGCACTGGGATACGCATCAGACATTGTGTCAAATCTTGCCTGTGCCCTTTCGGGTAAATTGGGTTAAAATTATCTCCTGCCTCTCCTTGGGCAACCCCGTGTTTGAACAGGTTTACCGTCCCGTCGATGCTTAGTTGTGCCATGTGTAGGGGGGAACTGCAGATGCTGGTTTGCTCCCAAAAAAGGCACAAAATGCTGGAGTAACGCAGGGGGACGGGCAGCATCTCTGGGTAGAAGCAACGGGTGACGTTTCGGGTTGAGACCCTTCTTCGGACTCTCAGTCTGAAGAAGGGTCTTGACCCGAAACTTAGCCCATTGCTTCTCTCCGGAGATGCTGCCTGTCCCGCGTAGAGTTACATCAGCAATTTTGTGTGTGTGTCTCTAGTCGTATTAAGTTGCCGCGGGCATTGAAATCGTGTGCTCTGTCGCCACCTGCCAGATTCCGTACTTGCTGAAGTTGAAGCGGATGCCGCGTGTTCAGTTTGCTGGGGTGGATTCTCCCAGGGACCTCAAAGACCAGACCTATCGAGAGTTATTTACCTCAGGAGGCTTCATCGTTTCCGATGGAAATGTGCTGGACAAAATTACTCCAGGTGGGTGTACTGGCTTTACAAGAACAAAAATAGGAACTGTTGATGCTGGTTTACAAAAAATGACACAGATTGGTCCTTCTCCACTAAGGCAGCCGCCTGCTCCTTCCCTTCACTTGCACTAGAGTTTGGAGATGCAGCTCGGAAACGGGCCCATAGCCCCACCGAGTCTGCGCTGACCAGCGATTGCCCCTTGCACTCGTTCTATCCTACACACTACGGACAATGTATAATTTACTGAAGCGAATTAAGTTATAAATCTGCACATCTTTGGAGTGTGGGAGGAAACCAGAGCACCCGGAGAAAACCCTTGTGGTCACGGGGAGAGCGTACAAACTCCGTACAGGCAGCACCCGTAGTCAGGATGGAACCCGGGTCTCTGGCGCTGTGCTGCTCCGGCTATCTAGTCCCCGCCCGATCAAGTGTCTGTCCACTGCGGTAGCTTAAACGGATCAATGCGTGAAGCAACGCTGCGGCCTTTCTATTTGGAGAATTTGATTGATGGCTTCTTTTATTTTGCACAACCAGAGCAATTGCAGCAGATCTCTGACCTGCTGGAGGAGGTTAGCTCCGAGTCGGAATGGAAGTGGATGGTACATTTCAGAGAGCTCAAAAAGCTGAAGGAGTTGGCAAGGTTAGTTTGCGTCAAGAGTGTTCTATAAGATTCATAAGTTCTAGGAGCAGAACTCGGTCATTCGGCCCATCAAGTCTACTCCATCATTCAATCATGGCTGATATATCTCTCCCTCTCGACCCCATTTTTCTGCCTTCTCCCCATAACCCCTGACAATCAAGAATCTTGGACAATACAGCTCACCCCCTACATGACACACTGGTCAACCCGAGGAGCACCTTCAGCAACAGACTGGTTCCACCAAGATGCAGCACAGAACGTCACAGGAGATCCTTCTTCCCCTGTAGCTATCAAACTCCTCCCATTTCAGTCGTGGGGTAGACTGAGACTGCCGCCACCCCCTCTCTTCAATATTTGCACATCCCCAACCCTGGGCTTTCCACTTGTCACTTTAATGTTTCATGTATCTTGAGCATTTTAAGACTGTTGGCAGACCAATTTCCCCCCTGGGGATAAATAGAGTTCTATCGTGTCACATCACAACATTAAGCAAATTACAAAACATTGATCTTACTGGCTGCAAAGCGGGTTTTACAAATTACAAATCCTTTATGAATGCTTTTTGTCGTTTTTTTTTTAAATGAAGGGAAGTCGAAGCTACCATAAAAAAAACAAGATCGTAACATATTCTTGAGAAAAGAGTTCCCTTCATTGTTAATAAACTCATGTCTCAGACATAATACATCCTCTTTGGAATTATAAATTGAGGATGTTTAGTTCAGAGATGCAGCATGGAAACAGGCCCTTCAGCCCACGGAGCCTGTACAGACCAACAATCCCCGTGCACTAGTTCAATCCTACACACTAGGGACAATTTACAGAAGCCAGTTAACCTACAATCCTGTACGCCTTTGGAGTGTGGGAGGAGCCCGCAGATCCTGGAGAAAACCCACGCAGGTCACGAGGAGAACGTTCAAACTCCGTACAGACAGCACCTGAGCTCAGGTTCAAACCCAGGTCTCTGGCGCTATAAGTCAGCAACTCAACCGCTGTGCCACCCCAATAACGTATTCTGTCTGAGAGAGGCATTAGTTAGCAATGTTGGGATAGGTACTGAATGAGCGGACGGCTGTGTGTTCCGTGGGGGTGAGATTGGAGTTGGTAAGAGGGGGGTAGAGAAGTCTAGATGGTTGGAAATAATGTCTGACTTAATGAGTGTGTGGTCTTACAAATAAATAAATTGTATCTGACACTGAGAAAGCAAGGCTTATATTTCCATCTTTTCTTACAATGTAGATGGAGATGATTGTTGTCCATTCTGTAGTGGCCCAGAGAGGAATCCTGTTTTCCCCTCTTATCTTTGCTGTTGCCTATTCTCGTGCTCCCATCAGTTTCGGCCCACCCACCCCCCTCCCCCAACACAACACATTGGGGGCAAATTACTGAAGCCAATTAACGTACTAACCTGCACGTCCTTGGGATGCGGGAGGAAACTGGAGCACCTGGGTGAAACCCACACAGTCACGAGGAACGTGCAAACTCCCCACCGACAGTACCATGTTGGGATTGAACCCAGCATTGAACGCTGCAATGACTCTCTTGACCGCACCACTGCTGCTCCTTGAAGCAGATATTAATGACGAACCAGAGTCACACAGAGTGGAAACAGGCCCTTCGGCCCACCTTGTCCACACCGCCCAGCATGCCCCATCCCAGCATGCTCCATCTACACTTGTTCCACCTGCCTGCATTTGGTCCATATCCCTCCAAACCTATCCAATTCAAATACCTGTCCAGATGTTTCTTAAATGTTGTGATAGTACCTGCCTTGACTACCTCCCTGGCAGCTCGTTCTATGCACCCACCACCCTTTGTGTAAAAAGAAATGTTGCCCCTCCAGTTGGTATTAAATCTTTCCCCTTCACCTTACAATATGAGGCATATGGTGAATCAGCAAATTCTGTACCGGCACAATTGCTTTGATTACATATAATTCAAGTTTTCATGATCTTCAGGGTTCCATTATTAATTTTGGAACTGATCTCTATTTATTACGATGACATATTGTAATCTATTCATTCAGGGAGGACAGTGCCGCCAGGTGGAAGATTTCCCTACTGAGTCGAAATATCGAAGCAAATATTGTGGAAGTTCTCCCTTTCCATGGGTGTGATTCGAAGTGCCAGACAAAGTACGACTACATCGATTGCCTCATGAAACTACAGCTTCAGAGAATAAGCTCCAGGTTCGCAGTGTTTCTCTCAGGTAAGGTGTAACGTTACAACAGGGCGCACGTTTCACTGAACAGCTTTGCTCAGTCCAGCTCACTTCCCCTCCCATTCCCACACTGACCTTTCTGTCCTGGGCCTCCTCCACTGTCAGAGTGAGGCCCAGCGCAAATTGGAGGGACAGCACTTCCTATTTTGCTTGGGCAGCTTACACCCAGCGGTATGAATCTAGATTTCTCTAACTTCAGGTAACCCTTGCTTTCCCTCTCTCTCTGTCCCTCCCCCACCCTAGTTCTCCGACTAGTTTCACTGCCCTGATTATTTTTACTGTTTATATGCCTCGTTGTCACCTTCCCCTCAGCCAACAATGAACCGTTCTACCTTTCCTTAATCACCATCTGCTTTGGTCTATCCTTTTCACACCTCGCATGCTCTTGGTACACTTCCATATGTCTGGTTTCCCTCTCCCCTGACTCTCAGTCTGAAGAAGTGTCTCGACTTGAAACGTCACCCATTCCTTCTCTCCAGAGATGCTGCCTGGCCCGCTGAGTTACTCCAGCTTTGTGCGTCTATCTTTGGTTTAAACCAGCATCTGCAGTTCCTTCCTACACCTTGTGCGTCTGATACTGATTATCCATCTGAATTATCCCCTCAATATTCAATATACGGCCACTGCTCAGCTTCTGTGCACCAGTGAGAATGAACCAGTCTATACAATCTCCCTTTACAATTAAAACCCTCTGACCTGGTGAATCTCTTCTGCACTCTTTCTAATGCTGAACCATCCTTGCTGCAGTGTGGTGTACAGGACTGTACACGGTACTGCAACTGCCTTCTGACCAATGTTTTGCACAGTTGCAACGTGATGTCTCAACTCCTATCCAGTCCACCCCCACCCCACACTGCAGCAGTTTGGGGAACGATACATGATGAATGGAATAACGTTTAGACAATAGACAACAGGTGCAGGAGCAGGCCATTCGAGCCAGCACCGCCATTCAATGCGATCATGGCTGATCATCCACAATCAGTACCCTGTTCCTGCCTTCTTCCCATATCCCCTAACTCCGCTATCTTTAATAGCCCTATCTAGCTCTCTTGAAAGTATCCATGGAACCAGCCTGCACCACCCTCTTGAGGCAAATAATTCCACAGACACACAACTCTGTGTGAAAAAGTGTTTCCTCATGTCCGTTCTAAATGGCTTACACCTTATTCTTAAACAGTGGCCCCTGGTTCTGGACTTCCCCCAACATCAGGAACATGTTTCCCTCCTCCAGCGTGTTCGAACCCTTAATAATCTTAAATGTTTCAATAAGATCCCCTCTCATCCTTCTAAACTCCAGAGTATACAAGCCCAAGCCGCTACATTCTTTCAGCATATGACAGTCCCACCACCCCGGGAATTAACCTTGTAAACCTACGCTGCACTCCCTGAATAGCAAGAATGTCCTTCCTCAAATTAGGGGACCAAAACTGCGCACAATACTCCAGGTGTGGTCTCACTGGGGCCATATACAACTGCAGCAGGACCTCTTTGCTCCTATACTCAACACCTCTTGTTATGAAGATGCAAGGTAAAGTCCAGTAAAGATAGCCCGAGCGTCTCCAGTGAGGTTAGTAGCAGTTTGAAATAATTGCGCCAAAAAATGGAGTGATATGTGCGACACAGCGGGTAGAGCTGCAGCCTCTCAGCGCCAGAGTGCTGGGTTCCATCGTGACGTCCGGTACTGTCTGAGTGGAGTTTGCACGATCTCCCTGTGAACGCTTGGGTTTCCTCCATTTGGATAAGTAAATTGTTGTTCTCACTGAGCATTGTTCTTTTTATTATACATAAATCTTTTGGAAGAACTGGTCACGAATTGCTAAATTGCAAACTTCCAAATTTATAATAATTTGCTGTCACTCATCATCTTTCTCTTTTTTTGGGGGCAATTTTTCAGCTAAACCTGAGAACGGAGAAGTCTTCACACAAAAAGGAATTATTGTTATGGATGTGAATAACTTCGCTAAGGATTTAAGGATCCTAAGTACTCCTTTACAAAGTACCTTGGTCACAGAAAATGGTAAGACTTAATTGTAGTTTATAGGGGTAAAGCATTACATGGCCATTCTTTGGAAAGTGAACCAAAATTTCACACACACGTTACAAAACGGCATCACACAAAGTAATACATTAAAACATTCTTGTAAGAGATTAATCTTATTGACTGCCATTTTCCTACCTACAGAACTATAATGCATGTCGGCCAAAGATCTGAACATCCTAGCTTTTTAAAATTCACAAGAGTTTGCAAGATGAAACTTGAGTTATGGAAAGAATGCTTCCGTGTGAGGTCACACACGTGACCAGTCCTATTTGACCTCTGATCCCAAAACAAACATTGTCGGCATAACATAAATATTTCACTTGATAAACTGAAATAAAAGGAACATATATGCAATACAAAACAATATACCTGTAATGCTTTCAGTATTAGAAGAGATGTATGCCACAATTTTTCATATTTGTTGGTCACACACGTGACTAAGAATGGGCCGACAGCATGGGGAAAAGGCCCTTTGGGGGTGGTAGTGCTGGAAGCAGATAAGAGACTTTTGGATGGGCATATGGCCATGGAGGGATATGGTTTATATACAGGTAGGTAAGTGTTAGTTTTGGTTTCATGTTCAGCGCAGTCATTGCCTGCTCTTGTGCTGTACTGTTCTGTGCCCTCTAGTTTTAGAATCTTCTACCCTGGAGAAATAAAAAAAAGTGTGTGTGTGTTCACTTTAGCCATGCCCTTTGTGATCCAGCGCACCTCAGTAAGGTCACCCCTCAGTCTCCCATGCTCCAAAGACTAAAGTCCTAGCTTGTCCAACCTCGTTGTAGAATTCAAGTCTGGAAGCCCAGGTGACATCCTGGTGAAGTTCTTCTGCATCATTTCCAACTTAATGACATCCTATCGCTGGGCTACTGGAATTAGAAACATGGAAACTAGGTGCAAGACTTTGGGGCAGCACCACCATTCGATATGATCATGGCTGATCATCCAAAATCAGTACCCCGTTGCTGCTCTTTCCCTATATCCATTGATTCCATTAGCCCTAAGAGCTAAATCTAACTATCTTGAAAACATCCAGCAAATTGGCCTCCACTGCCTTTTGTGGCAGAGAATTCCACAGATTCACAGCTCTGGGTGAAAGTGTTTTTCCTTATCTCAGTCCTAAATGGCCAACCCCTTATTCTTAAACTGTGACCCCTGGTTCTGGACTCCCCCAACATTGGGACCAATTTTCCAGCATCTACCCTGTCCAGTCCTCTTAAGAATTTTATGTTTCTATAAGATTCCCTCTCATCCTTCTAAATTCCAGCGAATATAAGCCCAGTCGACCCATTCTTTCATCAAACATCAGTCCCGCCATCCCAGGAATTAACCTGGTGAATCTACGCTGCACTCCCTGAATAGCAAGAATGTCCCTCCTCAAATTACGAGACCAAAATTGCACCAGGTGCAGTCTCATCAGGGGCCTGTACAACTGCAGTAGGACCTCTTTGCTCCTAAATTCAAATCCTCTCGCAATGAAGGCCAACATGTCATTGGCTTTCTTCACTGAAATGTGGTCTCACCAATGACTTGTACGACTGTATCATGATGCACCAACTTTTGAACTCCAGATTTCTGTGCCTATCTTCGGGATAGGGAAAGGTATAAAGTGCCGGCCTCACCACATTGTCCACCAGGCTCGCCACTTACAGGAAACCATGCATCTATGCTCCTTGATCTCTCTATTCTGCAATACTGTCCAAGGCTCCTCTGACTCCTGTAAGTCCTGCCCTGGTTTGACATACCAAACTTTGCTTGTTTGTTTATTTAGAAATTGCTTATTTATTACCCTTTTATTGTTATAAATGAAGTTCAATGGTACTTTATTGTTGCGTGCGTAAGTACAGTGGAACTCTTTATTTTGCATACAGTTCAGTGACAATCCAGCTACACATTCAACACATCATACCAAATATAAGAGTGTTAAACCAAAATGTTTTTTGTATGAAGAGGCAATAATTTATGTATGGCAAATGAGTTATAGCCGGATGAAAGCTGATCAGTCTGAAACGTTAACCCGTTTCTCTCTCACTGATGCTTGCTGACCTGCTGATTCAACGTTTACCCATGCTCTTCTGCTTTTCCTATTAAGAGAATCGCTAGAAAGCTGAGAGTTCAGCATTTCTGATTTTTAAAAATAAAGACACAACATTTTATGCTGAAATGTTTAAACAAGTCAGAAACTAATGGAAATACTCGGCAGGTTTGGCAGCATTTGGGACAGAGCAAATCACTGTGTTATGTGGTTTGCGAACTTGGGTCAGAAGTGGGAAATATAGCAGATGTGTTTTAATGCAGTTGGGAGAGGAAAATGGTAAGGGGAAGAAAAAGCGACTGGGTGCATGTGGGGAAGGGTTGGGCAGGACGATCCTGAACTCATCCTTTGGCCACGGCCTCCAAAGTAAAAACCAACGGTCCACCTGGCTCTTTCCACCAAACCAATTTAGTATGCATTGGCTAACTCGCTCTGGATCCCGAAGATAGGCACAGAGATCTGGAGTAACTCAGCGGGTCACGCAGCATCTCAGGAGAAAATATGTGAAGTTTTGGGTCAAGACCCTTCTTCAAACTGAAGACTTCACTCTGGAGAAAGGTCTCGATCCTAAACGTCACCTTATCCTGTTCTACAGAGATGCTCCTTGACCCGCTGTGTCTAACTCCGGATTAAACCAGCATCTGTAGTTCCTTGTGTAGGAGTGAACTGCAGATGCTGGTTTAGAGTTTTACTATGATGGGGATATTCAGTAGAATATTGAGTCAGATTTTCACAAATGCATGAGGTTGTATTTAAAGTTAGAATTATCACTGACACTAAAAGCAGCTTGATCTACATGCTAACATTTCAACATGTATAAGAATCATGTGACATAGTACATTGACGTTGATAACTTTTGCTTTTTCAGCTATTGAGGATGAAGATTATGACTCCACAGCAACCCAGGAAAGCACAGCCACACATACTTCACAAATGGATCCTGACATGTTCTGAGTTGTGATTTGATTCATGAGTGGTATGCCAAAGCTATAGTTGGGGAGTGGGGAGTCTTTTCGGTGATTGTGGTGTTTTGGAAAACCAGGAAAAATATCATTTTTTTTTGTCCACGATTGTGTATCTGCATTTCCTATCTTTCCCTTGCCCGTTGGTGTGAGCAAATTATTTTTCTGAATCCTTGATCTTGGCAACCGGTTAAAAAAAAAAATTTAAAAAAAAAAAAAATTGCAAAACCTTGGTTCTGGTATTCTGCCAGCTTTGCAGAAGAATGAGCATTTCGTGGGTAAGAGGATTGCCGTTCTCATTATCCATCTCTGGGCTTCTCGCATTATTAACTGTTGGGGATGCAAACCCCTCTCCTCCCCCCCCCCTCCCCCCCCCCCCCCCCCCCCCCCCCACACCACACACCACACACACACACAGCTGGTTCATGGAGATACAAGAATACTTATCTTGCATGCAACACTCTCATTTACACAGCTGCAAACCCATTGGAATAGAGGCCCTACATTTAGTCAGCTGGGGGAGAACCCCTTAAGTCTCGGCAGAGATTTTAACAGGATTAATCTGTAAAGTACCTCCAATTTACCTGGCTGTAATATCTTGATTTATTAATGTTATGGAATATAATTTCCTACTGGCAAATAATCAAATGGGTGGTCATACACCCAGTTTTAAATTGTAATTGATACTGTTGAGTAAGGCAATATGTTTTTAGTCAGTGCTTAACACTGCTTTTTGAAAATTATAAGTTATTTTTAATTAGTTATATCCCTGCATCAGGCAGTTTTCCGCCCCAACTAATAGGTAAGCTCCATGAGTTTGATTCTCCTTCCACATTCTCCTCTGTTAAAAAAGGTTGGATAGAAATAACTTGATACAAACCTTCAGATTTCTCAAGTGTTTGTTGGAAAGTCTTAACAAAGATAGCAATAGAAAAGGAATCCATATTCCTGCTTGGTAGAGCTACCACATTTAATGAATTGCATTTGTTAATGCACCTGGTTAGGTATTTTTAACCTGCATTGGTTCACACTAAAATGACTTAACTAAATGGTGGAATGTATATTTTTATATTTATTTGTAAACTTGTACATATTTAATCAGTGTCAAAATAAAAAATATTTGTATTCCAAAAGTTTGCATTTGTTAGTAAGTTTTATTAAAATAAAATGCTGAACAATAACCTGTTTTGTGGAAGATATTTGTGCAGTTAGGAATTCCATGATAGTTGGATCACCACAACAATCCCAGTCTGAAGGAGGGTCCTGACCAGAAATGTTGTCTGTCCATTCCCTCCACAGATGCTGCCTGTCCAGAGTTTAGCATTTGAACAATTCTGTGCAATATTTAAAGTAAAAGTAACACTATGGATTTCCTCCAATACTAGCAAGGTAGTAGCAGAACAATCTGAGCATACCAATTGATTTAATTGTACCCTTGGTCCAAAAGAGGCAAGACGCACATTCTAGTGGTAGTACAAGTGCAGCAACGAGGAGCTTTAATAAACTTAGGTCAATGAAAATTAAGCATAACATTTCATGAACTGTCTGGATCTACACATGGTTCTGAAAATCAATTAATCATTTCAACCCCAGAACTGTAAAAGGATATTTTCCCATCTCATTACAGAAAAAAGTAACTGATTAGACTTATTTAAACTTGCAGAATGACACGTAGAACACCAACCACAATTATCGAGGCTCAAAGCCCACTCTTCGATTTATGTTTAAGCACTTAGTTCCTCTGACAAATATCTTAATCATGATGTGTAAGAAGGTACTACAGGTTACACCAAAGATAGGTGCAAAATGCTGGAGTGGCTCAGCAGGCTAGGCAGCAACCCTGGAGATAATAAATAGGTGATGTTTCGGGTCGAGACCCTTCATTAGCCTGATCTTTATCATAATGATAACCTATACCATCTCCAAATGCCGTGCACCAACTAAGCTCTTTTGACATGGTCTGCCAAACCTACCACTTGCTGAAGATTGCATCAAGTGTCACATTTCCAACTTGGAGACTTTGTTTAGAATCCAGGAATTCACTACCACTTTAGCTAAAACAGCTGGCTCCATTTAGTTGAAACCCAAGGCAAGAGATGCATGTGCCCAAATAGGCTTTATTATCCATGTTAGATTTAAAAAGCATGGTTTAACCAAGCATGTCAGAGTTAATCAGATTTAAAGCAGCTGCAACAGAGTGCACCCCAAACTATATGCAACCTAGTGAATACAAGTATTAAGAATCAAGGTCCTATGATGTTTAGAAATGGCAGGTGGTACATACAACTTTATTGTGAAGTTGCAATTGTACACAATCAATCCATCATAAACAGTTAGTCAATTATGCAATGAAATGTTAAGCCTTTAAATGTTCCAGCTGATGTTAAAGCAAATGGCAGTAGATACTTTCACTTACAGTATGGAATATCAATTCAGCATTTTTACATCGTCCCATTTTACAGTAAAGAATGCATCCAAATTTAGTGACTATTTTTCCACCCTCAACCCTTCTCCAAAACCTTTGATCAAAACAGGAGACACAAGCAAATTGCTATCTTTGAATAGCACCCCTTAAGATATCAGCAAAAAATTTACACATGATGCCAAAGACAAATAATGGGGTTACTGTCTATAATCAGTGCAATACTTGTCAGGATCTTGAAGATGCAATTTAAAATTAAGCAGCCCCCACATTACATTACAAACTCTCCCCACAGACCTCCTGCACCCGTTGAATCAACCAAGTGGATATCAGGCCTATTTTGCTTCTTTCTGCTCATCTTCTCCAAAGATGTCATTCTGTTTGCGCTTCATTTCTTCAAAGTCTAAATCTATCCCCGTCATCCTCCTGTAAATATCTTTGATATCATCACAGGTGGTCTCAAAGTGGGTAGTTGCATCGTATGTTCTTGAAATGAAAATCTGTTGAATATCAAAAAGTAATTGTTACGAGGCGAGTAATGCCTTGAGACTTAAAAGATTGACCTAGCAGAATCAGTTCCCCACAAACCAGTGAGCCCACTCAGTTCCGCAGGCTTTCAATTAGTCCTCTCTGATCAGAGTCAACAGTGCATCAGTTTGATGGCCTCTCTCTCTCCTTCAGCACCAAGACCTGAGGGTATCTGTCCCTAAGAACCTAAACTCTTCCTCATTAGTCACAAACTAGTGGGTGACAAGTGCAACACAGGGCGACACAGCGGTAGAGTTGCTGCCTTACAGCACCAGAGCCGACCCTAACTCGAGTTTGTACATTCTCCATGAGGGTTCCCCCAACACTCCCCCCCCCCCACCCCACGGTTTCCTCCCACACTCCAAAGACAGGTTTGTCGGTTAATTGGCTTGGTTAAATTAAAAATTGTCCCTAGCGTGTATACAATAGTGTTAATGTGTGGGGATCGGTGGGCCGAAGAGCTCGTTTCCGTGCTGCATTTTTAAACTAAGCTGCCAAACCATTCCCTCATATTGACTTTAAGTGAACATTAACTATGCATGGGATCTGGGCATTACTGGCAAATCTCAAATCAATTACTAATCCCCAATTGCCTTGGGTTTAATACTCTTGTGAAATGCTTTTTTCGTAGTCACTTGCCACTATGATGCTATCTCTGATGACATCTCTTCATTGTTCTGCACTGTTCTGGTTTGCTTATAAATGAACAGCTCCCAATAGAGTAATAATTTTCCTTTAAAGTTCAGCCATGCCCAGAAATGTCATTACTTCTAAATTGGCAGTTTTTTCACCGGCAAATCTTTTTTTATTTTATTTTTTAAATCATTCCATTCATTGTTCACCTCTTGCTCAGAAAAGTGTTAAACTGAAATCATGTCACAAACATTACAGGGTGATCAATGCTCAAACAATCTGGCAACTATTTTCAATGGCTATATAAATTTACAATTCAAATGACAAATTTCACTGACTGGTTTATGACTGATTAATAACACAAAATTAGACAAAAATGCTGGAGAAACCCAGCGGGTGAGGCAGCATCTATGGAGCGAAGGAAATAGACGACGTCTCGGGTCAAGACCCGAAACGTCGCCCATTTCCTTCGATCCATAGATGCTGCCTCACCCACCGAGTTTCTCCAGCATTTTTGTCTACCTTCGATTTTCCAGCATCTGCCGTTCCTTCTTAAAAATAACACAGCAATATCCTCTTACCTGCGTTTCAGTTCCCAAGTCAACTGGAAGATACATATCACTGATGCAAACAAATCTGAAAGAAAAAGTTATACATTTTCATTTCTACACACATAAAAGAAAGAAAACATAATATAGACCACTGCAATTCAATCTATCAGCTCCCATCAAAATTAAAGTGGCAAGGCCGGAAATGTCATGCATCATTTGGTTTTAACCACATCCATTCTCTTGCAATTGTAAAATTTCTCAGATCATAAAGTCACCAGAAAAAAATGCACTAGTCACATTAGAAATCTCCCAAATTATCCCACCACTCTCCAAAATAATGCAGAGGATTGGTTGGGAGAAAGGAAAACTACAACTAAATGATCGGAAATTAACTGCTGGATGACGGCGGGTCGGGCAGCATCTGTGGAGGGACATGGAAAACTACATTTCCTGAAGTGTCACGTGTCCACTCCCTCCACAGTTGTTGCCAGCCCTACTGAATTCCCTCTGCAGTTTGCTTTTCATTTATGATTCCAGAGGACATAGACTCAAGGTGAGAGGGGAATGATTTAATAGCACAAGGGACAATTTTCACTGAGGGGTAGTGGGTCTACAGAACAAGTTGTCAGGTAGTTGAGACGGTACTGTGACATTTAAAGACAGGTGTGCGGATAGGAAAGTTTAAGAGGGATTGGGTAAACCCAGACATATGGGACTAGCTTACACAGAGCACTTGGACAAGTTGGCAAAGATCCTGTTTCTGCACTGCCTGACTGTTCCAGCATCTGCAGCTTCTTGCATCTCAACTCAATGGTTTGCCTCATCTGTCTTCCCCATGCTGTACTGACAAGCCATCCAACCCCAGCTCCTGAGAAATTATGCAGCATGAGATTACAATGCAAAATGTGCCCTGGTGTTAACGGCAACATCAGGGAATATGCCAGTGCTTCATCTCATGAACAGCAGCTTCTGTAAGATACAAGTATTGGTAGCACAGTAAATAAAAATCCACCCCAGCCCAAATTAGCAAGATAATTGATAGGTAGAAAGCCCATTTGGATCAGAAACAATGGTAGATCTGTTGGGCTGAGGAACTCGTTTCAATGGTGCCTGTTCTTTCCACTTGTACTTTCAACGTGAACATGTAGGTTAGCAAAGTTTTACAAGATGGTTGAATGGCCACATTCTAATACTATGCATTGTGGTCCAAGATAAAACCCCTATCCAGATATTTGATTTTATCTAAGGTAGACAAAAATGCTGGAGAAACTCAGCGGGCGAGGCAAAATCTATGGAGTGAAGGAAATAGGCAACGTTTCGAGCCGAAACCCTTCTTCGAAATGCCCAAACTGCCAAGCATTTTATATAGTGATCTTTTAAAATGTTGCTTTTATCTCATCTCTCCTCTTCAGCCCCCCCCACCTCCCCCCCCCATCCAAAGCTGCTGGCCCTTTATCTTTCATGCCCTCATCAGGACAGCTGGAACAAGTCTGGTCTGCTTCATGCAATAGTTTGTTACAGTTAGACACACATCCATGATCAACTCTACATAACACCACAAATTTTCTAATGGTTCCTACATAATTCACCGACGGGTCGCTCCAACGCCACTATATTAAAAAAGATGGGCTTATTTATTGAACCAGATCATTACAGCACCTTATTTATTGAACCCCAGACCATTACGGACCGCAAAGGGATGGAAGATCTCTCCTAACAGCCCACAATTCTATCAACATTATCACGCAGCAGATTTTCATGTCTATGAGCAAAATATTAAATCATACTTCTGTTCCACAGGCTCTAGAAGGTCCAATGCTGGTTGAATTTCGCTCTCAGGTTCACTGGTCTCCACTGTTGTGCTAATGATGGCAATGTACTTCCCTTGAGCAGCTACATTGTGAGCATGAGATATCATGCAGATGTAGATGTCTGGGGGAATGCATGAAAAGATTATGACACCAAACAATGTAATATTATCTCTAATATTGTACCCTAATATTATCTCTAGCTCTTCAATGGATTGCACTATTGACATTATTAACGGACTAGAAATTCCAATGGAGGTTAGACATTTCTTAATACTAACTTCTTTTCCAATCTTATTTATTCTTGACCTGGTAACGAACACCCTTCATAATACTGCAACCAGGTACAGGGGCATGCAATTTCAGGTTGAAGAAAAAGGGTAAGAGAGCCATTTGTTGGCTTTGCCGAATCATAAACCAAGCTATGAATTCTGCCCATAAACTTCTTGAGAGGACAATTCACCCCAGACACTCCCTCTTCTTCCATTGGGCAAGGTATAGAAGTTTGAAAACACATAACACCATTCAGGGACAGTTTCTTCCCAGTTGTTATCAGGCAACTGATTTGTTCCTTCATCAGTGTGCAGTCTTGACCTCCGATCTATCTCATTGGAGATCTTGAAGCTATCTTTAATTAGATGTGCACTAAAAGTTGTACCCTTGATCTGTGCACTATGGACAGCTTGACTGACTGGAATCATGTATAGTCTTTGGCTGGATAGCGCACAAACAATCTTTTCACTGTACCTCAGCAAACATGACAATAATATAAAACACTGCCAATGGGCTGTCCTTTGCACTCTTCTCCAGTCCTGTAATGCATGTAGATGTGCGCATGCTACTTACCAGATTTTCTGTTGACCTGGTTTTGTGGAATGATGATCTGACAGGAATTGACATCTGCTATGGTCTTAATGGGGTGGCCCAAGATACAGATGACCCTTATCACTTGGCCAACTTTCTTCACACGGTCAGATACGTAACTTGGGTCACAGATCAGCTGCTTACAACGTGCAACCTGCAAACGGAATACACTTAATTCAAATCTGTCACAGCAGCAGATCCGACAGAACCATTTGCAGTCCTGCCAGCCAGCAGCGATTTACGGAAACATTTCAAAAACAAGAGTTTTTTTAAATACTCTGATGTCAATGAAAAAGTGCTGATTTCTCAAAATGTACACAAAAATCACTCGACAGTTGCCATAAAAGATAAAATGGACTGTTTTTTGGTTTTTTTGGAGCATTTTCTGATATTTACTAGATTAAGTGGTACCAATCGCAGCATCTTAAATAAAGTATGCTGTTATGACAAGCATTAATTCAAATTGGCTTTGTTGTTTTGCCACCAAGATATTTAATCTCACTGGAGAATTTGTGAACTAATCAGACTCTAAACAATGAAAATATTACACATACTTACCTAAAGTGTTATGCTGTGGCTGCCCACTGGGAGAAATGGCTCTAAGCAATTTCACAAGAATGAACAGCAAATTCCCTACAACCTCCATTCAGCAAGTGATTTTCAAATGTTGATAATTTCCCGATCACCCACAACATCCTAATATGCTTTTTTTTTTAAATTTACAACATACCTGGAGTAGATCAAAAATTGTGCTACAAAACAAATCACACTAGTTGGAAAGGTTCAGGAGTTCTTTAATAACCGATTTAGACTGGCAAAGTACTTAAGTTCTCACCTCTCCTTCAGACTTTACTCCAACCACATGTCCATTTTCCATTACTATCTCTTCAATAGGCTTGTTTAACATATAGGTCCCACCATATATGGCACTTAACCTACAAAAGGAAAACCTGTTTTTCAACTGTATGCTCAACATGCATGTGTCCAGAAGCAGTGTAGCAGATCCCTAGCAGAATTCCTCATGCGAAACTCCTTTAAGAAACAATTAGACAGGTACATGGATAGGGCAAGTTTAGAGGAACACGTCCCACCTGCCTGCCTTTGGCCCAAGTGTAGATGAGACATTTTGGTTGGTGTGGGCAAGTTGGGCCAAAGGACCCGTTTCCACACTGTATGACTATGATTCATTCCACAGAGAAACCAGAGGGAAAGTGCTGATATAAATTGGCCAAACATACATGCTCTATCTGTTCATTTCATGATTAATTAAATTCATAAGTCATGATCGTTGTGTTTGCTTGCACCTCAGTTTGGACCCACTCTGAAAGCCACAAATGTGTTTCTATGTTCATACTGCGCGCATTTGGATTCTCAATTCAGAGTAGGATTTCCTCCACTTTAAAAAAAGATCAGGTACGCGGAATCTGTAACTGTCAGAGGCATCTATAACCAGGAGCGTAAAGCTTGGAACTTCACTATGTAATCAACCAATTATTGTTGCAATTGAGATCAAAATGTGATGCAGGTTTTATATGCAAACTAATGCCTCAAATGCTTATTATTAAAAAAGACAGGTACAGAATGAACCAAGGGACACTTGGCATAATACCACAATCATGTTACATCTCCTTTTACTCTGAACTACATAGACTATTATTGTTGATTGTTTTTTATGTGTATGTATGTGTGCGTGTGTGGATATATGTGCGTCTGTATATGCACACAACATTTTTTTTCTCATTTATTATATTGTTCACAGTGTACTATATTCACATATTCTGTTGTGCTGCTGCAAGTAAGAATGACATTGTTCTATCATCTGGGACATATGACAATAAAACACTCTTGACTACTTAACCAGAGTTCCAGAAATTATTTTTCTCAATTCAGTTAACAATTTAGACCGTAAATATTGCAATGACATCTCAGGAAGGCATTAATAGCTCAACACATAGTGGGTCCTTCAAATCAATACATTATAAATCAATGAAATATCTTTAATTTGCCTGCATCCTAGGAACAGTGTTGGCAAGGTCAGCCCATATTGTCCAATTGTAATTCTCTTCTCAGAGTTTGCAGCATCATTTCAGAGGCTGGTTAAAAATAGGATTAGTTGACTGGCTAGACATATGGCAGGCAAGCTAAAAGTGGCAGATTGATTTCTGAGGAGAACACTCAGGAGTTATGCAAACAGAGAGGTTATTAATACAAAATCTTCCAAATTAATAGACGTTTCACTCATTTGGACATATTGTTTTGTAAATGTTAAGCAATAGTCGAGGGATAAATCCTACAGCAAGCATAACTATCTAGAAGGCAGGGAATGGTACCAAAATGTTGTGAACGTGTGATATTTGAAATGGGCAACAATCCACATGTTGGGCATATGTCACGTTGCAGTATAACAACCATGGATCAGAATATTAGATACAATAAGACTTTCAGACAGCAAAAGGATTTTCAGAGCACTTTCTTCAATCAAGTACACAAGTTTTACATGGAATTATTACCTGCGGTAGAAAAATATTTATAAGGAGACAAGGAAAAAAACCCATGGAGTGAGCAAATTGGTAACTCTTCAATGGGGCAAAATGCTGTACCATTTATGATTTTCAATTAGGAATGAACTAGGGGGTCATATAAAAAAATGTACCAAATATAGAACCCTTTAGTCTTGTTCAAAAGATTATCAAATTTATCCATTGAAGCAAATATCTCAAAAGTCACTACAGGTTGATGTGGACATCAATATATAAAAGTATGGTACCTTCCAAGTAACTAAAGGTCTCATAGGAGCTGCTGTATATGGTGCCCGAGAAACCTTGGATGAGTGGGATTTGCTCCAAGGAGTGTACAACTCAATGCCTATCATTACTATATAAACAATTACATCTCTTATGTTTGCATTTATTACAAGACCTTTCTAGCACAGTATACCGATTATTTTCCACTGAATGTTCTTTGCTTAAGATAGTTATTCAATTATAATCCACTTATCCATTTCATACAGCAACTACTCACCTGGCAAAGCCCTGAGGCAACTCTCCAAGGCCATAAAGTGGATAAAGGTATGGACTTTTCCCATAACGAGCTAGCGATTCACTATAAAGCTTAATCCTGTTTATCGTCTCAAGGCATGGTTGGTCAAGGTAACTGTAAAAAGATCATTTTTTTTTCATGCAAGAAATAATCAGAGTGTCACACTAGAACCAATGGCACTCATTTCTGACCTCACTTGTAAGGAGTAGCAGCATGGAAGCCTGCTTCTTCCAAAAGGCACAGATTTTTCATGTGACACACAAACGTTCATATGACAGATGCCTCAAAGTAGTAAACCAAATGATCCATGGAAGAATGAAAGCCAAAGCCCTTTGGCTTTGTTTGGCATCCATAAATGAGAACAAAGTTCAAAGCACTCTGTCAAATTGAGCAGCATATTGTTTAATAAAGGGAACAGTATGTACATACAAATTAGCAAACTCAAATATAAATTAGAAAAACAAATTGTATAGAATCAGATGGAGGGGGGAAAAAAGAAAAACACAAATACTGCAAAGCCAACCGCACCCAGTAGAGACAGGCATATTGTCCTGACCATGGCTTTGGTAATGTTCAGGTATAAGATATTTAACCCCTCAGCAGCAACATAAAATTTAACAAAGGAAACAAAATTGCAAGAAATCCAAAATGAGGCAAATTTAGTGAAACAAAGGGAACAAATTAATCAAAGATTTGAGAGGTCTTTTCAATAACACTTGTGGCCAAGATGCTGAACTTGGACGATAAATAGCTTAAAGTGCCAGAGAGGGAATGCAAAGATGTTTCACAAGACAGTGGAACTATAGTATTCAAGTCTACGTCAACTGGGCCTGTATTCACAAGAGTTCAAAGATTAAGGGGTGATCTCAATGAAATAGAATTCTGATTGTGCTTAAAATGCAGCCTCCAGGACGATTTCCTCAGGCCAGAGGGAGATATTAAAAAAAAAAAAACAGGGGACAGAGTTAAGGCAAGAGAACAAAACATTTAGGGCAGAGAGTGGTGTGTCCATGGAATATTCTACTGCTGAATGCACATTACACAAATGGATGCGTTTCAAGACAAACCACATCAAGGCATTTAAGAAGAGAGCAGGCATTTGGCATTCAGACAGAGGATTAGTCACGATTGTAAAGACCTCAGATCCAGGGCTGAGTGCACTTTGGCTCCTATTTATATATGTTTCCATGTTAAAATGAGAATGTTCAAACAAATTTACTTCAGCCCCAATTCAATTAACAGTTTGGAATCTATATTGTGAGTGGTGGCACATAGGGAAAAAATGAAAACAGCATCTCAATTCACCCCAACTTAAGCTGTGGAAACACTTTTTCCAATTAAAATGTGATTTAAAAAAATCTATATTGATCAAAATCTAGATGGGGAGGGGTGGGACATATTATCTTCTTGGCATTAAAACAACAAAATTCAACAAGTAATTAAAGTGGTTAGTGCTGTATTTCAAGTACAAGGAACATAGAATAATTTAGCATGAATCACTCACTCATCAGTCCTATACAAGGCGAGGGCATGGCCTGTGAAATCCATGATATCCTTCCCCAAATTACATTTCTCGTACATGCTTCTCATTGTTTTCTTGGGGTCAAAACCATCCCAAGTTGAAGGATCATTTTCATCGTAGAGAGCCACACGCTGCAGAAGTTTCCTATATCTAGTTTTTTCGATAAAGCTCAGCAAGTCTACAAAGAAAATTCACATTTCAACACATTTGCTGTAGAACTGGAAACTATTAGTTAAATTAGTTCAATGACTAAGTGTGGTAGGCTGTAAATCTGAGAAACGCAGCTGTTCAGCTTCCTGTGTACATCCCACTCCATTAACACAATATTTAGACATCTCGTAAATTAAAGTCTGAAATTACATCAAAACCCACACCAACGGCTGCTTAATGTACCAGGCGATGGACATCATGAACAGCCATTAACTTTATCAATATATTGTGCTGACAATCCTGAAGTTCAGAAACCCTAACCCCACCACCATTCTTCAAAAGACAAAAGCCACTGGGTGAATTTTTATCAACTCAAAAGTTTATTAATTGATGGAGGACATCAAATTGCCACAAAGTTTGCTGAACAGGAAACAGTGCACAATGCCAAGGACTGAGATCTAGGTTACCCAGATCCTTCAAAGTTAAAGCTTCAGCTATAGTATTATTACTTCAAAGTTGCTAGCACATGGACAAAGTGAAAACAGTGTCTCAATGCACCCAACTTAAGGTGCAATTTACTTTGTCCAATTAAAATGTGCTTAATTTTCGATTTTTGGACTGTAATTATGTGGCCCATTGCCAAGATGCAAACCAACAAACAACCTAATCCACAAACAGAGAGTTAACATTGAGGTGGAGCCCATTGCAGGGCACATTTAGTCTCTTAAGCATTCCCATCGGTGTCATCCCCCTTCTAACCTGTTCCCTCAGCCCATCGATACCCCCACCCCAATTCTCCTACCACCAATAAACATTAAGGGTAATTATCAGTAACCAAGTAACCCAAGGCACGTCTCAATATCATCTGCTCCTAGAACTTATGAAGGATCTGGAGACACCTTAACATAAATGCACAGTCTCAAAGAGAATGTGTAAACTGTACACAGACAGCATGAGCTGAAAGGCAGCAGCCGTAACTGTTGTGTCACCCTACTGACCCAAGACCACCTTTATTTCTCTTTCCACAGATATCGCTTATCTATCCAGTCTTTACAATATTTTCTTTTGATGTTTAGTTATTTGATTGATCTGAAATTATGGACAAAAGTCCCACAGCTGATTTTCAGAAAATAATTATTCATGGGAATGTGTGGGAAGGCCAAGTTTCCACATCCTATTTGACAGTTCTTGCCACAAAAACCTCTGAACAAAACGTTTATCAGTTGATAAATTGTTATGTGCAAGTTACCACTTGCCCAATTATTTCTATTGCATACCCGTAAATCCTGGGTCTTTATTAACCCTTTTTGTTTTACTCACTGGAAGCCAAGGCTTCTTTCTCAGTTGAGGGTACTTTGTAGATTTTGCCTTTTTTGTAAACATAACTGCCTTCAACAACCTTAAAATCAAGGTAACGGGTGACCTCTGTATATAGAAGCATCTTCACAAGTTGTCCTGCAAAGAAAAACAGTAAAAATGCACATCAGATTTAATTACAAAGGGTAGAGAAGAGGAAATTTCAAGACATGGAAACATAATTTACTGTGCCTTCTGGGCTCTTAAAATCTATTGCACACTCAGCCTAGATTTGTTTTTGGTTTTTATTGTAGGAGTTGAACCACCGATCACCTGAAGAGGGAAGTGAGCAGCCAACATGTCACGATTAATGTGCCAACTATTTAACACTATACCTTCGAGAGCACACCATTCCCTTAATTATACAACTAAATACAAGATGTGGTCTTGTGTGCACGTGATCTTCGGTGCTATTGTTGAAGGTACTAAGTGTGCAAGGAGAAACTGCAAATGCTGATTTACACCAAAGATAGACACAAAATACTGGAGCAACTCAGCGGGTCAGGCAGCATCTCTGAGGCATAGGAATAGGTGACATTTTGGGTTGAGACCCTTCATCAGAGGACTCCATGTCTGAAGAAGGGCCTCAACCTGAAACGACACCCATTCCTTTTCCCCCAGAGAGACTGCCTGAACCGCTGAGTTACTCAAGGTACTAAGTGCCTAATTGATGGCAGACCTCCATTATGAAGAAGAAAGGATCACAGATTTCAATAAGTCAGTGATGATGTTACATTCCCATCCACCGCTCTATCCTGAAAATAGACACAAAAAGCTGGAGTAACTCAGCGGGACAGGCAGCATCTCTGGAGAGAAGGAATGGATGACGTTTCAGGTCGAGACCCTTCTTCAGACTGGTTAGGGATAAGTGAAACAAGAGATATAGACAGTGATGTGGAGAGATAAAGAACAGTGAATGAAAGATATGCAAAAGTAACGATGATAAAGGAATTACCCCCTCCCCAGGTACCTTCCCCTGCAACGGCAGAACATGCAACAATACCTCCTCCCTCAACTCTGTCCAGGGACCCCGATAGTCCTTTCAGGTCAGGCAGAGGTTCACTTGCACCTCCTCCAACCTCATCTACTATATCCATTGTTCAAGATGTTGACTCGTATATCGGTGAGACCAAATGCAGACTGGGCGATCGTTTCTCCAAACACCTTCGCTCAGCCCGCTTAAACCAACCTGATCTCCCAGTTGCTGGACACTTTCATTCTCCTTCCCATTCCTACACACATCTTTCTGTCCTTGGTCTCTTCCATTGTCTGAGTGAGGCTAAATGCAAATTGGAGGGACAGCATCTGATATTTCGCCTGGGCAGCTTACAGCCCAGTGGTATGAACATTGATTTCTCTCACTTCATATAGCCCCAGCATTCCCCCCCCCCCCCCCACCCAAGTTGCACTAGCTTCTCATTTTCACATTACAAACAGCTTACAATGGCCTGTTTCCTTTATCATCGTTACTTTTTGGCGTATCTTTCATTCATTGTTCATTTATCACTCCACATCACTGTCTATATCTCTTGTTTACCTTACCCCTAACCAGTCTGAAGAAGGGTCTCGTCCCAAAATGTCACCCATTCCTTCTCTCCAGAGATGCTGCCTGTACCGCTGAGTTACTCCAGCTTTTTGTGTCTATCTTAAGTTTAAACCAGCATCTGTAGTTCTTTCTTACACACCACTCCAACCTATTCCTTTTTATATAGTTCTGGGATATGACGATGCACCGTGATGTACCGCAACAGAATAATGGCAATGGCAACCCAAAGAAAATGTGCCTGTTCCTGGGGAAGCTCCTACATGTTACTGAGCATGGGACAAAGGCTCATTAACATGGAGGTTCCACAAGAGCATCACCTACCAGTGTAACAAGGAGAAGCACAGTCTTCATCCGGCTCTATTGATCCCAGCTTCAAAGTCAAGCTTCAAAATGACAACTCCCTCTAACTGGTTACTCCACCCAAACCATATCAGTTTACCTCAGTGGAACAGTTGATATTTCAAAGGGTTCTTCCTACCATTTGCCATGAGAAATTTTGGGATCAGGTCCACGTTCCAGTCTCTTCCCCTGCCCATGGATTCAGGTGGTGAACCAGGAAGATTAAATCTTTTATACAGCTGAAGAAAAGAGCAGAAATTTATAATAGTACAAGTTGAAAGTATGGAGGTAAAAACATTTTCTTTAAAAAATATACACAAAATAGAAAAATCAAACTTGTGCAAGCATGAACTGCATTATCTTTACTGCCAAGGATCAACATTTAAAATCAAAATTGCTTTGTTCAGGTAGAGCAAGGCAATTCTCTTAAACATTGCAACAAAACAATAAAATTGTTACTTGCACTTCGAACATAAAACATTTAGATGTTGATTACTTAAACAATTCTGCCTCGGGTAATGAGTTAAAACCCAGCACGCAATTATTTACGTCTTGATACCACATGTTATTCTGATCAAAGTTCAGCATTCCAAATGATTCAATGCTAGAATAGTGAACCTGATGCAGAGCCCAAACTTGCAACATGAAAATTCTTTTTGATCCAATCTTGCCAAAAAAAACATGTTCCCCATCTCATTGATGGCAAAATAGTGGGCATTGCTCCAAATGCAACCCAATGCAGAAAACGACAAATTTACTAGTTCACAAAGTTTGACATTCGTCCACGAATTAGAGGAAGGCAAATTTCAGATATTCCACATCATAGAGCATTTCCAACCAAATCTTAATCATTCTTTTAATTTTGTGCAGGCAAAATTCAATTCAATTCAAAATAATTGAAGCCACAATTGAATGGAAATCAAACCACCCATGAAGATGCAATTGCGAACAAGTGAATGAGTTAAAACTATAGTGGGGGGAAGAAGCCACTGGCAACGTTTTTGGATCAATATAGAAAGAGTCAAGCCTATTGAAAGAGCTGAAGGATACTAAGGCACGGACTGATGTGGCACGTAGAATAAGTCCTTGCTTTACAAAATCTGCCATTGACTCCATCAAGTCCAACATGTCAGACTTACAGCAGTTTCTCATCATAATCATAATGAATAGTACACTGCATTCTATGTAGGAATATGCAAAATATTTTGACTTGCATTTTTAATCTCTGAACTTTAATTTACTGAAACTTCTTCCAAATATTCACACTTTCATCAATGAAGGAATTGTATTACTCACACAAAACTTGTGTCTTGGTCATTACTGTCTACAGGGAGCAAATTAAGCACTTAATTGATATTTAACAAAATTAACATTACAAAGTCCCATTGTCATTGATCAGAAACTGAAAGCATGCAGGTGAAGCAGGCTGTGAAGAAAGCTTATGGCATATCGGCCTTCATAAGAGGAGTTGAGTATAGGACCAAAGAGGTCCTTCTGCAGTGGCGAGACCACACCTGGAGTATTGTGTGCAGTTTTGATCTCCAAATTTGAGGAAGGACATCCTTCCTATTGAGAGAGTGCAGCGTAGGTTCAGGGGTTAATTCCTGGGATGGCGAGACTGTCATATGTTGAATGGAGCGACTCGGCTTGTATAGAAAGGTTGCATGCAGTAGAGGTCACAACCCATGACCCGTACTGTTGCCACACAACACCAACTGGAGTACACGCGATGATCTGCAGGTAAGCATTTACTATGGCTGCCAGCACAGCGGGCCCTTCTTCTGGCCCAGCATCCGGAATGGATGCACAATCGCAGACCCTGGGCTGACTATCCCCGCGGCCGATGGGGGGGGGAAGGAGGAAGAGGCTGGGGTGTTGGTGTAGTGCGGTCAGTGACTCTGGGTGGGCAGAGGCAGCAGACTGGGCCCCAACGTTGCTGCAGCTGACATTGCCCAGAGCCGCGGCCCCATCTCACCCGGCCCGGCTCCACCTGGCCCCGTGTGTGGGTGCTGCCGACCCACAGCCCTTGACAGTGAGGCCCACAGGGGGAGACAGGGCGGAGAGAGGCCGTGGCCGGACTGCGCTGACCCCGGGGGGGGAGAATGGGGGCTGTCCCGAGGGACGCATTCCTTCGGCCATTTACACCTTCTAGAGCATTTGGTTCTGAGCGCTCATTCACCCAAAAAATAACCCCACAATATTGCAATCAAATTGCTCTGACTTTGAGTTCACTTTATTTAGCGAAGGCTTAGCGAGATGGTGCTGTCTCTCTGGACACGACAATCAATGCAGCTATTAGTCGCGGATTGTAAAATATGCAACACCGTGAGATAACACCAGTTTAAACATGATACCTTCCCGCTTTCAATGACACCACCCACAATTATTTACAGCGCAAAAAATTATAATTTCGGCTGTTTTTAACAGGAAAGAAAGTACGCGTTTCGTGTGTTAACAGTGTATACCAAGGCCGCCATGTCCTCCACATGGATTGAGCTGCTCCGTGTATCACGCCCTTTGACCCGATGACCTTACGTGCAACCCCCCTATACACTGGAATTTAGAAGGATGGGAGGGGATCTTATTAAAACATACAAGATTATTAAGGAATTGGACACGCTAGAGGCAGGAAACATGTTCCCGATTTTGGGGGAGTCTAGAACCGGGGCCACGGTTTATGAATAAGGGGTAGGCCATGTAGAACGGAGATGAGGAAAAACTTTTTGAACCAGAGTTGTGAATCCGTGGAATTCTCTGCCTCAGAAGGCAGTGGAGGCCAATTCTCTGGATGTTTTAAAGAGAGAGTTAGATAGAGCTCTTAAAGAAAGCAGAGTCAAGGGATATGGGGAGAAGGCAGGAATGTGGTACTGATTGTGGATGATCAGCCATGATCACAGTGAATGGCAGTGCTGGCTCGAGGGCCAAGTGGCCTACTCCTGCACCTGCACCTATTGTTTATTGAAACTGGACTAGACATCTAGAATACTTTCTTCAACCACGTCAGAAGCCGAGTAGCCTGCAACAAGTTTGTTTTAGGACTGAGGATAGGAGTGTGACGGCACACTATTTAAGTAGAGGGGAACTCCAACTACACAAACAGCTTAATTACACACCATTTGTCACCAGTAGACAAAACATACCATGTTCAAATTTCACGTCTATTGTTTATCAAAGCCACTTTGGCATCACTTTCCAAACTTTTTATCAATTAGAACAGGAGCACCAAACACCTGAAAATTTTCACTCAATATTAAAACCATCCCAATTCTAATGGAAACTAAACATCCCTTCCATCTTTTGACCAAACTCTGGAATTTCTTTGGTAACCTAATTTTAAGAGTGGCTTCATCTTAAGGATTGCAGCAGTTCACCGCTGTCTTCTGACTGGCAATTAGGAGTATACATGTCTTGTTAGCCACATCCATATCCTGAAGGTAAAAAGCAACAGGTGCCTGAGGCAGAGGAGAAAGCAAGCAATGTTATACTTACATCTTCCAAAGGGGTTATAGATGCACTTTCACCCCCATAGTAGGAGTTGCGATCCATGTGAAGAACTTTCTTGCCTTTCACTGACATTATTCCAGAAAGGATACATTCCTATGAAAAGGTAAAACAAGGCCTGGTTAACAGACTGCTGGATCAAATGAAAAATAAATAAAATAATTTACTGAATGTATAATTGAATCTTGCATTACAATAATCCGTATATAATCTATGAACAGTTGTAAACAGAATGAGGAAAGTTTCAGTACAATTTAAATGCAGATTTAAAAATTGATAATTTCCCAATGAAAAAGCAGAGAAAATGAGTGCAATAAAGATATACGGACTGCTTTATTCAGCTGGATCAGGTTTTCAAAATACTCCAATGAGAAAGTTGTATTCTAATGTTTCAAATAATTAAACAAGTTATTTACAAGGGAGAAATTGAAATTACAGAATAGCAATCTAGAGGTGGGGCTAATAATCCGGATATTGAAATTCAAATCCCATTATGGTGGCTGTGGAATTTTAAAAGTCCAATAATAACAAGCATAAAAAGAATGGAATTTTGAAAGACGGCATTTGGTTCAATGGAGACACGAGAGACTGAAGATGCTGGATTCTTAAGCAAAAACATGGCGGAAGAATTCGCCGGGTCAAGTAGCATCTGCGGAGAGAAATGAATGTTTGACATTTTGGGTTGTGACCTTTCAGCCTGATAAGAGTAGAGGGGAGATAGGTAGAAGAGGGCCGCAGGGTGCAGATGTGGAATCAGATTGGGGAGGGAAATGTAAATCTTTTGCTTCAATGTAATTCAAGAGAAGAAAATTTGATCTGGGCTGTATTAGAGACTCCAATGCAGTTAGCTCTTTCATAGCTGCAAGTAGACTCGTTCAAGTGCAATACAGGTGGGCAATAACCGCTAACCAGCTCGTTAAAATGAATAAATGTATTTTGTAATTCAACCGTTAAATATCAGACGTGCAGAACATCATACTTGGCATGAGCATTATGTTTGATGGAAAGTTGAGTATCTAGTTTAGACTGGGGCCACAATAGTTTCAGGATGTTAATTCATGCATGCAGTTATGGATAAACCAGCATGACCTACAAAGGCATACTGCTGACCAGAGTGTGGCTTTTCAATGGGGCGGCAAATGCGAGGTTACCCTGACACTGATGTCAAAGCGAACTTTAATTTTATATAAATAATGCACAGTGAATTTACAAGGAAACCTTCAAATCACCCAACAAATTGAATTACACAATATAAAAATACAAATCTGAACACTTGGAATAGATATGTCATTTTTTGTTAAAAATGAAAAACAAAAAGTTGATATATTCAGCAGACTTGACATTGTCAGTGACGGTGAAGCCATCAACATGAAACTTTTTTCTAAAGATGCTGTCTCACCCATTTTATTTCACAGTGCAACATGTGTCATAATGTGTATGTAAGCTAACTAGGTCTGAGAATAAAAATATATTTTTTGTGCATCCCAGATAGGACCAATGTTACTTGTTTTTATTAGCTAAAAAATATATAAAGTGAAAATTATAGTTCAATGTACTTAAAGCACTAACACTGGAGTCCAGCAATAAAATTTACAAGAGAACCCAAAGATCAAAACCAGGACAGGTTTGAAATGGCTTCCTCACAACCCATTTTTTTTGCAGTGTTCACAAGCCGTTACTCACTTATGCCTGACCTACTTTTTAAACTATAACTAAGACACCAAAGGAAGTCCAGTAATTCAGATAGCAGTAGAATCAAAGCATGCTTGGTCTCTACTCCCGAGGGAGATTGCAGCAGCAGTCATAAAAAAAAATTCCTTCAACTCTGCATCCAGTTCTGATGAGTCCAGAATGTTTTTTTTCCCTATTGCTGCATGGTACCTTGGCTTTCACAACATAGAAACATAGAAATTAGGTGCAGGAGTAGGCCATTCAGCCCTTCGAGCCTGCACCGCCATTCAATATGATCATGGCTGATCATCCAACTCAGTATCCCGTACCTGCCTTCTCTCCATACCCTCTGATCCCCTTAGCCACAAGGGCCACATCCAACTCACTCTTAAATATAGCCAATGAACTGGCCTCAACTACCCTCTGTGGCAGAGAGTTCCAGAGACTCACCACTCTCTGTGTGAAAAAAGTCTTTCTCATCTCGGTCTTAAAGGATTTCCCCCATCCTTAAGCTGTGACCCCTTGTCCTGGACTCAACATCGGGAACAATCTTCCTGCATCTAGCCTGTCCAACCCCTTAAGAATTTTGTAAGTTTTATAAGATCCCCTCTTAATCTCCTAAATTCCAGAGAGTATAAACCGAGTCTATCCAGTCTTTCTTCATAAGACAGTCCTGACATCCCAGGAATCAGTCTGGTGAACCTTCTCTGCACTCCCTCTATGGCAATAAAGTCCTTCCTCAGATTTGGAGACCAAAACTGCACGCAATACTCCAGGTGTGGTCTCACCAAGACCCTGTACAACTGAAGTAGAACCTCCCTGCTCCTGTACTCAAATCCTTTTGCTATGAAAGCTAACATACCATTCGCTTTTTTCACTGCCTGCTGCACCTGCACGCCTACTTTCAATGACTGGTGTACCATGACACCCAGGTCTCGCTGCATCTCCCCTTTTCCTAATCGGCCACAAAGACTGCAGCTTTGGTTAATTTTTTAAGATTCTCTCAAGCCCTGCATCCAGCTGAGGAAAACATCTCGGCACATTGATCTGCACATCAGAATCAGATTTTATTCGCTAAGTATGTTTTGCAGCATACGAGGAATTTATACATTGAAGGGTTGCTGCCTTCCCTCTCAGCAAAAGGACCTTGCAGGACATTTGCACAGAACCCAATCTTTCATTCACAGAACTGCACCTGGCTCCATCCCCACCTGATACTTAGTTAATTATTTGGAAATAGTTAATGTTGGTAATTTAAAGCTTCTGGTTGGATTCTACCGCATGTTTTGCATTATGCAAATCAACTGCTACCAATAAAAAAATGCCGCATTTTTCCTCATAATTACCCATGCATCAGCATTAAAGATGCCAAATTGCAATCAACCGTCCTTACAAAATTAGTTAAATTTATAGCGATAACTTGAAATCACTCATGCTTCTCAACAGCAATCTATGAAGGCAAGATTCTCAAAGCCAACAATCATAGAACATTAAGGAGAGATCTGTCCCGTTAGCTGCAGAACCAGCAATTAAACCCAAATGTTTTCACTGTACACATCTTACTATAAGTGCACTAGAATTCTTAGCTGTAAGAGAGGCTTAAATGGCCCAGGGAACCAAACTCATGCTTAGCAACTATTGAACAATTTTTGAACATAAACTTTCATCCACAAATGCCAAACACAGAGTTATCAAGATGACTCTGGAAATCCCTTGCACCCAAGTCCAAGTTATAAGTGAATAATTCTAATGTCTTGAAGGCGTTAAGTACAAGTTGATGGACCTGTATAAGATTGAAATGTGCACAAAGACTGTATATGTTTAGTCATTGTCTTGGATAAATATGTCTACACTGCATAAATAAGTAATCTACAAACATTTTAAAACACAAATAAGCAATTCCCACTCCATATGCTTCCGAGTGAGGGTTTGGAGACACAAGATTGAAATGTTGGAATTTTAATAATTTTCCATGGTCTTCCAAATGTTCTGTATCACATGCATCAAGCTTATGAATTGTAATTTGTTAACTCACTCACAGTAAATATTACATCTATTCATTTTAAAACTCTTGTAACCGGACAGATGTTTAACTACGTTCAAACCTGTACCTTTTATCATCAAGATAATGTACAAAAAAATGATAACTGCAGAACAATAACATTCAGGAAAAAAGCATTTGACACAGCCACGAGTTCAGCGAAGTGACCTGATTGGAGAAAGTGTGAATCACGGATCTGTTATTTAGGTGCCTTCAGTATCTATATTTAACAAAATAATATACCCTTAATTAGCTGCAACAACATTCAAGCCTTGCAAGCAATGTTTAGGAAACCTGTAATTGAGGGTTGGGGAAAGCAAGGGATAATGGCTTGAAAGGAAACAAAATAGAGCACAATTCCAATAATCTGCTATCCACATATTCGGCAATCTTCTGGATTTGCAACTGCCTTACTCGTTGAAATGTACCCACTTTGGAAACTGTTCCCATGATTCCTTAAAACTTATTGATTACACGGTATTATAACTAATACTGTGAACTATCTTAAGGGGAATTTTAAAAATGTCGGAACGTTAACATAGTTCAGCAGTCTTCAGCGCGTCAGAAATCGAACAAGTACATCAATGTGACCATTGGGCCATACATATTGTCAAAGACCAAAAGCAATTTGAGCTAATAAAATACTGTAAGGGAGACCCCAGCTCACAAAAAGAAAATCAACACGATTGCTGCACAAAAAAAGCACTATTTGCCAATCCAATCCAAAACCCCTCCACAATCAAAACGTTTGAAAAAGTGCTGAAACTTATGCTTGAGACAGAAATTAAAGTTTAATTCCAAAGATTAAGTTTAATGTAAATCATTTTACCCAGAAAAAAAGTAAATAGATCTCAAATATGTAAGGACACCACATGAATTTAGACTGTTTGCATGTTCAATTTTAAAAATAGTATAAAGAAAACTGGATGAACTTGGTCCACCTGTGTATCAGATTAATGACATTTTAACCTAAGTGAGTTTACAGCTAGTAAAGACTGCAGAAAGTTCTGACCACTGCCCAGTCCATCACCGGCTCGGACCTCCCCACCATCGAAGGGATCTATCGCAACCGCTGCCTCAAAAAGGCTGCCAACATCATCAAAGACCCACAACATCCTGGTCACACACTCATCTCACAGTTGCCATCAGGAAGGTGGTACAGGAGCCTGAAATCTGTAACATCCAGGTTCAGGAACAGCTACTTCCCCACAGCCACCAGGCTATTAAACTCGACATCAAATAAGCTCTGAACAATAACAGTCTATTATTACTATGGCACTATATCTGTTTATTTATTGTGTATATATGGTCTATAGACTCACTGAACTTTTATCTTCCATTTTGTATGTTTACATACTCTGTTGTGCTGCAGCAAGTAAGAATTTCATTGTCCTATATGGGGCACATGACAATAAAACTCTTGACTACAGCATGACTTTCCCCAACCAGCATATCTTCGAAAATATTTATACTTCTATACTCATCAATGCAATAATGGTTCAAAAATTAGATTACTTGAACTAAGTGAAGAATCCCATTTGGAAGTCAAGTTTTTTTTTTAATTTGATATTTCAAATGTTAAACAGTTGGACTTTTGTTTAATGAAACTTTCGAAGGGAAATGAGATGTTCAAAAATAACAACAAAAAAAATCGCTTCCTTATGAAATCAGTGTGAACAAGTTTATATCAGCAAAACCATTGATGCTTTCCTCATCCCATAATTCTGCACAGTTTAACATAACAAGAAAGCTGGAGTCTCTATTTCAAAATAAACATGCACGTTTTCCATGTAACCCATTACTTTAACTGATTTGCAATGGATTAACTCAAATGTCTCAATGAGGATAAAAAATGTTTAAAGCATGCATGGAATGATTTTGCAACATGTATAAAATGCATTATCTGCATTCATCTTTGGGTATTCCAAGCATTGTCCCCACTAGCTGGAGTAAACATTTTACCATAGTTCTGTAAAATGCCTTGCAACGGGGCCAATGTGTATTGCACGCCATCCCTCTTCAAATTAGAATAGGGATTAAGATTATAAAATTCAAGTAAAAATGTCCTGCTATTGCCAAGAGCATGTTTTACTGCTATGAAGGGGCGGCTAGAGATTTAGTGGATCCATGGGCTTTAAAACTCAAGCTTCCTACACAGTCCATCTCATCCTGCTTTCTCCAATGTATGCATTTGAGGCTACATTGTGATGCCAAGCTACACAGCATATACTGCTTCAGTACTCCACAACAAAAATCTGACAACGTGTTATTGCTGCCAACACCCAGATTTCACAATGACAGAGGGATTTTTTTTTAAACAATTCCGAAAATAACCGATCCATTCTGTAGGCAACAATTAAAACTTGGAAAAGCAATCCGTGCACTTGAAAAAGCAATCCATACAAACTGTCAATTAAATAATATCAACACTGTTCTTGTTATTCACCCTGCTTGCCCATTATCACTAGGCAGTCACTAAGCCTATTATTTTCCCCATCTTTATTTTTTTGCTACCTTTGGAAAGCAAAGTCCATTATTATTTAAAATGCTAATGTATCAGAGTTTGAACTTTTATTAATCCCTACCATTTTTAGTACTACAATCATTCATTTCCAAATTCCCATCCAACAACCCACCCATCACATTACTGGCTTCATTGCATTCGTTATAACAGGGCTAGTTTTTAGTGAATCAAATATTAAAGACAAAGAAGAAAAATAATCTATGAAAAATTCAGGCCAGGCAAGCAAGGAGAAAAGGTGATCTTTTGTCAGAACCAAGGGTCGCAGACCCAAAACGTTGAGTTTCTCTATCCAGACCTGCTGACTTTTCCCAGTATTTTTTGGGTGTCCAATTAGAAAACATTGTCTTTTTGACCTACCTCAAGTCAAGTCAAGTGAGTTTATTGTCATGTGTCCCAGATAGGACAATGAAATTATTGCTTGCTGCAGCACAACAGAATATTGTAAGCATAAATACAGAACAGTTCAGTGTGTCTATATAGCATAAACCATATATATATACACACATATATACACATATATACACATATAAATAAACAGATAAAGAGCAATAGGCTGTTATAGTTCAGAGTTTGTTTGATGGCGAGTTTAATAGCCTGATGGCTGTGGGGAAGAAGCTGTTCCTGAACCTGGATGTATGAGATTTCAGGCTCCTGTACCTTCTACCTGATGGCAGCGGAGAGTGTGTGGCCAGGATGCCTAATCCAAATACAAGGAAAATTTATGCAGATCACTGATAGAATAAGTATGCCTATCTACCCAAAACATTTCAGACCTTAAAAAAAAAAAAAAAAGAATATATATTATTTAATGACAATACTTGGGACTGTACAGTAGAGTTGCTGCCTCATAGCACCAGAGACCCGGGCGATCCTGACTACGGGTGCTGCCTGTACGGAGGTTGTATGTTCTTTGTGACCATGTGGGTCTTCTCCGGGTGCTCCAGTTTCCTCACACATTCCAAAGATGTGCAGGTTTGTTTGTAAGTCAATTGGCTTCTGTAAATTGGCCCTGGTGGGTAGGATAGAACTAGTGTACAGGGGATCATTAGTCAGTGGGTCAAAGGGCCTGCTTCCATGCTGTATCACAAAACCTAAACATTCTGCACATAAGTTACACACTCAGCCAACATTCAAAGTGTCGCAGGCATCAAAAATAAAGCCTAGCCATGTTGTTTTTATCTCCATTCTTCACGACAGGTAGAAAATGTTTTGATGTAGATTTAAGCATTTTGAAATCTTATAATCATAATTTGTTGCTCTAATGTGCAAGACCTAATGCCTACAAAATATAGCCATGTTTGTCCAAAATGCATTTTATTTACTTCAAATCACAAAATATGATTTGTACATTTAATAATCTGCAGAATGAGAAACCATCCTTCTACTCCAATGTCAATCTTCCCCTTTGCAAAACTGGTCTGCAATTATGATCCATCTAATTGCAATTTGAGATTTCCATAAAGTAGATTAGTTCCATCTACTCAAATGTTAACTACTGTTGAATGCAATCAACTTAGGTCTTCCATAAGGAGAGCACATTAATCAATTGTCACAATCTGCTAACCTTGTCCCTTTTGAATCACTTCACCTCTCACTGGTTTAAGTAACTTTCTCCCAGCATAATTGTTGAATCTTCAATTCAAAGCAGAATTGAAACTGGGGCCATACACTGCCACATTAAACAACGTACCATCTGTGCCTGTTTTTGATCACATCCTGCTTAATGTAGATTCTTTTGGTTTACATTGATAGCAATGTGATATTATAAAAACACTGAGACAAACACAAGGACATATAAAATATGCAGCTTAAGCTGTACAATAACCACATTCAAATATGCGGTTGTGGTTCAAGCCTCTAGAATTCAGTATGATTGGAAATGTAAGAATTGGCAACGTGCGGAGAAAGAAAAAAATGGTTTCAAGATGACAATGTTCATCAAAATACAACCTAGTTTACAACTGTACAAAGGGATTCCATATTGATTTTCAAATTGACAAGCATCTCATGTTACCATTTTCTTTTTTTTTAAATTTAATGTGTAGAACTGCAGATGCTGGTTTACACCACAGCATTTGTGTCTATCTTCATTTTTTTCAAAGCTTGATTATATAATAATCTCACCATTAATGTCAAATAGACTAACATTGATTTCTGCCACAATAATGATCCAGCAGCTGCTCCCCAAAAAAATGTTAACTTTCCACTACATGCCTCTCTAATTTTTACATTACATTGAATTTGAAAAATAAAAGTACAAAACAGATCACAATGAAGAATAGGCCCACGATTAGGCCATACGTTAAAGTTACAGACGTAAAAGGAAGGTACACAAAAGGCTGGAGAAACTCAGCGGGTGCAGTAGCATCTAAGGAGCGAAGGAGATAGGCGACGTTTCGGGTCGAGACCCTTCTTCAGACTGGAAAGAGACCGTCCTTCAGACGTAAAAGGAACCCGTTCAGAGAATCATGTTAGTCTAAACACCAGACCATTCCATCATTAGTCTCTGCCGGTAGGAATGAACGTGGGTGACAGGACTAATAAGGAATCGTATACTGCAAACACAATTCTTCTTCTACATCTTTACAGTGAAAGCAAAACAAACTCGTTTATTTTAAAGGGGAGATTAGAAGGATTTATCACCATTGTAACTCTACTGAACGAGAAATTATAACATTGTGCAGACAGCCATTTCCGCAACTGACCTAAACTGACTGGTTTAAAATGCCGGCAGTGAAAGGAATCGACGTCGTAGTGCCACATAAATCATACTTTCAAGGTCGTCATGGGAGATTATACACGAATGCTCAAACGCCTCGCTTACTGGCCAAACCTGCAAGGAAACGTTGTGCCAAAAGATATATTTCCAGCCTGATGAAGTCTAACGACCCAGAAATGCCGGTAGTCCATTCCCTGCACCCCACCCCGAGGAGCAAGACTTTGTGCTTTGCTCTAGATTCCATCATCGACAGTCCCCTGCGCCTCTTTATTATGTTTCCAGTCGGTGGTCCAGCCCCACCTTCACTATAGCGCAGGGTTCAGGCATTTTCAGAGTCGATGGGGCAGGAAGGTGAAATAGAAACTTAAAACCGGGGCCAGGAGGAAGCGGGACGGGATTGCAGAGAGAGAGAGAGAGAGCGAGAGAGAGAAAGAAAGAAAGAAATGGGTGGAGGAGGAGAGGGAGATTTACACATGCCTCTCTCCATCACCACGTCCCTCTATAAATGGCGGCACGGTGGTGCAGTGGTAGACTTGCAGCCTCACAGTGCCAGATACCCAGGTTCGATCCTGACCACGGGTGCTACCTGTACGGAGTTTGATCATTCTCCGTGACCGAGTGGGTTTTCTTCGGGTGGTTCGGTTACCCCCCCCTCCCACAAAACGAGGTGCAGGTTTGTAGGTTAATTGGCTTTGATAAATATCATAAATTGTCCTCTGTGTGTGTGTGTGTGTGTGTGTAGGATAGTGTCCGTGTGCGGGAACTTGGTGGGGCGAAGGGCCTGTTTCTGCGCTGCATCTCCGGACTAAATTAAACTGTACTGAACCTGGCCCGCCCGCTCCAGCCCGACTCAGCGGCCAGGCCCGAGGCCCGAGGCCCGAGGCCGGGGCGGGCGCCGGCAACACCCACATCCTCCCACCGCCATCACCCCACACACACACCGTCAGCCCGGTGCCAAGCACGATCACGTCGTACTCCTCATCCATGACGGCAACTATTTCCCTCCTCAATCGCTCTGCGACCCGGGTGGGGGTGGTGATGGTGGCGGCGGCGGCGACAAACTCGAAGCTTCCCTCCGACTCGAACCGTCGCCCGCTCTCCCCGGGACCCGCGCAGGCGCACTAGGCCACACCCCTCCCCCTCCCCCCCGGGGAAAACCACCGGCTCCAGTGCGCACGCGCCAGCAGCCACGCCCGAGCCGACCTCCGCATCGGTGCTGGCGCGGCTGCCTTCACCGCGCAGGCGCAGCTGGGGAGCCCGGACGGTGCCGCGCACGCGCCGTCGGCCCGATCCGCCGTCTGGTCACGTGGAGCGGGAGGGGCACCGGCCGTGCGGGGCAACCTGTGCGCAGGCGCGGTCAAGACCACACGCCATGGTAAAAACAAGTCAAAGTCGAAAGAGTTTATTAGAAACATAGAAAATAGGTGCAGGAGGAGGCCATTCGGCCCTTCGAGCCAGCACCGCCATTCATTGTGATCATGGCTGATCGTCCGCTATCAATAACCCGTGCCTGCCTTCACAAATGGCCTCATTCTTCAGAGAACGGGGATTCCCCTCCCCCACTATTGATGAGGCTCGCACCAGGGTCTCCTCCATACCCCGCAACACTGCCCTCCCTCCCCATTCCCCCACTCGCAAACAGGGCAGAGTCCCCCTGGTCCTCACCTTTCACCCCACCAGCCGGCAAATACAACATATAGTCCTCCGCCAGTTTCGCCACCTCCAACGTGACCCCTCCACCCGCCACATCTTCCCATCTCCCCCCCTGTCTGCCTTCCGCAAAGACCGCTCCCTCCGCAACTCCCTTGTCCATTCTTCCCTCCCCTCCCACTCTACCCCTTCCCCGGGCACTTTCCCTTGCAACCGCAAGAAATGCAACACTTGTCCCTTCACCTCCCCCCTCCACTCCTTTCAGGGACCCAAGCAGTCCTTCCAGGTCCGACAGAGGTTCACCTGCACCTCCTCCAACCTCATCTACTGCATCCGCTGCTCCAGATGCCAGATGATCTATATCGGTGAGACCAAGCGGAGGCTTGGCGATCGCTTCGCCGAACACCTCCGCTCGGTCCGCAATAACCAACCCGACCTCCCGGTGGCTCAGCACTTCAACTCCCCCTCCCATTCCACATCCGACCTCTCGGTCCTGGGCCTCCTCCACGGCCAGAGTGAGCAACACCGCAAGCTGGAGGAACAGCACCTCATATTCCGCTTGGGGAGTCTGCATCCTTTGGGCTTGAATATTGAATTTTCTCAATTCTGTTAACCCTTGCTGTCTCCTCCCCTTCCCACCTCTCCCTCAGCCCTGGGGCCCTGGCATTCCCTCTATCTCTATCTCTCCCCACCCTAGTCGCACCAGCTTCTCATTTTCACACCACAAACAGCTTACAATGGCTTGTTCCCTTTATCACCGATACTTTTTTGCATATCTTTCACTCATTGTTCCTTATCTCTCCACATCACCGTCTATATCTCTCGTTTCCCTGATCCCTGACCAGTCTGAAGAAGGGTCTCGGCCCGAAACGTCGCCTATCTCCTTCGCTCCTTAGATGCTGCTGCACCCGCTGAGTTTCTCCAGCTTTTTGTGTACCCTGCCTTCTCCCCATATCCCTTGACTCCACTAGCCCCTAGAGCTCTATCCAACTCTTAAATCCATCCAGTGATTTGGCCTCCACTGCTCTCTGTGGCAGGGAATTCCATAATTCACAACTCTCTGGGTGAAAAAGTTTTTTCTCAGCTCAGTCTTAAATGACCTCCCCTTTATTCTAAGACTGTGGCCCCTGGTTCTGGACTCACCCAACATTGGGAACATTTGTCCTGCATCTAGCTTGTCCAGTCCTTTTATAATTTTATATGTTTCTATAAGATCCCCCTCATCCTTCTAAACTCCAGTGAATACGAGCCTAGTCTTTTCAATCTTTCCTCATATGACAGTCCCGCCATCCCAGGGATCAATCTCGTGAACCTACGCTGCACTGCCTCAATTACAAGGATGTCCTTCCTCAAATTAGGAGACCAAAACTGTACACAATACTCAAGATGTGGTCTCACCAGAGCCCTATACAACTGCAGAAGAACCTCTTTACTCCTGTACTGAAATCCTCTTGTTATGAAGGCCAACATTCCATTAGCTTTCTTCACTGCCTGCTGTACCTGCACACCAAGTTTCAGTGACTGGTGTACAAGGACACCCAGGTCTCGCTGTACCTCCCCCTTACCTAATCTAACCGCATTGAGATAATAATCTGCCCTCTTGTTTTTGCCGCCAAAGTGGATAACCTCACATTTATCTATATTATCCTGCATCTGCCCACTCACTCAACCTGTCCAGGTCTCCCTGCAACCTCCTAACATCCTCTTCACAGTTCACACTGCCACCCAGCTTTGTGTCATCCGCAAACTTGCTAGTGTTGCTCCTAATTCCCTCTTCCAACAGGACAATGAAATTCTTGCTTTGCTTCAGCACAACAGAACATAATAGGCATTGACTACAAAAACAGATCAGTGTGTCCATATACTATTATATACGTAAATACACACATGAATAAATAAATTGATAAAGTGCAAATAACAGATAAAGGGGTATTAATGTTCAGAGTTTTGTCCAAGCCATGTTTGATAGCCTGATGTGGGGAAGTAGCTATTCCTGAACCTGGTCGTTACAATCCTCAGGCTCCTGTACCTTCTACCTGAAGATAGCAGGGAGATGAGTGTGTGGCCAGGATGGTGTGGGTCCTTGATGATGCTGCCAGCCTTTTTGAGGCAGCGACTGTGATAGATCCCCTAGATGGAAGGGAGGTCAGAGCCGATAATGGACTGGGCAGTGTTTACTACATTTTGTAGTCTTTTCCTCTCCAGGGCGCTCAAGTTGCCGAACCAAGCCACCAGTCAACATGCTCTCTACTGTGCACCTGTAAAAGTTAGAGAAAGTCCTCCTTGACAGACTGACTCTCTGTAATCTTCTCAGGAAGTAGAGGCGTCTTCATCATTCAAGCCTGGGCAGGTAAACAGTTTAACTCACAATGTTAACAAAATCATATTCAATGGGAATAAGCATATATTGGCAAGTTTAGAGTTCAATTTATTCAATATTATTCACTGCGAATCAGCAAATCTTGACAAGTTTGTTAAACTAGCACAGAATTGCCTTTTTATTTTGGTATTTTGTGTCCTCAGGACATCATGGCTCAACCAAAACATTTATCTTGTTTTTTTCTTTTACATTTCTGCGATTGGTTGTCAATATACATCAAATAAAGGCAAAGCTTGCACTCAGGAATCCCATTGCTAATTTGACCTTTATTCCTCCCCTGAATAGAAATCTGTGCAGTGCTCCAATTTAAGTTTTCCATGAAAAATTATTATTTTAAATGTTTACTGTGCACAAAGTAAATCAATTTGGAAGTACCCCATTTTATTGATTTTCACCAAAATATCAGATAGTTATAGAGTGACACAGTGTGGAAGCAGGCCCTTCGGCCCAACTTGCGCACACTGGCCAACAAGTCCCAGCTACACTAGTCCGACCTGCCCAAAGATACTAGTATCTTTGCACCTGCCTGCGCTTGGTCCATATCCCTCCAAACTGGCCCTACACATGTACCTGTCTAACTGTTTCTTAAACGTTTCTCAACTACCTCCTCTGGCAGCTTGTTCCAAACACCCACCATCCTTTGTGTGGAAAAAGTTACCCCTCAGATTCCTATTACATCTTTTCCCCTTCACCTTGAACCTATGTCCTCTGGTCCTTGATTCCCCTACTCTGTGCAAGAGATTCTGTGCACCGACTCTGATGTCCAGGCTGCTGAGGACATCCCCCAGCCCCGACGTCGGACTTCCATCACCCCGGCGAGCGGGCCTGAACATCGGGCCACCCGTAGCGACGACTGCGGAGGGCTCGGGGAGGCCCCGACCACGGATGAACAGTGGGGAACATTGGAGGAAGAGACTGACTTTGGTGCCTTCCCTCACAGTGGGAAACTTTGATCTATGTTGTATTTCTTTATTTTTACTGTATGGCTGTATGGTGATTTCATTTCACTGTGCCAACTGGCACATGTGACAAATAAATGTATCTTGTATCTTGTATTTGTCAATAAGCACCTCCGCTGTTGCATCTAACACCTTTCTGATCACTCTCAGGTGTGAAAAGGTTCCTCCCGTTAATAAGGACAAAGGACATTTATTGTCACATACACCAATTGGTGCAGTGAAATTTGAGTTACCATGCAGCACACAAATAAGATAAACACAGCACTATAGAATTTAACATAAAACCTTATAAATATATATTTTTTAATCCTTCATTATATCTCGGCAAGGATCAATCTCTGGATTATTTGAGCAAATCTTTATTTTACTCTTCTTGTGACATGATCCCTTTTAGGCCAAATGGCCAAAAAAAACGAGTGAGGGTTAACATTAGCTGAAGTATAATCATCTGTCTACCAGTTGCTTCCACATTTTATGCCTATCATTTCTTCCATATTCACTTCATATTCATTCTTCATTCTAGGCAGTTTCTGGGGATTGGGGATGACTTGCTTCCACTCCATTTACGGATGGGTTTCAGAACCTCAAGACTATCTAAGATAGACACAAAATGCTGGAGTAACTCAGCAGGACAGGCAGCATCTCTGGAGAGAAGGAATGGGCGACATTTCAGGTCGAGACCCTTCTTCAGACTCAGGTTTCGGGTCGAGACCCTTCTTCAGACAATCATCAATCCTATCTATTGGGAGCCCACAGATTCCCATTGCAACCAACAGAAGTTGCAAGTTACTCTCATGACTCATTGGTGAATAATCCCCATTCTGATATTAGCTTCATTAGTCACCTCATGTCCGACAGTGGATAGCAGGAAGACATCCTCAATCCCAAGTGATTGTCTAAGAAGATGAAGAAGAAACATGATAGTTGAAGTGAATATAAATGACATGATAGGCATATGCGCAGCCATCTGTTGGACAGCTGATTTCACATCAGCTAATTTAAACATCATTCATCTAATCTTCTTTGTTTTATTTAGCAATTAAACAAATACTGGCATGAGGCTTTTATTCTAACAAGTACCATATCACAAGAGGAGAAAAATAAAGATTTGCTCAAAGAACTAAGCGGTTGACCCTCTCTGGGATAACGGGAAAGAACAACAATGAAGGATTTTTTAATTGTTTGTAAGGTCTTATCTCCAATTGAGCTGAGCGTTATTAATCAGGGCTAATCTTTACAGCACTGATTTTTGGTTTGTTGCAGATTCAATTATAAAAGTTCCAACTTCTATCAGGCTATTGAACGCTACAAACACCAACTAAACTTCAAACTATACACAGTCTGGGTTGAACTAGAGACTTTGGGCTTTTATTTTGTTTTGTAATAATATTGGGGTTTATTATTTTTTTTGAACTTTTTTTGGTTTGCTATCTATGTTATCTATTGAGTATTATTTACAAACCTGCTGTGCTGCTGCAGGTAAAACTGCCATTCTTCAGTTTCGGCAATGAAACACTCTTGATGTGCAGGAAGGAACTGCAGATTCAGGTCGAGACCTTCCTCAGACTGAAAGTCAGGGGAGAGGGAAAGAAGGGTCTCGACCCGAAATGTCTCCCATTCCTTCTAACAACAAACACACTTGATGCTTGACTCTTTCTCACTTTCTGATCCTCCCCAGGTCTTCTCAATTTCTGATCTTTTTCCCATAGGCCCGCCCGCCCGCCCCCCTTTATCCATTTTAGTCCACCTCAGCTCCCTTTCACCCATGGGCTTTCATAGAATTTGGAGGGGAACTTCTGTACCTCCTGCCTGATGGGAGAGGGGAGAAGAGGGAGTGACCAGGTTGAGACTGATCCTTGATTATGCTTGCAGCCTTGGTGAGGCAGCGTGAAGTGTAGATGGACCTCTCTCATCCCTGATGCAGGGTCTCGGCCCAAAATAAAATCGACTGTTCCATTCCATCCACAGGTTCCATCCTCCAGGTTCCACCATCGACTGCCCCTAGTGTCTCCATGTTGTTGTATTATTAGTTTGCTAACTTCCTGTTTAAATACCACAGAACTCAAAACTCTACCGTAGGATTTGCTCCAACGGAGCTGATTATGCATATCCTTCTCACATGTAATTAAGCTTAGCACGAGCCTTATTTAGCGGTTCCAAGCAGAGAAACGGTAACTGAAGTAAAAGGTGAAGAATTAAGAGGAAGGAAATTAATCTTGACTGAGTGAGAGAGTCAGAATCACCAGGCCAGTGAGCAAGCAGAAAACTCAGTGAAAAGTCCAAAAAGATATTTAATTTACATTGGACTTCATGTCAGAAGTATCAAAATGACCACCAGCAAGGGACAGATCTGTATATGATGACATCTATTGCTGATGTTGATACTGATTCGTGATAGAGTCACACATTAGTATTGAGTCAAATTGAGAAGCTGCCTGGTTATCAGTTTCAGGAAGCAGTACAACATTTTTGGATTAATGCAACTCCTAGGAAGTCAAGCTGGCCAACTCAGAAGTTCAAATCTGTAATGACTTTGTGTAACTGTGTTTAAGAAAGAACTGCATATGCTGGAAAAATCGAAGGTAGACAAAAATGCTGGAGAAACTCAGCGGGTGAGGCAGCATCTACGGAGCGAATGAATAGATGACGTTTCGGGTCGAGACCCTTCTTCAGACTGTGTAACTGTGTAAAGTGTTTGCTCATGTTTTGTGTTTAAATACCCAAAACTCTCTTGGAATGTTGATTTGCAGCCTCCATTGTCCAAGAAACAAATTCCTATTTATTCAGAGAACAAGCAGCTTTCACTGAAATATAAACAGAAAATGCTGAAAATATTCAACAGGTCAGGTCTGACGAAGGGTATTTGACATTGTTTCTCTTTCCACAAATGCTGCCTGGCCTATTTCAGCATGTCCTGCCTTTATTTTAAACCTCCAGCATCTGCAGTGTCATGATTCTAGAGCGAATACTCTAACTGCATACTTTGTCCTTACAGAGGCATAGATAAGGTAGACTATCAGAACCTTTATCACAGGGTAGAAATATCAAAGGTTAGAGGATATAGCTTTAAGGTGAATGGACAAAGATTAAATGAGATGTGCGCGATAAGATTTCTACACAGAGAGTGGTGGGTGCCTGGAACGCGCCGTCAGGTGTGGCAATAGAGGCAGGTACGAGATTAACTATTAAGATGTGTTTAGATTGCTGCATGGATATGCAGGTTATGGAGGGATATGGATCACATGTAGGCAGAGGATTAGTTTAATTAGGCACCACGTTCAGCATGGGGATTTGAGCTGAAGTGCTTGTTCCTATTCTGTAATGTTCCATGTTCTATCTTCTATCAGATCTGTGACCTCGTGCAACCTAAGACATAGCCTAGATTATTGGTCTATGTAGGTCAATATTATGCATTCTGTCTGTTCAGCAGTAGACTTCTGCTGACCTGTGCCACGTTTCACTATTTGCTGCAATAGGGATCTCACCCAAGCTTCACACTCAACAGAGAAGACAATTTATTTTTACAGGCAACAGGAAAAGGCAGAGTGGGCACAGGGTTGTTCCCATGTAGTAGAACTGCTTATACAATACAATCTTTATTTTTCCCACAAGGGAAATTGGTCTGCCAACAGTCATAAAAACACAACAAGATACATGAAACATGAAATTTAACTGACGAGTGTAAAGTCCAGGATTGGGGGTGTGCAAAAATTGGGGAGGGGGAAGGGGAGTCGGTCTAACCGGAAAGTAGAGGAGTTCCAAAGTTTGATAGCCACAGGGACAAATTATCTCCTGTGGCAATAGACAATAGACAATAGGTGCAGGAGTAGGCCATTCGGCCCTTCGAGCCAGCACTGCCATTCAATGTGATCATGGCTGTGCTGCATCTTGGTGGAACCAGCATGAGCCACTTTCTTTTGAGGCAACCATATACACCTTGCAGAATGTCCCAGACTGGAGGTTTCTGGCCTCGACCCGAAGCGTCACCTATTCCTTCTCTCCAGACATGCTGCCTGTCCCGCTGAGTTACTCCAGCTTTTTGTGTCTTTCTTCAGTTTAATCCAGCATCTGTAGTTCCTTCCTACACTGTTGCTGAAGATGCTCCACAGGTTGATCAGTGTGTCCTGGAGGGGAGGTGAGCTGTATTGTCCAAGATGCTCTGCAGTTTGAGGAGCATCCTCCACTCCAAAACCATCTCCAGTGGATCCATCGCCGACCCCAGGACAGAGCCAGCCTTCCTGATGAGCTTGTTGATTCTGTTGGCGTCCGCGGCCTTCGCCCTGGGGCCTCAGCACACGACAGCAAAGATGAGGGCACTCTATTACTCATAGAGTAACGTAAGTACTTCTCCATCAACCTCCAGTCTGGGACATTCTGCAAGGTGTATATGGTTGCCTCAAAAGAAAGTGGCTCATGCTGGTTCTGGTCTGCACCCACTTGTTCGGGTTCCTCTGAGCTACTAGGATTACTCTGACAACCTTCCCCATCTGTAGCATCCATTCGTCAAGAGACATTCCCCAGTAGCTGGTAGTGTGCTGCCAGCAGCTGCAAGATCTTGCAATAGATTGGTAAAATAGCATACATTGGTACATACACAACACAGTGCACAGTGGACCACCGAGTAAATTGTCATGTTCTTGTTTTCTAATTGTGTTGTGAACCAAGGTCTTGTCTTTTTTCACTGTCATGTGGAATTTGTGTGTTATTTTGTGCATAATTTATATTTTTGTGTGTTGTCCAGGTTAGTGAGCCTGTGACACAGTTGCAAGCAAGATTTTCAATCGGTGTATACCTCCCTCACCATATTTATGCATTTGACAATAAACTTGACTTGTTTTTTGTAGCTCATCTTTACATGCTGTTTGATAATGTTCTCATGGAGTGCCCTGGCCATATATAAAAGCCAGTCACTGTTGTTTTGCTAAAGCCAAGACGTTTAATACATCATTAGAGACAACGTGCTTGTTAGGTTAAAGCTTTAAATTCATCTGTTTTCTGTTAGTTGGCCAATTTGCCATTCATGTTACTATGTTACCCCACAATTTGAGGGGATGGTGGTGAATTTCTCTGAACTGTTACAGTACTTTTGAAAGCATTGTCAGAGTATAACTGGATTCCTTATCCGGCTGCTTTGGAGAGCAGACAAGATTCAATGTTGTTGATGATCTGATGTCACATCTGGCCCTGTGCAGATTTGGGCAGTAGATTTCCTTCACCGCCAGACATCTGCGACCAGGGCTTTTTTTTTTAAACAAAACCCAGTTGGTTCAAGGTCACTGTAATCAAAACAAATTCCAACAAAAAGTTTTTTTTTAAAGCAGCAAATTCTTCTCATGTCTGCTCCACGCCTCTATAAATGGAGTGATTTTCTATACATCCATTTTCCTGCTCTCTTCCCTTGATTCCTCTAACATCCAGAAATGTATAACTCTTTGTTTCGAATGCAATTGATGGCTTAGCTTGCATTGCCCTCCTAGGGAAAACATTCCAAAGATCCACCAGTTTTTGAGTTAAGAACTTTCTCATAATTTCAGCCAAATCCTTTTTTTGTTGTCTCCTAGATCTGTTTTTCTCATTAAGGGAAAACATCCTCTGTGTATCCCCCGAGACACAAGGAACTATGGATGCTGGAGTCTAAATTAAAACACTTGAAGTAACTCAGTGGCTCAGATTCTCTGGCAGATGTGGATAGGTGATGTTTCAGGTTGGGGACCTTCTTCAGAAGTCTGAACAGTCCAAACAAAGGTCCTGACCTGAAATGTCCCTTTTCCATGTCCTCCAGAGATGCTGCCTCACCTGCTGAGTTACTTCAGCACTATTTCACTATTTATGTATTCCTGTTGAGCCCCATGCCCTCCAAGTAACCCTTGCACCACCCCCCCTATCTCCCCCCTCCCCCACCTTAGTCGTCCTACTCGTTCCACTGTTCGCATCCCTCTCTCCTTTCATTATCACTTCTTCCCCAGCCAACAGTGGACCATTATATGCTCCACCCTTCCTTGGTCATCTGTTTCCGGCCCTGATTTGTTCATGCCTTTTCCTACCTCCAATCCCCCCACCCCTCTGTTTTCATTGAAGAATGGTTCCGACCCAAAACATTACCCATCCTTTTTCTCCAGAGCTGCTGCCTGACCCACTGTGTTACTCCAGCACTTTATGTCTATCTTCGGTATAAGCCAACATCTGCAGTTCCTACACCCTCCATGTATTTTGTACGTTTCAATGTGGGGAAACCATCAAAGAGAAAGCAGATGGGCAGCAGGTGATGAGGGGGAGCAGGAGAGTTGGGATTGTTGGGAAATAGCAGTAAGCTCTGTGTCCATAGACTGAATGGGGTTAAGGAAAGTGTCTGGAGGTATTCAAGTACAAGTTACAGTAGCAGGTGGAAATAAATGACTGCAAATGAGATTGGTTAAATATCGTTTATTTTGTGTCAGTCATAGTACCTTGCAGAACCTTGAGTGCTTCTGGTTTCTTGAGCAGTTGGCTTGCTAGTGTTCCCATGTTATCTGGAGAATCACTTATCCCAGCGTCGACTAGCACCCTTATGCACTTGGCATGTTGACCTGCACAGGCCATGTGTAAAGCTGCAAAAGAAATAACTTGAATTACGTGTAGGAAGGAACTGCAGATGCTGGTTTACACCAAAGCAACTCAGTGGGTCAGGCAGCATCTCTGGAGAAAAGGGATAGGTGACGTTTTAGGTCTGAAGTCTCTCAGTCTGAAGACGGGTTTTGTACTCTCAGTCCGAAGAAAGGTTTCAAGCCGAAACGTCGCCTATTCCTTTTACACTGAGATGCCGCCTGACCCGTTGAGTTACTCCAACATTTTGTGTCTATCTTCGAACTTACAATTATGTTGTAGATGAAAATCACAGGACAGACAGTTATTTTGAAATGTAGTCACTTTGAAAGACACAACAGCCTGAAAGCGGCATCACGGGTAGATGGTGTGGTCAAGAAGGTTTCTGGTACTTTTATCAGTCGGGATACTGACTATAGAAGTTGGGTTCCTATGTTACAATTGTACAAGACGTTAGTGAGGCTACATTTAAAGTATAGGTTCCGTTTTGGCCACCCTGATATAGGAAAGATGTTGTTAAGCTAGAAAGAGTACAGAGAAGATTTATGAGGATGTTGCCAGGACTTGAGGGCCTGAGGTATAGGGAAAGGTTGGGTGGGCTAGGACTATGCACAGAGTCTTTTACCCTGAGTATGGGAATCAAGAACCAAAGGATATGCGTTTAAGGTGAGAGGGGAATGATTTAATAAGAACCTGAGGGGCAACTTCTTCCATACAGAGTGAAGTGAGTATATGGAATGAGCTGTCAGAAGAAGGTGTCAGCTGTCAGTAAGGGAGGCACGGTGGCGCAGCGGTAGAGTTGCTGCCTTTCATTGCTTGCAGCACCAGAGACCCAGGTTTGATCCCGACTATGGTGTTGTCTGTATGGAGTTTGTACTTTCTCTCCGTGACCGTGTGGGTTTTCTCTGAGATCTTCGGTTTCCTCCCTCACTCCAAAGACATAGGTTAATTGGCTTGGTATAAGTGTAAATTATCCCTAGTGTGTGTCGGATAGCGATATTGTGCGGGGATCGCTGGCCGGCACGGACTCGGTGGGCTGAAGGGCCTGTTTCCATGCTGTATCTCTAAACTAAAAGTAGTTGAGGTAAGTGCTATCAACAATATTTAATAGATTTAATAGAAGTTTGGATAGGAGAGGTTCAGAGGGATAAGGGCCAAAGAGGGGCAGGTTGGACCGAAAGGCCTGTTTCCATGCTGTAGGACTTTATAATCCTGTAACAGTGAAATCCTGCAGTAACTCCATTAGACAGTACTGGTGATGTTGGTAGAGGAACACATTTTGCCTAATGCCTGGCAAAATTTCCCCTGAACTTCTTCAAAATAGAATCTCCTGCAAGCAAGACATCGGTTATACAGTCGACTGGCCATAGGAAAGGATGAAACCTGGTAAGTCCTAGCCACCTTCTGGCGTTTCTTACCAACAATCGTCCAGAGTCGTGTCATTCTAGTGATGAACAACCAGTTCAGTTAGATGCTAGCAACAGCTGATGAGATTGTAGACAATGATTAACGCAGGACAGTCTCTGATAAGCAACCCGAGTCTGAAATGTAGCATTAAAGCTTGATCTGCTGATCACCAACCAAAGTACTACAAAAACAAACTCTAATATTATTTTCAGTATCCAGTGTGACCTCAAGCACACTGTAATTTAGTGGGCATAAGGATCTCTGAGTGTGCTGGTTAATATAGTTTAGTTTTGTTTAGAGATACAACACGGAAACAGTCCCTTCGGCCCACCGAGTCTGCGCCGACCACGTCCCTAACATTAACACTATCACACACACACACTGGGGACAATTTACAATTTTATCAAACCTGTACGTCTTTGGAATGTGGAAGGAAACCGGAGAAAACCCACGCAGGTCACGGGGAGAACGCAGCCAGCATCCGTAGCCAGGATCGAATCCGGGTCTCTGACGCTGTAAGGCAGCAACTCTACTGCTGCACCACCGTGCCCCCCCCCCCCCTTAGAAATTGGTTATTAATGTGGTTAAGAGGCAGCTCAATGGAGGTTGTGAGTGTCTACACTTAATGGCTATGGGATTTTGCTTAGTCTGTAAACGAGTTAAAAAGAGAAATCTCACCCGAGCGACCTTTGAAATCCTTTGCCTGCACATCGGATCCTAGTGTAAGCAGTGTCTCAATAGTGTTACTGTGTCCTTCCTTCAAAAGACAGAAAAAAACACAAGGTTTGTTTGCCAGTGAGCAAAGTTACTTAATCTTCTGCCTATGATAGACATTTTACTCTAAAGAAAATAGAGTTTCTAATCTGCAGTGAACAGCTTGTGCACACTGCTGTAGAAATTATATGGGAATATATATATAATTTATTTTACCCTGCTGCCTAGGAGAGGTGACTGTATCAAATTAAAAGGGGCATCAATAAGGTGAATAGCCAGTCCTTTCCACAAGGTAGAGTCTGGAGGGTATAGATTTAAGGTAAGAAGGGAAAGATTTAAAAGAGACCAGAGGGGTAATTTTTGCCACTCTGAGAGTGGTGCGTATATATGGAAAGAGGCTGCTGAGGAAGTGGTAGAGGTGGGTATAATCACACCATGTAAAAGCCACTTGGACATTAAATGCAGGTTAGTCTCCTGTAAAACACTGCGCTGAAGGAGCTCAGTGGGTCGGGCAGCATCTGTGGAGGGAACGGACAGGTGAAGTTTTGGGTTGGGTCGTGTCTCAAGGTTAATCTCCTGTGCTTCTCACACTGACAAAGCAACAGTGACCAGGGCTCAGCCCATTTCTGCTTTTTCAATAACGTGACAGTGGCCTAAGCTGCTGCAGTGTAGACCAGCATTCTCCTTAATTTCATTGGCAGGCTTTCTCTTAGCAACAGAATCTTGGCTGGGAACCCAGATCGTGTGCCCGATTAACCCCGATTTAGGAAGCTGGCTTCAGGAAGATTTGGAGCAGGTAGCCAAGAGGTCCTGCCCTGGTAGAGGGTATGCCATTGACCAAGGGATTAACACAGCCTTCAGTTGAATTTGAACCTTACATGGGGAAGCTGATGAAATACTTCTTTAAATCCAGGTTAACCACGTAATAGGAAATTGAACCTTCAGTTTGCCAAGCACGCATATGGTACCGGGTAATTCTTACAACATTCTCTTTATACAATGCAATGTTATGTGATAGGTTATGTGATAGGAGCAGAATTAGGCCATTCGGCCCATTAAGTCTACTCTACCATTCAATTATGGCTGATCTATCCCCCCCAACCCCATTTTCCTGCCTTCTCCCCACAACCCCTGACACATGTACTAATCAAGAATCTATCTATCTCTGCCTTCACAGCCTTCTGTGGCACAGAATTCCACAGATTCACCACCTTCATCTCCTTCTTAAAAGAACGTCCTTTAATTCTGAGGCTATGACATCCTGTCCTGGATTCTCCCACTGGTGGAAACATCTTCTCCACATCCATTCTAACCAAGCCTTTCACTATTCGACCACCATCCCATATTAAATAAATGGTTTTAAATGAATTATGGACCTTTACCCGCAGTTGTGTTTATATATGTACTAACTATGACCATAGCCCAGACTTTCTGATTACCATTATTTTCTCATTGTTACGGATCGTAATTATTTACTTCAAAACAAACCCCAAGTTACTGCCTCGAATACGATGCTCTAAGAATGCCAGTTTCTGAATAGAAAAAAGATTTATGTTTTGCGAGCCTCCTCAGTGCAGAAGCAAATGCATATTTAGTGATAGAGAGGATGGTTTGTAACAGGCTAAATCAGAAACATATAGACTAAAAAATAATCTGCTGGAGGAACTCAGCACTATCTGTGGAGAGAAATGGACAGTCAACGTTTCGGATTTGGATCCTTCAACTGAACTGAAAGAGTAGCGGGGAGATGGCCTGTGCAAAGAGGTAGGTGGAGAGTGGGACAAGCCCTGGCAAGCTGCAGGTGGATCCCAGGAAGATGGAGTTAAGTGGGGGAGAGAAGGATGCAAATAGTGAGAGGCTCGGAGGTGGGTGATGACAAAATGGGTTTAGGGCCAGTGGGCACAGCCTCAGAATAAAAGGACGTACCTTTCGAAATGAGACGAGGAATTTCTTTAGTCAGCGGGCGGTGAATTTGTGGATTTCATTGCCACAGACGGCTGTGGAGGCCAAATCACTGGGTACTTTGAAAGCAGAGATTGACAGATTCTTGATTAGTAAGGGTATCAAAGGTTATGGAAAGAAGGCATGACAATGGGGTTAAGAGGAAAAGATAAAGCACATCCGGCCGCCCGCAGCAGTGACTGTGGAGGGTTGAGGTCCTGACCACGGGGGAAAATGGAAGAGGACTGGCCAATTTTTGTGCTCTCCACCACAGTGATGAATGCTGTGGTGGATGCTGGTGTTAAATTTTTATTGTGTATTGTGTGTTCTTATTTTATTGTACCGCTGCTGGCAAATTCATTTCACTTGCAGTTTATGTGCAAGTGACGAATAAAACTTGACTTGACTTGACTTGATTGAATGGCGTACTTGAGTCGATGGGCTGAATGGATTAATTCTACTCCTATGACATGAACGTGAACTTTTAAGGTGAGGGGGGCAATGTCTAAAGGAGATGTATGGGGCAAGTTTTTTTTTTAAACCTGAAATGTGATGCCAAGGAAGCTGATTGTGACATTTAAGATGTCTTTTAGATAGGCCCATGGATATGCAGGGAATAGATGGACATGGATCATGTGCAGGCAGATGAGATTAGTTTATCTTGGCATCATATTCAGCACAGACATTATGGGCCGAAGGGCCAGTTCCAGTGCTGTATTTTTCTATGTTTTAGCTTAGGAAACGGAAAAATAAATTAAAATGGCTAACAATCGGAAGCTCCAGTTGGCCATGGTAAACGGAATGCAAGTGCTCAGCAAAGCAGCTCAAGATATTCCGACATGCTTCACCTTCCTTTCCTAACAGATCCCTTCACCAACAGTCCACCAACAAGTGGGCGAGCTGCTGACAAGACTGCAAACCAGACTTCTAGGACCTCTCCAACCAGGGGAAATTTGGCTGAGCAGCTTTGTGCAAGACCCCACAGCAATTAGCAGTGGGCTATATCGTGGTGAGCCCGACATGAGTGGAAATCAATAATGAAAAGAGATTCAGGCCAGGCTATCATCGCAGTGAAGAAGCTGATCAAGTAATGTGCCATACAATCAATCGTAGGCATTGACTGACCACAGATCCACCAAATCATCTCTGCGACTCCACTGAGCAGTGTAATTGTTTTTAAACAGATTCACCAGAAGTTAATTATAACTACAAAGTAGCAAAACAGGAAATCCTGCTATATTGTATCGCCTTGTATTACAGTCCCAAATGTTTTTGTAACGCTTTAACAGTACTGACATCTTAATGGGCAGAGGGAAATGTATTTCTGAGCTTTGTAGTGGATCATCCAGTTTTAATTGAGCTATTTAAGTGTGAAAACAAGACAATCAGAACAGCAGCACGATTGCTGTCAAATTCTTCACAACTGACCTTGGCCGCGTAATGCAGGGCTGTCAGCTTCATATCCGTGGTTCCCTCATTTACATTCACGCCAAGCTCCGTGACCAGGAAGCGAATAGCTTTGTCCTGTGCTGTCACCGCAGCTCGATGCAGAGAGTGCGCCCCCAAAGCGTCGGCGGCCGAGAAATTTCGCCTGAAATAGACAGAGAGTTTTGAGGGTCACCGCAACGAACAAGCTGCAGAATTGTCACCGTATGGCCTGGATATAATGGGTGCAGAGAGGATGTTTCCACTAGTGGGAGAGTCTAGGACCAGAGGCCATAGCCTCATAATCAAAGGATGTCCCTTCAGAAAGGAGATGAGGAGGAATTTATTTAATTAGAGGGTGGTGAATCTGTGGAATTTTACTTCGGAGTCACGTGAGTGACTACGTGAAGAAGGCCGTCCCCACGCATGCACGTCATTACGTCTGACGCGTTGCGCAAGGACTGACTGGTGGCCGCGCGGCTCCTGCCAGCGGTAAGTTTTTGAACCTGGAAGGTAAGTTTTAACTTATTTCTAGGGATGTGTTTTGTTTTGCAGGATTGCCTGCTGAATTCGAGGCGAAGTTGGACGGGCTGCGGGAAACCGGCTATGGACCGTGGATAAATCCCGGTCCGGACCACGGTATCGCGGGTAGCCGGCGGCCGTCGGGTTCGCTCCCTAGTCGCTGGCAAAGAGGCCAGCGACACTCAGAAGGGGAATGTGAGTGGGGATTCTCCCAGTATGGGTCCCAGACCGCTATGGTCCCCCAGAGAACGGGGTTAGACTGGCAGTTTGCCGGTCTCCCTACCCCAGTCAGTTTTAATGGGGTTAGCAGCTCCCACATTCTATGGTTTCCCTAGAGTTGGGGTTGGAATGTGGAAGGAAACCGGAGAAAACCCACGCCCCAGCCATTCATTATGGGGTCTGCAGCTCCCACACCACTATGGTTCCCCTAGAGAAGACTGGCAGTCAGCCGGTCTTACTACCCCAGTCACTGTTAAGGGGGGTTAGCAGAAGGGGTTAGAATGGGAGCAAGTCGGTCTTGCAACCCCAGCCATTCACAATGGGGTCTGTAGCTCCTGCACTATTATGGTCCCCAGAAATAGGGGTTAGACTGGCAGCAAGCCGGTCTAGCTACCCCAGTCTCGGACGTTGGAGTCAGCAACTCCCAGACCGCTAAGGACTTTCTAGAGAAAGCGGTCAGACTGGCAGTAAGCTGGTCATGCTTCTGGGGCCATGTCAGCACAGTTGTCCTCAGGGGCCTGCGCCAGCACCTGTCAGGGCTGCACAGTGTCTCCCGCTCTGAGGAGGGGAGCACCAGGGGTCAGTTTTCGCTCTGGCCCAGACTCATATGCTGATATAGGTCCGAGGGGCCATGTCAGCGCAGGTATCCTCAGGGGCCTGCGGCAGCACCTGTCAGAGCTGTCTATGAGTCCCCCCCCTCGGTGGAGGGGAATGCGAGGACATACTCGCAAGGGATGAGGCAAAAAACCCGGCAGGGGCCAGATTCCCTGACGCTACAGGTGCAGGCAGTGCACAGACCGATCAAATGAAACCATCATGTTGGCGATGACCTCAACGGCAGTAGCAGTTCGCTGAAGTTGATGGGCGCTTGAAAGCTGAGCCAAGCTGGTCTCAGGAAGGAAATCAAGGATGGGAATGAAACCCACATCACGGGCCTTTGGGCTTACCATAAGACCACCGGTAGCCATGGAGGTAGGTGGGTCTGGGTCGTTCGAAACGTAAAAAGTGCACCATTTACAAGTTCGTAATATTTACACGTTTGGTATAAATGAAAATGTTGACATGTGTTGGATAATTATTACACAGTATACAAGGGTACCAAGCATGCCTTGGAATTGGAGCCAGAGTCGGTAATATGGCCAGAGTTTTCTCGAGGCAGACTCAGAATGCCGGAGCAGCTTTAAGGCAGGCCAGTAGTATGGCCAGAGCTGCATTCAAGGCAGGCACGGAATTATGGCAGGCGTGGCTTGTTCCTTGTGAAAGATGGAGAGATGCCGGTTCATATTTCATTTACTCCCATGTGCAACATAGCTTTCAGTATATGGAATTTCTCTACTGTCTTATTACTTATTTACTTAGGATTTTTATGGCATGCATTGGTTTCATAGATGCATACTGTTTAGGACCCATTCACAGGAGGTCACCAGAGACATTTCAATTTGGTCTGGAGGATATTTTTTACGCTGTGTTTTGCTTAAATCAACAGTTTCAGCCATCCAGTCTAATTTAAGTTGATACCAACTGGAAGTTGTGGTTTATCGGGTTTACCATTAACTATTAATTACCTGTGATTCCGCCCTGGGGCAACAGATTGGAATTAATTGAAGCCTGTAACAATCTTGTTATCAAGCAGTCTTCTAGTTATTAAGAGTAATTGGCTATAGCAGCTGTGTTTCAGCTGTGCAATTGGGTCTTGCATCATTAGAATTTTCAACGTGCAAGTATTAACCTCTCAAGTGCCATTTGTTAGGTTATTGTTTACAGACCTTTGCTATTATCAGCTGATGGTCACAATGGTGGTCGAACTTCATTCCGTATTGCTCCAGTAGTTCGGTCATATTATTTTCAGTTATATTACTTACATGTGCTAGAACTAAGATGGACAATCATGAATGCCATCTCTAGTAACGAAGGCGAATGGAATTGGCATGAATTACCAGTTCTTCATTTATTGGTATTAACTACCTATAGACACAAGGTGTATACCATGGGTTAAAGGGCCATTGTGCGAATATGCAAAACCCTGCTTGCTTAGTTCCAAGTTGATACACTGTGGTGGTGGCATATGTTAGTCACATGGATGCAATAAAGTCAAGGTATCCTGTCATTATTTACCCAAACTTTTTTGGCGCTGGTGAATCCTTATGCAAAGTCAATGACAACACAATATGGATGTTGGGTCACGAAGCATTTTAGGATCTATGGATCTGTGCCACCCATTATCGCTATGTTTGCATGCAGGCTCATTCTCGCTACACAGGGGAGGAATGTTCCTTTATTTGGTTCTCCATTTTGCCTCATCAGTCGGGGCTTGCAATATTCCGCAAGATCCCGCATTCCAGTTCTCGGACTGTCTGACTGGCCTACGCAGACATGGTCTCCCACTAATGTTGGGAATTATATAGAACATTATATGGGGTTCTAAACATAAAACTTTGCTGGGATTCGGGGAAGCAGCCTCTGCATGATTAATCAATTCATTGTTTTACAGAATCTGAGAAGACCGCGCCTGCGGAACAGGTTGTCATACTGATCCATGTATGTCTCACAGCAGAATGCAGGAATAGCAACCAAAAATGCAGTACTTTGCCTCTTCAAGAGATGGGAAGTGTTTCTGTTAAATGTTATGTTACATATAGTACGGCACGGACACTGACGTCTGAGAGTTATTTTTCTATGGGTTATTGACAATAAATTAAGTTATAGTCCCATTAACTGTACCCAACGTGCTTCTCCTCATAGTTGCTGCAGCAAGTGGGACCCGCTCTCTCGGGTTTCACCATCTGGTGTCCAGTATTTAGGATATCATTTACACAAGTTCTTCCAGACCCAAGTACACGGAAGTATCCGATATTGACATTGTGTTAACATTTATTCACTATGGGGTTCCAGCTATATCTCTATATTTGGTTCAGCTCTCATCATTACATCATTACGTCAAGATCATCTCAAGCCTTAGAGGCTCTGATACTAGTTGAGACCATCTCCAGGTGGTTATGCGAGGTTTGGCTTATACATGAGTAGATACTGATTTCTAATCTCGCTCCACCAGGGCTGCTACACCAGCAGCTAGGGTATGTGCGGTCCCCTGGACCACATCCTGTCTACTGCAGGATGGTCTAACAATAGAGGTATCCAACATTTATTTTAACCCATTGCCAGCTCTATTTAGGTTCAATTTATAGTTCCCCTCAGTTGAGAGGGGTTACTGTTATTATTGTTTGTTCTTTATCAGCATCTGCATGTTTTAAACCTATGTCATGTATGTATGTTTTATGATGTTTCCCTCATCTATGGTCAACTGCTGCAGTCGTGATTGTGTGGACTCATTTCTCCACTGCATGAAATCACAGACCTTCAAAGTCTTCAAGTAGTCACTCACGTGACTCCGAAGTAAAATAGTAAGATTAAACGAGAACTTACCAGTTCGAAGTTTGATCGTTATTTTATGCGGAGTTACGATGAGGGATTACGTGCCCTCCGCTCCCTACCCTCATAACTTAACGATCATCTGGTAGTTCTAGTCATCTATAATCTTACTATGTTAGTTCAACAACTGTTATATGTGATTTCACACCGGTGCTTTAAAGATTGACGCACATGCGTGGGGACTGCCTTCTTCACGTAATCCCTCATCGTAACTCCTCATAAAATAATGATCAAACTTCGAACTGGTAAGTTCTCGTTTAATCTTACTATTCATTGCCACAGACGGCTGTGGAGGCCAAGTCAATGGATATTTTTAAAGGGCAGATTGAGTTTCTTGATTAGGAAGGGTGTCAGGAGTTATGGAGGGAAGGCAGGAGAATGGGGTTGAGAGGTAAACTTAGATGAGCCACTATTGAATGGCGGAATAGACTTGATGGTCCGAAAAAGGCCTAATTCTGCTCATAACTTACGACAAGGGTCCAATGCAATAAAGTATACCAAATAGTGCTCAGCATCACTGCCAGATAGAGCAAATGAAGAGAAGGGCAATGTTGCATTTAAAGGGAAGCTAGATTGCTTACTTATTTACTTGGTGGCCATGCAGTCCATTGGAGCCATACTGTTCCTCAATCGAGCAATCCCTTCAGTCGCCCTTCCCCTGTTGTTATTTTCCACATAGCCTGTAACTTATTCTCACCCACTTACCTATTAACTCCCTTTGATTCATTTGCTTCCTACCTAAGGGGTCATTAACAGTAACCGATTAACCTACCAAGAAGTTGTGGGAAGAGAGAGGAAACGGAACCCTTGCGGTCATGGGGAGAACATGCAAACATCACACAGGCAGCACCGCTAACAGTAGTATCGAAACTGGGTCACTGGTGTTTGTGGCAGCTGCACTAACTGTTGTGCTACTGTGCCACCCATGTACATCATTTATAACGACTTATTCACTGGGTGGGGTTGTCTTCTTGTGAGCAGGCAAAGAAGAGTTTCACATATTAGACAACAAAAGATATAGCATGGAAACAGACCCACCAAATCCGCACTGACCATAAACCACCCACTATTAAGTTCCCATCGCCAGATCTTATCACGCACACGAGGCAATTTATAATTAACCGATCAAACTGCATGTTTGAGATGTGGGAGGAAATGTGTGCAGCCACAGGGAGTATGTGCATAAAAGCACTACATAAACAGCACCCGAAGTAAGGGTTGAAGCCGAATGTCTGGCAAATTCAGGTAGTAGGTGCACTAACGTCATCACGTGATGGAAATAGATTGGTGTTCAGGAAGCACATGTAAGCTGGATGTAGAAATAAGGAAATGCAGATGCTGGTTAATACACAAAAGGACCCAAAGTGCTGGAGTAACTCAGCAGGTCAGACAGCATCTCTGGAGAACATGGATAGGTGACGTTTCGGGTCTCCTAGACATCCGGTCTCGACCCAAAATGTCACCTATCCATGTTCTCGATAGATGCTGCCTGACGTGCTGAATTACTTCTTTCACATGTAGGCTAGACTGGAGAAGATGGCAAATTGATAAGATAAATTGATAAAAACTAAGTTTTTCACTCCCGACGTATTTAAGTTACTTAAATTTAAATTCCTCAGTGTTGTGGTGGGGATTTGAACCCATGTTCTGGGATCACTAGTCCAGGTATCTGAATACAACTCTTATAACCTAACCATTATGCCACCAAATCCTTATGGGAGAGTTCAAGGAAAAAAGGGATTCAAGAGATAATACCACAATATGCTGTTGGAGATAGATGAAGAGTTTTGTGTAGATGTTATATTCATCATGGACATATTGGGACTGTGCTACTAACGTGATGTAACTATGTGGTTGATTTTGTCTGATTAACAGGTACATGAAACAGGCAAGGAATCGTATGCAATGTTGTTGGTTTAACAAAACAATTTTCTATCATTTAGAAAAAAATACAAAACAGTTGCAATATCAAATTTAACACCATCAACATTATATGCAGAATTACAGAAAATTTATGACTCAAAGGAGGGCATCCAACCTCGTGGACCTGAAGGGGAGTTGGGTGGCAATGTATTCAACTGAAGCGCATCTTCCAGATCTCAATCCGCAGCTCTGCAGGCCAGGATACATCCACGTTCTATCTAAAGGTGACGGGGGTTTTCGTGTTACCATTCTGTCAGAAGGGTTTCCCCGAGGCCCTACCATTCTCCAAGTGAAAACAATTTTCCTCATCCTCCTACTAATCTTCCCACCAATTATTTTAAATCTATGCCCCCCCTGATTTTCAATTCCTGTGTTAGTAGAAATAGGACTTTCCTCTTTGCCTGATCTCAGGCCCCTTTTCATTATACGCACGTCAATTAAATCTCTCCTCAGCTTCTCTGCACTTTAGTCTGTGTAAGGTGGCAACCACAATCAGTCATATTTCTTACACTGTGGTCCAACTAGTTTTGTATAGTATCTGTCAGATTTGGCATTGGACTAGAAGGTTTTCTAGTTTATTTGATCATATTCCTCTCAATAACCCCCCAAACTTTTATTTAGAAAGAGGATGTTGCTTAGTAGAATAATACATTTGACAATGATTCCAGTAAATTGTGAGGGAGCGCAGGAAACAAAGTCCTGGTCAGACTCAAAAGGAGTGCGGGAAACAGAATCAGATGAGTTTAAAGAGAATTTGCGAACCAGGACTGCAAAAGGGAGCTTGGAAATCAGAACCTGATAGATGCAGGGGATTTCCAAAGAGTTGAAGAGTGAATTATCAGTCCTGCTTTATACATTGCTGTCATAACCTGCTTGTTTTTATATTCAATACTTTCTAAAGTCAGCATGTAAATACCTTTTTAACCAGTCTGTCAACCAATCCTGCTACAGTTAAGATAAATGGTTTATTTGTTGGTGTAGTATTATGAGATGTACCGAGATACAGTAAAACATTTTTTTGTGTGCCATTCTGGTAAATTGCAGGACTCATTAGTAAATAGCACACAATAGTAAATGGGTGGCACAGTGGTGCAGTAGTAGACTTGCTGCCTTACAGCACCAGAGACCTGGGTTTCGATCCAGAACTATGGATCGTCTTCACTAAGGAGAACATAAACAATTTCCCAGATGTACCGGAGGACAGAAGATCTAAGGGGGTAGAGGAACTGAAAGAAATTTTCATTGGGCGAGAAATAGTATTGGGTAGGCTAATGGGACTGAAGGATGATAAATCCCCTGGGCCTGATGTCTGCATCCCAGGGTCCTCAGTGAGGCGGCTCTAGAAACAGTGGACGCATTGGTGATCATTTTCCAATGTTCAATAGATTCAGGATCAGTTCCTGTGGATTGGAGGATAGCTAATGTTATCCCACTTTTCAAGAAAGGAGCGAGAGAGAAAACGGGGACTTACAGACCAGTTAGCCTGACTTCAGTGGTGGGAAAGATGCTGGACTCAATTATTAAAGAGGTAATAATGGGGCATTTGGATAGCAGTAAACGGATTAGTCCAAGTCAACATGGATTTATGAAAGGGAAATCATGCTTGACTAATCTTCTGGAATTTTTTGAGGATATGACAAGTAAAATGGATGAAGGGGTGCCAGTGGATGTCGTGTATCTAGACTTTCAGAAAACCTTTGATAAGGTCCCACATGGGAGACTGGTGACTAAAATTAGAGCACATGTTGACATGGATAGAAAATTGGTTGGCAGACCGGAAGCAAAGAGTAGGAGTGAACGGGTCCTATTCAGAATGGCAGGCAGTGGCGAGTGGAGTGCCGCAAGGCTTGGTGTTGGGGCCACAACTGTTTACCATATATATAAATGATTTGGAAGAGGGAATTAGGAGCAACACTAGCAAGTTTGCGGATGACACAAAGCTGGGTGGCAGTGTGAACTGCGAAGAGGATGTTAGAAGGTTGCAGGGGGACCAGGATAGGTTGACTGAGTGGGCAGATGCGTGGCAGATGCAGTATAATATAGATAAATGTGAGGTTATGCACTTTGGCTGCAAAAACAAGGGGGCAGATTATTATCTCAATGGGGTTAGGTTAGGTAAGGGGGAGGTACAGCGAGACCTGGGTGCCCTTGTACACCAGTCACTGAAAGTTGGCGTGCAGGTACAGCAGGCAGTGAAGAAAGCTATTGGAATGTTGGCCTTCATAATAAGAGGATTTTAGTACAGGAGTAAAGAGGTTCTTCTGCAGTTGTATAGGGCTCTGGTGAGACCACATCTGGAGTATTGTGTACAGTTTTGGTCTGCTAATTTGAGGAAGGACATCCTTGTGATTGAGGCAGTGCAGCGTAGGTTCACGAGATTGATCCCTGGGATGGCCGGACTGTCATATGAGGAAAGATTGAAAAGACTAGGCTTGTATTCACTGGAGTTTAGAAGGATGAGGGGGAATCCTATAGAAACATATAAAATTATAAAAGGACTGGACAAGCTAGATGCAGGAAAAATGTTCCCAAAGTTGGGTGAGTCCAGAACCAGGGGCCATAGTCTTAGAATAAATGGGAGGTCATTTAAGACTGAGCTGAGAAAAAACTTTTTTACCCAGAGAGTTGTGAATTTATGAAATTCCCTGCCACAGAGGGCAGTGGAGGCCAAATCACTGGATGGATTTAAGAGAGAGTTGGATAGAGCTCTAGGGGCTAGTGGAGTCGCGGGATATGGGGAGAAGGCAGGCATGGGTTATTGATAGCGGACAATCAGCCATGATCACAATGAATGGCGGTGCTGGCTCGAAGGGCCGAATGGCCTCCTCCTGCACCTATTTTCTATGTTTCTATAGAGTGTTGTTTGTATGGAGTTTGTTTGTTTTCCCTGTGACCCGTGTGTGTTTTCTCCCCACCATCCCCAAAGCGTGCAGGTTTGTAGGTTAATTGGCTTCTGTAAATTGTCCCTAGTGTGTAGGATAAACTGGTGTACAGCGATCGTTGGTCGTCGTGGGCTGGCAGGCCTGTTTCCACGCAGTATCTCTAAACTACACTAAATAGATGCAAGTAGACTCGCCTGGGGCAGCACACAATGTGTCGCCATGCTCCAGGGCCATCTTGAACTGAATGGAAGCACAAGTCTGTACATGCCCGGGTGTTCCACATACTCCCTATTTCCCTAAGTCTGTGCCGATTTAACACTTAATCACCCATCCGCTGTGGCGTATGTATCTAGGCTGTATAAGGAAAGTGCATGAAGATTGACCCACATGTATAATTCATAGCAAAATCACAAACCGTTGGAGGAATGGAGTCGAGCCGGCTGCTTCTGGGGAGGGAATGGACAGGCAAGGACCCTTCTCCATATAATTTATAGCAATATTTAAACAGAGAGAGCTTTACCCTCCAGTTGGCTGCAGTCAGATCACAACTCACCCCGTGCCTGTGCAGCAAGAGCTTTGCAATCTTGATGTGGCCATGCTGCACAGCGTCCATGAAGGGTGTAACACCACAGCTGTCCTTGGCATCTGGTCCATAAGCACACCTACAAACAATGGACAGTAACATTTCAAAGCCAGCCATTCCGGATCTTCCAACAAATAAACAAAAACACATTCTTCTTCTTCTTGCGTATGGCTCGTACAGCCTAAAGTTAGACAACTTGTTCTATTTGATCGTGCACACCAGGTTGATTGCATTCGTTGAAACAGGGTGGTTTGAAACCATGTGAAGGTTACAATCACCCACCCCAAAAACACATTGACAATGCATGAAGCAAGGTTGTCGTGGATGCTAAAAATTGCAAAAATCTTTGGAATTGAAGATCACAACTGTGCTCAAATTAGGTTTTCGGGGCATTGAGGATAACGGGATAAACCATTCCCACTGGCAGAGAATGTAGGATGACTGCAGAGCCTAAACATTAGAGCCCTTCATGAGTTAAGTTAAGAAGTACTTTTACATGCAGAAACTTGGAAGTCTCTATTACAAATGCTTATTGGTCCAAGGGCACAGCGGTGCTCTGATAGAGCTGGTCCCTCACAGAGCTAGAGACCTGGGTTCAGTCCTGATCATGGGTGCTGTCTGTATGGAGTTTGTACGTTCCTCCTGTGACCACATGGGTTTCCTCAGGGTGCTCCAGTTTTCTCCTAGATCCCAAACTCATGCAAACTCAAACATCAGAAAGTAAATTGGCCCTGTGAAGTGGATTATCATAGAACTGGTGTGAACAGGTGATCGATGGTTGGTGTGGATTTAGAGGCCGAAAGGCTTATTTTCATGCTGTATCTTTCATCAATCAATTGTTATTTTCAAATTTGAGTGCAGGATTTAGGATATCAAAAGATTGTGAGGGAGCTGGGTCAAGGCAGATATCTAGAGTTAAGTCACAGGTCAACTACAATCCCACTGAATGTTGAAATGGACTCAAGCAGTGTAGCGGCCATTTGGCCTATTTTGTGTGTCATTATGGCATGTATCTTTAAATTTTAGACTGCCCGTTATTATGTGGGTGGGATTTATGACGTATTCTAGGGCGTGTTTGGAGCTAAGTTTCTTGTGCAGATGCTTAGTTTTTAGTTTAGTTTTGGACCAGCATGAGGAAGGCATACCCTTTGACCATGCGAAGTGTAACGGAGACACGAGGAGTTTTCTAACCTTGAAAGCGATATGCTGGAGTTTATGAATAAAAACGAATATTTTTTATTAGTTGTAAATACATATTAATAAAAAATACTTCTTACATACATTCATAATATTATTAATATTAATATTAACATTTAAGACTTTATATTTCTATACATTTTTTATTTATTTTTTATAAAGTAGGAAAAGATAGAGAAAAATAATATAGAAAATAAGGAAGTGAATGGAGTATTAAAAAGTTATCCATCGTTGGAGTTATATCCATGATTTATTATACGTAATTCTTCATCCATTCTATTATTCAGGCCTCAGTCAGGCTCTCGCACCGAGCCACTTCGACCCTGTAGATATTCAATATATGGAGCCCATATCCCTCTGAAAAGATCCAACCTGTCCATTAGGACAAGCCTCAATCTTTCCAGATGGAGTGTCTCCGACATTTCTGTATTCCACATTTTGATTGTGGGGGATGTAGGACCTTTCCAGAATTTTAATATTAATTTTTTCCCAATTATTAAACTATAATTAATAAAAATTCTTTGATTTGTTGTTATTAATTGATCTGTTTCCAGTATTCCCAGTATTATTAACTTTGAGTCAAATGTCAGGTTCATATTAACAACATTAGAAATTATCCTAAATATTTCTATCCAAAATTTTGTAATTTTTACACAATTTGTAAATGAGTGTATCAGATTAGCTTCTAAGTGTTGACATTTATCACATATGGCAGATACATTTGGAAAAATGGTATGTAGTTTGGATTTTGAGTAATGTAGTCTATGTAATATTTTAAATTGTATAAGAGAGTGTCTAGCATTTAACAAACAGTGGTGTATGTGTTGTAAACTTTCATCCCATACTTCTGGTCTGATAATTTGACCTAATTCGTTTTCCCATGATTGTCTATATATTTCTGTTAATGGGACATCATTTTCCAATAGGATATTATAAATGTATGATATCATTTTTTCTGTGTTCGGGTGTTTATTTAGACATTCATCTAAAATTTCTGTCTTTCTATTTCTAAATTCCTGTGTGTTTGCTTTTACATAGTCCCTAATTTGTAAGTATCTAAAATAATCTTTGGAATGTAATCCATAAATTTGTTGTAATTCTTGAAATGAAAGGAAAGAGTTTTCCCTGTAGAGGGATATGCTGGAGTTTGATGAAGATTATAGTATATGAGTCGGAAGAAGGTTGGATGTACCTTTTTGTTTTTCATCAACGATAAATAATCTATTAATTAAAAGACTGGGTTATGAAGATTTATCTGTGAAGAAGCTCTGAAGGTCTCTGACGGAAAGCTCACTTGCGTATAACGACATTCTCCTTAATCATGTAGTCCACTTAGTGGCTAGAAGGAGTAATCTCTTGAACGATATAAAAATCTGCCGCTACATTAAGTCAAAGGATACCTCCGACGGGGGGTGAAAGCCAGTCCCAGAGAGTGGGACAGAAGATTTGGCTAAGATCTCGAAAGAGGTTTTGGCCAGAAGACCGGTTCCAGCCGAGGAACTGAAGACAATAGATCTCGGCCAGAGATGGCCTCGAGGTCTATCGACAGCAAAGAGACTTATCTTAAGATCTGAAGACATTATCAAGATGTGAGTAGAAATCGACTATTATTTCTTTGAATTTTGAAGCTGCAAAGCTTTAATTTTAAACGTCTTCTGTAAGAAGAGCCAGAAAGCTAGCCACTAGCTTGGAAGATTATAAAAGTGTTTTTCTACTGTCTAGAGATATCCAGCCAGTCCGACCTTGGAAATTGTTTTTAAGTCTTGATGACATGCATTCCTTATCAGTTTGTTATGTTTCTGATGAAAATGTTGACAAAACAAAGTTAGAACAACCAGCAGAGGACTTTGTTCGTTCAATTTAAAGACTTGGCAATCTACCAAGACCCGTTTAAAATAATGGAGCCAGAAGATGAAGAAAGAGCCACGCCTGAGGAACCACAAGGTGGTAAAGTCAAGCTTAGTCAAGGACAAGCTGCCTGTTAGGTACTTCCCCCCCCCCCCCTCTGGTGAATGCTATGTACTTAACTCTTCTGTTTCTCTCCTGAGTGCAGGCCCCGTGGCTGGGAGTCAGGAATCAAGGGGTCAAGGGCTCCTGTACCCGATTGGCCAAGCTGCGTCAGGTGACGGTGACTCTTCGGAAGCATAAATACCAGAATCTCCCAGAATTCTCTCTCTCTTCGTCGACCCTGACTCGTGAGCAGGTTGCTGGTTTGAGCTGCAGGAAGCCTGGCCACATGGCATAGAACTTTATGTATTATTACCTACATTTGTTAATTAATATTGAATTGGGACAGGTAAGGGCTGACCTGAGGGTTTTCGTGTATTTTGTTTCAGGGTTATTTCCATTTAGGCAGGTTAGAGACTCTAGTTCGACGGCCCATTGCGAGGCTGGCTGGAGCACTGTTATCTTTGTTTATTAGTGTATTCTTGTCCTTGTCTGGGTTGTTTGGATCAGGTTTGGGTTTTAACAAAATAAAAGACTATTTTCTTGAACTTGAGCCTGGTTTTTGACTATGTTACGCGACTCTGAAGTACCTGCATTCGGGAGTCGTAACAAAATGGGGGCTCGTCCTAAGCTTTGAGGACCCTAGACAGTTTTGGGGGTTTTTTTTTTTGGTAGGTTTCTGGTGACGGAGGAAGTCTGTGTTGTGAGGTGACTGAGGAAGTCTGTGTTGTGAGGAGATTTTTTTCTCTTCCGTTTGTGGTAACTTTAGTGACCAGGGTTTGGCTGGTGGTTTGGTCCTACATTTGATATGGCGTTTAAAGTACAGGAATTTACTGAGGCTCCTAGTCAGGAGTTGTTTGCTAAATGTACGAAGGAGCATTTGTGTATGCTGGCAGAGACCTATAAGGTGCCTATTGATAAGCATTTGAAGAAACAGGCTATAAAGTTGGTGTTATGGTTTGAGTTGGTGTGGAAGGGGATATTTCCTGCTGGTGCAGACAGTCCTCTATCTCATCAGGAAATGGGGGACCACATTCGATTGAAGGAGTTAGAGCTTGAAATGAAAACGGAGGAGAAGGCCTTAAAAGAGAAAGAGCTCATGCTCCAATCAGAGCTTGAAATGAAACGGCTTGAGCTGCAGGAGAAGGAGTTGAATGCCTCCCGAGTTTCTTCTAGGGAACGCGAGGTGTCTAAGGCCGCGGAGTTAACAGATGAGTATGTATTGACTCATAAAACTGAGTTTGTTGGGTGATCCTATAGTTTTGGTACATTAAATCGTGGTGGTGTCGCCGGTGGCAGTGTCAAAGCTGTTTCTGTGCCTGCAAGGGTCAGCTCATTAATACAGGGGGAGGTCCGAGCTGATAAGGTTGACGGAGATTTCAGGACTAAGGAAGGGCCTGTGTGCTACTATTGTAGGTATTGTAAAGAGATCGGGCACATTTTAAAGTCGTGTCCCATCCTGCAAAGGAAAAATGCAAAGCCTGTGGCTTTGGTGGGTGCACAAAGAGCACCTGTGGTTCCTGGGGTGCCTGCGTCTGATGAGCGTAGGAATTATTCTGCATTCATCACAAAAGGTTTTGTTTCTCTAGAGGATGGGGGTCATAGAGTTCCAGTTTCCAGCTTGCGTGATACTGGTGCTGCTCAGTCCTTTATATTGGATAGTGTACTGCCGTTTTCTGGGGAGTCATCTGTTGGGTCCAGTGGTCCTGTGGTAGGTTTCGGGTTGTAGGACATGGTAGTGCCTTTGCATACGGTGAGTCTCGAGTCCGAGTTGGTTTCAGGCCGGGTAATTGATGAGTTATGGCCGTGTTTTCCCGTTGCGGGAGTTTCTGTGATTTTGGGGAATGACTTGGCAGGAGGTAGAATTTTAATTACTCCTGAGATGACGGCTGTTCCGATGGTGCAGAGACCTGGTAGATTGGCTATACAGCATTCGACGGTCTTCACAGCTTGTGCTGTCACAAGGGCTATGGCTAAGAGCCAGGCAAAGTTTGAGGATGTAGTGGACCTGAGTGAGAGCATTTTTGGGGATCAGGATGATGGATCCTGTGTTGTGGAAGGTGTTTCTACATCTCAAGATGGGGTCTTGGCTGAAAATGTGCCGGAGTCGCTGTCACGTGACCGGCTGGTTGAGGAGCAAAAGAGTGATCCAGGTTTATCGGATCTGTTCGACTGCGCCGTACCTGAGGGGGATATGGATTCCACAGCAAAGGGGTATTTTCTGAGGAATGGCTTGCTGATGCGAAAGTGGTCTCCCTTGGATATGTCGGGGCATGATGATTGGAGCGTGGTTGGTCAGATTGTGATACCTCGTCGGTATAGGGACGAGACACTCTGTGTGGCTCATGATGGACCTCTGGGTGGACATTTGGGGGTCAATAAGACGTACGACCGTATCTTATGGAATTGTTTTTGGCCAGGGTTGAAAAAGGACGTGATGCAGCACTGCAGGTGTTGTCACATCTGCCAGGTGGCAGGAAAGCCGAACCAATCGATTGTTCCTGCACCTTTATATCCAATCCCTGTGGTCGGGGAGCCGTTTGAACGGATTCTAGTTGATTGTGTGGGTCCTCTACCTCGGACAAGGGTGGGCAACAAGTTTTTATTGACAATTATGTGCGCGTCTACCCGCTTTCCAGAGGTGGTCCCTTTGCGTAACATTACTGCCCCTGCCATTGTGAAGTCTCTCACTAAGTTTTTTTCGTTGTTCGGTTTGCCCAAGGTTGTGCAGAGTGGCCAAGGTTCCAACTTCATGTCAAAGGTTTTTGGTCAGGTAATGAAGTTGTTGGATATTGAGCATTGTACTCCAGTGCGTATCATCTAGAGAGCCAGGGAGCTCTCGAGTGGTTTCACCAGACTTTGAATTCCATGTTGAGGACTTACTGCCTGGAGTTTGACAATGACTGGGATGAGGGGGTTCATCTCGTTATGTTTGCGGTGCGTGAGGTCGTGCAGGAGTCTTTAGGGTTCAGTCCTGCTGACCTGGTGTTCGGACATACTGTTCGTGGTCCGTTGAAGGTCCTGAAGGAGAAATGGTTGCAGGAGAATTTGCAACATAGTATTTTAGACCACGTCTGTACTTTTAGGTCTAGACTGCGGAGGGCATGCGAACTGGCAATGGGTAATCTTGCTTCTGCTCAGTCTAGGATGAAGGGCTGGTTCGACAGGAAGGCTTCTAGTAGGAATTTTTCCACAGGTGACAAAGTCCTGGTGTTGTTGCCTATTCCTGGTTCCAGTCTGCAGGCTCGGTATAGTGGACCCTATCAGGTGGTTAAGAAGGTTGGTGCAAGGGATTACGTTATTGGTACCCCTGATCGGAGGCGTAAGACTCAGCTCTGTCATATCAACATGCTGAAGCAGTACCATGAGCAGGAGCATGTACAGGTTGATGGGGAGGAGCTGTGTCCTTCGGTTTTGTCTAAGCCGGTTTTGGCTGTAGTAGTGCTGCCCACTGACACGGGTGGTGATGTGTGTGAGGCACGAATGTCTGTGGCAGTGACGCCGGGAAAGCTGTGCAACTCTGAAGATTTTAAGTCGCTTCCCTTGCAGTTGTCTCATTTGTCTGAAAGTCAGCGGGATGATCTGCTCGCTTTGGTGGGGCCAAATGGGTCACTGATCTCGGATGTGCCTTCTCAGACGCCTATGCTGCAGCATGCAGTTGCTGAACCTAGTTGTAGTCCGTGGAGTTTTCCGTGTCTGCTGGCTACGAAGGCTAATGGGGAGGACAGGTTTTGCACGGACCTTCGGAGGGTGAATGGTGTAACTAAGCCGGATTGCTATCCTCTTTCACGGATGGAGGATTGTGTGGATCATGTGGGAGGTGCATCTTTTGTGTCTAAGTTGGACTTGCTAAAAGGGTTTTGGCAAGTTCCTTTGTCACTGAATAGTTCCTTCCGAAGCTTATTCAGTATTTTTGGGTAGGGGTGTTATGTACTTCTCCCGCCCCCCCCCCGGTGAATGCTATGTACTTAACTCTTCTGTTTCTCTCCTGAGTGTAGGCCCCGTGGCTGGGAGTCAGGAATCAAGGGGTTAAGGGCTCCTGTACCTGATAGGCCAAGCTGCGTCAGGTGACGGTGACTCACCGGAAGCTTAAATACCAGAAGCTCCCAGAATTCTCTCTCTCTTCGTCGACCCTGACTCGTGAGCAGGTTGCTGGTCTGAGCTGCAGGAGGCCTGGCCACATGGCATAGAACTTTGTGTATTATTACCTGCATTTGTTAATTCATATTGAATTGGGACAGATAAGGGCTGACCTGAGGGTTTTCGTGTATTTTGTTTAAGGGATATTTCCATTTAGGCAGGTTAGAGACTCTAGTTCGACAGCTCATTGTGAGGCTGGCTGGAGCATTGTTATCTTTGTTTAATAGTGTATTCTTGTCCTTGTCTGGGTTGTTTGGATCAGGTTTGGGTTTTAACAAAATAAAAGACTATTTTCTTGAACTTGAGCCTGGTTTTTGACTATGTTACGCGACTTGGGAGTCGTATTACTGCATTTGGGAGTCGTAACACTGCCTACCTGAAAGAAATTAAGGATGCAAACTCTATATGGGAACAAGTTAACGAGTCAATTGAAAGCAACAGAGAACTCATGTATCGAGGCGAAACAGATAATACACAAGCTGCCTACTTGAAAGAAACCGAGGAGGAGAGAAACAAATTATGGAAACATGTTACCAGATTAATTGAAAAACAGAAGAAACTAATGGAATCAGTACAGAACGCGATCAAAGTAGAATTTAATCTGGACCAATTATGGAACCTCTGTCAAGAGGTTGGAAAGAAACAAAATGTTCTGCTGTGTTCACAACCGTCTCGGGAGGAAGGTGAAAGACACACCCAGTGGTGCGAAGACTGGGTGAAGATATTCAATGGTTTCGTGGATAAGGCAGAGGAGTGGTTATCTGAAATTATACCATAACCTACGTGCTTAACTGCTGGAGATGCAATACAACAAGGTGCTGGAATGGAAGATGAGATTACACCACGAGATAATATCACGAAAGTATTTACACGAAGATCAGGACATAAATCTGGTGCTAAAGCCAGTTCGATATCAAGGGTTTCTGCTCCATTGGGAGTTGAAGCTGATCTAGCCGCTCTCTCAACAGAAGCGGATGCCTTGTAGAAGAAACATTAGATTGATCAGCGAGAAGAACAGATGAAAGAAGAGATGAGGCGACAAAAAGAACAGACGATGTTCAATAGATTCAGGATCAGTTCCTGTGGATTGGAGGATAGCTAATGTGATACCACTTTTCAAGAAAGGAGCGAGAGAGAAAACAGGGAATTACAGACCAGTTAGCCTGACTTCGGTGGTGGGAAATATGCTGGAGTCAATTATTAAAGAGGTAATAATGGAGCATTTGGATAGCAGTAAAAGGATTAGTCCAAGTCAACATGGATTTATGAAAGGGAAATCATGCTTGACTAATCTTCTGGAATTTTTCGAATATGTGACAAGTAAAATGGATGATGGGGAGCTAGTGGATGTAGTGTATCTAGACTTTTTAATTTTATTTTTATTTTTTTATTTTATTAGGTTTATTTAAATAGGGACACATACAAAAACATAGATGCACTTGAAACAGTCATCTGATGTATGCATCATGGTGTTTTTAGCCAAAGCTAATTCACAACACTTGTCCCTAGTAGGGCTTATGGTTAAAAATGATAATACAGATTAACATTATTAAAAATAGGAAAATGGAAATGGAAATGAGGTAAAATAATGGAAAAGAGAAAAAGACATACAGAGGGAGCACAGTGTAAAAACTAAATATGAGAACAAGATTGCTGTTGAATTAGCCACAATTTTTGTGTTTCTTTTGAATGTGACATATGTAGGGATACATTTCAAGTGGTCTGGCAGTGAGTTCCATAATTTTGTCCCTTTTACTGAAAAGGCAGTTTGAGCAAAAGATGTTCTGCAGAAGGGGATACTACAATTGCCTTTTGACACTGCTCGGGTGGTGGATCTGGTACCACTTTGCAGTCTTGTTATTGTTTTACACAGCGCCATTTAGGCACCTGAAGACCAATTTAACTAAATGTAACGAAATAAACTTAGCAAAACTTAGGATCTTATATTTGCTTAGAATTTGACAGTGATGATACCTTAGTCTTTTTTTGTCCAGGACATTCAAGGCTCGGTTATAGAGACACTCTATGGTCTTAATTAATGACTGGTGAGCCTGGGACAATGTGGTTAAGCCATAAGATATATGTGAGAGAATCATAGAATTCATGAAAAGAAAAGCACAGTTAAAAGTCAAACAGTTTTGTGATGTATATGTGATGTATATGTGATGCCAGTGCCCCTTTAATATAAATGCCTGTGCCGCCGTGATTGAGGTCATGTGACCTTGGAGAAGTTTCCTTCCATGGAGGCTTGAGTCCTGCCATTCTTTTCTTTAGTTTATTTTACTTTGACACCATGTAATGTTTGAGACCATGTAAGGTCCTGTTGTGACTAGCACAAAGAAAACACGTCCGACATCTTGTAAGTAAGGTTTTTAATCTCCACAACCGACGGAAACTTCTCCAAGGTCACCTGACCTCAATCACGGCGGCACGGCATTTATATTAAAGGGGCACTGGCATTTATATTACATATACATCACATCTCCCCCTTTACTATAATTACAATTCTCTCCCTTCCCTTAAATTAGCTTACATCTCCCCTTCAACGTTGGTCAAAACTAATAACTTTAACCTTTAATCAATTTAATGTTTCCGTCGGTTCTTAATATGACTTTTAAAGTTCAACTGGTTGTCTATAATTATTTCCAGATACTTTACTTCAGATACTTGTTCAATGAGCTCACCATTGATTTTTATATTGAGGAGGTTTGTTAGGGGTAGTTTTTTGATGGAGAAGCAGACAGAGTTTGTCTTTTTAGTGTTTAAAGTTAAACAAGATGAGGCCAGCCAAGTTGATATTTTGTCTAAGTTGCCATTTACTTTCTCAGCCACAAAAGTACAGGTTTTACCAGATGCATATACAACTGTGCCATCTGCATACATCTGTAGACCTATATCTGGGCAGACATCTGGCAAATCATTGATGTAGAGGCTGTAGAGTATAGGTCCCAAGACAGTGCCCTGAGGGATCCCCGTTTCAATTTTGAGAAAAGTGGATCTCACATTATTAACTGTAACACATTGTTCACGGCCCTTTAAGTATGACTCAAACCAGGACAATGACTGTTTTGAAAAACTGAACTTGGTTAGTTTTGAAATTAAGATGACATGATTTACTGTATCAAACGCCTTTTTTAGATCTAAAAATACTGCACCAACCACATTTCCTTTATCAAGTGAATGTTTGATATTTTTGGTTAAAAAACAAGTGGCAGATTCTGTAGAATAGTTGCGACTGAATCTGAATTGCAGGGGATGCAAATAATGGTTTGTCTCAAGGTGGTTCTGAGACAATCTTCTCCAGGACTTTAGAGAAAACAGGAAGAAGACTAATGGGTCTATAGTTAGAGGTCATTTCAGCATCTCCAGATTTAAAAAGTGGTATTACTTGAGCAGTTTTCCACCCATCTGGGAATTGCCCAGATTTAATGGAGATATTAATAAGATGGGTGAGAGGCTAGATTAGAATGCTACTATATTTCTTAAGAAAAGCTGTGTCTAAATTATAAATATCTTTTGAGTAAGTGGTGTTTAGGTCATGTATAGCTTTTAGGACAGCTGTCTGACCAACCTCCCTGAGCTGAAATGAGCTATCTTGATCGTCAGGCATGTCTATTGCTGTTAGGGCAATATCATTCCTGCAGGAGAAATCTGAGGCAAGGTTTTTAACAGATTCTATGAAGAAATTATTGAACTCGTTTGAGACTTGTGTACTATCAGTGATTATGTTTTCTCGAATTTTAAGTTTATATTGGCTTTGGGTGGTGTTAACCTTTGGATTTAATAGGCTATTGCTGGATTGCAGAAAGCCTTTATTGCAGAAAGGCTTTCAGAAAGCCTTTGATAAGGTCCCGCACGGGAGACTGGTGACTAAAATTAGAGCACATGGTATTGGGGGTAGGGTGTTGACGTGGATAGAAAATTGGTTGGCAGACAGGAAGCAAAGAGTAGGAGAGAACGGGTCCTTTTCAGAATGGCAGGCAGTGGCGAGTGGAGTGCCGCAAGGCTCGGTGTTGGGGCCGCAACTGTTTACCATATATATTCATGATTTGGAAGAGGGAATTAGGAGCAACACTAACAAGTTTCTGGATAACACAAAGCTGGGTGGCAGTGTGAACTGTGAAGAGGAGGTTAGGAAATTTAGGAAATGAGGCAGGTCAGGTGACGGAGGTATGGATTGGTGAGCACTTCGGGACCAGTGATCACAATGCCATTAGTTTCAATATAATTATGGAGAGAGTCAGAACTGGACCTTAGGGTGGAGATTTTTGATTGGAGAAAGGCTAACTTTGAGGGAATGCGTATGGATTTTAAAGGAGTGAATTGGGACACTTTGTTTCATGGGAAGGATGTAGAAGAGAAATGGCGGACATTTAAAGGGGAAATTGTAAGAGTACAGAATCTTTATGTCCCTGTTAGGTTGAAAGGAAATAGTAAAAATTGGAAAGAGCCATGGTTTTCAAGGGAAATTGGACACTTGTTTCGAAAAAAGAGAGATATCTACAATAATTATAGGAGGCATGGAGTAAATGAGGTGCTAGAGGAGTATAAAGAATGTAAAAAGAATCTTAGGAAAGAAATTAGGAAGGCTAAAAGAAGATATGAGGTTGTTTTGGCAAGAAAGGTGAAAGTAAACCCAAAGGGTTTCTACAGCTATATTAATAGCAAAAGGATAATGAGGGATAACATTGGACCATTAGAGAACCAGAATGGACAGCTATCTGCAGAGCCAAAAGAGATGGGGGAGATATTGAACAATTTCTTTTCTTCGGTATACACCAAGGAGAAGGATATTGAACTCTGTGAGTTAAGGGGAAAAAGTAGAGTAGCTATGGAAACTATGAGATTCAAAGAGGAGGAAGTACTGACACTTTTGAAAAATATAAAAGTGGATAAGTCTCCAGGTCCTGACAGGATATTCCCTAGGACATTGAGGGAAGTTAGTGTAGAAATAGCAGAAGCTATGACAGAAATATTTCAAATGTCATTAGAAACGGGAATAGTGCCGGAGGATTGGCGTACTGCGCATGTTGTTCCATTGTTTAAAAAGGGTTCAAAGAATAAACCTAGCAATTATAGACCTATTAGTTTGACGTCAGTGGTGGGCAAATTAATGGAAAGGATACTTAGAGATAATATATATAAGCATCTGGATAAACAGGGTCTGATCAGGAACAGTCAACATGATTTGTGCCTGGAAGGTCATGTTTGACAAACCTTCTTGAATTTTTTGAAGCGGTAACTAGGGAAATTGATGAGGGTAAAGCAGTGGATGTTGTCTATATGGATTTCAGTAAGGCCTTTGACAAGGTTCCCCATGGAAGGTTGGTTAAGAAGGTTCAATCTTTGGGTGTTAATGGCGGAGTAGCAAGATGGATTCAACAGTGGCTGAATGGGAGATGTCAGAGAGTAATGGTGGATGGCTGTTTGTCAGGTTGGAAGCCGGTGACCAGTGGGGTGCCTCAGGGATCTGTGTTGGGTCCACTGTTGTTTGTCATGTACATCAATGATCTGGATGATGGGGTGGAAAATTGGATAAGTAAGTATGCATATGATACTAAGATAGGTGGTGTTGTGGATAATGAAGTAGATTTTCAAAGTCTACAGAGAGATTTGGGCCATTTGGAAAAGTGGGCTGAAAGATGGCAGATGGAGTTTAATGCTGTTAAGTGTGAAGTGCTACATCTTGGCAGGACAAATCAAAATAGGACGTACATGGTAAATGGTAGGGAATTGAGGAATGCTGTGGAACAGAGGGATCTAGGAATAACTGTGCATAGTTCCCTGAAGGTGGAATCGCATGTAGATAGGGTGGTAAAGAAAGCCTTTGGTGTGCTGGCCTTTATAAATCAGAGCATTGAATATAGGAGTAGGGAAGTAATGTTAAAATTGTACAAGGCATTGGTAAGACCAATTCTGGAGTATGGTGTACAATTTTGGTCGCCTAGTTATAGGAAGGATGTCAACAAAATAGAGAGAGTACAGAGGAGATTTACTAGAATGTTGCCAGGGTTCCAGCAACTATGTTACAGAAAAGGTTGAACAAGTTAGGTCTTTATTCTTTGGAGCGCAGAAGGTTAAGGGGGGACTTGATTGAGGTCTTTAAAATGATGAAAGGGATAGACAGAGTTAACGTGGATACGTTTTTCCCATTAGGGTAGGGAAGATTCAAACAAGAGGGCATGACATGAGAATTAAGGGACAGACGTTTCGGGGTAACGTGAGGGGGAACTTCTTTACTCAGAGGGTGGTGGCTGTGTGGAATGAGCTTCCAGCAGAAGTGGTGGAGGCAGGATCGATTTTAACATTTAAGAGTAAAGTGGATAGGTATATGGATGTGAAGGGAATGGAGGGGTATGGTCTGAGTGCAGGTAGGTGGGACTAGGGGAAAACAAATGGTCGGCACGGACTGGAAGGGCCTGTTTCCGTGCTGTAATTGTTACATGGTTATATGGTTATATAGGTTGCAGAGTGACCTGGACAGGTTGAGTGAGTGGGCAGATGCGTGGCAGATGCAGTATAATATAGATAAATGTGAGGTTATCCACTTTGGCGGCAAAGACAAGGGGGCAGATTATCTCAATGGGGTTAGGTTTGGTAAGAGGGAGGTACAGCGAGACCTGGGTGTCCTTGTACATCACTCACTGAAAGTTGGCATGCGGGTACAGCAGGCAGTGAAGAAAGCTAATGTTGGCCTTCATAACAAGAGGATTTCAGAATAGGAGTAAATAGGTTCTTCTGCAGTTGTATAGGGCTCTGGTAAGACCACATCTGGAGTATTGTGTACAGTTTTGGTCTCCTAATTTGAGGAAGGACATCCTTGAGATTGAGGCAGTGCAGCATGCATTGAGGCAGTGCATCGTGTTCAGGCTTGTCTGCACACAATTTCTTAAATCTCATAAACAAAATAAACCTGTTCAAAAGTGCCAAGAAGCTTCTTGTATCTGGAACATTTCCTGTTGTTTTCCCCACACACAATCGTCTCTTGTCAGTTCACAGGACAATGATGATATTGTCAGAGAATCACACCCAAACCTGGGTAATGGTGACACCAGGAACCTCCCCCTACAGTTGTCAAAGAACAAAAGCTGCAGTAGTATTGAGAAAATGATGCACTCTTGACAGAAGTAGTACTCGAGTCATCTCATATCTGTGGTGATACAAATCTCAACATGGGTATAAATAAGGCTGAATATTTCAGACGCATTGCTATCAAAGTTGGAATACTTGTGACACTGGTCTATAGATCGGGCACCTAATTTATAAGGCACAGCTCAAGCAGGGCCTTTAATAAGGGGGGGCATCATTCACATCTGCGAGGCTAGTAGTACTGCAGACAATGCAGCAGAAATAATTCAAACATTCAGCATGTTGTAATACAATACTGCATCATGCACTGGCCCAAGACCCAAAGCCTTTGCACTGTGGAGCTTGGTGTAGCTATTATGCATGCCTTAAAATAGAATGCTGCATTCAGCACCATTGTTATTGAAGATCACACTGTTTCAAAAAAGTACTTACCTTTCCAGAAGTACTTCCACAGCCTCAGTGCACCCGTGCATGGCTGAATAATAGAAACAATTTGCAGATTGAATCAGTTGATGTTATTCTTGCAATCCGTTCCCAAACAACCATATCTCAAAAGGGGCATTGTGTTTGATGAAACACTACTTAACAAATCTATTTTAGTTTTGTTTTAATAGAATTTGTCAATCGTACAATATATTCCGTGTCTAAGTGATTTGCCGCTTTGGAAAAAATATCTGCACAAAAAGAAAACATTTTTTGTCCTGAGCTATTATCTATCTCATTGGAGACCCTCAGATTATTTTAGATTGGACTTTGCTGGACTTTATCTTGCACCAATTGTTATTCCCTTTATCTTATGGACTGTGGACGGCTCGATTATATTCGTGTATACTCTTTCCGCTGACTGGATAGCAAGCCGAATGGCCTACTCCTGCACCTATTGTCTATTGTACAAAGTTAGGCCGAGGGGAAAAATGTGCTACAAAGAGGCCTCAATTGATTTTAGACGAATTTGATGAGTGGGCAAATGTACGGCAGATACAGATTAAAGTGGATAAATGTAATTCTAAAAACAGAAAGACTGATTGTCTGATTGGTAATAAGACTGTGAAAAGAGAGGGTGCAACAAAACCTATGTGAGACCTTATGCAACATAGTGCAGCGAGAAGCAGAAAGGCAAATTATCCATTGGTCTCCATTGCAAGAGGATTTGTGTGCAGGAGTAAAAATATCTTGCTGCAGTTGCATAGCATCTCGGTGAAGCCCCATGTGGATTTTTTTTAATGCAATTGTTGTATCCTTTTCTTAGGAATGATGTTCTTGTAGAGAGAGCAGTGAAGATTTACTAGGGTAAATCTAAGCAGCATCTAAGGTAAAGGCTGGAGAAACTCAGCGGGTGCAGCAGCATCTACAGTTCCTTCGTTAACACAACAGTGAAGATTTACTAGACAGGTTGCTGGGCTGGCAAGACTGATGTTACTGTATGTGGAGAGATTGGGTCAGTCAGACCAATGTTCACTGGAATATAGAGTATTTAGAAGCGTATAACATTTGAATCCACAAACAGTGCTTAGCAACAGGAGGGAACTGTAGCCCAGTCATTAAATATCTTCTGGGTGAAGGTAATATGTTTCTTAAAGCCAAAGGGACCAAGGAATATGGGAAGAAGCTTGCAGTGGTACCGAAGTGGAGGATCAGCCGTGATCCTGATGAATGGTGGAGCAGATTCAATGGCTTAGCCCTGCTCCTTTTTTCTATTATGCTATGTTTTGAGGGGATATGAGGAATTAGGTCACCAACCCACCAAGCTCTCAATGAATGGCTAAAGAATCTAGGGGCTAAATACTCTTGTCCCTCCATTCTTGGAATAAGCATGATTGCAGGGCTTGTTTTGAAAGGGATAATATAACAATAGCTATTGTTGGCTTTTCTATATAAACCCAATTAAACAAATAATAAGCAAACAGAAATGTCTACTTTTAAATACAATACAATACAATCAGTTTTATTCGTCACATTGCACATAAAGTGCAAGTGAATTTGCAAACAGTTAATCATGGCCTAAATGATAAAACAAAGGAAATTTAACTAAACAAAGAATGTAAACATGGAACTAGTGTCACCTCCTAGCTGTGGAAGGCCCACACTGCACTCATGATCGGGAGGGCTCATGAACAAATACTGAAGCCGAGAGGCGGTCATCTAGACCGTACATCATCAGTGGCCGAAGATACACAAAATGCTGGAGTAACTCAGCGGGACAGGCAACATCTCTGGAGAGAAGGAATGAGTGACGTTTCGGGTCGCGATCCTTCTTCAGACACCATGCCATAATCTCACAGAGCATTTCAGATTTTATCACTTCCGGCTGTCTGCCCTTCTAAGCCTCCAACCTTAGAAACATAGAAAATAGATGCAGGAGGAGACCATTCGGCCCTTCGGGCCTGCACCGACCGCCATTCAATATGATCATGGCTGATCATCCTAAATCAGTACCCTGTTCCTACTTTGTCCCCATATCTCTTGATTCAGTTGGCGCTAAGAGCTAAATCTTTATCATCTCCCCAAAATCCATAAACAGAACTGCCCTGGCAGACCCATTGTTTCCGCTTGCTCACCGGCCTCATTGGTGGCTGCTTCTAAATTGTCGGTCAGGTCCAGGAGCAAATCCATGACGTGATCCTCCAACTAAGCTGTTAATTTCTGAATCAAGCAGCCCAAAGAACAGAAGCAACCAAAACAGAGAAGTATATCCAGGGGGTTCCTCTTCAAACTTCCTTCTTAGCAAAACAGTTTGAGCTTTTAACTCTCAGAATGTAATTTCCAGAATTCTCCTTGGTTGCAAAGATCAAGGGCATCATTTCCAGTGCACACTTCAATTCCAATCGTATCTGCCTCACTCAAAATTATTTTAAGTAATAACACAGAAACACAAGAAACTGCAGATGCTGGAATATTGAGCAAAACACTAAGTTTTATGTAATGCAGCAGGTCCCGTTGAGTTATTCCAGCACTTTGTGTTTTTCTTAGGAAGGCACGATGGTGCTGCGGTAGAGTCCCAACCTTATGGCGCCAGAGACCTGGGTTCAATCCTGACTGTGGGTGCTTGTCTATGTGGAGTTTGTACGTTCTCCCCGTGACTTGCCTGGGTTTTCTCTGGGATCTCCAGTTTCCCCCCACATTCCAAAGACGTACAGGTTTGCAGGTTAATTGGCTTGGTATAATTGTAAATTGTCCCTAGTGTGTGTGGAGGATAGTGTTAGTGCGCGGGGAACGCTGGTCAGCGTGGTCTCGTTGGGCTGAAGAACCCATTTCCGCGCTGTATCTCTAAACTAAGCTAAACTAAACAACGTCATATTTCTATTAGCAGAGAATGACTTGCCTGTGGAAGTAGAATGTGTGTGAAGCACATCGAAACACGGAGGCTTTTGCTTCCTTCAACTTTCCCTTCCTTCTGACCACAATAATCTTTGAAAACGATAGACTGCAGTCACTTAACTACTCGAAGGTAGACACAAAAAGCTGGAGTAACTCAGCGGGACAAGCAGCATCTCTGGAGAGAAGGAATGGGTGACGTTTCGGGACGAGGCCCTTCTTCAGACCCTTAACTAATATTTATTTTATCTCATCTCATCCTCAAAGTCTTGAACTTTATTGTGGCGATACAACCAATAAGAATAAACTGTGATAATCATAATATACATTCTTGCTTGTTGAAAGGATTAAGGCGAGAATCCATAAGATTAGAGCAAAAAAGAGGAAAGCTGCTAAAGAAACTCAGTAAATCAGGTGGCATTTGTAGAGGGAAATGGAGAGGCGTTTTGGATTGAGATCCTATGGAATGAAATAGAGGTGAAGTAGCCAGTTTAAAGGGATGGGCAAGTTCTTACAGTTAAGATTAGAAGTTCAACATAATGTCACGAACCAGTTGTCCATAAAGTGTAGTGAAAATCTAGAACATACTAGACTAAGTGGGACCTGTTGGGTCCCAGCATCACACAGGAGGGCTGGTCCCCCAACACAATATTCCACCTTTTCACCAACTCCAATATTGGTGGCCAGCGGGGGGGGGGCTTTCTGGAGCGCTAGTATGGGTTTTGTGGGCTGAAGAGACTGGTTTCCAGAAGGCTAGTATGGACATTGTGGGCCAAATGGATTCTTGGGATGGCGGCTCAGTCACTCAAGCCTGTTGTGCTGGCAGTCACTCACTCACGGCTGGTGGGCTGGCAGTTCACTCACGGCTGTTCCTTGAAATACCACTTCAAGCAGGGTACAAGGCAACCTAATTCAAGTGCAGTTTCAAACCATTTCCAAGCAGGGTGCAAGGCCACTAAAGACAGCGAGTCATGACCTCTCCCTCCTCCATCTTGCAGAGACTGAGCCAAGCGCACACTTCTGGGTTTTATAGTCCCTCCCCCTCCTACCAGAAGGGGCGTGGCCTTCATGGCATGATTGACAGGAGAGAGATTCTCAACCTTTTTAAACACTAATAACTCTTTTATTTTTCATCGATGGGACAAACTCCTCGGCACCTGATGAGCGGAGGGGGACTCTGAGCAAGATGGCCAAAAATCACTGCCGTACATGGTAGCGTTCTTTCTAAAATCAATATAAAGCGCAAACAGGAAGTGGTCAAGATTAGACTTTTAATTATATAGAAGGCGAGGCAACTTTAATTAGGCTAGGCAACTTTAATTAGGCAACACAGCCTTAGTATTTCCAAACCATAGGCAGCACAGCTAAAGCATTTCCAAACCAAAGGCAACACAGCTTTAGCATTTCCAAACCAAAGGCAACAGAGCTTTAGCATTTCCAAGCCAAAGGCAACACAGCTTTAGCATTTCCAAACCATAGGCAGCGCAGCTTTAGCATTTCCAAACGATATTTTCAAACCACATTAAGGGCACTGACAGGTCAGTAGAACCGCTCACAGTTTAGTAGACATGTGTTCAGTGTATTCACAGCTCAGACTGCGAGGCGAGAAGTGACCCTCTCGCTCCCCCCATCTTGCAGAGACTGACTGAGGCACTCAACACTTCCGGGTTTTATAGTCCCTCCGAAAGGGGCGTGGCCTTCAGGGGAGAGAATCTCAACATTTTTTAAACACTAATAACTCTTCTATTTTTCATCGATGGGAAAAATCCTCTTGTCCTGCGCAGTGGAGGGGGACTCCGAGTAAGATGGCCAAAAATCACAGCCGTAAGTGGCAGCATTTTTTCTAAAATCAATATACAGAACAACAGGAAGTGGTCAAGATCAGACTTTAAGTAATATAGATTTCAAAATATGGTAAAATGAGGGGAGAACTGAAAGATCGAAACTCGTTGACAGATACTTGATCAGCAAAAGTATTAAGGGTTGTGGAATCGGTAAGTGGATTAAATTAGGTAAAAGATCGTCAGGACAGAGTTGAACGGCTGACTGGTCTACTTCTGCATTAAAGTAGGGCCAGCATCAATAGGCCATTCAGCCCCTCAAGCCAAGTCTGCCAAATCCTCAGCTAATGTAAATTATGTGGCTAATGGGAAGACTGATCCAGTGTTTTTGTGTAGTTGGGCAAAATGGTCGACATGAACACAATCCATTTCTCTGTGCTGTTGAACTCTATATTTGTGGAGGAAAGATTCTGAAGAAGGGTCTCAACCCAAAACATCACCCATTCCTTGCTGCCTGTCCCGCTGAGTTACTCCAGCATTTTGTGTCTATATTTGTGGAGATCAGCATTACAATAATATAATCAAGAAATGCCCATCTTTAACCCACACGGTAGACCACAGTTCACATCACCTGCAGTGTGGAGGGGAGTCCTCTTCACCTTGCTCTCCACATCCCAGATGCCCGGGCTGGCTTGGAGAAGATACTGGATAATTTCCGGATCACCTTCACGGCAAGCGATGTGAAAACAGTTCCAACCATCCTTGTTTTTCAGGGTTGGATTTGCTCCAGATTCAATCAGGTCTTTAATCACCTCCAGGTTCTTTCTTGTGCAAGCCATCATCAGTGGTGTCCTACAAGGTAGAAAGAGAAATAACCTCCCTGTGCACTTGAGAGACCCATCACAGGTCAATGGATAAATGTAGCACTTTGCACAATAAAGGTTCCAGCATCTGGATGTTTTGGTCTCCTTGTCAAACCTGCCCTTGAGCACCACCTAAGGTAGACACAAAATGCTGGAGTAACTCAGTGGGTGAGGCAGAAGGAATGGGCGACGTTTCAGGTCGAGAACCTACTTCAGACTGATGGACAAAGAAGGGTCTCGACCCGAAACGTTGCCCATTCCTTCTCTCCAGCGACGCTGCCTCACCCGCTGAGTTACTCCAGCATTTTGTGACTACCTTCGATTTAAACCAGCATCTGCAGTTCTTTCTGACACATCTTGAGCACCACCTAGTGTCTCTCCATTGTATGCACATGGATGCGGGGCAATCCCAGGGTTGGAAGCTCTCAGCCAACAAACAGCAAGAGTTCTCCAACCAGGAGTAACGCCCGTACTGCTTCAGTGGTCAAAAGAGACACAGGACAGGCTGGGCTTGTTTTTCTTGAAGCGGAGAAGGCTGAGGGGCATAATGAGTCTCACCTTGTACATTCCCTTTTCTCTCCTCTTCCATCAGGTAAGAGGTACAGAAGTGGGAAAACACATACCTCCAGATTCAGCAACAGTTTCTTCCCAGCTGTTATCAGGCAACTGAACGATCCTATCACCAACAAGAGTGCAGTCCTGAGCTACCATCCATCTCATTGAAGACTCTTGGACTATCTTTATTTGGACTTTTCCTGGCACTAAATATTATTCCCTTTATCCTGTATCTGGACACTGTGGACAGCCTGATTGTACTGGATAATATGCAACTAAGAAGCTTTCCCCTAATAAACCAAACTAACCCGACACAGGTGTACAGGAGGGGTCTCGACCCAAAACGTCGCCTAGCTATATTCTCCAGAGATGCTGCTTGACCCGCTGAGTTACTCCAGAGCTTTGTGTCCTTCAAGGTATACAAATGCTTAGTGGGCGTATATGGGGAACATATGTCAAACAGTAAAAGGTTTTGAGGGGATCGTAGGAAGGACTATTCACTGAGAGTAGTCAAGATTCAGAAAACACTGCACGAGAGGAAAGTGGAGTCAGAAACTCTGACCACCTTTAGGAAGTATCTAGGCATGAAGATGAGTCAGCCCTACGGCCAAGCTGAAGAACTATTGGGCCATTGATGGAGTTCTGTAACAAGTAATGTAGTGCTGGGATTGATACTGTGACCATTGTTGTTTGTAGTATAGATGTGTTTACATGATTTGAATGGGAGTATAGGTGGCATGATTAGTAAGTTTGCAGATGACACAACATTTGTTGGAGTGATAGATAGTGAAGATGGATGCCTAGGGACACAGTGCAACATTGGTCAGTTGGAGAGTTGGGCAGAGTAGTGACAAATGGAATTCACTCCAGCCAAAAGTGAGGTTTATACTTGGGAAAGTCAAATTCTGGTAGGGCATATAGAGTAAATGGCAGCAGCTTTGATGTACAGAAAGATCTTGGGGTGCAAGTTCAGAGCTCCCAGAAAGTGGCGACACAGTTGGATAGCGTAGTGGAAAGGGTATTTGGCACGCTTGCCTTCATAGGCCACAACATTGAGTGTGGGGTGGAAGATTGCAACCTTCACGTGGTCCGCCCTGTTTCGACTAATGCAATCAACTCGACGTACACAAACAGAAGATCAAATAGAACAAGTTATCCTACAACTTTAGGCTGTGCACGCCACACGAAAGAAGAAGAAGCATTGAGTGTAAGAGATGTCGCCGCTCTACAAAGCTTTGGGTTGACCGCACTTAGAGCACCGCGTACAATTCTGGTCGCCAGCCTACGGGAAGAATGTGGTAGCAATGGAGAGAGTGCAGAAGAGATTCACCAGGACGTTGCCAGGAAGGTACAGCTGTCATGCTAAGAAGAGATAGGATAGGCTGGCTTTTATTTTCACTGGAATTTTGGAGACTGAGGTTTGTAAAATTGTGGGAGATATAAATATGATGGATAGTCAGAATCTTTTTGCCAGGGTAGGGAAATCTACAGAAGGCAGATGTTTAAAGTGCAGGTGAAATTTCATTGAGATACAAGGGGTAATTATTTTGCACAGTGCTGAATATCTGGAATGAACTGACAGAGGGGCAGATGCAATTTCAATGTTTAGAAGGCGTTTGGACAGATACTTGAATAGGAAAGGCCTTGAGGGATACAGGCCTAATGCAGGCAAATGTAGTTATGAATCAGGGTGGCATGGACACGGTGGACTGATGATTCTATATGAATCCTATTATTCAGCACTCTATAGCTTGTTCTGCCAAGGCAATTTGTGTGCGGATCCCACTACCTCTCACGTGATGTGAGATACCAGCTTCATACCATCCCCTCAGGCAATGCACTCCGACTTCAAGTCACCCCTCATTCTTCTGAACGCCAAGGAATGCAGCAGAGCCAAGCTGTCTCTCTTGACCAGGCTAAAATGAGCTGCCCAAATAAGCAAAGCGGCGCACTCACCAGTCAGCTTTCTTCACAGGGTCAACCATGGCTCCTCTTGCAAGCAGATACCGCACACACTGTGCGTGGCCCATGGACGCCGCCTCATGCAGGGCTCGCTTGTAATCGCTGTTCAGCAGCTCCACATCAGCTCCGAGTTCCTCGACCAGGTATGCCAGGATCTCCGGGTGCCCGCGTCTGGCGGCATAATGTAGCGCCGTGTCCCCCGAGCGCCCAAAGTGCCCCTTTACCATGGCAGTCCTGACACTCTCACACTTGCACACCTCTCCCTTAATGAAGTCGAGCTTCCCTTCTTGGGTCAATCTGATGAGACGTTTAACTTTGTCCTCCATTCCACTTTAATAGTCTATAACGTAAATATATATCCAGATGAAAATAAAATGATGCGAACAGGCATCAGTCATTAATTACTCTTCTCATTTGCAAAGATAGCAAAACAATGTATTTGCTACAGCTAAGGAATCTGATTTTGATGGGTTGTTATGTTATGTTATGTTCGCCTCTCCTGAGAATCAATGATTCCTTCATCCGAGTTGGGATCCACCGTTGTTTGCGATCAACCTCTGACACTCGGTCTGGTAGGGCAAAACTCATTGCGTTATCACCAGCAGACTCATTCCTTTCTTATTCATCCTTATTGCTACCAGCGTCTAGCCAATAACACGAGTCTGAAGAAGGGTCTCACCCATTCCTTCTCTCCAGAGATGCAGCCCGTCTCGCTGAGTTACCCCAGCATTTTGTGTCTACCTTCGGTTGAAACCAGCTCCGCTCTAGGATCTTTGGTTGAAACCTGCATCTGCAGTTCCTTCCTGCACATCACATGCTCTCTTGTGTTTCAGCTCCGCCTCCAGACTCCCGGTGTCCGACCACAAACCTACCGAGGACCAAACATTCGCAGGAAAAAAGCAAATGTTTTTGGAGTTCAGGACCCACTTCATTCACCTAGGCTTGCAAGTAATTGAATAACAAACTTTTGTCCCCGGTATTTAAAAACAAATCGAATAGCGGAGAAGGTTGAACAATTAGTTTCAATCACTTTCGGATTAACGTTTGCAAGGGATTCCCTCGGATTTACACCAAATTTTCCAGAGGGTTCCCTAGTACCGTACTTTGCAGGGAGTCATCCAGATTGTATCAATAATTGCGGGGAATCCTGAACAGTTTATCAGTTTCTGCCGAAAATAGGCACAACAAAAAATGGAGTAACTCAGCGGGCCAGAGGAGAAGAGGACATTTCGACTCGAGGCCCTTCCTCAGACTGGGAGTCAGGGTAAAGGAGAGACAGAGAGGAGGGGGGAGGGAGAGGGTACTTAGGACAGAATGCGTGGAAGATATGCAGAAAGGAACGATAATCAAGGCAAGGTGGAGCCCACAGAAGATCTGTTGGCTGTTGGGTGGGCGATTACGAGTTGTACAGACAGTAGAACTCAACAGGACGAAGGTAAAACAAGTACGATGACCAGACTGGGATGAGTGAGTGAGTGTGTGAGAGAGAGAGGGGATATAAGCGCTACTTGGAGTTAGAGAAATCAATATTTGATTTCTGAAGAAGGGGTTCGACCTGAAACGTTGCCTATTTCCTTCGCTCCATAGATGCTGCCTCACCCGCTGAGTTTCTCCAGCACTTTTTGTCCGCTGGGTTGTAAACTGGTGAGGTGCAGAGCAGATTCTGCAGTCTCCTCACAGTGCAACACTGTTTGCAAGGGAAGCCCCGGAGGCGCGTCATCGATGGCGGGGGGTCCCCCTAAAAATGTATCAATATCTGCAAGCTGCAAGAAACAGACGCGAACCGTCTCCGAGTTAAGCGTGAAAAGCACACAGTTGTCCCAGATTGAGACGAAATCTTCTCTCGCCCTCTTTCCACTGTCTGATTGGTAAAACGCAGCCTATGGGATCTCTTGGGCGGCGACTGTTTCCGTGAATGAAATCCTGTGACAAGAGTAAACTGCGAGAAGATGGCAGCTGGAAATGTGAAGCAGTTTGTACTGAGGAGTTGCCGAATATAACCGACCGTGGGAAGGGGAATAATGCCACTGCTGTCATCATGTTGCAGTGGAAGAAAGGAGGTTGGGTGGAGTTTAAACCCATACTGGGTACAGGACGTAAGTGCTTTAATAGTCTCTAACTAGTCTCCAGAGATGCTGCCTGTCCCGCTGAGTTACTCCAACATTTTGTGTCTACCTTGTGCTTTAATAGTGTGTTATTAACCAGTTGGCAGCAGATTGTTTTGGCTTTGAGTCCTATTGTACTACACTTTTACTGGGTTGTTCCAGTCAGTAATATTGTACAGCTGAGCGGGACAATGAAAGCAAAAACAAAGGGGATATTCAAAATTCTAGTTCCAACCCAAAGGCCTTTGACCTGAAAGATTAAACATGTTTCTCTTACTGTGCGGGTGGCCTGACCTGCTGGGATTTTCAGCATTTTTTTTTTGTATTTGCTTTGCATATTCAAAATTGTTTTGGGAGTTAGTCTTTACCCCCCCCCCCCCCCCCCCCCCCCCGGAGGATAGAGGGTTTTAAAACTAGAGGGCGTAGGCTTAGGATGAGAGGGACTAGACCAACTCGGACCCGTTGGAGGCCTGGTACCCCAACGCAACCCGTTCCCCAAGAAGCAACTTTTTCCACTCAGAGGATAGCCTGCACGTGGAATGAGCTGCTGGAAGAAGTGATAGATGTGGATACAATCACAACTTTTAAAAGATGGGACCAGGGCCTGTTTCTGTGCTCTGCAGCTTCATGACTCTAGAATGTGGAGCGGTTGAACAGTGTGGCCATCAGTCTGAAGAAGGGTCTCGACCCAAAACATCACCCATTCCTTCTATCCAGAGATGCTGCCTGTCCCGCTGAGTTACTCCAGCATTTTGTGCCTGTCTATGGCCATAGGTAATGTTGCTACTGAATGGAGCGATGGACACCAGGAGTTCTTTGTTTCTGCACCCTAAATTGCATGTTAACACTGGAGTCCCACAACTCAGCATTGGGGATAGCTAAAGGCAGACCATCTGCGCGATTAGAAGAGTTTAGGGAGTTTGAAAAAAATGTCATGTTGAAGACCTCCTCGATGTAGAAGTCTTCCTTCGGACAACCTTGGGAAAATTGGACACTTAGTGGAGAGTGGGACCTCCCTTCGACTATGATGAAGGGACTTTTTTTTTTCCACAACCTTCATTTTTCAACAGTCAGAAAATCGAGGGTCCCGACCTGAAACTAAAGATCTAATCCCCTTCACTGGTCTTGCACCAAACCTTTTTGAATCCAGAGATGCTGCCTGACCTGCTAAGGTAGAGTAAATCCTATGGAGATAAGCAAGACTTTTTGTTTATCTTATCTGTGTGGGTGCAGCCTAATTGCAATCGCCTTCTAGTTTGTCACCCTGATAATTAGGCATGTCTGACGAATCTTGTGGAATTTTTCCTGCTGGATAAGGGAGATGTGTATATTGGAATTTCGACAAGGTCCCACATAAGAGATAGTATACAAACTAGCATAATTAGGGGTTCAGTATTGATGTGATAGAGAACTTGGCAAACAGGAAGCAAAGAGTAGGAGTAAACGGGATGGCAGGCCTAGTGGGGTTAGTGCTGGGACCCCCTGGATGAGGAATTGAACAATACCAAGTTTGCGGAGACAAAATTATAGGAGATAACAAGTATGAGTTTGGCGACATGTGAGGACTTTGGTAAAGCAGACTATTATAAAGCTAAAGGGCTGGGTGTCATGTCAGTCATTGAAAGTAGGCATGCTGCAGCAGGCAGTGAAAAAAGCGAATGGTATGTTAGAGCCAGTTGTAATTGGTGCTGGAGTATTGGAAGGACATTATTTAGAAGAGTTCACCAGACTGATTCCTGGGATGTCAGGAGTTATGAAAAATAATGTTTTATACTCTCATAAGAGGGGATCTTATAGAAGACAGATGCTCCCTTCGAAACTCACACAGAGATGTAGAAGACTTGAGGCCCTTGGCTATATTTAAGAGTGAGTTGGACCTCCAGGTTACTGAGTTGGATGAAGACTATGGCGGTGCAGGCTCGAGGGCTGAACCTCGGTTTCTATGTTTCTATAATTGGATCTCTTCACTAACTCATCCACAATGTTTAAATGTGATTGAAGAGACTGTAATCACCCATTCAAGGAAGGCACAAAATGCTAGGGCAACTCAGAAGGACGCGACCTGAAACGTCACCCATTCTTCTCTCCAAATGATGCCTTCAGTTACTCGCCAGCTCTACCTTCGATTTAAGTTTTCTAGTGTGCAGGCAGAGAGAGAGACCAGCTGGGTGAAGACGTATCATTTTTTTTTACGAACTCAACCCGAAACGTCACCCATTGCTTCTCTCCAGAGATGCTGCCTGTCCCGCTAAGTTACTCCAGCATTTTGTGTCTACCTTCGATTTAAACCAGCATCTGCGGTTCTTCCTTCACCCATTTGATGATTGAGTTCCAAAGCCATGGCGCCCCGAAGTGAAAATAATTTCCTTATCTCTCCAATTTTGCCAGTACTTTAATTCTATGGACAAGGTGGGCCGAAGGATTATTTCCATACTGCACACTGACTCTAGTGTATATACTGTTAGTGTGCTCTCGACCCCCACCTCCCGATAATTGCAAAGGCACCCATTAAACATTTTATTTACACTGCGTTAGCACAATTTAGATACCAATTCGTCAATTACCCTGGATTCCTCTCCTCCTGATCCATCTGCATCAGCACTGCCCCTCAATTCTCACCTCCCTCCCTCACTTGCCTAAGTTAGTCCTGAGTGTATTGAAATGGCAGCTCACACTCGTAAGAAAGGTAGTTAAAATGACACCAAACGCTGGAGTAACTTAACGGGGCCAGGCAGCAGCTCTAGTGAACATGGATAGGTAACGTTTCAGGTCAAGGCCCTTCTTCAGACTTGGCACAGAGTGCTGGAGTAACTCAGCGGGTCAGGCAGCATCTCCGGCAAACATGGACAGGTGACACTGCAGGTTGGGACTCTTCTTCAGACCAATCTCTGAATTTCTTTTGCCACTGTCCTTTGTCCTCATAAGTGTAGGTCGGAATTTGCGAGAACAAACATAAGCAGTGACCAATGTTGTGATTATTTAGTGATATCACACTGCTCAGGTCTTCTACCTGAAATATTTCCGCGGATGCTGCCTGACTTGATGAGTGCTTCCATCCAGCATTTTCAGTTTTTGTGACTATTTCATACAGATGGGTTTGCTTTTGATGAAAATGGAAACAGAGATAATGTTCTGGGGATAGAACAGAGTGGTGTGACTAATTGGATTGGGTCCTTGTCAAGGAAGATGGGTGAAATGGCTTCCGTCTGTGCAGTATGATATTATTTGTCTAAAATCCTCATCTATGTCATTGCTGGAATCCCCATAATTACACTTCCCAATGTGGCCAGTGGGGAATACCCTTGTCACCACCCTCACTCTTTACAGAAAAAACATTCTTGCCATAGAAGGGGTACAGAGAAGGTTCACCAGACTGATTCCTGGGATGTCAGGACTTTCATATGAGGAAAGACTGGATAGACTCGGCTTGTACTCGCTAGAATTTAGAAGACTGAGGGGGGATCTTATAGAAACGTACAAAATTCTTAAGGGGTTGGACAGGCTAGATGCAGAAAGATTGTTCCCGATGTTGGGGAAGTCCAGAACAAGGGGTCACAGTCTAAGGATAAGGGGGAAATCCTTTAGGACCGAGATGAGGAAAACATTTTTCACACAGAGAGTGGTTAGTCTATGGAATTCTCTGCCACAGAAGGTAGTTGAGGCCAGTTCATTGGATATATTTAAGAGGGAGTTAGATGTGGCCCTTGTGGTTAAAGGGATCAGGGGGTATGGAGAGAAGGCAGGTACAGGATACTGAGTTGGATGATCAGCCATGATCATATTGAATGGCGGTGCAGGCTCGAAGGGCCAAATGGCCTCCTCCTGCACCTATTGTCTATGTTTCTATGTTTACTCGGGCTTGCTGAAGGATATTGTCACTCCCCTACTGCTATTTGGCCTAGCTGAGTTTAGACACAGCATGGAAGCAGGCCCTTCGGCCCACCGGGTCCAGGCCAGCCATCGAATGCCCGTGCACTAAGTCAGGGCTCGAAATTAGTGGTTGCCCGGATGCCAATGGCCACCTAACAGCCGTCCCATGTTGCCCGGCTTGGCGAGCAACTCTGAGCGGCCCCTCCCTCTCTCTCTCTCTCTGTAACTCTCCGTCTCGGGCCGGCACCGGCTCCTCATCCGCCGGCACTGCCGGCCGCCCTGCACATGCGCACTGCCACGGTCCGCGCATCACCGGCCGCCCTGCACATGCGCACTGCCACGGTCCGCGCATCACCGGCCGCCCTGCACATGCGCACTGCCACGGCAACTGGTCGGCGCCGGGCACTTTCTCCCTCCCTTTGCATTGTGGGCGATCTGGCCGCCATTGCTGCCTGGTCGCCGCGACCGCTGAAAACCAAGGCAGAATCACTCCCTGGAGCTGGAGTAACTCTTGCTTCTGGTTTCCTGGTCCTCCAAAAATATTCCAAATGGAATTTAACCCACTACTACCAAACTCCAAACTCTGAAAAATAATAACCTATTGCACTTTATCTGTTTATTTATTGTGTATATATATACATGGTCTTGTGTATTATGGTGTATATATGGTCTTGGTATTATATATATATATATATATATATATATATATATATATATATATATATATGATCTTGATATTGTGTGTGTGTGCGTGTGTGTATATATATATATGTGTGTATATGTATGTGTATGTGTATATATATATATATATATATATATATATATATATATATATATATATATATATATATATATATATATATATATGTATATATATATGTGTGTGTGTGTGTGTGTGTGTGTGTATATATATATATATATATATATACACACACACACACACACACACACACACACACACACACACACACACACACACACACACACACACACACACACACACACAATACCAAGACCATATATACACCATAATACACAAGACCATACACTGAACTTTGATCTCCTGTTCTGTATTATGTTTGCATATTCTGTTGTGCTGCAGCAAGCAAGAATTTAATTGTACTATCTGGGACACATGACAATAAAACTCTCTTGACTTGACTTGGACTTAAGCAAAAAAGGGTTCTAGGGGGAAAAAAGAGTTACCTTAAATTTAGTTGCGTCTGGTTTGGCTAACTATGTTGGGGTGAAGATTATTCCATGCTTTAATTGTGCGGGGGAACTCCATGGAGTGTAGAAACAGGCCCTTTGGCCCACCGAGTCCACGCCGACCACCTGTACACTATTCCACACATTAGCGACGTAAGTCAAGAGTGTTTTATTCTCTCATGTCCCAGTTAGAATGATGAAATCCTTACTTGCAGCAGCACAACAGAATATGTATACATATATAGAATTTACCTGGGATTAATAAAGTTCTATCGTATAGTATTGTGTGTGTAGGAAGGAACTGCAGATGCTGGTTTAAACTGAAGATAGACACAAAAAGCTGGAGTAACTTAACAGGTCAGACAGAATCTCTGGACGAAAGGAAAATATTACGTTATGGGTTGGGTCTGAAAAAGGTTCCTGCACAACTGTGGAATGTGGAAGGAAACGAGCACCAGGCGAAAACCCATGTGATCAAAGGGAAAAGGTGCAAACTCCATACAGACAGACAGCATTCATATTCAGGATCATTTCCGGGTCTCTGGCAATTTTAGGCAGCAACATTATGGCCAATGTGCTGCCCCATAGTCTTGAACTGAATTAAAACAAACAGTAGCTGTAAAGGGGGACATTGTGTCACTTAGAGATTTAAGACTGAAAATGGATAGTTTATTTTTTTTAGTAACCAAAGTTATCAACATAGAATTTTTTGTGTGTTGGAAAATAAAATATAGTGGCACAGCTGGTGGACTTGCTGCCTCACACACCACAGATCTGTGTTCGATCCTGTCCTGTCTGTGTTGAATTTGCACATTCTCCCTGCTAGCATGTGGGTTTCCTCCCACATCCCATTGGCTTTGTAGGTTAACTTGTCTCTGTAAAATTGCCCCTAATGTGTAGGGAGTGGGTGAGGAAAGTGGGATAACTGATCTTATGTGAATGGGTAGACAAAATGCTGGAGAAACTCAGCGGGTGAGGCGAAGGAAATAGGCGACGTTTCGGGTCAAGACCTTTCTTCATACTGATGTCGGGAAGAGGGGGGCGAGATAAAGAAAGGAAGAGGCGGAGGCTGTGAGAGAGCTGGGAATGGGAGGGGAAGGAGGGAGAAAGCAAGGACTACTTGAAATTGGAGAAGCCAATGTTCATACTGCTGGGGTGAAAACTACCCAAGTGAAATATGAGGTGCTGTTCCTCCAATTTGCGGTGAACCTCACTCTGGCCATGGAGGAGGCCCGGGACAGAAAGGTCGGATTCGGAATGGTAGGGGGAGTTGAAGTGCTGAGCCACCGGGTGATGAGGTTGGTTGTTGAGAGTAGGTGTTGGGTGAAGCGATCGTCAAGCCTGTGCTTGGTCTCACCGAGGTTGATCATACGCTGAATAAGCCAACCACATTTTCGTTTGGAAGTGGAAAGAAATAATAGAAATTGCATTTATTGCATCGTGTAAAAAGAGATGAGATATTGCATTATAATTTTTCTGCATGTCATTGTCGTATATATCATGTCTTGATTGGTGAATATGTTTAGTTTGTGACTTATTTGAAGCCAAAATAATATGTGAATGCTTCATTGAGCATAATTCTGACTGGTAACTACGCACTTCGTCCGAGCACATAATCACATGCGTCATGCAAACCATCTTAAATGACCACCTAAACTGTCATTTGGCAACCTAAAAAGCTGCCAAGGTTGCCCGGCTGGCAACAGGGAAAAAAAGTTAAGCGAGAGCTAGTTATATGTCATACACACTAGGGGCAATTTGTTGAAGCCAATTAACCTACAAACCTGCACATCAAGAAATTGGGGGTAGGGAAACTAGAGCACCCGAAGGAAACCCACATGGTCATAAGGAGAACGCACAAACTCCACACAGGCAGCACCCGTAGTCAGGATCTAACCCGGGTCTCTGGTGCTGTGAGGCGGCAACTCTACCGCTGTGCCGCCCAACCAATTGGTACTGTGGCCAGCCAATCATTTACAGACCTTGCATTGTGCTAGAAGTGGTCTGATCAATCCCCTAAACAATGTTTAATAATATTTTTTATTATCTTTGCAGCTTATATTCTGTAAGCCAACATGGCTGCAATGTGACTTACGCTAAGATGACTCAGTGTAAGTCCAACTGTTTCTTTACTGTTAACATTTACAAATTTGAATTGATGTTTATTCTGTTTGATAATTTTGGACTGCTGTCTCTTGTGTCTCATTTTTTTTACTACTTTGAATGAAAATTCTTGCTTTACTATCCCATTTGAAATTCAACTCCTCTGGCCGTGTAACGTTCAGGCAGTGTCAGCTTAAATTTTGCACTGAGATTTTTAATGTGGGAATTTAACCTGTAACGTTCCAACTTGGAGGCAAGAATCTCACACTGCACTATGCTTCTTAAAGGGCCTGTCCCACTTAGGTGATTTTTTTGAGCGACTACAGGCGGCTACCACAAAAGTTTCAACATGCTGAAAGATTTTCCATGACAATTGCGACAATTTTTGACCTAGATGGTGTCGTAGGTGAATTCCATTAAAACTAGCCCCTGGCAGTCGCCTAAAGAGTCGCCTAAGTGGGACAGGCTCTTAAGGCACTACAATCATTCTTTGGGTTACGAAAGAGATCAGATCATGGAAAATGTTTTGTTAAGTGAGATTCCCTGAACTGCAAAGACTGGGCAAAATGCACCACGATATATGTTGTAGAATGTTGTCCCATTGACGGATTCAAGAGAAAAATAGTTTTGAGAAGACTGGAGAATGGAGTCGAGATGGAAAAATAGATCAGCCACGAATGAATGGGGGAGCAGAATTGATAGACTGAGCGGTCTAATTGTGTTCCTTGGTTAGAAAGTAAGAAATCCATGGTACATAGAGGCTTACAGCAAAAAATTGATATTAAATGTTTAGAAATAACAGAATATCTTCCTCTAAGGATTTAAATATATTAATAGATTTTCTTTTCTTCTGCACAGGTAGACGAGGCAAGCGGAGACGACTAGCTCCCTCAGACTGCTTGTCTTTGAGCAACAGTAATGCAGGTGCGGTTTCACTGACCCAACCATTCAGCTCTTTGGCCGCTGGCAGAGATTCACACAGGGGCCTCTACCCGTGGAACAGGAAAGCAGCCACCCAGTTAGACCCTCTCCAAAGGCCGGCACCGCACAATGCCAAGAGGGTCTCGGAGAACATGTCCAGCGGTAAAGCCACCGCTGGCCGGCCACACTCGGAGGCGGACCTTGCGTTTGACCCCGGAGACTTTCTCACCAGCGACTCGTCCATTGAACGTGACGTGTTTGTCCTGCACTCCAACTCCAGTGGGGAACGACCTGTGCCGTTACTGGGATGCCCGTCGAAGAATAACGGCGTTGGGGGGGACACCTCCACACGGAGCCTCGAAGATGCCCCTGTTGCCTTACAGCTGAATAAGATGAGGAATGGGATCATTGGAGCTGAGCTGGATGTCGACCCACTACCTGACTCCTACTTTGGATTGTTGGGATGCAGAGGCTCCCACTCCCAGCCTTCCGGACACATCACCCAACTCCCAGACGAAATACTCAGGGCTGTATTCTGTCACCTGCCAGCGGTGGACTTGTACCGACTCAGATCGGTCTGTCAGCAATGGCGACGTGTCCTCAGTGACCCAATGGTAAACCTTGGCGTCTTTAGATATCAGTGTGTTCTTGTACATTCCTTCCCACCTCCCCGTAAGCATTGATCCCAGACGCAAAGAACTGCAGATAAACACCAAATGCTGGTGCAACTCAGCAGGTCAGGCAGCATCTCCGGAGAAAAGGAATAGGTGAAATTTTAGGTCGAGACTTCCGACACAAGGAACTGCAGATGCTGATTTACAAAAAAAAAAACACAGTAACTTAGTTGGTCAGGCAGCATCTCTGGAGGACATGGACTGGTGACAGTTCGGGTCAGGATTAATTCTAGTAGAGGGGTAGAAAGCTGGAAAAGAGTTTTCCCTTGATTCCACTAGCCCCTAGAGCTCTATCTAACTCTTTCTTAAATCCATCCAGTGATTTGGCCTTCACTGCCCTCTGTGGCAGGGAATTCCACAAATTCACAACTCTCTGGGTGAAAACGTTTTTTCACACCTCAGTCTTAAATGGCCCTTTCTTCTAAGACTGTGGCCCCTGGTTCTGGACTTGTCCAACATTGGGAACATTTTTCCTGCATTGGTGACACCAGTCAGTAAATAATGAAATGTGTATCTGGAGAATTGATTTATTGAATTGATCGAAAGATACAGCATGAAAACAGACATTCAGCCCACTGAGTCCACGCTGACCATTGATAACCCGTTCACACTAGTTGTATGTTATCACACTTTCGCATCCACACTCGAAATGCCAGGAGCAATTTACAGATGAAAAAATAGCCTGCAAACCCGCATATCTTTGGGACATGGGAGGAAACTGCAGCACCCGGTAGAAACTGACACGATCACAGGGAGAACATGCAGACTCCACGCAGACAGTACCCTAGGTCAGGATCGAACACGGATCTCTGAAGCTGAGGCAGCATCACTACTGTGTTGCCCCATCAAGAGGTGTAAAAGGAATTATCTGAAATTTCTGGAAGAAAAGAATAGTGAAAGGCGTAGATGGAATGAATGTGGAGAGGATATTTCCACGAGTGGGAGAGTCTAGGACCAAAGGGTACAACATCAGAATAAAAGAACAAACTTTTAGAATGGAGATGGGGATGAATTTCTATAGGCCAGTGGGTGGTGAATCTGTGGAATTCTTTGCCACAGGAGGCTGAGGAGGCCAAGTCATTGGATATTTTGAAAGCGGAGATTGGCAGAATCTTGATTCGCAAGGGTGTCAGGGGTTTTGGGGAGAATACAGGAGAATGGGGTTTAGTGGGAAAGATAGATCAGCCATGAGCAAATGGCGGCATAGACTTGATAGACCAAATGGACTAATTTTGCTCCTGAATCATAAAAGCCCAATCGATGTTAAAAGCAGGAAATGCTGTTGGGACAGAAGCAGCTGTGAAAGGAGAAACAGTCAATGGTTTGATTCTGAAGACCATTAACTCAGTTTCTCTCTCCACAGATACCGAGTGCTTTCAGAATGTTGTTTTTTATTTCGGATTTGCATGCATCTGCGTATTTTTGCTTGTTGGTGCTGGGGATGTGAACTGTAAAGGCTTCTTCTTCTTATCGAGTCCACACACAAGATTAGAAGTTGTTCAGCCAGAGCTGAACACATTTCTCAGCAGCTGCATACAACGGCGTCTGTCTTGCGCTTCTTGTGCGTGGTGGTGGAAAGATGACTGGAAACAGGCCCGCGACGTGAACGCTCTTTCCTTGACCCCACTGTAAAAGGCTGAACGACAGGTTATGAGAGCCGTTGAGTTTTGTTTTGAGAGTGCCCCTGCTGTCGCGGAAGTCTTGTTGATCGTGCCGTAAACATGGACCCATTTCTACGATCAATGTGTTGGTTGTCTTAATTTGGTTTCACAGTTTGCACCATGGAAGAAGCGTTACTATCGATACAGGAAGGGAGAGGGGAGAGCTGTGATGGAAATGGACCAGATTCTGAAAGCAAATAATATTACAAAGGATAACGAACTGTGCATGTTAGATCTTATAAGGTGAGTGTTTCGTGTTACAATGACCAAATTCAGTATCCTAGCTATATGTGTCTTGCTATTCATCATCGTTGAAACCATTAGCGACGCAGTGGCTGAAGAAGGGTCTCGACCCGAAACGTCGCCTATCTCCTTTGCACCCGCTGAGTTTCTCCAGCCTTTTGTGTACCCAGCGACGCAGTGGCGCTCTCCAACGGGCGCGGTGACGGACGCGCCACACATCTCTGTCCTCCATGCAGCTGGCAAGCTCCTCTTTTGTCTCTGCACATGCTTCTTCCTTCAACGTCTTCAGCAATGTCTTGATTGGCCGTCCCGGGTCAGGTCTTCCATGGGCGGGTGCCTACAGCACAACCATTTCTGGGTGGCAGTGGCTGTGACCAGCGAGCCTCATCCTTATCCACCTGATCTTCTTGGTCAGAGGTGGAATCTCCCCATAGAGCTGGGCGTTGGTGATGTGGTCCCTCCAACTGACATTTTGAACTTTTCTGAGCATTCGGGTTATTGGGACAACTTAATTGGATAGAATTGAGAGAAAGTATTTATTAGGACAGGACTGCCTATCTACCTTAAGGGCCCGTCCCACTTTCACGACCTAATTCACAACCTTTTTTACTCGTGGACATTTTTCATCAGGCTAGGAAAAAACGCCCCGACCTACTTGATGCCACGAGCACCTGCGACTAGCATCACGGCCTACCACGACCTACCTACGACCTCCTACGACCATGCTGCGAGTATGAGTCAAGGGCAAACTTGGCAGAGGTCGTGAATTAGGTCGTGAAAGTGGGACAGGCCCTTTAAAGAGGTAACAAAAGAGCATCACGGTGGTGCAGCGGTAGAGTTGCTGTCGTACAGCGCCCAAGACCCAGGTTCGATCCTGACTACGAGTGCTGTCTGAATGGTGTTTGTACATTCTCCCTGTTACCTTGTGGTTTTTCTCCAAGTGTTCCAGTTACCTCCCACACTCCAAAGATGTATGCGTAGGTTAATTGGCTTAGGTAAAAAAAATTGTAAATTGGGGTCCCTAGTGTGTAGGATTGTGTTAGTGTAAGGAGTGATCGCAGTACAGTGTGGACTCGGTGGGCCGAAGGGCCTGCTTCTGTGCTGTATCTTTAAAGTCTACAGTATAAACAGAAGCCATAACTTCTGATAGAACACATTTCATAAGTTCATTTATTGTCACATACACCAATTGGTGCAGTGAAATTCACTGGCCAGGTCAGTCATACAATTTTAAAAAAAAACAACAGACTCAGAAAACACATTTTAACATAAACATCCATCACAGTGACTCCTACACATTCCTCACTATGATGGAAGGCGAAAATAAAGTTCCAAATCCTTCCCTTGTTGTTCTTCCTTGGTCGGGGGGCCTAGAGCCCCCCCGTTGACGAGATGGTCTTGACTCCTGTAGCCGGCGGCGTTTGGGTCCTCCGCGTCGAGACGATCAACTGCATGGGGGGGGATGTCAGCTCCCCCGCGCCGGGCGATCAAGCCTCGCGTCTGGGCTGGACGAACCTTCTGCGGCGTTGGAGCTCCCGACTAGCCTCTCCCGAGACTGCAAGCCTTGATGGTAAGTCCGCAGGTCATGGTGGGAGCGATCCCAGGCAAGGGATCCGTTCGGATGTTAAGTCCGCGCCCCGCGGTGGGGCTCACGACAGTCCGAGGAGGTTCCCAGCTCCAGCGATGGTGGGCCGCAGAGCCCGGAGAATGTGATCCGAAAATTGATCACATCTCCGGGAAGGTAAGGACCTGAAAAAAAAGACACATAAAACAAATAGAACATTAAAACAAACTTTTAAACAAACGCTAAAAATAACAAATAGGAAAAAATGAACAGACTGCCGGCAAAGCCAGAGGTAGTGTTGTGCAGGGGTCTTAAATATAATCGTAATATAATTTTTTAAAATTGTAAGAAGCCTCTTTGCAGGGAGTGACAGTGTAGAGTTAACCTTGTCATGGACTGTTTGAAGGAGAGGTGCAGGTGAAATAAATTGAAATGTATTCATTTAAGAAACATTTAGACAGGTACATGGATAGAATAGCTTTAGAGGGATATGGGTGGAACACAGGCCGGTGGGACTTGTGTAGATGGGGCATGTTGGTTGGTGTGGGCAAGTTGGGCCGAAGGGCCTGTTTCCACATTGTGACTCTTATGCTCGATGGATCATGGAGCTTAGATGAAGGAGATTCATGAATCATGATGGAGCACAATATGCTTGGAAGCAATTTTATTTTATGTTGCAGCGTTTAACGTTATAGAAAACATGCAAGAGCATTATCATAGGGTACACAGAAGGCTGGAGAAACTCAGCGGGTGCAGCAGCATCTAAGGAGCGAAGGAGATAGGCGACGTTTCGGGTCGAGACCCTTCTTCAGAGCATTGTCATATATTGATGTGGAGGAAAGAACTGCAGATGCTGGTTTAAACCAAGAGAGACACAAAATGCTGGCGTAACTCAGCGGGACAGGCAGCATTCTCTGGAGAGAAGGAATTGGTGAATCGGGTGTGAAGAAGGGTCTCGACCTGAAACGTCACCCATTCCTTCTCTTCAGAGATGCTACCTGTCCCACTGAGTTACTCCAGCATTTTGTAGCATATATTGATGTTGAGCTTCACAAGCGGTCGGGGCAGACGATGAAGCTTTTTAAACACTACTTTGTGGGGTGCAGATGTTGCTAATGTGGCCCGACTTTTTACCCACGAGAGGAGCTACGGCTGTGAACCTCTGCAATCCTTCCAGTGAAGTGCTGTTGGGTCGAGGGTTCCAGGGTGAACGCCAAGCAGTGAAGAAAGAGTGGCAATACGTTTCCAAATCAGGATGGCGTGCAGTTTGGAGGGGAACCTGCAAGTGGTGGTGTTTCTATGTACCCAATGCACCTGGCATGCTGAGCGTTAGAGATTTTGTTCAGAGATCAGCATGGAAACGGGTCCTTCGGCCCAACAAGATTAGTTTAGTTCTGACGTACAGTGAAAAGCTTTTGTTGCGTGTTGACCAGTCAGTGGAAAGACAATATACGATTACAATCGAACCATCTGCGTTGTACAGAGACCAGGCTGACCTAGGATCACCCATACACTAGTTCTATCCTACACACTAGGGTCAATTTACAGAAGTCAATGAACCTACAAACCTGTACGTCTTTGGAGTGTGGGAGGAAACTGGAGCACCCGGAGGAATCCCACGCAGTCACAGGGAGAACGTACAAATGGCAGAGACCCAGGATCGACTCTCGCAGTGAGGATCGAACCTGGGTCTCTGACGCTGTAAGGCAGCAACTCTACCGCTGCGCCACCCTGGTTGTGGGTTTGTGAACTGCTGCCAAGTGGCCTTGGTGAGTAGTTTACTTTAAAGATGCAGCGCTGAAACAGGCCCTTTGGCCCACCGGGTCCGCGCCGACCAGCGATCCCCGCACATTAACACTATTCCACACGCACACTAGGGACAATTACACATTTTACCAAGCCAATTTACCTAAATACCTGTACCTCTATGGAGTGTGGGAGGAAACGAACGATCTCGTAGAAAACGCATGCAGGCCACGGGGAGAACGTACAAACCGCATACAGACAGCACCCGTAGTCGGGATCGAACCCGGTTCTCCGCCGCTGCGAGCCCTGCAAGGCACAACTCCACCGCTGCGCCACCGTGCCTGCTCTGCGATTAATTGTAGAGCATTTTGTAGATAGTATTTATTCTTCACGCAGCTTCACAGCAGCTGTGCCACCACCGTTAGATTATCTATCTCAATATCTAATTCCGTGGGGTGTAGAAAATCCAGTTAGACTTTCCAGTGGGAGTGTCCTTAGCGACCCATGACAATGCTTTTCAACTGCTCTTCCTGTTTTTACAAACTTTCTAATATTTGTGTATTTTGTGTTTTTTCATTAGATATGTGTTATCGTTTCAGCACGGGCGATCTGTAAACACAGACGCTGTCCTGAATTGCCTTCAGCACCACTCCCTCTTTAATCGGTCCAAGTTATGCATGAGCAAGACACTTCCTGATATAAATCATGCAGCCAGGGTAAGTTTAGCAGGCAGCTTTCCTTCCTTCCTGACATTGTTGCTTTATCCTGAACAGACAAAAATTACGATATGAGTTTGTAGAGACATCTTAAGCCAAGAACAGGACAGCTTGGCTTAAGATGTCTGGGGACAATTTACATTCATACCAAGACCTCCCCACCATCAAGGGGATTTAAGCAGTCGTTGACTCAAAAAGGCTGCCAGCATCATCAAAGACCCACACTCATCTCCCCACTGCCTTCAGGTAGAAGGTACAGGAGCCTGAAATCTGCAACATCCAGGTTCAGGAATAGCCACTTCCCCACCGCCATCAGGCTGTTAAACTCAACTCAAACAAAACTCTGATTGTTAAATAGCCCATTGCACTTTATCTGTTTACTTATGTAAATGAATCTGTTTATTAATTGGCATATGGTCACACTGATCTGTTCTGTATTTATTTATGCCTACTATATTCTGTTGTGCTGAAGCAAAGCAAGAATTTCATTGTCCTAACTGGGTTCATTGTCCTAATTGAGTTCACACGACAATGAACTCTCTTGAATCTTGAATTAACCTACAAATCTGTACGTCTTTGGAGTGTGGAGGGAAATCGAAGATTTCGGAGAAAACCCACGCGGTAACAGGGACAAGGTACCACCTCCGTACAGACAGCACCCATAGTCGGGATCGCATCTGGGTTTCTGGCGCTGTAAGGCAGCAACTCTACCGTGCCGCCCTCGTTGTAGATAGAATCTTTGCAACCCGGCAATACAGAGAGAATTACATAACCTTGTGATTTTATTTTTAATTTTTAATGCTATTTAGACTTCAAGCACTTGGGCGATACATGCTGTGATTGTTCTCCTATCGAATAGTGTACAAGAAATCCAGAGACTTATATCCTGTCTGGGGCGACCCTGTTCGACTCTGCCAGCGACCGAGCTCGTGGAAGTCCTGTACTGCCTGGCGACGTTACTGTTTGCCCTGAGAGAGAAAGGGGCCAGCATCAGCAACAGGTACCGCCACCCACCCCCTCTGCTCTGGCTTCTGATCATCAGTGCAGCGCTCCTGGCGCGCTGGTTGCAGCCACATCAGCGTGTCGGCTGTGGACACTGTGAAGCTGCCGTCATGCCTGCAGTGGCGTCCACGTAAAAAGCACCTAATCGTCATGTGTAGGAAGGAAGTGCAGACGCTGGTTTACACGGAGGATAGACACAAAGTGCTGGAGTAACTCAGTGGGTCAGGCAGCATCTCTGGAGAAAAAGGATGGGTGACGTTTCGGGTCGGGACCCTTCTTCAGATCTAATTGTCACGCTGTTTCCCTTCCGTCTGTTGTTTATTTTCCCTGATGCTGCAGGTCCTTTACTTCCACCAAATTCAACAGACAATAGGTGCAGGAGTAGGCCATTCGGCCCTTCAAGCCAGCACCGCCATTCAATGTGATCATGGCTGATCATTCACAATCAGTACCCCATTCCTGCCTTCTCCCCATATCCCCTGACTCCACTATCTTCAAGAGCCCTATCTAGCTCTCTCTAGAAAGAATCCAGAGAACCGGCCTCCACCGCCCTCTGAGGCAGAGAATTCCACAGACTCACAACTCTCTGTGTGGAAAAAGTGTTTCCTCATCTCTGTTCTAAATGGCTTACCCCTTACTCTTAAACTGTGGCCCCTGGTTCTAGACCCCCCCGACACAGTCTGTGGAAAGAGTTTGAGTTTAGTTTCTTGTCACGTGTACCGAGGTGCAGTGAAAAGTTTTTGTTGCGTGCTAACCAGTCAGCGGAAAAGGAATACATGATTACAATGGAGCTGCCCACAGTGTACAGATATATGATAAAGGGAATAAAGTGAATATCGTTTAGTGCCAGATAAAGTGCAGGAAACTGTGATCAAAAATAGTTCAAGGATCTCCAATGAGGTAGAGAGTTGCTCAGGACAGTCCTCTAGTTATTGGTAGGATGGTTCAGTCGATTGATAACAAGTCAAAACCCCTTCATCAGAATTGGGAAAATATCTCCTCTCTATAACCTTGCCCCTCCAGTTCCTTGGATGTAAGGTTTGCCTAGCACTGAAATAAAGTATGAGCATTTATTTTATTTTATAAACTATTACTAATGTGAACTATGTTTTCAGGATTCATTATAATCTATTCTACGCACTCTACTTGAGGGAGAATCCAGCCACTGTCTCCAGTAAACAGTTGAACCATCTTTGTTCATCGCAGGACTCCAACAGGTGAATTTTTTAATGCTTATTTAAAATAAATCATACTTCATTCCACCAAGCAAAAGTTATAGATAAAAGGCCTTGTGTGGTTTCCTCATTACTTTAAATTCAGTTTCTCCCAAAGATCCTATAGCGAGCAAGATAGATCACTCGACGAAAAAGACGTAGTACGGTCATGGACAGATTCATGGATAATTTTCTGCCCCATTTCCGTAACCGGCTTCCGTCTCCGCACCAAAGATCCTGTAGGATAATAGCGCGGAGGCGGAAGCCGGTTACGGAAACATCCTCGTAAAAATAAAAGTAATTTGGTAAAAACTTCTCATTGACTGCGAGTCGGGTCAGGTCAGGTCCGGTTATGGAAATGGATGAAAAAAAAGGCCCACGCTACGTTCCGTTGCGTCGTACATGTCAGCCCATTGCATTTAGCAGGAGTGGTCTATCTTGCTCCGCTATAGGATCTTTGGTTTCTCCTTCCTTAAAGTGCAGCACGTTGGCGCAGCGGTAGAGTTGCTGCCTTACAGCGGGAGAGACCAGAGTTCAATCCTGACTACGGGTGCTGTTTGCACGGAGTTTGTACGTTCTCCCCGTGACTGCGTGGGTTTTTTTTTCCCACACTCCAAAGACATACAGGTTTCAAGTCGAGTCAAGTTTATTTGTCACATACACATACAAGATGTGCAGTGAAAGTGACAATGCCCGTGGATTGTGCAAAAAAACTACAGAACAGAATAGAACAGAATCAGTATTTACATATTAGAAAAAAAACAGCAATTTAAAAAGACACAACACCACAGTAAATTGGTACAGTAAGTTAGTCCCTGGTGAGATAGGAGTTTACAGTCCTAATGGCCTGTGGGAAGAAACTCTCTCATCCTCTCTGTTTTCGCAGGCAGACAGCGGAGGCGTTTGCCTGACCGTAGCAGCTGGAACAGTCCGTTGCTGGGGTGGTAGGGGTCCCCCATAATGTTGCTGGCTCTGGGATCTACACCTTCTGATGTATACGTTAATTGGCTTCAGTAAAGATTGAAAATTGTTTCTGGTGTGTAGGATAGTATGAGCTTACCGGGTTCGCTGGTCGGTGTGGATTTGGTGGGTTGAAGGGCTTGCTCCCATGCTGTGTCTCCAAACTAAACTTTAAAAAAAAAACACATTACGGCTGATTGTCACATTAGTACCTTATTTATGGAAGAACCATTCTGCAGGGTGGGGTGAAGTCAGGCGCGCACCCCAGATCCCACCCAACTGTGGGTCATGAGGATGCTGCTTCTTCGGATGTCCATCCTTGCTCGCTGGGACTTCTGGTAATGATGTCTGCTGTCAGATCGTTGGAAGAACAAAAACCTCAACTTGGGAAGACCAAAGTCATTGTCCACATTCTCCACCACATACTCCCTTTCCCACCCACCATCTCATTTTCTTCCCCAGGGATCCGATTGTGCCTGAACCAACCTTGGAGATGTACTAGTTTAGAGATATACGTAGCATGGAAACAGGCCCTTTTGCCCACCGAGTCAACACTGACCATCGACCATCGCCCATTCACATTAGTCCTCTGTTATCCCACTTTCACTTTCATTCCCTACACAGTAGGGGCTATATACAGAGGCCATTACCCTACAACCAGCCCGTCTTTGAGAGTGGAAGGAAACCACTCAGAGGAAACACATGTGGTCCCAGGGAGAACGTGCAAACTCCACACGGGTCTCCATGTCGGAGGTCCATTGGTGCCACACACTGGCGCCACACACTGGCGTCACACACTGGCACCACACACTGTAGGTATGTTACAAAACTTACCTTCAGCGGCGCTGCAGTTCTGCCACTGGCCATGTGCGCGACTTTGACGCCTTTGAGGGGGGGGGGGGGCAGTATTAAAATGCCGTTTTCTCCTGCCTGTCTGAGCTATATTTTCTCGGGCTGCTAGCTGATGCAGAAAAATCGTTCCAACTTCCGTTCTCGGAAGTTTAAAAAATATATCGCGGGACAATTTAATCGCTGGACACTTTAACGCCCACAACGCCGACAACGGGACGGATCTCATGTAGGGGACAAAAACACAGAATAAGTCGTATATTTTACATATAAACTTGCTTCTTAGGATGACTTTAATCCAAATTTAATTGGCGAAAATGTGATTTTGGCCCCATATGAACCGGCAGTGTTTTTCCTGCTGATATGGGGTTCAAATTCACCGCATCCGCAACGTTCCAATCGATCGCGTTCCAGAAACACCCACTTGCAAGATGATTTAAATGGCCATTAATTTACGGGAATTAAACACTAAATTCCTTCCATTTGGCCTATAAATTCATGACAATGAGATTTAAAAATCATGTTATATTGTGAATTCTTGTGTGAATGTTATTTGGACACTTAGGCTTTTTAAAAACGTTAACCTTTTCTTAAGAAATGGATAGATGTTTAGATTTAGTAATTGAATTTTGTATTTAGCTACAATTAGGTAACTAACTAATTATATGCTTTAATTTCAGGTCATCCAAGTAAGATTTCATTTTAGTTTCAGATTGCTTCAATCTATAATAACTGAAAATTCCATTCAGTTCTCTTAATTTTTAAGAAAGTTATGGGCTTTTGACTGTCCTCAATCACAGCTTTTGAGTTAAGTCATGGAAAAGCAATAGGGAACAAGTTGCTAATTTCAGAGTATGAAAATGGCCATAACTTGTTTAATACTGAAGATATGAAAGGTGTCAAATTAAACTTCTTTTTCTGCTTTATCTGATGGGTTAAATTGCAGACTTGATTTGTTAAATCTCAAAATGTTGTAACATTGCTACACACTGGCGCCACACCCTGGCGCCACGAGTAACAAGTTTACGCGTGCACAGTCGCACTTCTGTTTCTGACTTGCGTGACATCAGACTTGCGCAAAGGCCCGCAGTATAAGGCCATGTGATAGGCGCAGAATTAGGCCATTCGGCCCATCAAGTCTACTCTGCCATTTGATCATGGCTGATCTATCTTTCCCTCTCAACCCCATTCTCCTGCCTTCTCCCCATAACCGCTGACGCCCGTACTAATAAAGAATCTATCTATCTCTGCCTTAAAAATATCCACTGACTTGGCCTCCACAGCCTTCTGAATTCCACAGAATCACCACACTTACATCTGTAACCCTTACATAAGTCTGGGAGCACCTATTCTTCTATCAGGTCTCTTCTAAGCCTCTGACGTTCCAGAAAAAAAGTTACTCACTGTCTAAGCTTTTGATCACCTTGTTTATTATCTCCTTGTGTGACACAGTGTCAAAGTGATCCTGTGACTTACAAGGACTTTAACCATGTGATAGAAGTGCATGTTGTTTACAACCTCCTTAATCCCAGCAGATTACTTCAGCCTTGGATCCAACGTACCCATTCCATCGATCTCGGCAAATTTACTGCCTGCTATCACCCTGCTTCACGCACACTCTGTGTCTTTGAATTATCTATTTAACCTTTCTTCCTTTTATCTATCAAAAGCAGATTGCTCAAGTTCAGGATACATAGAGCAGCTATGCATTTTTAAAACTAATAATATGTAAGAATTGTTATGCTTGTTCTACTTTGCAGTTTACTCATTGCCTTTGGAACTTATTTACACTCGGTCATCCCTATTGCCTGAACCTCAACTTTTCTTTTTAAAAAATAGCTGGCATTTGAGGAACAACGCAAGCCTGAATCCTGAGCTGGAGCGAATACTGAACCTTGAAATTTCGCCACACCACGTGATAAAAATAACGGGCTATGCAGGTAAGTTGCAAAACTTTAGACTTCAGAGATACAGCGCAGAAACAGGCCACTGAGTCAGCGATTAACCAGCGATTGCCCTTCTATCAATGCTCTAGGGGCAATTTACAATTTTACCGAAGCACAGTGGGTTGACAGAGGACTGTCAAAAATACATTTGGACAGGTACATGGATAGAACCGGTTTGGAGGCATATGAGCCAAACGCAGGTAGGTGGGACTAATGTAGGTGGGACATGTTGGCTGGTGTGGGCAAGTTGGGTCGAGGGGCCTGTTTCCACTCTGTAAGACTCTGACTCTTGTGTTCTCTATGTGAGACTCACCGACATATAATTTCTGATTGCCCATATCCTTAGGTATTCACTGTTGCTGTCGGATGTTTTAGGCAATGTTTTATTGCAGTGTGGACAATAGATAGGGCCGTTGCCACACAGGTCCAGCGACCTGGGTTCAATACTAATCTTCAGTAGTGTCTTTGGAGATTTTACACGTCCCAACTGCGATCAAGTAGGTTTTTTTTCCCAGATGCTCCATTTCCCCCCACGTTCCAAGGACCTTGCAGTTGTTCATTTAACTGGCTGCTGTAAATTCCCCCTGCTGTTTCGTTTTCAATGCTACTATATCCAATTTTGCTTCAGAGAACCAAAACTGCGCCCAGTTCTCCAAGTGGGGTAGAAGGGTAGTGAAGCCTCCCCATGTCAAAGCTCCAACCCCTCCACAGTAAATGCTCCTGAATGAACGATAAAACAAAATATCGGGGCAGTGCGGGTTCATGGTCCATTTAAGTCTTGAAGCAATTGATCTGTTCCATGAGCATTTGCCATAGCAACATTTAAGAGACATATGTTGAGAGAATGGAGCAGCTGGGCTTGTACACTCTTGAGTTTAGAAGGATGAGAGGGAATCTCATTGAAACATATAAGATTGTTAAGGGCTTGGACACGCTAGAGGCAGGAAACATGTTCCCGATGTTGGGGGCCACAGTTTAAGAATAAGGAGTAAGCCATTTAGAAAGGAGACGAGGGAACACTTTTTCTCACAGAGAGTGGTGAGTCTGTGGAATTCTCTGTCTCGGAGGGCGGTGGAGGCAGGTTCCCTGGATGCTTTCAAGAGAGAGCTGGATAGGTCTCTTAAAAATAGCGGAGTCGGGGGATATAGGGAGAAGGCAGGAACGGGGTACTGATTGGGGATGATCAGCCATGATCACATTGAATGCCGGTGCTGGACTCGAAGGGCCAAGTGGCCTACTCTTGCACCTATTGTCTATTGTCTATTGTCTATTTGGATAGATACTTGGATAAGAAAGCTAAAGAGGGACATGGGCCAAGTGCGTGCAAAGGGGACTAGCTCAGCGGGACATCTTGGCCGACATGAACAAGTTGGGCCGAAGGGCCTGTTTCCATGCTGTTTGACTGTATTTCTAGGGCTAGTACAGTAGTGGGTGGAGCCTGAGACACAAGTTAGAATCCTGAATATAAATTCATGCAGTCAAATAAATCTGGAATAATTTAAAAAAATTGACAATAGTAACCATGACATCACCCGATTATTATAAAATTCTATTTGGCTTATGAATGTCTTCATGGAAATAAATGTGATGTCAGATCTAATCAGATCTGGCCTGGGTGCGGCTCCTTCCACCAATGTGATCAATCTTTAATTGACTCGTGTGGGGAAATTAGGGCTGAATAATAATTGCTGGCATGGGTGGAGATATCATCACCCTATGGACAAAGTGTCTCTGAAGAGAGCAGCTCCTAAGAAGCCATCAGTCTGCAGAGTGCAAGGGATGAGAAATGGAGGAAAGCCTTGGTCTGTCTCGTGTTGGTTTGATTAGTTCGTTAAATTGATTTGGCTCATTCCCGGCTTTCCACTCCCAATCTGACCACGGTACATTGAAACGTACTGTACATCACTAATGTTGTTAATCCCTCTCCTACCCAAGGTACAGGTAAAACCTCCTTGCTGATTGAGTATGCATGGCACAGACCCCACCTCCGCTTCCTGTATGTACGTCCCACCAACCCTGTTCCAGAGGACGTTGGCCACCTTTTCCCTCCCAATATGGGTTTTACATCAATGCGTACCTACGCCTATCAGTGTATAGGCCACAAGTAAGTAGGAAACCAATAGACCTTTATTTAGTTACATTGTTTTAATGCGTGTGTGTGTGTGAGGAACTGAAAGACATTTTCATTTGGCGAGAAATAGTATTGGGTAGGCTAATGGGACTGAAGCATGATAAATCCCCTGGGCCTGATGGTCTGCATCCCAGGGTCCTCAGGGAGATGGCTCTAGAAATAGTGGACACATTGGTGATCATTTCAGGCTTGGGTACAAATGACCACATTACATGCTGAAGGTCGAAGAAGGGTCTCGACCCCGAATTGTCACCCGTTCCTTCTCTCCAGAGATTCTGCCTGTCCCGCTGAGTTACTCCAGCATTTCATGTCTATCTTTGGTTTAAACCAGCATCTGCAGTTCCTTCCTACACATTACATGCTGATCTGGCTAAACAACAATGTGTGATGACGCGTCCCCTTTAAGAGGGGGGGGGGGGGGAGAGCTGCTGGAATGATCCTGGACATTTTTGTCATCATGCCATACAGAAGCACTATCCTACACACTAGGGACAATTTACATAAGCCCATTAGCCCATAAACCTGTACGTCTTTGCAGTGTGGGGGGAAACCAGAGCACCCGGAGAAAACCCACACAGTCACAGGGAGAACTTACAAACTCCGTACAGACAGCACCCGTAGTCGGGATCGAACCCAGGTCTCTGGCACTGTATGGCAGCAACTCTACCACTGCGCCGCCTAAAGGTGGCTAGGATGAATTGGGCCGAAGGGCCTGCTTCTGTGCTGTACAGCTCTATAACTGTGCTTTGAAGCTCCCTATAAAATATCAATACTTTCAAATGTGATACCAAATGCAATGGCTATTTTCATAAAGTGTTTTTTTTAATGCATTCCCATAGCCATAAATGATTTGTAACAGATGCAACAGCGGGCAACTGATAAGTCTGAGATGTCATTAAAGTCTTCACAAAAAATCATTTGAACTTTTGTTCCAGATACCATCAGAAGAAGAAGCTAATGATTTGTGGTCTGAAACCATTTGCTGTGCTTGGATCCCCTGAAGGACAGGGTAGTCTATCTCGGGCAGATTTGATCAGTCGGAGCCTCAATGCCTTTTTCTCCTCAGTGGATGAGGCCATCAGTGTAGCTCACATACCAGGAGACCACAGGAGCACCTGTGGAGGTATCAGGCCCATGGAACATCACGAGAAATTAGTGAGTCTACAAATTGCAGCCAGAATTCTTTTTCAGCTATCCCAGCTGTGTCCAGGCCTGTCCTGAAGAAGGGTCTCGACCCGAAACGTCACCCATTCCTTCTATCCAGAGATGCTGCCTGTCCCGCTGATTTACTCCAGCATTTTGTGTCGGGTATCTTCTATCTTGAATCTTGTTGGTAGATCCATTGCCTGCACCTCAACTTCATAGGTACATGTAGGAGTAACAAAGGTTGTGTTAAAAATGTAAAAACAAGGACTGCCGATGCTGGTTTGCACAAAGGATACAGTCAGGCTAGGCAGCATCTCCAGAGAATATAGATAGGTGATGTTTTGGGTTGGGAGACTGAATGTGTGAGGGTGGGAGGGTGGGGGGGGATGAAAACTGGAAGAGAGGAGAGGCAGGACAACGCATTGCAAGTATGAAAAAAAAAACTCACCTGTGTCTTAAAAATAGTGGAGTCGGGGGATATGGGGAGAAGGCAGGATATGGGTACTGAATGGGGATGATCAGCCATGTTCGCATTGAATGGCGGTACTGGCTCGAAGGGCCAAATGGCCTACTCCTGCACCTATTGTCTATTGTCTACTTATTACCCGCTATTCTTTGTTTAAGAAAGAACTGCAGATGCTGGAAAAATCGAAGGTAGACAAAAATGCTGGAGAAGCTCAGCGGGTGAGGCAGCATCTATGGAGCGAAGGAATAGGTGATGTTTCGGGTCTTGAAGTTGCTTTCAGAGTCATAGTCACACAGTAGATATAATCAGGCCCTTCGGCCCGAAACATCACCTATTCCTTCGCTCCATAGATGCTGCCTCACCCGCTGAGTTTCTCCAGCATTTTTGTCCACCTGCCATACTTTGTTCTGCCTCCCCACTCTTTCGGCTTGGTCGCTGGATAGTGCAGTGCAGTGGGCTGAAGGGCCTGTTTCCATGCTGTATGGCTCTCTGCGCCGGACCGTTCTCTGTCGCCACAGATCTGCCATTTGCAGTTCCTGCGTGAAACTTCACCCTAATCAACGATGCTTCTCGATGTATTAGTATGGAGATTAATTATGGCTTTGTTTCAGGAACTGGTTGAAGATGTGAAGAGGATTTGGACAAAGATGGTTGATCTTCGTGAAACCAGTTACCTCATGACTCACGATGGTAACGTTGGTTATGCTCGTTTTTTTCAGAATTTAAGGAGGTTCCGTTTCTTTTGCCTGAGATTGGATATTGTCCTGGGAGAACACTTACAGTAGGAACCAAAAATACTGAGAGTATTTTTGTAGTTTAGCGTAGAAAAATTGGGAAAGAAACAGTTCACAGTTCAGATTCATGACCCGTCTAAAGAATCTTGCAGTTGTTTGAGAAGTTTGGCTGGAATTTTGAATATTTTTCTGGTTCCTAGTTTAAAGTTGCTTTCAGAGTCATAGTCACATAGTAGATATAATCAGGCCCTTCGGCCCAACACGTCCATGCCAACCACGATGCCCCATCTTTGCTCATGCCCCTCTAAATCTTTCCTATCCATGTACCTGTCCAAATGTATTGTTTTTATAAGTTTAGATTCCTCCTGTCCTACCAAGTACTTTAAAACATTTTCTGCCGTCCTTTCATATTTCTTAAACCCAGAATATTTTTTGTAGTGTTAATATTTTGTGCTTTGTTTTAGGATATCTGAAGCTTTGGCAACTTAGCAAGCCCAACCTATCGCAGTTTGATGTTATCCTTTTAGATGAAGCTGAAGATTGTAGTCCTGGTAAGATGATCAAACCTTTTACTTTATGCATCATCGGAGTGTGTTTCATTTTGGTAGGACAAGCCAAGATAAGGTGTACACAGTCAACGGAGCAGGTATATAATTCCACGAACGTGGCAACACAGATGGGCAGGGCGGTGAAGATGGCGTTTGGCATGCTTGTCTGAGTATGGGAGCAGGAGCGTCATGCTGTGCCACACAAGGCATTGGTCAGGCAAACATTTGAAGTACTGTGCACAATTCTGGCCGCCCTGCTGTAGGAAGGTTGACACCAAACTGGAAAGAATAAAGGGCCTGTCCTACTTGAGCGTCATTTGCGCGTCACGCAGATGGCGCGCGAAGATTTTGTACATCCCAAAATCCTAGGCAGTGTCGCGCGCAATCGCGCGTCACTGCCTACATCACCATCCACCATGCGCGTGTAATGCGCGCCATGCGCACATGACGTGTGCGTCACGACTTTACGCAAAAATGACGTCCAAGTGGGACAGGCCCTTTATTTTTTGTTGCGTGCTATCCAGTCAACTAAAAGACTCCACATGACAACAGTCAAGCCCCCCCACAGTGTAAAGATGCACAATAAATGGAATAATGTTTAGTGCAAGATTAAAATCCGGTAAAATCTGATCAAAGATAGTCCGAGGATCTCCAATGAGGTAAATCATGGCTGTTTTCTAGTTGGTGATAGGATGGTTCAGTTGTCTGATAGCAGCTGGGAAGAAATGTAAGAACTATATGCCCCATCTACACTAGTCCCACCTGCCAACATTTGGCCCAGATCCCTCTCAACTTCCTGCAAAAATCTCTCCGCGTCACTTTAATCTCCTCGTTTCTCTCCGCGTCTCCTCCTTGAACTATTCTCTTCTCTTCAGTCATTATGGACATCCTACTCTCTCAGAAATGTGGGAAGCTTCTTGTGGGAGATCCTCATCAACAGATCTGTCATTTCAAAGGTGCTTCTGAGGCCCTGGTTGAAGCTCACCAACCCGCCCTTCTCAGTCTAACACAGGTAAGGTCTTACTTATTCTTTATGTGTAAGAAGGAACTGCAGATGCAGGTTTAAACCAAAGATTGACATAAAAAGCTGGAGTAACTCAGCGGGACAGGTGGCATCTCTGGAGAGAAGGAATGGGTGACGTTTTGGGTCGAGACCCTCCAGCTTTTTGTGTCTATCTTACTTATTCTTTAATGTCTCTCCACAATGTTCTTTTTAAACCCACAAATAAATAGCCCGGTCTGGCTGTAAGTAAGACATGTTTGCAACCACAATGTCAATGGTTTCCTTAATGTCATGTGTAGAGAGATACAGTGAAATGCTGATTCTGCAGGCCATCCAGCAAATCATACCATACGTTAGTAGAATAGATCCACTTCTGGAACGATAATATAATGATCCTTAATTACCGCAACATATATCAGACCTCCCAACTATCCCGCTTTTGGCGGGATATTCCCGCTTTTTAGGTTCCCTTCCCGCCATCCCGCTTTGTACCCTAATTATCCCGCTAAATTCTTCCTCCCGTGGAGAACGCCGGCGCCGTTTGTCCCCGGTTTGCCGGCCCGCGCGATCAGCGGCACTTTGCCGGGCCCTAGTGGCCGCGCGTGCGCAGTGGGGGAGGGTTGCCGGGCCCCAGTGGCCGCGCGTGCGCAGTGGGGGAGGGTTGCCGGGCCCCAGTGGCCGCGTGTGCGCAGTGGGGGAGGGTTTGCGGGCCTGGCGCCATTTCGAGCCACGCCACGCCCGGCCCAGAGACATGCATTACTCATTGACTCTGCAACACGATCTTGCCTCGACGACCCAAATTTAACGCGTGGCGGCGTCCGGCGGGGTTACAACACAATCCAGATCCAAACAGTACTGTCGACTGTCACTTGTGAGTACAAGTAGCTTTGCAAATGGGAAGTTAGATTCAACATTTTATATAGATGGCTTCATCTAAAAAAGCAAAGCAGTACCAACGTTATCTACGTAGATATGGGGATATGGGGAGGAGTTTCCATGTCTTGGACCCAGCAGAGTAAGTGAATTTAAAGCACATTGCAGTATTTGTGGTGCCGATTTTGTGATTAGTCATGCAGGACGAGGTGACTGTGTGAAACATGTGAACTCTGCTAAGCATTGTAAATTGCAGTTGCAGATGTCCAAAAAATACCAAAGTTGACATCATTTTCGAGCTTCTCACAAGATTTCAGTGTCATTAATGCTGAAGTATTATTTACAAGTTTTGTTGTAGAACATAATTTGCCTTTTGCCGTAGCTGACCACATGGGTCCTTTGCTTCGCAAGATGTTTCCCAACAATCCAGTAGCCAAAGATTTCCATTGCGGACAGACAAAGACTAAATCAATTGTCCAAACCTTAGCGAGAGACACCGAAAAAAGAAATAACAGAAGCTATGATAAGTGGACCGTACAGTTTAGCTACTGATGGGAGTAGTGATATGGATGATGTTAAACTCTACCCCCTTGTTGTACGTTATTTTGATAACTCAAAGGGTGGTGTATCTACTGTGTTACTTTGTATGCCCGAGTGCAGAGAGTCGACTGCTGCCCAAATTTTTCAGTTGCTGGATGAAGAGCTGACAAAGAGAAACATTTCCTGGAATAACTGTCTTTCATTTGGAGCAGACAATGCCAATGTTATGCAGGGTCTCAAGACCGGACTAGCCTCGCATCTCCTGAAAGTAAATCCAAACATGTATATCGTTGGATGTGCATGTCATCTATTGCACTTGGCAGCTGAGAAGGCAGAAAGTGAACTGCCCATCCATGTTGAAGAGACATTGATAGATATATATTACTATCTCGACAAAAGTAGCAAGAGAAAGGCTGTACTGAGAGACTTTCAGTGCCTGCACAACACAGAGGTAAGAAAAATCCTCAAACATGTGAGCACAAGGTGGTTGTCACTGAAAACATGCATTGACAGGATTTTGATGTTGTGGCCAGCTTTGACGGATTTCTTCAATAGCGAATTACAGCAGGGTGGTAAGAAGAAGCCAACAGCACAAAAGAGGAAGGGTAGTGGAGATCCCCCTGTCATGAAAACATTTTTGAAAAACGGGTCAGTCACAAACTACCGTGAATGCAACATCCAAGCCAAAATCAGCTACAGGTGGTGCCAAGAAGCCTCTGTTAACTCAGTCTGCCCACCCTAAATCATCTTGTGCAGAGAAAAGAACAGGTACATCTAGTTCTTGGCCATCTGCTCCATCAAAGACTAAATCAAATATGTTGTGTGGATCATCTTCATCTTCTTCTGCCTTTCTCAAACAGTTCAAGATACCAACTTTGAAGTCTACGACACAAAAGTCTGATAGTCAGCACCATCATCTAAACTGAAATCATCAGTAGCTGTGGCAGGACAGATGCACAAACCATGTACCTCAACAGTATCACAGAAGAGTCTAACAAAAAAATCTGAGACAGATCTTACATCCAAAACAGCACAAAAGCCATTGAGTGGATCATCCTCTTCTTCTGCATGTAACTCTTCTAAGAAAGCTACTTCAAAACCTACCCAACAGAAGACTGCTTCAGCATGTTCAGTTGCTGGGAAATCAAGACTTGAAAGAGTATGTCTGGCTCTGAATGACAAAACAACCAAACTGTACTGCTTATTTCTAAGTACTGTTCTCCCAGTATTTGATGAAGCAAATCTTCTTCTGCAGAGAGATGATCCTTGTATACATGTTCTTCACCAGACACTGATGTCCACTCTAAGGAAACTCATGTCTTATCTAGTTAAGCCTATGTCAATCAAGCAGCACTCTTTGCTTCAAGTACCATATGCAAATAAGGATCACCAAAGAACTGATGATGAACTATTCATTGGTAATTCTGCCAGAGAATTTCTCAGTGACCATCAAGACATAGACAGGGTCATGTTCTTCAGCAAAGTGAGGGCCTTCTACAAGCGTGCATTAGATTACATGCTAGCCAAGTTTCCTCTATCTGATGACCTCCTAAGGCATGCTGAGGTTGCTGACATTAAAAAGAGAGAAGCAATGACATTCTCATCTGTGAAGTATTTTGCACAGAGAATGCAGTGCCTTGGCTTCAGCAAAGCTGAAAAGTTGGATGAACTAGAGAAAGAGTTCATCTCTTTCCAGTTAGAGGAATTCCCAGAGGAAATCTCAACTTGCCAAAGAGTAGACAAGCAGTGGCATCTCATTGGAAACATGAAGGATCCATCCCAGCATGAGAAATATCCTCATCTCTCAACACTCATGAAGTCAGTCCTTGTTATCTTTCACAGCAATGCTGAGTGTGAGCGAATTTTCAGCTTTGTCACAAAAACTAAGACTGAAATGAGATCCAGCATGAAAACAAATACTCTAAGTGACTTGATTGTACAGAAGCAGTCAATGATCTCAAAAAAAATCTGTGTGCTATGAACAGAAGTTTTCAAATGCACTTTTGCAAAAGTGCAAAAGTGGACTATATCAGAGTTTACAGCAAACTTAAATGATGAGCTGCATGATGAGCTGCATGTGTATACATACGTACATGAAGGTGAGTCTAGTGCCAAGTTTATCAAAGTTTAACAAAGAATTATAAATGTTTCAGCATACATGTACCTTTTTCACATTTTGGCATTTAAAATACTTCTTCACAATTTAGAATTTGTGACATGGGACCCCGAATAGGGCGCCGCGACATATTATGAATTTTCATTAAAAAATATGAATTTTGAGGGGAAATATTATGAATTTTGACAATCAAATGTTGGGAGGTCTGATATATTCATGTAGCCTCTTTAACACCTTTTTTACACAAAGGCTGGTGGGTATATGGAACGAGCGGATGGAGGAGGGATTGAGGCTAGCACTATTGCAATGTTTATGAAATATTAAACAAGTCGGGTTGGGGGGAGTTCCCCCCCGCCACGGGTACCACGCAATCCCGTGCTACCTGCTCCATGGTCGGATAGTCGGTGACTAAACCGTCTCCTCCACCTGGTTTGCTAGGTGAGGAGGGGGCTGTGGACCCCCAGCAGGACCAAAAACAAGACCTGTCAAAAGGCGGATGAGCTTCTAGCGAGCCAACGGCCGTCCACACTTCAGTAGTCGTACACAGCATTGTAAGGAATGATAATAAAGCGCACACACCAAAATCCTGTACTTCCAGCGGCGGACGTCCGCAGGAACTGGAGGACAGAGATGTGTGGTGCGTTCGTCACACCGTTCCTGTCGGAAACCAGCGCCGCTGCGTCGCTAATGTTTTCAACGATGATGAATGAATCAATTAAGAAATATTAAGACAGGTAGATTGACTGAATAGGGTTAGAGGGATATGGGTCAAACGCATGCAGGTGGGACTAGTGTAGATGGGACATGTTGGTGGGTGTTGGGCAGGCTGGGCCGCTGGCTGGGCCTGTTCCCACACTGTCTCTCTGACTCCAAAGGGCAATAGTGCATGAGAGGATAAAGGCAGGAGGGCTTTTGTTGAGAGATGGTAAATTTAGAAATATCCTTGGAAATATCCTTGGATAAGCATCTTTGCTAGGCAGGTGGATCTGACTCATAATATTGGACCTGATGTCAGAAGGGTTTTTTTTAAGAGAAATACAGCGCGGAAACAGGCCCACCGAGTCTGCACCGACCAGCGAACCCCGCACATTAACACTATCCTACACACACTAGGGCCAATTTACACTTATACCAAGCCAGTTACCTACAAACCTGTACATCTTTGGAGTGTGGGAGGAAACCGAAGATCTCAGAGAAAACCCACGCGGGTCATGGGGAAGAACGTACAAACTTCGTACAGACAAGCACCCATAGTCAGTATCAAACCCAGGTCTCCAGCGCTGTAAGACAGCAACTCTACCGCTGCGCCACCGGGCCGCCTTTGCTATTAAGCTTTTCCAATAGATGCAAGCAGTGAGCAAATTTACTTCTTTAGTACACTGAGGAGAATCCGTATGTCGGCGAATATTACATTTAAACTCTCTATCAAACAAACTCTGAACTATAACAGTCTATTGCACTTTATCTGTTTATTTATGTGTATATATATGGTCTCTGCAATATAGACACACTGAGCTGTTCTGTATTTATGCTTACAATACTCTGTTGTGCTGCAGCAAGCAAGAATTTCATTGTCCTATCTGGGACACATGACAATAAGCTCACTCTTGACTCTTGACCAGGTGTGCAGGGTAGATAGCGTACTGAAGGTTCGTATTACAGCCTGGTTTGGCAACTCAGACGACGGAGGCTACAGAGAGTGATAGACACTGCCCGATCCATCATAGGTATAGTATAGGAAGGAACTGCAGATGCTGGTTTAAACCAAAGACAGACACAAAATGCTGGAGTAACTCAGCGGGATAAGGCAGCATCTCTGGAGAGATGGAATGGGTGACGTTTCGGGTCGAGACCCTTCTTCAGGTACTGACCTCCCTGCCATTGAATAGCTTTATAGGAGGCACTGTCCCAGAAAGGCAGCCGATATCATCAAAGATTTATGCCATCCTGGTCACCCTCTCATTTCTACTATCGGGAAGAGGTTATCGGATCCTGTAAACTGTGACCAGTAGGTTTGAGTACATCTTCTTCACAACAGCCATATTAGGCTGCCGAGCACTGCACAACACTAACCTCAATAACTATAAACGTCTATGGACTGTGTCTGTGGTTGCACTAAGTAGTTTGTTTTTCGCACTAGTATGATTACCTAGTATTACAGTTATTAATTCATTAAAATGTTTGATTATTAGATATCATCTGCAGTTAGGAAGGACATTCTTGTGATTGAGGCAGTGCAGCGTAGGTTCACGAGATTGATCCCTGGGATGGTGGGACTGCCATATGAGGAAAGATTGAAAAGACTAGGCTTGTATTCACTGGAGTTTAGAAGGATGAGGGGGGATCTTATAGAAACATTTAAAATTACAAAAGTACTGGACTAGCTAGATGCGGGAAAAATGTTCCCAATTTTGGGCGAGTCCAGAACCAGGGGCCACTGTCTTAGAATCAAGGGGAGGCCATTTAAGACTGAGGTGAGAAAAAACGTTTTCACCCAGAGAGTTGTGAATTTGTGGAATTCCCTGCCACAGAGGGCAGTGGAGGCCAAATCACTGGATGGATTTAAGAGAGAGTTAGATAGAGCTCTAGGGGCTAGTGGAATCAAGGGATATGGGGAGAAGGCAGGCACGGGTTATTGATTGGGGACGATGAGCCATGATCACAATGAATGGCGGTGCTGGCTTGAAGGGCCGAATGGCCTCCTCCTGCGTGTTCTTCTATGTTTATTGCATTTATGGGCCGATTAAGCTGGAACAAGTAAGAATGTCGTTGTTCCATTATCGCTACATGTGACATTTAAACAACCTTGACGCTCTTGATTCTGTCAACAAGTCTGCCAGCAGTGATGGTCACTTGTCAGCCTCCTGTGGCTTGAATGTGCTCCATTATTTCTTCTCGTTATACCGGGTAGATTGAAAAGTTGGTTCACTGGTGATGTGTTAAGCCTGGCCATCGAGCGCGAGTGTTGGAGTAACACAGCCGTGTACCATGCTGCTGGGTGAGTGCAGTGTCACCTTTATCATTAGGATTTCTTTCTGTGCTTGCAGAGTTTCAGATTTGGAGCTGAGATCGCTTACGTTGCAGCAACAATTTTGGACGTGTGCAAACGAGTCAAAGACAAGACCTTGGTCGGTGGAAGTCAAGATGGTAAATGGCGAGGAGACTTTTTTTGAGACCGGGGGAGTGATGTGTGAGTGGTGTGAGTGTGGGTTGGTGCCTGTAAGTCAATATCATGTGAGTGCATTGAGTGGGTGGATATGTGGTGGTGTGGCAGGTTGCTGTGTGGAGCCACGAGGAAGAAGGGTGAAGGGGATGGAGGTTACTCAAATCTTATACTTGGTGAGGCGTTGTTTGCCTTGCTCTTTCCATCGGCTTCTCCCTGTTGCTACTTTCGTGCTCTAGAGACACTAGTTGAAACGTTCAATCTTTTCACTAGTTGAAAGCGCAAGGGGTGGCACGGTGGCGCAGCGGTAGAGTTGCTGCCTCACAGCGCCAGAGACCTGGGTTCGATCCTGACCACGGGTGCTGTCTGGACGGAGTTTTACGTTCTCCCCGTGACCTGCGTGGGCTTTCTGCGGGTGCCGTTTCCTCCCACACTACAAAGACGTGCAGGTTTGTTGGTTAATTGGCTTTGGTAAATCGCCTATAGTGTGTAGGATAGTGTTAGTGTGTGGGGATCGCTGGTTGGCGCGCAACCCGATGCTACGCTGGGCCTGTTTCCACGTTGTATCTCTAAACTAAACCCCTTGACCTGAACAGAGAGTTGGCTCGGTACTGATTTCCCAAACGCAACAAAACTACAAGAAGCTTCAGGTTGATGCCTACAATAATCCTGCAACCTCCTCATTACAGATAACACCAGCGGAAGGCCAGTTGGCCAGGTGGCAATTCTGTGCAGGACCACTGCTGCTGTCTTCGACGAGGCTGTGCGTATTGTTACCAGCGACAATCCGAACAAAATATATTTAATCGGAGTGAGTACCTTTGTGCTGGTGCACGTTTCAGCTTCTGTGTCGGATGCACTGCTCACTTGACCAATGATTACAAGGTTGCTTTGTGTTCACGGCATGTCTTCAACCCTTCCTCTCCTTAGGGACTTGATAAGTTTGGAATGGACACAATGCTGGATATCCAGATGCTGATGATCACGGAGACGGAACAAGCAGCCGGTGAGATTAGCTTTAATTACCTAATTCAATCTTTTCTACGTTCCTGATAAAAATTATGCCAAAGACTTATCTTTTCTGACTATATTCTTCTTTTAAGACTGTGACCCCTAGTTCAAAATCCCCAGCCTGGGGAAAATTGATTCCACATATAGCCAGATCAAGTTCTGAAACTCCGTGAATTTATAAAAGCTTTATGGATGTTAGGATTAATACCAATCCACAAAACTGCACCTGTACTTTTTCCACATATTCCCTGATCTTCCAAAAATTAATATACATCCTCTATCAATACTTTACAAGGATGTTGCCATGACTAGCGGGTCTGAGCTGTAGGCAGAGGTTGAGTAGGCTGGGACTCTATTCCTTGGAGCGCAGGAGGATGAGGGGTGATCTTATAGAGGTGTACAAGATAAAGAGAGGAATAGATTGAGTAGATACACAATTTTGCTTGCCCAGAGTAGGGGAATCGAGGACCAGAGGACATAGGTTTAAGGCGGAGGGGAAAAGATTTAATTGGAATCTGAGGGGCAATCTTTTCACACAAAAGGGTGGTGGGTATATGGAACAAGCTGCCAGAGGAGGTAGTTGAGGCTGGGACTATCCCAACGTTTAAGAAGCAGTTAGACAGGAACATGGCTCGGACAGGTTTGGAGGGATGTGGGCCAAATGCAGGCAGGTGGGAATGGTGTAGCTGGGACATGTTGGCCGGTGTGGGCAGGTTGGGCCAAAGGGCCTGTTTCCAGACTGTATCACTCTGTGACTAAATACCTTCAGCAATCAAATCACCATAACTGGATGGAAAAGCCCAGGAGTTCACCACCCTCTGCAAGAAGAAATTCCTCCATATCTCAGTAACAAAGTGATATTCGTGGGGAAGTGTGTCTGAAATGAATCTGGATTCCTGAGGGATCAAACTGAAGTTTAAAGCAAAACACAGAGTTAGAAAGAAGGAAACAAAGACTTGTTTAAACAAGGAACTGAGATGCTGTTTTCTTTGGAAAGACACAAACTGTTGGGGTAACTCAGCGGGTCAGGCAACATCTTTGGAGAACATATGTAAGAAGGAACTGCAGATGCTGGTTTACATTGAAGATAGACACAAACTGCTGGAGTAACTCAGCGGGACAGGCAGCATCTCTGGAGAGAAGGAATGGGTGACGTTTCTGAAGAAGGGTCTCGACCGGAAACATCACCCATTCCTTCCCTCCAGAGATGCTGCCTGTCCCGCTGAGTTTCTTCAGGAGAACGTAGATAGGTTTCGTTTAGAGATACAGCGTGGACACAAGCCCTTCAGCCCAGCGAGTCCGCGCTGACCACCCATCACTCCGTACAGTAGTTCTATCCTACACACTAGGGACAATTTGCAATATCCCATTAACCTACAAACCCGCAATCTTTGGAATGTGGTCACAGGGAGAACGTGTAAACTTGGTACAGACAGCACCCATAGTCAAGATTGAACCCGGATGTCTGGCGCTGTAAGGCAGCAACTCTACCACTAGGCCACCGTGCCGCCACAAGTGATGCTTTGGGTTGGGTTGGGTTGGGTTGGGTCTCTTCTTCAGACTGATCCTGCGGGGGAAGCAGAGGAGCAGCAGGACAAAACCTGGAAGGTAGTAGGTGGATACAGGTGAGGGGAATATTTGAGAGGCGGATGAACTAGGAAGAGAGATGGGTGGGGATGAGGAGGAGGAGACACTCAGTTACTCTCGTGCTGAGCTGCTCCAGTTCTTTGTGTCTTTTTTTTTCATCCAGCACTTTATGTTTTGCTCAAGATTCCAGCACCTGCAGTTTCTGGTCTCACCTTCTTAATACGAGGTTTCCTCATGCAGTCTCTTTCACCTGCACCAGGTTCCTTCACCATCGGTTCTGGTCATTTCCTTTACTCCTGGACAGATCCTTGCTATCATTGTGTAGGACGCCTGAAAACATGTGTCTGAAGGAACGTCTCGACCCGAAACGTCACCCATTCCCTCTCCCCAGAGATGCTGCCTGTCCTGCTGAGTTACCCCAGCATTTTGTGTCTATCCTTGCTACCTTTGTTAAGTTTGTGGCATTGCGAGCTGAAATGGGATATGTCTGTGGGGAATAATAGCCACGGCGATCTCTTCTCTTGGAAAGGCCTTGCAATCCGGGATCCGCTGATCCGGCTGTTTGAACGTAAAGGGGGTTTTCGTGGATTGAGAAACTACGCGGTGCAGGTTGGAGACTCCGAGCTAGAGGAGAGGATCGCAGTTGTGGAGAAGTACGGTCTGGAACTTCCATCGCTCGTGGAGAAAATCACCAACCAATGCGTCAACTGCACGACATTTGCAAGTAAGACAGCCACTGCCTCCTCTTGCAGTGACATCTAATCCTCTTTGTCAATGTGCTCCCCTCCTTTTCTCCCCAAATTCCTCTGTTTTGAGTGTCCAACAGACATCCAAAATGCTTCCGTGACCAAACAGATTTTTGTTTTAGTTCAGAGATACAGCGCGGAAACAGGCCCTTCGGCCCACCGACCTGCTGTGCCACTGTGTCGCGCCAATGTTTGGAGTTCCAAGGTTATTTTCATTCTCTTACCTTGCCGGAGATGCGATTGTTTTCCGGATCGTATCTCCGCTCGCTCTGCGGCCTAACATCGTGGAGCTGGAGGCCTTGCTCGGGACTGACTTTGAGCCCCACCGGTGCCGATCCCTTGCCTGGGATCGATGCTCCAACTGCGGCCTGCGGACTTTAACATCAAGGAGCTCGCAGTCTCGGGAGAGACCAAGTCGAGAAGCTCCAAAACCGCACAAAGTTCGACTAGCTAGTTCGACCCGAGGTAGATCGCCTGGCGCGGGGAAGCTGATATTTTCCCCCCCCCCCCCCCGCCGAGGCCCGCCGCCAGCTACGGGAGTAAGATCATAGAAACATAGAAACATAGAAAATAGGTGCAGGAGTAGGCCATTTGGCCCTTCGAGCCTGCACCGCCATTCAATATGATCATGGCTGATCATCCAACTCGGTATCCTGTACCTGCCTTCTCTCCATACCCCCTGATCCCTTTAGCCACAAGGGCCACATCTAACTCCCTCTTAAATATAGCCAATGAACTGGCCTCAACTACCTTCTGTGACAGAGAATTCCAGAGACTCACCACTCTCTGTGAAAAATGTTTTCCTCATCTCGGTCCTAAAGGAATTCCCCCTTATCATCCCATCAACGGAAAGTTAGAGGCCCCCGAACGCTGGAGGACAAAGAAGGGAAGAGATTTAACTTTTTTTCGCCTTCCATCACAGTGAGGAATGTGGAGGAGTCACTGTGGTGGATGTTTATGTTAAAATGTATTTTGTGTGTTCTGTTGCCTTTTATTAGTATGACTGCATGGCAAATGAAATTCCTCGTATGTTGCAAAATATACCTGGCTAATAAAGTGAGTGTGTATGAGTAGATGTTAACCTTTCCTTTTTATGACCTTTAACTGTCCCTTTGGTTCTTCTAAAGATGTGATTCTGGGGACGGTACACAAAGCAAAAGGATCTGAGTTTGAGACGGTGCAGATAGCTGAAGACCTTATAAAACTTCCAGGCTTTCGACATAACCCTCACGTTCTTTCAGGGTTCAGGATAGGCAAGTATTTTTCCGCTCTTTTTTTAAAATCTAAAAGGCATGCCATCTAAAAGTAGGATAACACGCAACCGTTTCTCACTCCCTCCTCTCTCCTCGACTAGCTTGTCCAAAATACCATTTGTGCGTGAGGTTTGCTAGCGAGACACTGAAATGTATTCAATAATACAGGCATTATACCCAAGGCCTTATTGCCAGCGTGCACAAATAATGACCACAAATTGCTACTTCTCCAAGACATTTTTTAATTAATGCTTCATCCAGCTCAATCAAACTGTTAAACCCCTGTCCCACGGTACGAGTTCATTCCAAGAGTTTGCCCTGATTCGAACTCGGAGATTTACGGTAATGGCCACTTGTCGGTACTCAGGGCTCTCGTGGACATTTTTCATCATGTTGAAAAATCTTCACGAGTCTTCCCGTGCTTACCTGCCGTTAGCGAGATTCCCGAGTACCTGCCATTAGGGCTAAGAGACGTCCCCGAGCTCCGACGTACCCGCTACGTTCATTCTCCGTGCTTACCACGAGTTTGATTTTATTAAAAATCGGGAGAGCTCTTGGAATGAATTCACACTGTGGGACAGGGCTATAAGATTCAGAAAAGACCATTTATCTGACCCTTGAGCTTACTGAAGCTGAGACATTTCAGGACCACGTGAGCTGATCCATGTACCCCTGCACAAGGCCAGCAGAATAATCAAGAACGAGCCGTACTCTAGTCACCTCCTCTTCTCCCCTCTCCCACCGGGCAAAAGGTACAGAAGTGTGAAGATGCGCACCTCCAGATTCAGGTACAGTTTCTTCCCGGCAGTTATCAGACAACAGAACCATCCTAATAACAACTAGAGAGCAGTCCTGAACTATGAAGGTAGACTCAAAATGCTGGAGTAACTCAGCGGGTGAGGCAGCATCTCTCGAGAGAAGGAATGGGCGATGAATGGTCGAGACCCTTCTTCAGACTAATGTCGGGGGAGGGGGAGGGGGCGGCACAACGATAGAATGTAGTCGGAGACAGTAAGACCAATGTGAGAACCGGGAAGGGGGAGGGAATGGAGAGAGAAAGCAAGGGCTATCTGAAGTTAGAGAAGTCAATGTTCTCTGGGGTGTAAACTACCCAAGCGAAATATGAGATGCTGTTCCTCCAATTTGCGCTGGGCCTCACTGATAATGGAGGAGGCCAGGATAGAAAGGTCAGATTGGGAATGGGAGGGGGAGTTGAAGTGCTGAGCAACCGGGAGATCAGGTAGGTTAAGATGGACTGAGCGGAGGCGTTCAGTGAAATGATCGCCGAGCCTGCGCTTGGTCTCGCCGATGTAGAGAAGTTGACAACTGGAACAACAGATACAGTAGGTGAGGTTGGAGGAGGTGCAAGTGAACCTCTGCCTCACCTGACTGGAAAGTCTGTTTGGGTCCTTGGATGGTGTCGAGGGGGGAGATAAAGGGGTAGGTGTTGCATCTTCTGCAGTGTTGCAGGGGAAAGTACCTAGGGAGGGAGTCTTTTGGGTGGGAAGGGATAAGTTAACTAGGGAGTTGCGGAGGGAACGGTCTCTGCGGAAAGCAGAAAGGGGTGGAGATGGCATGATGTGGCCAGTAGTTGGATCCCGTTGGAGGTGGCGAAAATAGTCCATCATTCTAAAAAATGTGAAACTCTTCAGATGTCAGATGACACTAATTGACGTGTCATTAGTTTAATTTCGAGAGACAGCGTGGAAACGGGCCCTTCGGCCCACTGTGTCCGCGCCGGCCAGCGATCACCCTTACACTAGCTCTATCCCACACACGAGGGACAATTTACAGAGGCCAATTAACTTACAAACCTGTATGTCTTTGGATTGTGGGAGGAAACCAGAGCACCCGGAGGAAACCCACGCGGTCACGGGGAGAACATGCAAACTCCGCACAGACTGCACCCGCGGTCAGAATCGAACCCGGGCCTCTGGCGCTGTAAGGCAGCAACTACCGCTGCACCGCTGTGCCGTCCAAAATTAATTTATTGAATGTTATGTATCTTTGTGTATCGTGTTACAGGACAGTTAAACTCCTGCATGTAATTGTTCTGTATTCGGTACAAATTACCATTAGACACTCTTGACTCTTCACCATTATTTGTTGCCTTGTGATATCACGGTATTGATGCAAATTCCACCTCTATCCCCAGAATCAGTCCCAGATGTCAATTGGAACTTGCTTTACATTGCCGTGACCCGGGCGAAGAGACGTCTCGTGATGAGCAGGTCCTTGGAATATCTCCTCTCCTTCGCCAATGTGAGTAGGATTGTTAACGTGTTTCAGTCTTCCCCTTGCCCACTGAGTAAGAGCATCGAGGGCGGCACGGTGGCGCAGCGGTAGAGTTGCTGCCTCACAGCGCCAGAGACCCAGGTTCGATCCTGACTACGGGCGCTCTCTGTACGGAGCACCTGCTGTTACCCTGGGTTGTAACAAGCAACTGTTCCCGCTATCTAGATCAAATGACTTATCCACGTCATGCAATTAATTTGTATGTTACAACCCAGTTTCAATTGTAACAATGTAACCTCGGGCGCTGCCTGTGTAGAGTTTGCATGTTCTCTTCCTTCTCCTCCGGGGGCTCTGTGTAAAAGAAACTTGCCCTGCACTTCTCCTTTAAACTTTACCCCTCACATCTTAAAGCTAGACCCTCTACTCTATCTGCTCCTGGGAAAAAAACATTCTGACTGTCTTCCCTTATCTTTGTCTCTCATAATATTGTAAACTGCTATCAGGTCTTTCACCACACTTCAGACACACTTTCCTCGACCCTGAATGATTGATTGTTTGTGCAGCAAAACTCAAACAGTCTGGCATCCGACCATTTGGAAATCAAGAGGGCAGCACGATGGCGCAGAGGTAGAGTTGCTGCCTTGCAGCGCCGGAGACCCGGGTTCGATCCTGACTACGGGTGCTTGTCTGTACGGAGTTTGTACGTTCTCCCCGTGACCGTGTGGGTTTTCTCCGAGATCTTCGGTTTCCTCCCACACTCCAAACACGTGCGGGTTTGTAGATGAATTGGCTTTGTGTAAGTGTAAATTGTCCCTAGTGCATGTAGGATGGTGTTAATATGCAGGGATCACTGGTCGGTGCGTACACGGTGGGCCGAAGGGCCTGTTTCTGTGCTGCATCTCTAAACTAAACTAAACTTTCATTGATAGTCGTGTCTCCTTCTTGCCTGAGTTGAGCATGCCTTTGGAAATCAGTCACATGTTCTCAGATGTTTCCTGCACTCCCTTCCACCTGTGGGTGCTCCGGTTCCTGTGTTCCCTCCTCCCACACTCAGGTCTCCGCACTCCACCCCCCCCCCCCCCCCCCCCCCCCCCGGCCAAGGCTCCACTTCCCAGTCTATTGTTCATCCTTCCGTGATCCCATTCCCCACATTCCCTTTAAACTGATCAGAATCCTCTTTCTCACACTCCCTGTGAACTTACAACATACACAGGCAAATATATTTTCAGGCAACATAGCATTTAAAAAAATAAATTAAAATGAGTTAGTGTATTAATATGAACTAACTTTCATTAGTCTGGAAAATCTGCCAATCCTGTGCCAAATTATCATTGTTAATGTAAAATCTCCTAAAGTGATTCATCAGAGCATTAATAATCATAATTTGGCACCCGCAGTGCATAAGGACATATGATGATAGAAGGGTTTGATAATTTTTAGGGAGTATCTTAAAAGAATTAGGGAGGGAATGTCTGCACCTAAAGCAAAAGCAGCTGAAGACAAGGCTGTAGTTTAAGGGAGTGTTTAGTTTTAGTTTAGTTTAGAGATACAGCGTGGAAACAGGCCCTTTTTGCCCACCGAGTCCACACCAACTAGCGATCCCTGCACATTAACGCTATCTTACACGCACATTAGGGACAATTTACAATTTTTACCAAGCCAATTAACCTACAAACCTGTACATCTTTGGAGTGTGGGAGGAAACCGTAGCTCTTGGGGAAAACCCACGGAGGTCACGGGGAGAACGTGCAAACACTGTACAGACAGCGCCCGTAGTCAGGATCGAATCCTGGTCTCTGGCGACATAATCAGAATCAGAATCACACTTTTTTCGCCAAGTAATTTTGGCAACATACGAGGGATTTCACTGGCCAGGTCAGTCATACAATTAAAAGCAACAGATCACTCAAAAAAACACATTTTAACATGAACATCCACCACAGTGACTCCTACACATTCCTCACTGTGATGGAAGGGAAAATAAAGTTCAAGTCTCTTCCTTTTCTTCTTCCTCGGTCGGGGGCCTCGAGCCCCCGTTGACGGGATGATCTTAACTCCCGTAGCCGGCGACGTTCGGGCCCTCCGCGTTGAGGTGATCAGCTCCTGCATCGGGGGGTTGTCAGCTCCCCCCACGCCGGGCGATCGAACCTCGCGTCGGGGCTGGATGAACCTTCCGCGACGTTGGAGCTCCCGACTAGCCTCACCCGAGACTGCGAGCCCTTGATGGTGATTCCGCAGTGGTCGCAGTGGGAGCGATCCCAGGCAAGGTCCGCGCCCTGCGGTGGGGCTCACGACAGTCCAAGGAGGCTTCCAGCTCCATCGATGGTAGGCCGCAGAGCCCGGAGAATGTGATCCGAAAAATCTCCGGGAAGGTAAGAGCTTGAAAAAAGGTCTCCCCCGATCCCCTCCCCCCCTCCCCCCCTCTCCCCACATAAAACAAACCGAAGAACATTAAAACAAACTTTTAACGCACTAAAAAATAACAAAAAGAAAGAAAATACAAACAGACTGCCGGCAGGGCTGCCATCTCCCCAACGCAGCAACTCTACCACTGCACCATCGTGTCGCCCTTGACAGAAATCAAAAATGGTCAGGAGGCCAGGAATGGGGAAGAGTAATGTATTTGAGGGTCCCCATTGTAGGAGCCCTTTGTTAATGAATGATAACAACTGTAAACAACTATCTGTATGCCCGTGCCGTTCACGTTCCCTTGTCGAATGGTCAGGGACAAGCTCCAAAGCTGATCAGCATCATTCAGGGCAGTACAGTACTTCCACTGGGGAATGTGGCCCAGCTGCTCTGGTAGAATGGCATTGATAGCTGGCTCGGCCTGCCCACCTGCTTACAAAATTGTCCTTAATGTTTAGAAGTTTGTAAAGGAGTCTGAAAATCACTTGGCACCTGAATAAAAACTATTTTTCTTTTAAAAAAAATAAGATGGAAAAAAGATGCTTGAAGTAAGATGGACACAAAAAAGCTGGAGTAACTCAGTGGGACAGGCAGCAATTCTGGGGAAAAGTAATAGGTGACGTTTCAGGTCGAGACCCTTCTTGAGACTTGAAATCATCTCTGCGCCCAGTCCCTTTGCTCACCCAAAGGCTTTTAGAGAAACAACCTTCACGTGATCCCCCCTGTTTCGACGAATGCAATCAACCTGGCGTGCACATAAGATCAAACAGAACAAGTTGTCTTACAACTTTAGGCTGTGCACGCCATACGCAAGAAGAAGATGAGAAACATAATGGGACAGATTCTCAAGGACTTGCCAGCTTAAGCCCACAACCAACTAGGGCCTTCCTAAGGGAAGGCTGGAGCCCAACCCTTTGCTCAGTGGACTTTGGCTTCAAGTAACCTGCAGAAGACAAGGTTCAGAGGTACATCAGCTAGGTGCGGGTTATTAGGACTAGCTTAGATGGGCATCTTGGTTGGAACGGATAGGAATGTAGCATGACTCTAAGACTCTCCGTTAATAGTTAAAGCACTGTATCGAAAGGGTGGTCTCAGCCCGAAACGTCGCCTGTCCATTTCCCTCCACAGATGTGTAAGAAGGAACTGCCGATGCTAGTTTAAACTGACGATGGACACAAAAAGCTGAGTAACTCAGCGGGATAGGCAGCATCTCTGGAGAGAAGGAATGGGTGAAGAAGGGTTTCTGAAGAAGGGTCTCGACCCGAAACGTCACCCATTTGTTCTCTCCAGACTTGCTGCCTGTCCACTGAGTTACTCCAGCATTTTGTTTTCACCCAACAAACAACTAACATTGGCTTGTTTCCTCTATCATCATTACTTTTTTGCATCTCTTTCATTCATTGTTGTTTATCTGTCTACATCATCGACTTCATCATCGACTACATCTCTCGTAACTTCCCTTATCCTTAACTAGTCTGAAGAAGGGTCTCGACCCGATGCAGCCTGTCCCGCTGAGTTACTCCAGCATTTTGTGTCCCTCCACAGATGATTCCCGACCCGCTGAGTTCCTCCGGCATCGTGTTTCTTGCTTTTTATAATCAAATCCTGACAATGCAGTTGGTTCCACTCATTAATCGTTTCTTAGCCCTGCCCTGCCATTAGTTTAATTAATCCGTTGCTCATCCCGGCCCGGTACATTGTGCAACTGGGTTGCAAATCAGACAGGGTCTTTACAAAAATCACCAGGTTTGTGAACCTTCCAGTGAGAATGAGAACACTACCTTGGTTAAGGCACTTAGGGAAATCTTAAGATCATGAAAAGTGCTTTCTTTACTTGCGATTGTCCTTGCGATTCTGAGGAAGATCAAAAAGGATCTGGTCAGCTTTCCTCCTAAAGGGACTGTCCCACTTGGGTGACCTAATTGGCCCGTTTAGGAGTGTTTGAAAAACTGACATGTTGAAGACCTCCTTCGACTATGTAGAAGACCACCTTCGACCTTCGACTATGTTGAAGACTAGCTACGATTAACTTCGGGAAAATTGGACACCGAATAGTGGAGAGTGAAGACGACCTCCCTTCGACTATGATGAAGACTATGTACGACTACCCTCGATTACCTACAACTAACATGCCGACCTACTACGACTAAACATACGAGTAAAAAAAGTATCGATTTTTTCCATGGCGACCTTTTTTTACTCGCAGGCATTTTTCAACATGTTAAAAAAATGCCGCAACCTAGCTGAGGCCTTAAGTACACGGAGACCACTCTCGAGCATGAAGGAGAGTTACAGAGACCTCCTACGACCTCGTGTCGACCATGCTGCGAGTATGAGTCGAGGGCAAACTCGCCAGAACTCGCGGATTAGGTCGCCCAAGTGGGACAACCCCTTAAGCGATGTAGGGATCAGCTAGATTTTGTATTTGCTGGTGCTTTGCCACAACATTCCAACTGGATTTAGCCATGAAGGCTGTGGCGTGTTACATCAGAAATGGGACTCATAAAAGATGAGAACAGCATAAATCCTGTTCTCATCTTTTAACGTGACAAAATAGTTTACCTGTTTACATCCCGCTCAGAATGTCTGCACCCACGCAAACATCGATGTGAAGTGTTCAGCATGCTGTTGACCTGTGTGGTCCATTCCTCGCTGTTGAGAGAGGGCAAGCTGAACAAGATGACGTGAGTTTATCAAGAGAGACACAAAATGCTGGAGCAACTCAGCGAGACAGGCAGCATCTCTGTTTAGAAGGAATGGGTAACATTTTGGGTCGAGACCCTTCTATCGGACAGTAAGTCAGGCGAGAGGGAGACGCAGAGATAAGGAAGCGTAAGGTGTGAAAGAGACATCAAAGGGGACGAAGGTCAAGGAATATGTAGAATGGATAATTGTTAACTAGGGGAAGGTGACAATGAAGCATACAAAAGATAAAAAAAGACTTTTATGCCGGAGAACTAAGATGGGGGAGGGATGGAAATCAAGGGTTACTTGAAGATAGAGAAGTATAATATTCATACCGCTGGGGTGTAAGCTGCCCAAACTAAATATGAGGTGCTGTTCCTCCAATTTGCGTTGGGCCTCACTCTGACAGTGGAGGAGGCCCAGCATGAACTTTATCGATGTCAGCGTCACTTTAGGTTTGGAGTTGTAGCTCGCCACTAAAACCTGTTTCACCTCAACGTTGCAGGAATACTTTCTGAAGCCCGTGTTAACCGCCAAGCTGCTTGGAAAGGGGTTACCTCCTAAATGCCATGTCAGCGGATGCTTGAATCGCATTACCAGTGAAGCAGTGTTAACCATGAAGAAAGCATCAAGTCCGCAGGTAATTACCTTCACAAATTCAAGTGATAGGATCAGAATGAGGCCATTCGGCCCATCAAATCTACTCCGCCATTCAATCATGACTGATCTGTCTTTCCCCCTCAACCCCATTCTCCTGCCTTCTTCCCATAAACCCTGACACCATGTGGTCCAAGACATTTGATAGGTATCATTGAAAGAATAACTATTGGCGAGGGTATCGATTTTTTTATTTTATTATATTGGGACCGAGATACTGTGGGAAACACTGTTTGGCCTGCTTTCCAGGCTAATCATTGCTCTCGTGTGGAACCATGCGAAAGAAGATTTGTGCGCTGTGTCTCACTCAGTCCATGTAACAATACAAAAAGTGTTGGAGTCATAGAGTTGTATAGCACGGAAACAGGCCCTTCGGCCCAACTTCCCCATGCCAATCATAATGCCCCATCTACACAACTCCAACCTGCCTGAGTTTGGCCCATATCCCTCTAAGCCTTTCCTCCCCATGCTCCTGTCCAAATGTCTTTTTGACAGTCCTCTGTCAGCCCACTGCACCCTAAACCCACCACCCCAATCATGAACTGTGTCCTCTTCTCCAAACATAGCCACCCCACCCTGCGTTTCAGCCCACCAGCCCGTCGGTGAAATTAGTTATCCCCCTTATCTGTCAAACTGTGATATTTCCATGCAACTGTGGAGACCATATTATTGTATGGGTGTGAGGCATGGACTGTCACTTGAGCACTGTCCAAGTCTCTCGATGGTACCAACACCCGAATGTTCAGAAAAGTTCAAAATGTCAGTTGGAGGGACCACATCACCAACGCCCACTCTATGGGGAGATTCCACCTCTGACCAAGAAGATCAGGTGGAGAAGGATGAGGCTCTCTGGTCACTGCCAACGCCACCCAGAAACACCAAGGTTGTGCAGTAGGGACCCACCCATGGAAGACGTGACCCGGGACGGCCAATCATGACAATGCTGAAGACGTTGATGGAAGACGTATGTGCAGAGACAAAAGAGGAGCTTGCCAGCTGCATGGAGGACGGAGATGTGTGGCGCGTCCGTCACCGTGCCCGTCGGAAACCAGCGCCACTGCATCGCTAATGGTTTCAACGATGATGTTATGTTATGTTCCGTGTCGCAGTCAGAGTCATCGATTGATACATCGTGGAAACAGGCCCTTTAGCCCAACTTGTTCGCACTGGCCAACATGTCCCAGCTACACTAGTCCCACCTGCCTGCGTTTGAACAATATCCCTCCAAACCTGTCGTGCCCATGTACCTGTCCCAACCGTTTCCTAAACGTTGGGATAGTCCCAGCCTCAACTATCTCCTCTGGCAGCTCGTTCCATGCACCCACCACCCTTTGTGTGAACAAGTTCCCCCTCAGATTCCTGTTAATGCTGATGCAAAGCTGTGCATTGCCAGGATGCATTGCCGTGTGGTGAGTGGTATTGCAGTAGGCCTGGTGGAAGCGCAGCCTGTGAGCAAAATGTCATAGCCTGCAGGGGAGTACAGCGGATAGTGGCACAAAAGGGTGAGAATATAATAGTGATGCGGCGGTAGAGTTGCTGCCTCTCAGCACCAGTGACCCGGGTGACTACGGCTGCTGTCTGTACAGAGTTTATACGTTCTCCCCTCGACCACGTGGGTTTTCTCCAGGTGCGCCGGTTTCCTCCCACATCCCAAAGAGATAGGGGTCTGTAGGTTAATTGGCTTCAGTAATAATTGTAGATCCGCACTATATCTCTAATGTCTATTATTACCTTTGCATTTTATTACTCTGCATTGTTTATGAGTTTATCCTCTTTTTTTTTTCTGATTGGCTTCTGATCTCGGGCAGTATGGACCAAACGTGGACGGCCCTCTCTGTTACGCATGCACGAGGCTGCGGACTGGTCCACTAATCCATCTGCTGGCATCTCCACAACTGGTCAGGACAGGCGTTAGAACAGTCGTGAGGGGCCGTGACCCCCCTTGAAGTATCCTGGAGATGGGAGAGGGTTCAGCGGTGAAAACCCCGAGGGCGTTTAATCATGCGGAAGAGACTGGAAGAGTCGGAGGTATTTCCTCCTGCACGGACCATCAGGAATGGTGTTGATTCTGATGTTCTCAGACAACCTGTTTATGCAGATGTATATCTACACCGATTCATCATTTGAAAACTTGGAAGGCATCTGTGGTATTATTTAAAATGCAAATACAGCAAACCTTCACTATAACAGACTATAATTGGCATCAAACATTTATCCTCTAGCGATTGGTTGAGAGAGCGTCACGTGATTTCATATATTTTCAGCTATTTCAATGTTGGCATGTTGACACTCCACGATTTACTATTTGCAAAATGACATCACTTTTGACGACATTTGCCAATAGTATGTGCTATGTGGGGAAATGATATCACAGCTTACTCGGGAGTATAGCGCGCGATGTAAAATTTGTAAACAAGTTCAATCGCTGCTCGATACGAAGATGGGCGGCGTCCAGTACTAGGCGATTTGGTCAGTTTACTGACGAAGATTTGGATGACTTTATTACTTCAGTGGATAGTGAAAACACGCAAAAACAAATCAAATATGGATTGTCAGTTTTTTCGGCAATTTTGTTCGGAGGTGGGAGTGAAAAATTGAGCAGATTTTAGGCCTCGAAGACCTTGATGGAATCTTGTCACAGTTCACGCTGAGCGCGAAACAAGAAGGGAGAGCTGTACACGAAGAAGTCAATGCAAGCGATTCGGTTTTGCGCTTCAACGCCATTTTTGAAAACCAGAGGAGTGGACATTGTGAAAGGTGAGCAATTTTCTCGTTCTAACAAGACTTTAAGGCTCTTCTTGTAAAACTGAAGACCAGCGGTAAGGCCAATGTAAAGCATCACCCCCCTATCACAAATGATGATATGGCACTTATCCAAGCCAGTCTCAATTTAGACACGGCTGTTGGTCTGCAAAGAAAGGTGTTTCTAGATAACAATGATACTTTGCAAACCGTGGAATGGAAAATGTGAGACAGATGAAAGGTGAGGATTTTGTTCTTCATGTGGAAGGTGACATTGAATACTACACTCTTCGTGACATGCATACTAAAAACCACAAACTGAGGAAGAGAAAGTCAAGGGGGACAAATGCATGCTCTCAAAGGAAACCCAAGGTGCCCTGTTATGAACATGAAAAATTACTTATCCAAATTAAACCCTCTCTGTGAGTGGATGTGGCAGAGGCCAAAACAGACTGTTTCTGTTGAAGATGGAGTGTGGTAACGCCAATTCACCTTTGGGGAAATGGACTCTCGCCAACATGACAAGTGTCATCTGTGAACTGCTGGTTGGTTCAAGGATTTCATTGAATTTGGATGGAAAATTTGAGCACAAGACTAAAAGAGATTTAAGGTAAGCAATTATTCTTGTTTAAATGTTTGATGCCAAATATAAAACAAATATCCTTGGCCTTATTTCGAGTTTCTGGTTAAACTATTGGCCTCGGTGCCTCCAAAATAGTACTCTACACTTCGGGCTGCGCCCCTCAGTGAATAGTACTATTTGGAGGCACCTCTGCCCATAGTTTAACCAGAACTCTCAAGGCCAAGTAATATTTGTATACTATATGGGAAACATAGAAAATAGGTGCAGGTGTAGGCCATTCGGCACTTCGAGCCAGCACCGCCATTCAATATGATCATGGCTGATCATCCAAAATCAGTACCCCGTTCCTGCTTTCTCCCCATATCCCTTGATTTTGTTATCCCTAAGAGCCACAGAGCCCTCCATAATGTTTGGGTCAAAGACCCATCATTTATTTATTTGCCTCTGTACTCCACAATGTGAGATTTGTAATAGAAAAAACTCGAATGTAGTTAAAGTGCACATTGTCAAATTTTAATAAAGGCAATTTTTATACATTTTGGTTTCACCATGTAGAAACTACAACTGTGTTTAGACATAGCCCCCCCCATTTCAGGGACACATGGCTTCACAGGTGTTTGTAATTGCTCAGGTGTGTTTAATGCAGGTATAAGAGAGCTCTCAGCACCTAATCTTTCCTCCAGTCTTTCCATCACCTTTGGAAACTTGTATTGCTGTTTATCAACATGAGGACCAAAGTTGTGCCAATTAAAGTTAAAGAAGCCATTATGAGACTGAGAAACAAGACTAAAACTGTTAGAGACATCAGCCAAACCTTAGGCTTCCCAAAATCGACTGTTTGGAACATCATTAAGAAGAAACAGAGCACTGGTAAGCTTACTAATTGCAAAGGGACTGGCAGGCCAAGGAAGACCTCCACAGCTGATGATAGAAGAATTATCTCTATAATTAAGAAAAATCCCCAAACACCTGTCAGATCAGACAAATCAGTCAATGAATGTCTGTGGCAGGGTTTATTGCATATATATATATATTTTTTTTAATTTCTTGATGTGGTAAAAACATTATTAATGCAGTAGACCTTAGTTTTTACAGACCTCTTTATAACGCATTTTGCAAACCAATTGTTTGCATTTAATGATTTACATCAGATTTACATGAAAGAATTCTGTTTAATTTATGTCAAAAGTCAAAAGAGAGTCAAAAGAGTTTATTGTCATGTGTCCCTGACAGGACAATGAAATTCTTTCTTTGCATAGCACAACAGAACATTGTAGGCATTGACTACAATTATATACTTAAATACACACATTAATTAATCAATTAAAAAAGTGCAAATAACAGATGGAGGGGTATTAATGTTCACAGTTTTGTCCGAGCCAAGTTTAATAGCCTGATGGCTGTGGGGAAGTAGCTATTCCTGAACCGGGTCGTTGCAGTTCTCAGGCTCCTGTACCTTCTACCCGAAGGTAGCAGGGAGATGACTGTGTGGCCAGGGTGGTGTGGGTCCTTGATGATGCTGCCAGCCTTTTTGAGGCAGCAACTGTGGTAGATCCCCTCGATGGAAGGAAGGTCAGAGCCATGATGGACTGGGCAGTGTTTTACTACTTTTTGTAGACTTTTCCTCTCCAGGGCACTCAAGTTGCCGAACCAAGCCACGATGCAACCGGTCGGCAAGCTCTGTCTGTGCACCTGTAGAAGTTAGAGAGAATCCTCCTTGACAGACCGACTCTCCGTAATCCTCTCAGGAAGTAGAGGCGCTGATGAGCTTTCTTAATAATTGCATCTGTGTTCTCGGACCAGGAAAGATCTTCACAGATGTGCACGCCCAGGAATTTGAAGCTCTTGACCCTTTCAACCATTGACCCGTTGATATAAACAGGACTGTGGGTCCCCATCCTACTACTTCCAAAGTCCACAATCAGTTCCTTGGTTTTGCTGGTGTTGAGGGCCAGGTCTGTGAATGAGGAAGTCGATAATCCAATTGCAGAGGGATGCGCAGAGACCCAGTTCTGCGAGTTTGGTAACCAGCTTGGAGGGGATGATTGTGTTAAATGCCGAGCTGTAATCGATGAATAACAGCCTGACATATGAGTTTTTGTTGTCCAAGTGGTCCAGAGCGGAGTGGAGGGCCAGCGAGATCGCGTCCACCGTTGATCTGTTGTGGCGGTAAGCGAACTGCAGTGGGTCCAGGTTTTTGTCGAGGTAGGAGTTGATTTGCGCCATGATCAACCTCTCGAAGCACTTCATCACCACAGGCGTTAGTGCCACAGGCCGATAGTCATTGAGGCACGTCACCTTACTCTTCTTGGGCACCGGTATTATTGATGCCCTTTTGAGGCAGGTGGGAACCTCAGACCTCAGAAGTGACAGGTTGAAAATGTCGGTAAAAACTCCAGCCAGTTGGTCCGCACAGGTTTTTAGAACACGACCAGGTATGCCATCAGGTCCAGACACTTTTCGAGGGTTCACCCTCTGAAGGATTTCCTGAACGTCGGCCTCTGTGACTGAGACTGAAATACCAATCACAGCGAATGGGGGCTCGGGAAGGCATATCGGTGTTCTCCCTATCAAAGCGTGCGTAAAATGCATTGAGCTCATCAGGGAGTGATGTATCGCCGACATCCGAGCTGCTCCTGGTTTCGCCTTGTAGGAGGTGATTGCATTCAGTCCCTGCCACAGCTGCCGAACATGTGTCTCATCCTCCAGTTTTGGAGCAGAACTCCCTTTTGGCCCTTTGATGGACTTACCAAGGTCGTATCTGGACTTCGTGTAGACCACTGTATCATCAGACCATGAATGGCCCAGTGTCTGGTCTTCTGAAGAGTGCGGATCATCCAAGGTTCATCCACAGTTCATCCAAGGTTTCTGATTGGGAAACACTCGGAAGGTTTTTTTTGTACGGATGCAGTCCTCCACACATTATCTTAATGAAGTCTGTAACGACTGTGGGCGTATTCATTCAAGTCCGTTGCCGAGTCCTTGAACATTGCCCAGTCTACAGACTCCAAACAGTCCTGTAGTTGTTCCTCTGCACCCCCCCCCCCCCCCCCACGGACCAGCTCTGTACTGTCCTCACCTCTGGGGCTGCGCTCTTTAATTACTGCCTGTAGGCAGGAAGAAGCAACACCGCGGTATGGTAGGATTTACCGAAGTGAGGGCGAGGGATAGAGCGGTGAGCATTCTTGATGGTGGTGTAGCAGTGGTCGAGGGTGTTTGCTTCCCACAGAGAAGTGATAACCTAATTATTATGTTATTTGTTTCATAGTTACAGAGAGCAAGGCTGAGGAGTTTCCCTGGCTGCCCTTTATCATTCCACTAGCGTCCCCAAGGATATAAATAGCTGAATGTAGCTGTGCAGTTTGTGGAAGCTTATAAAATAAACTATGTCATTATATTTCAACATCAAATCAATCTTTTGGCTGTGAAGTGCCTTTGGATTTCTCGAGGCTGTGGAAAGATCTGGATCATCCCTGCCTGGTTTGACCTGCCCAACCAGTCAAACCACTTTGTAAGTGGAGGAAGCCTTTCTGTTGAGTGTCATGGACGACATTTTAAATCATCATCATCATTGGCGGTCACTCGAAGCGAGTATGACTGTCCTCTCCTCTCCATAGGGTCGTCTGCTTGTGGGTCTGCAGATATCTGTGGAGGCCGATCCGCGATCCACACACCTTGGAGCAACGTGGGCAGTGGAGACTGGCGGCGGTCGGTAGTCATCGAGCCCCCTTCTCTCTCTCCTTACGGTGCTGTCGCTTTGTCTCTGCGACACGGCGTAGTTCCATTTCGTGACGTGCGGCTCCTTCCCGCACGGATTTCCTCCAGGAGCTCCTGCCCAGTGCAATGTGCTCCCAGTTGCTCGATGTGATGTGGAATTTCTTCAGACTGTTCTTGATAGTTGCGCTTGAAGCGTTTCTTTGGCCCGTCGGGGGCTGGCCGACCTTCCTTCAATTGAGAGTACAGGATTTTTTTAGGGAGACGTGTGTTGGACATATGGTGGGATGGACTCTCTTTTCAACTTTGTCAGCAGCTTTGGAGTCAGGAGCTTATCACACGTGTGAACAGTACATGGAACTCATATAATTTTACCTAGTTTAGGACAAGTAGTTTAGTTTGTTATTGTCACGTGTACTGAGGCGCAATGAAAAGCATTTTTGTTGTATGCTAAGCCAGTCAGTTAAAAGACAATGTGATTACAGTCAAGACGTCCACAGCGTACAGGTGCAGAATAAACGTTTAATACATGATAAAGTCTGATAAAAGATAGTTCAAATGTCTCCAATGAGGTAGATGGTAGGTCTGGTCCGCTCTCCAGTTGGTGAGGGGATGGTTCAGATACCCGATAGCAGCTGGTGAGAAACTGTCCCTGAATCTGGAGGTGTGCATTTTCAAACTTCTATGCCTCTTGCCTGATGGCAGAGGGAAAAAAAGGGAGTGACCGGGGTGAGACTGGTCCTTGATTATGCTGCTGGCCTTGCTGAAGCAGCGTGAAGTGTCGATGGAGCCAATGGAAGGGAGGTTGGTTTGGACGAAGGTCTGGGCTGCGTCCACAAAACTCAACGCAATTTCTTGCGGTCTCAGATGGAGCTGTTTCCCGAACTATGCTGTGATGCATCCCAATAAAATGCTTTCTACAGCACATCTGTAGAAGTTGAGGAGGGTTGTTGGGGAAATGCCAAACTTCCTTAGTCGTCTGAGGAATAGAGGCGTTGGTGTGCTTTTTTGGCCATTGCTTCGATAGGGCTGGTCCAGGACAAATTGCTGGTGATATTTACTCCAAAGAACGTGAAAGGTTCAACCATCTCCACTTCGGCATTGTCAATTCAGTACTGATCTTAATTCCACCACTCATCAGACATCACTCCCTCGGGTATCTTAATGCCTCACTGATTCTCTGCTGCGCAGTGGCACGGTTTGTAGAACTGCTGCCTAAAGCTTCAGAGTTCCACCTTAAATCTCCTCATCCGATGGCGTGCTCGGCCGCTCGGAGTGGCGCCCGATCCACTCGAGCACTAGGCTGCTCCAGCGGCCTGCTCCACCACCGCCTTGATCTGGACACGCCGACCCACGAAGGCGCTGTCCCCTTGCCTCACACGTTCATCATTCAGCATGGGCGCCTGCCACAGCCGACCTCAAGGCATCAAGAGCACGAGAGGCAAGAACCCCCCCCCCCCCCCCCCAGCCCGCTCACCGGCACGGTTGTCTCCCTCCCTGTGTCCGCCATTTTGAATCGTTGTCGGGGAATTGACTTAAAGAAACACTGCCGGAACCAGACGTTGAGGTTGAGAGTTTTTATTAACGTGATATCACGGAGTGCCTGTCTGCTGGAGCCAGACTCTGCTCCAAGTATTTCAACTATCTATATAACTAAAAGTCTCATCTTGACCACTTCCTGTCTGTGCTGTATATTGATTTTAGAAAAAAAACGCTACCATATATCGCTGTGATTTTTATCCATCTTACTCGCAGTCCTCCTCCGCTGAGCAGGCCCCGAGGATTATTCCCATCAATGAAAAATAAAAAAAGTTATGAGTGCTTAAAAAAACCTTGAGATCTTCTCGCCTGTCAATCACCGTGATGAAGGTAACGTCCCTTTGGGGGGGGGAAACAGGACTATTAAAACCCCAGATGCCTGGACGTGACTCAGTCAGTCTGCAAGATGGCGACGGAGAGGCCACGGCCCTCATTTCAAGCTTTGAATCAAATGAACTGTGAGTCTCAATGTACTTGCAATAAATGATTTGTTAATGACAATGGCATGAGTTGTTTGGCCTGCTGCCCTGTCTGTGCTTGAAACTTCAATGGTTTATTAGGTCCGACTGCGTTTGGAAGGAATAAATGCTTTATTAGGTCCGACTGTGTTTGGTTCAAAAGTCTCGCTCATTTCGTGACTTCCGCTTAGTGGCATGTCGCGCTGATTGCGTAATTTCCAGTGAGTGCAGAGGTCGCGCTGATTGCGGTAATGCTGCTGGACTGCGGAAGCCCCAAAAGTGGAGAGAGGCCACGCTCAGCCGTGTGTGAGTATTCAAGAAAGTTTACTGCCGTATATATATGTGTGTGTGAGTGGCTGAGTGTGTTTGAGTGTGTGTGTGTGTGAGTGTTGTGTGTCTGGTCTCAGTGGACTGAGCTTCCAGCCCAAGAATCCATTTGGCTCACAATGTCCATACTAGCCCTCTGGAAACCAGTCCCTTCGGCCCACAACACCATGAGCTCCAGAAAAGCCCCCCCCCCCCCCTACTGGCCAGCAATATTGGAATTGGTGGAGAGGTGGAATAATATTGCGTTGGGGACCAGCCCTCGTGTGAAGCTGGAAAAACCCAACAGGTCCCCCCACTTGGTCTAGTATCCTATATACCATAGAACAAACAAGTCTATGTGACTAAAATCATGCTTTAATTTACTACAGAGTACAAAAGTATAAAAGTACAGAAAGAAAAACAAGGCCAACATGATATCCTCCATCAAGCTACTTTCTTCCGATGGTCAGTTTTTTAAATATATGTACAGGGACTGTTATTTGCAGCTGCGGATAAGTACCTTCTTAAGAAGTGAGTGAACATACAGGCAAGCACGATGGAGACATTACAAAGAGTACCAAGTTTTAACTCTTGATTTGCCAAACACCAACATTCTTCCATAATCGTAATCAGTCCAGTTCACAGTTTTGGAACTTGGTTTCGAAATAGCTTTCAGTTTCTTTAAAAGCAAATAATGTCCACTCTCACTGACAGAAGATAGACACAAAAATCTGGAGTAACTCAGCGGGACAGGCAGCATCTCTGGAGAGAAGAAATGGGTGACGTTTTGGGTCAAGACCCTTCTTCAGACTGGTTAGGGATCGGGGATACGAGAGATATAGATGGTGATGTGGAGAGATAAAGAACAATGAATGAAAGATATGCAAAAAAGTAATGATGATAAAGGAAACGGGCCATTGTAAGCTGTTTGTAGGATGAGAAGCTAGTACGACTTGGGTGGGGGAGGGATAGCGAAAGAGAGGGAATGCTGGGGCTACCTGAAGTAAGAGAAATCAATATTTACACCACTGGGCTCTCTCTAACAGTGTTGCCGAATAATTAGGCAGAACCTTTGTGTAGTTAATTTTACCGTAGATGACCATCTGACCTGTGTGGCCTCCTGGTTAGCTACATGTCAAGTCATGCCGAGTTTATTGTCATGCACACGAGTTCGTTGAGGTACAGGTATAATACAAATCTTGCTTGCAGCTGTATCACAGGCTTAAATCTCTCATCACCATCACGATCACTCCTCATCAAGCAATACCAATGCAGTTGACCTTCCACTACCTGCAACTTCCGGCAACCGCCTTCAACTAGCATCGCAACCGGCTTCGACTAAAAAATTACCGATTTTTAAAACGGCAACATATTTTTAGTCGCTGCCGGTTTTGAATTTTTTGAAATAATCGCCGGAACATAGAAGAAGCAGAAACCACTTTCGACCATTAGGGAGACTGACAAATACCTCCGGGAACCGCACGGAAACCTTGGGTGGGGCGCAAAGTCTCCAGAGGTTTCCGTTCAGGTTTCCTAAGTGGGACAGGGGCATAAGTCTCACTCAACGATTAGGAACAGCCCCAACTCATGCTTATTTTCTCGTAAGGGTTCTGGAAGTTAATTGACAATGTTTGGATACAAAGCTTTGGCCTGGTTACCAACTGTCCAGCCCCATAGCAGAAGCGTCCACCTCGCGGGGCTGGAAACTGGAAGTACCCTGAGCTAATTCTGCCACCACCATCATCTATTGCAACAAGTGATGGCTCCCACTGATTGTCGCCGGAAGCTCGCGTCCTTTTCAGGACGGACGATGACAGCGAGGTCAACATTTGTAACATGGACACGAAAAGAAGACCAGCTGTCTCCTCATTCAAGTGTAATCAATCCGGGAGTCCTCTGCTGCCCGTTATTTGTAATGGATCACAATTCCTCATCTGCAGCAGAGTCTTGCGACTCATCGCCGAGTTTGTTCTGAAATTTAGTTTAGTTTAGAGATACAGCCAGGAAACAGGCCCTTCGGCCCACCGAGTCTGCACCAGCCAGCGATATTCCCCCCCCCCCCACTTACACTATCCTACACACACTGGAGACAATGTTTACACTTATACCAAGCCAATTAACCTACAAACCTGCACGTCTTTGGAGTGTGGGAGGAAACCGAAGATCTCGGGGAAAACCCACGCAGTCACGGGGAGAACGTACAAACTCCGTACCGACAGCACCAGGAGTCGGGATCGAACCCGGGTCTCCGGCGCTGTAAGGCGGCAACTTTACCACTGCGCCGCCCAAAATGGTGCATTGTAAAATGGAATAAAGATACCAATTGGAAAATGAGATACCCTGTGCCTGCTGCCCATGACCACGTCGATGGTAAAGATTGCGGGCTTTGGAGGTGAAAGAAAGTAGGAACAAGGAACTGCAGTTGCTGCTTTACACAAAGAGACAGAGTGCAGGAGTAACTCACCGGGTCAGGCAGCAACTCTTTAGAACATGGACAGGCGACCCTTCAGCCAAGGAAACCAAGAATTTTTTGTTATTCAATCATAAATAAATATGAATTATAGCATCCATGCATACTGTGTGCAAATAAGGAAGTCCTTACAAATGTTTTGAATTAAAAGATAATCAGGAATTTGTTTTTGCAGAAATTTCACCACAGGCCTGTCATGCAATCAACATTTAAATCATCCACATAAGCTTCACATTAAGATATTACTATTTTAGGCTTTGCTTTTTAATCACTTAAGTATCAAATCTAATTCACATTAACAATTTTGATGCTGAATAAGTAAAGATAGGCATCACTCTTATTTATATTTATAATTAAAAAATAGTACACCAAATATCATAAATACAATGATATAAATGCCAAGATATATACACAGTTCCTGTCAAAACTACATTTTTCTATTGGAAGAACCCATTTCTTCAGATTATTAGCCAGAACTTGCTAATTAAGGATGGTACATGAGCCAACATTGTAAGTGATTGGAGCAGAATTAGGCCAGTCGGCCCATCAAGTCTACCCCGCCATTCAATCATGGTTGATTTAACTTTCCCCTCAACCCGCTATTCTCCTGCCTTCTCCCCATAACCCCTGACACCACTCGATCATAAGATATTGGCTTGGATACTAACGCAAGGAAAGGTGCTAGTTTCAGGTTATGCCTACCTACTCATAAGACTTCACAAGAGAATAAAGATTTAGCTCTTGGAGCTAAAGGAATCAAGGGATATGGGGAAAAAGCAGGAACTGTGTAGTGATTTTAGATGATCAGCCACGGTCATATTGAATGGCGGTGCTGGCTCGAATGGCCGACTCCTGCACCTATTTTTCAATTTTTTTAAGCACCACACACAAGTCATTGTTATGTTAGCTCCGCCACTTGGAATCTGCCATGGTAACGGGTCTTCAATCTACAAAAGGATTGGACCAGGACGATTTCCAAATAGGTATCTAATTTCACCGCACACATCTGGTATTTGGTATCAATAGCACAGATATTAGTGTGGGATTTGGTGTGAATAGATGGTCGATGGTTGGCATGGGTGAAGTGGGCCGAAGGGCCGGTCTCCATGCTGTATCCGTCTGTGATCCTGTTGTGCTTGGCTAAGGGGATTTAAATTAAACTTGTCTTTGCGCCGCACATAAAAATGGGGCACTACGAGAAGAAACGTCGAACCCTGAGACCGATCCTTTGAGAAAAGGAAATCTTTCGATCATTAGAAACACTGCAGCTGCTAAGCAATGCATCTTGAAAGTTACATAAAAGCATCTTGATGAAAAAATAAAACTCCCATCTGGGAAACACATGCAGAAATCGAGACATGGATCAATTATTATCTTGCTGGTGAATGTAATAGAAATATATAATTATAACCATTTATCTCAAAGTTCTGAATCTTCTGCTCACCTCTTTGCCACCAGTTTAAGGGTGCTTTAAAAAAATCTCCCACAAATAATATCTAGAGGTAATTCCTGATCCTGGCTCATCCATTAAATACAACTGAGGAGAAACAATTGGCTGTGGTCCATTTTCCAGTCTCTGTTCTCCACAGTAGAAGGCAGACGAAATGTATCCGAATGGCTCGGTGACGTGGCAATGAAGGAAGGCAGACTGAGTTTATCTCGGCTTTGCGTGCGGCTGCGGCACGTACAACGCTGATTCTTTGGCTCATCCTCAGGCCTATTTACATGCTTTCCCCCATCGCCGTTGTACATGGTGGTACCATATCACCGGTCGGTGAAAATCAACTCTCTGCCTCTCGCTGTAAAAGTCTAGACTCACTTGGATTCTCCACTGTTTGTACTTCCGTCAGTGCCATTGGGGTCAATTCATGCTCAGCGACGCCTGGCCTGGTGCACCAACTAAGGGAAAGACATGGGGCAAAGGTGAGCAAAAGTACTTCCCGAACATCTGAGACAGCAACTAAACAAGCTCCAGGAGTGGTGCAGTGGGTAGCACTGGTTCGATTCTCACCCTGGATGCTGACTAGATGGATTTTCCCTGAATGCTTACTTTCCACAGAGAACACTCTGTCCGGTTCACCTCTACCCCATTGCGGACATTGGAACTGATGCACTACAATGCTGAGGACTACATTCTGCACTCTGTGTCTTTCCCGTTGCTCCATCTACTGCACATGGGTTTGACTTGATTGTATTTACATATCATATGAGCTGATTTGATTGAATAGCATGGAAATAGTACTCCAGGAAATTGACAGCTTAAAGCCACGTTACACTGACGTCCTCATATTGTCATATTCATAGAGCAGAAAATGGCCCTTTGGGCCAATGCCGGCTACCAAATCCTCCATTCATCACACTATTTATTCTCTCCATGTTCTCATGAGCTGCCCCAGATTCTACCATTCACCAACACACCAGAGACAATTTATAAAGGTCAATTAACCAAACTGCAAGTACTTCTTTGGGTTGTGGGAGGAAACTGGAGCAACCTGATATAACCAACATGGTCACAGGGAGAACTTGCAAACTCCACACCTGAGGTCAAGATTTGCTGCATTGGCTCTACAAGCTATGCTCCCACTGTATTGCCCCCTTGGTGTCACCATGCTTCTCAAAGTCACAGAGTCGTGCAGCGTGGAAACAGCCCTTCAGTCCACACCGACCAACATGTCCCATCCACACTAGTCCCACCTGCCTGCGTTTGGCTATTATCTTTCTCTAAACCTATCCTAGCCATGTAGAAAGAAAAAGCTGGAGTAACTCAGCGGGACAGGTAGCATCTGTGGAGAGAAGGAATTGTTGACGGTTCAGGTCATAGAAACATAGAAACATGGAAAATAGGTGCAGAAGGAGACCATTTGGCCCTTCGAGCTAGCACCGCCATTCATTGTGATCATGGCTGATCGTCCGCTATCAATAACCCATGCCTGCCTTCTCCCCATATCCCTTGGCTCCACTAGCCCCTAGAGCTCTATCCAACTCTCTCTTAAATCCATTCAGTGATTTGGCCTCCACTGCCCTCTGTGGCAGGGAATTCCATAATTCACAACTCTCTGGGTAAAAAAGTATTTTCTCACCTCAGTCTTAAATGACCTCCCCTTTATTCTAAGACTGTGGCCCCTGGTTCTGGACTCACCCAACATTGGGAACATTTTTCCTGCATCTAGCTTGACCAGTCCTTTTATAATTTTATATGTTTCTATAAGATTCCCCCCTCTTCCTTCTAAACTCCAGTGAATACAAGCCTAGTCTTTTCAATCTTTCCTCATATGACAGTCCCGCCATCCCAGAGATCAATCTCGTGAAGCTACGCTGCACTGCCTCTATCACAAGGATGTCCTTTCTCAAATTAGGAGTCCAAAACTGTACACAATACTCCAGATGTGGTCTCACCAGAGCCCTATACAACTGCAGAAGAACATCTTTACTCCTGTACTGAAATCCTCTTGTTATGAAGGCCAACATTCCATTAGCTTTCTTCACTGCCTGCTGTACCTGCACACCAACTTTCAGTGACTGGTGTACAAGGACACCCATCTGCCCACTCACTCAACCTGTCCGGGTCTCCCTGCAACCTCCTAACATCCTCTTCACAGTTCACACTGCCACCCAGCTTTGTGTCATCTGCAACTTGCTAGCGTTGCTCCTAATTCCCTCTTCCAAATCATTAATATATATGGTAAACAGTTGCGGCCCCAACACCGAGCCTTGCAGCACTCCACTCGCCACTGCCTGCCATTCTGAAAAGGACCCGTTCACTCCTGCTCTTTGCTTCCGGTCTGCCAACCAATTTTCTATCCATGTCAACACCCTACCCCCAATACCATGTGCTCTAATTTTAGTCACCAGTCTCCTGTGCGGGACCTTATCAAAGGCTTTCTGAAAGTCTAGATACATTACATCCACTGGCACCCCTTCATCCATTTTACTTGTCACATCCTCAAAAAATTCCAGAAGATTAGTGAAGCATGATTTCCCTTTCATAAATCCATGTTGACTTGGACTAATCCTTTTACTGTTATCCAAATGCTCTATTATTACCTCTTTAATAATTGACTCCAGCATCTTTCCCACCACCGAAGACAGGCTAACCGGTCTGTAATTCCCTGTTTTCTTTCTCGCTCCTTTCTTGAAAAGTGGGATAACATTAGCTATCCTCCAATCCACAGGAACTGATCCTGAATCAGTGGAAAATGATCACCAATGCGTCCACTAATTCTAGAGCCACCTCCCTGAGGACCCTGGGTTGCAGGGGATTTAGCATCCTTCAGTCCCATTAGCCTACCCAATACTATTTCTCGCCTAATGAACATTTCTTTCAGTTCCTCTACCCCCTTAGATCTTCTGTCCTCCAGTACATCTGGGAGATTGTTTGTGTCCTCCTTAGTGAAGACAGATCCGAAGTACCTATTCAACTCTTCTGCCATTTCCTTGTTGCCCATAATTATTTCACCCGTGTCTGCCTTCAAGGGACCCACATTTGACTTTGCTACTCTTTTTCCCTTAACATATCTAAAGAAGCTTTTACTGTCCTTCTTTATATTCCTGGCCAGCTTCCCCTCGTACTTCATCTTTTCAGTCCGAATTGCCCGTTTTGTTTCCTTCTGTTGTCCTATGAAAGTTTCCCAATCCTCTGGCTTCCGGCTACTCTTTGCTGTGTTATACATCTTTTCTTTTAGTTTTATTCTATCCCTAACTTCTCTTGTCAGCCACGGTTGCATCCTACTCCCCTTAGAATCTATCTTCCTTTTTGGAATGAAATGATCCTGCGTCTTCCGAATTGTGCCCAGAAATTCCTGCCATTGCTGTTCCACCGTCATTCCTGCTAGGATCCCTTTCCAGTCTACATTGGCCAGCTCCCCTCTCATGCCTTCATAGTCTCCTTTGTTCAACTGCATCACTGCCACTTCCGATTTAAAGTCCTCCTTCTCAAATCGAGACCCTTCTTCAGACAAAGTCACGGGAAAGGGAAACGAGAGATATAGATGGTGAAATAGAGAGATATAGAACAAATGAATGAAAGATAACGATGTTAAAGGAAGTAGGCCATTGTTAACTGTTTGTTAGGTGAAAACGAGTAAACTTGATGGGCCGAATGGCCAATATCCTATCCATGAGGAATTGTAAAGGCAAGAAGACACTAATTTGTGTTATTTACAGACCCCCAAATAGTGGCCCGGATGTAGGGTGTAAGTTGCAGGAGGAGTTAAAACTGGCATGTAACAAAGGTAATGCCACTGTGGTGATGGGGGATATCAATATGCAGTTGACTGGGAAAATCAGGTTGGTTCAGGACCCCAAGAAAGAGAGTTTGTAGAATGCCTCCAACCTGGATTCTTAGAGCAGCTTGTAATGGAGCCGACCAAAGAAAAGGAAATTCTGGATTTAGTGTTGTCCAATGAACCAGATATGATAAGAGAACTCGAGGTAAAGGGACCGCTTGGAGATAGTGATCATATTATGATTAGTTTTAATCTGCAATTTGAGAAGGAGAACTTTAAATCGGAAGTGGCAGTGATGCAGTTGAACAAAGGGGACTCTGAAGGCATGAGAGGGGAGCTGGTCAAAGTAGACTGGGCAGGGATCCTAGCAGGAATGACGGTGGAACAGCCTGGATAGAGTGGATGTGGAGATGATGTTTCCTCTAGTGGGAGAATCTAGGACCAGAGCTCATAGCCTCAGAATGAAGGATGTTCCTTTAGGAAGGAGATGAGGAGGAATTTCTTTAGTCAGAGGGTGGTGAATCTGTGGATGATGTATTTTGGTGGTAGTGTTGGAGTGATTGCATTTAGAAACTAACATTCAGAATCAAGAGTCAGGCAGCATCTCTGAAGAAAACGCAGAGGTGACGTTTCAGGTCGGGACCATTCACCTCCAGAGATGCTGACTGACTCGCAGAGTTACTCCAGCACTCTGTGCCTACCCTTGGTATAAACCAGCGTCCGTAGTTTCTACATCAAGAGCACAATGAAATTCTTACTCACTGCAGTTTTACAGGCACTTTAGATGCAACCAATAAATACATAAATTTTCATTTATTCTAAGTAAACTTGAACATGGGGGATCTTATAGAAACATAAAAAATTATGAAAGGACTGGACAAGCTAGATGCAGGAAAAATGTTCCCAATGTTGGGCGAGTCCAGAACCAGGGGACACAGTCTTAGAATAAAGGTTAGGCCATTTAAGACTGAGGTGAGAAAAGTCTTTTTTACCCAGAGAGTTGTGAATTTGTGGAATTCCCTGCCACAGATGGCAGTGGAGGCCAAATCACTGGATGGATTTAAGAGAGTGTTAGATAGAGCTCTAGGGGCTAGTGGAATCAAGGGATATGCGGAGAAGGCAGGCACGGGTTATTGATTGGGGACGATCAGCCATGATCACAATGAATGGCGGTGCTGGCTCGAAGGACCGAATGGCCTCCTCCTGCACCTATTTTCTATGTTTCTATGTTTGTATGATAGTGCAGAACTGAAAGTCTAGATTTTATAATTTACATACAGTTTTATATGTAAAATGGTATATTGGAATATCGTATTGTGGTATAATACTCACGTTCTGTTTTTACAAACTAATAGCCAAACAAAGAGTAAAATGACCAGCAATATGACAAAGCAGCTGCCTGTGCTGGCCCCTGTGGGTGAAGGAAAAATAAATAGGTGATTAAATGTTGGTAAACATTCAGGGCTCGCATAGCACAGTAGACGTGTGATTTATTTACCACTCCTAGATTAGTGGTTGCAGAATGTAGTTCACAGCCACCTTCACAAAGGCAACTAACACTGGCTCTGCCCACGAGCCCCTCATCCAAGAAGTTGCATGAGACCCTGATCCAGCATCCTTCAGGAATTGTACCAATATATTACAGAATTATATGTCTAAATATTTCTTAAACGTGAGTTAGATTTAGCTCTTAGGGCTAATGAAATCAAGGGATATGGGGAGAAAGCAGGAGCGGGGTACTGATTTAGGACGAACAGCCATGATCAGATTGAATGGTGGTGCTGGCTTGACGGGCTGAATGGCCTACTCTTGCACCTGTTTTCTATGTTTCTACTGTATGTTTCTATGAGGAATCATTACAAACACAGGAACTACACTGCTTTAGAGTTAGGACTGCAGAGATACAACGTGGAAACAGGCCCTTCGACCCTCTGAGTCCACGCTGACCAGCGATCACCCCGTACTCTAGCACTATCCCACACACTAGGGACAAATTACAATTTTACCAAAGCCAATTGACCTACAAAGCTGTACGTCTTTGGAGTGTGGGAGGAAACCGGAACACCCGGGGAAAACTCACACGGAAACAGGGAGAACGTACAAACTCCGTAAAGACGGCACCCGTAGTCAGGATCGAACCCGGATCTCTTGCGCTGGCGCACCTTATTAAAAACAGAGGGACTACCCTGGTTAGGTTCACCGGCGTGTAAAATTAAATCTATGGTACTTCTTAATGCTTAGGAAACTCTGATACAATGTTAAGACTATCAGTATACTATGGTTGACCGTTGGTTCACGTTATATGAAACAGTTTAATGGATTTGTAAACAGCTATTGACCTCAGATTTTAAGGAAATATTGACGCAATGAAAGTAGCCACCAATCCTCCTTTGAGATTTGGTTCCATTTGCTCTATGGAGATGAATGTCATCAGATGAATGCTAAGGGTGGTTACTGTCCTGTTTAAGACCAAAAAGAGGAAACAAGTTTTAACTGTATGTCCTGAGTTGGTGATTACTTATTGAAAAACCATTCACAGGCTGTGGGAACCTTTGATATGATCATCATTTATTGTCCCAAGTGACTGGACGGCAGCACGCAACAATAGCTTTTCACTGTATCTTGGTACACGTGACAATAAACTAAACTCAACTCATTTCAGACGGCAGTTATGAGAGACAATGTCGTGGGTCTCAAGTCATATATGAGTCGTTTTCATAAGTTCTTTATGAACACGAATTTATATACAGATTAACCATTTTCCTTCTCCAAGCCAAACTGATTTTAACTTTGTCCGCCATTTTTCCATCAAAACCCCCCTCCTCCCGTATATCAACCGATTACAGGCCTAGCTTTACCTTGTCCCTCCTCTCTTCCAGCTTTCTCTCCCCCCATCCCCCTTTTCTCTCCCCCCCATCCCCCCTCCCTTTCCCCCCTCCCCCCTCCCCTTCACGCCACCAACCTGACCAGAGCTTCCTGACCAGAAACGTTACCTATCAATGTTCTCCAGAGATGATGCTGGACCTGCTGGGTTACTCCAGCACTCTGTGAAACATCACCTATCAATATTCTCCACAGATGCTGCCTGACCCGCTGGGTTACTCCAGCACTCTGTGAAACGTCACCTATCCATGTTCTCCAGAGATGATGCCTGACCCGCTGGGTTACTCCAGCACTCTGTGAAATGTCACCTATCCATGTTCCCCACACATGCTGCCTGACCCGCTGGGTTACTCCAGCACTTTGTATCAGTTTTTAACCAATAATGCTTTGTAATTCCAGATATTGGATTCTATTAACTGAATTACATTTCCCCAGTTTGCTGGACTGGGATTTGAACATGCATACTTTGGATTACTACTCCTCGCCTCTAGACCAGTAACATAACTCCTGTGTAGCCCCTCAATGCAGCTATTTCAATTTCTAAACAGTCATAAACCCCTTTTCCTGGCTCCTTACCGATGACTAATCCAATGTTCTTTCCAGCAGGCACTGTCCGGTTGATATCTGTGGGAGACAAAAGTTTGATATTTATTATGATTTCAACTGTCGAGAGGAACATCAACATGACGTGAAGGACAAATACGGGGTTTTTCACCTTGTGCTTCAAGCAATGGCTGAACACATTGCACACAATCCTTGCCCAGTGCTCACTAAATCATACGGGTTAGGAAGAATTGAAGGATATCTTTTATTTATGAAGTTAGGGAGGTTTATGACAGGCCATCACATCAGTGCATGGGCAATGGAAAACTATTTGGTCTTATGCTACTTCTCGAATCTTATAGGGTAGTCTGAAGAAGGGTTCTGACCCAAAAAGTCACCTGTCCATTTCCTCCAGAGATGTTGCCTGACCGGATGAGTTACTCCACCACCATGTGTCTATCCCTTTGGGCTATCTCACTTCAAGACTTCATTCACAAGGTCATATATGATAGGAGTAAAATTGGGCCATTCGGCCCATCAAGTCTACTCCGCCATTCAATCATGGCTGATCAATCTCTCCCTCCTAACCCCATTCTCCTGCCTTCTCCCCATAACCTCTGACACCCGTACTAATCAAGAATCTATGTATCTCTGCCTTAAAAATAACCACTGACTTGGCCTCATCAGCCTTCTGTGGCAAAGAACTCCATAGAGTCACCAACCTCTGACTAAATAAATTTCTCCTCATCTCTTTCCGAAAAGAATGTCCTTTAATTCTACTACTTTGGGTTGTGGTCTGACCCTACCTTCCTTTTTCGAAGTGACTCCATACTGCCCAGTGTACAATGGATGAAGGCTGTCTATCTAATTCCTGCTCTATAGATCATTCTCTTTATCCGACAACATTGTTCATTGTATCCTAGTGTACGTGACAATAATGAACCAATACCAAATCTCTGTCTGAAGAAGGGCCCAACCCAAGACATCGATTCTGAAGAAGGGTCCCAAACCAAAACGTCACCTTTCCACATTCTCCAGAGAGTTTTCCCTCTCAACCCCATTCTCCTGCCTTCTCGCTATAACCTTTGACATTCTCAAGGCCTTGTCCCACTTAGGCGATTTTTTCGGTAACTGTCACAGATGTAGCAGGTCGCCAAAAAAACGGCGTCTGGACCTCCCCCCCCCCCTCCCCCATGACAAGCTACGACAACCTACCACCTAGTCAACGTCAAGTTACGGCAAGCTGCCGCCAACCCATTGGGACGTCCACCTATGACCACACTTACGACAACCTGCGACCACATGGGCGACAACCTATGACAACCAAAGTGAACGTGCGTCCACCCGCGACAAGCAACAACCCTGTTGGAGACAACTGAAGACATTTCAGTCGCCGGTTCCTGTCGGGCGGACGTAGGTTGACGTAGGTAGTCGCCAATGGAATTCACCAAAGTCAGCACCCGGCAACAAGATTCTGTCAACCTCCGCTTTAAATATACCTAATGACGAGTCACCATAGCCGTTTGTGGTAATGAATTCCACAGATTATCGCCTTCTCACTAAAGAAATTCCTCCTCATCTCCTTTCTAAAGGTATGTCCTTTTATTCTGAGGCTGTGGCCTTTGGTCCTAGCCTCTCCCACTAGTGTAAACATCCTCTCCATTTCAGTTGGTGACTAGTTAATTGCCCGCCTATTAGGAAAGATGTAATTATGTTGTAAATGGTACAGAAGGGATTCACAAGCATGTTACCAAGGCTTGCAGGTTTGAGTTGTATAGAGAGGTTGGACAGGGTGGGTTAGTTTTCCATGGAGTTTTGAAGGCTGAAGGGTAACCTTATTGATCATGATGGGCACGGATAAATTGAACGCTCACAGTCTTTTTCCCCAGGATAGAGAATTCCAAAACTAGAAGGCATAGGCTGAAGGAGAGAGGGGGGGAGAGACTTAAGAGGGATCTCGGGGATAATTAATTCACTCAGAGGTAGTCTGTATCTGGAATGAGTAAAAGAGGAAACTATAGAAGCAGTTAAAATTATCTGCAATTATACAATTATAGAAGTAGATACAACTCTTTGAATCACTTCCCTCTGGAAGGCGACTCCGGACTGTCAAAGCTGCCACAGCCAGACATAAAAACAGCTTTTTTCCACAAGCAGTAGCTCTACTCAATAACCAAAAATCTGTAGCCTTCTTTTGTTCTGGTATTTTATTTAATTCACATGTTTAATCGATAATGTTTTATTATTAATGTTTTATGTGTCATTCCGAACCGTCACTGTATGTCACGTTGTCACTTGCGGGCGGAGCACCAAGGCAAATTCCTTGTATGTGAATACTTGGCCACTTATTATTCATCAATAAACTTATTCATTCAATTATGCTTTCAAAACACATATGGACAGATATAAGGATAGGAAAAGCTTAGAGGGATATTGGCCAAAGACAAGCTAAAGGGATTAGGCCAGAATATCAACTTGGTCAAGTGGACGTTAGGCTGAAGGGCCTGTTTCCATGCTGTACAGCTCGATGATAGAAAAAGCGGCATCACTGCTAACTCATTCTCACATGCACAGCACAATTAAGCTGTTCTCAGCTACTTAGGGAGGTTTAAATCACATTATGCAGTCTTAGTTTTTAGTTTGTTTTAGAGATACAGACCCTCCAAGTCCATGCCAACCAGCGATCACCCGTACACTAGTTCTATTCTACACTCCAGCAACAATTTACAGAAGCCTTTTAACCTACAAACCTGCACGAGTTTGAAATGTGGGAGGAAACCGGAGCACCCGGAGAAAACCCACGCGGTCACAGGGAGAACGTACAAACTCCTTACAGGCAGCACCCGTAGTCAGGATCGAACCTGGGTCTCTGGGACTTTAAGGCAGCAACACTACCGCTGCGCCACTGTGCCACGCACTATCTTCATACCAAACACGTTAAAGTGAGCAGTACTCCGCCCTCTTGCCCGCCCACCATTTTCACTGCACCCACTGAGCTAGATAGGGCTTTTAAAGATAGCGGAGACGGGGGATATGGGGAGAAGCAGGAACGGGGTACTGACTGTGGATGATCAGCCATGATCACATTGAATGGCGGTGCTGGCTCGAAGGGCCGAATGGCCTACTCCTGCACCTATTGTCCATTGAAGTCGGGTATCTTGTTTGGTTTAGTTTAGTTTAGTTTAGAGATACAGCGCGGAAACAGGTCGTTCGGCCCACCGAGTCCGTGCCGACCAGCGGTCCTCGAACATTAACACTATCCTACACGTGAGGCTCAATTTTACAATTATACCAAGCCAATGAACTTACGAAACCAGTACGTCTTTGTAGGGTGGGAGGAAGTGCGCGCACAGATCCCGTAGAAAACACAAGCAGACCACTGGGAGAATGTACAAACACCATACAGACAGCACCCGTGGTCAGGATCGAACCCGGGTCTCTGGCTCTACAAGGCAGCACCTCTACTGCTGCGCCACCGTGCCACCCTCATTGATTTTTGCTTTAATTTTGTATTAGACATTTTCAAAAACATAAGTTGTTCATAAGATTATTTTTCTGCTCCCCGATCCTTTATATTTGGAAGGGGAACACCTTGCTAAATGTAACAGCGTGGTCACATCACTGTCGACAGTACCGTTGCAAGACCGAGACAAGACGATGTACCTGAGTGTCGGATGTGGTGAATTATATTTTCAGGTCCTTTTAAATGATCTGAGCATTTTGACGTTGCGGTTGGCGTGATCTCTCAGTGAACAGACTTGCTGCTGCCTCTTTATAATAGCAGTGAACACACTGTCAGAATACTTTGAGGAGATACTGAAGAAGGGTCTCGACCCGAAACGTCAAGTCTGAAGAAGGGTCTCAAACCGAAACGTCACGCATTCCTCCTCTCCAGAGATGCTGCCTGTCCCGCTGAGTTACTCCATCATTCTGTGTCTATCTTCGTCAGAATACTTTATTGGATGTGCATTTTCTTGGGCCATTTTAAAGGAATCATGAAGGCAAGTCTATCTTGCTATCAAGCACATCGCTGGCCTTCTACACCTTAATTATCTGAAGCATCACCCAAGGGCAGCAATCACATGCAAAACCTTCTTTGCAGATCCGCAAAAGGACACAAAGTGATGGAGTAGCAAAGGGCCTGTCCCGCACGCAGGGTGTCGCCTGTATGGTCGGGAGTAGTCGCCCAAAGATTCCTACCTTTTTCTGGTCGCCGCTGGATTTTCAACATGTTGAAAATTTTCGGCCACCTGTTGCGACATGCACGGGTGCCGGCAGTCGCCGAAAAAAATTGCCTAAGTGGGACAGGCCCTTAACTCAACGGTTCAGGCAGCATCTCCGGAGAACAAATAGTGACATTTCGGGTTGGGACTGAAGAAGCGGTCCCGATCTGAAACGTCACCTATCCTTGTTCTCCAGGGATACTGCCAGACTGTCCGAGTTACGCCACCGGCTTGTGTCCTTTTGTATAAGCGGTTCCTTGTTTCTAAACCACTGCCTTGGCTGATCCACTACATGTGTAGGAAAGCACTGCAGATGCTGGTTTATAAGGAAGATAGACACAAAATGCTGGAGGAACTCAGTGGGTCAGGCAGCATCTCTGGAGAACAGGAAGAGGTGACGTTACGGTTGGGAACCCATCTTCACACCGTGGTTGAAGACGGATTCTGATCCGAAACGTCACCTGTTTCTGTTCTCCAGAGATGTTGCCCGATCCGCTAAGTTACTCCACCATTTCGTGTCTATCTTCCGATCCGCTACAGGTTCAAAGCAGCCACAGGGAATGAAGCCCAACTGGTCTAAACTAATTCTGATCTTCCAACAACATCTCAGCAAAGAGACTGACAATCTTGCAATCCATTCAGGATGCACGCTGCACTTAACTGCAACTTTCTCATTACAGCTTCTTGGAAAAGATGCCAGGAATATAAACAACCATTCAAAACAAAGTAGCTCATGGCAGATCCAACACACTACATTCAGACCTCCCAGGAAGAAATGACCATTGTTTAGTTTAGTTTAGAGATACAGCATGGAAACAGGCCCTTCGCTCCAACAGGTCCACGTGACCAATGATCACCCGTTCACTATCCTACAATTTACAGAAGCCAATTAACCTGCAAACCTGCACGTCTTTGCAGTGTGGGAGGAAACCGAAGGAAACCCAGGCAGTCACGGGGAGAACGTGCAAACTCCTCTTTACAGACAGCACCCATAGTCAGGATCGAACCCGGGTCTCCACCACTGCGCCGCCGTGCCGTCCAATCAAATTTGAACAGAACGAGGAAGATGAGCCCATCTCATCGACAGGTCGGAGGTTAAAGAATCTCTAAATGATTCCGGTGGGAAAGTGTCAACTTCCACACGAATCTCCTTCGGGATATTATTTCAAGGGATAACTCTTTGAACTCTACCAGGAGTTTGAAAGGGAAATTGTTTGGCTATGGAAATTAAGCTTTCTGTTTTAAGTTATTGAGTCAAATATCTTCTAATGCTAGGTGTGGGACATGTAACAAACCAACGCGGTCACTTTTAGGGAATGTATTAAATGGGGAAAGAGGCGGAGAGGTTTGTGGACGGAGGTATCAGAGCTTGAGGTCACGACAGATATAAGTAAGGATACGAAGCGTCCAAAATTGGGGATGATCAAGAGAGCAACATTTTTTCGCCGACTGCCGGCCTCATATCAGTGTCACCGAAAGATTTTGAACATTTCAAAATCCAGCGGCGACAAAAAAAAAATGTTGCGACACTTGACAAAACACCGCGCGTCAATACGTCACCACGACTGATGCATCGGTGACCTGATACGTCAGTTAATGATGCCGGCAGTCGCCGAAAAATATCGGCAAGTGGGACAAGGCCCTGGAGGGAAGAAGTGAGACCATGGATGGTAACCTGACTGAATGCAACTGACCTGTGGCAGCAATAGTAGAAGCAATTTCAGAAGTTGTTTCTGAAGTTGTCGAAGAATGTACTGATGTTTCTGCCAGTGCTGTCCTGGTTGTTACTGCTTCCATTCCTAAGTTGGTTTTAATATAAGAGGAAGAATATTTACAATTAACTACCTTTTGCAGTGTTAGAAAAATATCTACAATGTTTATACTGTTAGTTTAGTTTAGTCGAGAGATTCAGGCCCTTTGAGTCATCGAGTCCGCGCCAACCAGTGATCACCCGTGGACTAGTGCTATGCACTAAACATTCGGAGCAATTTACAGAAGCCAATTAACCTACAAACCTGCACGTCTTTGGAGTGTGGGAGGAAACCGGAGCACCCGGAGAAAACCCACCAAGGTCACAGGGAGAAGGTGCAAACTCCACATGGGCAGTACCTGGATCTGTTGTCTGGGTCAAACTCGGGTCTCTGGCGCTGTGAGGCAGCAACTCCACTCGCTGTGGCACTAATACTGTACACCAGGCAGTGGGAAGATACCTTAGTACAGCGCTCCGATGTTCTTGATATTACATTCCAGGAAAGGTCGGGGTTGCCCAAATAAAAACACGGATGATATTCTCTCAGAATGATTGGGTTTGTAATGGGACGCCCTAGTCTACCTGAAGAAGCATGCAAAGTCTGACCCATTGCGTGGGCTACTGACCTGTGGTGCTGAACATGACTGTTGTTTCAGCTGCTGTGCTCTGTTTGCTGTCTGAGGGTACTGGTGGTGGGGACCCAGTCGCAACAGTCGAGGCACTTGACGTCGACCTTACTGCTGTCTGTGTCGTGTTTAAGGGTCCCCCTCCTACATTTTAATTGCAATATACAAACGGGCGATATTTAAGAGAAATTGATATTCAATACAGTTTGAAAAAATCTGTCATAGGGTTAGCAACTTTCGTTCCATTTTCCAGGCTGCGCCTGAGTCAATTAGCAACAAACCTGAGGTGTTTGTGACTAATGGCAGGATGGTGGAGGTTTGCCTTGTGACGGAAAGGGGTCTTGTTGCAGTGGTCAGGGTTGTGGGCTCTACTGCGGCTGCTGTTAGTGTCGCCACCACCGATGACAAAGTGCTTCCTACGGTTTCTGGCATGTGACAAAAACAGAACACACTTTTAAAGTGAGCTCACACCGCCCCTTTCCAACCCCCAGTAAAACGGAACTCTGCCTTGACCGCATGGGATTCCGAGGGATTTCCATTCCCTCATCCTCGGCAATGTTTACTGAATGTAAGAGGACATAGCAGATGGTGGGATAGGTGGGGAGAGCACAGTGTTACAACATAGAAGAAGTCTGGCAATGTTTGCAATGAGTCGCTCCCATCGCAACTGGAGGAATCGAATATAGGAGCCGAGAGGTCCTTCTGCAGTTGGACCGAGCCCTAGTGAGACCACACCTGGAGTATTGTGTACAGTTTTGGTCCCCTAATTTGAGGAAGGACATTTTTGCTATCGAGGGAGTGCAGCGTAGGTTTACAAGGTTAATTTCCGGGATGGCGGGACTGTCATATGCTGAGAGAATGGAGCAGCTGGGCTTGTACACTCTGGTGTTTAGAAGGATGAGAGGGGATCTCATTGAAACATATAAGATTGCTAAGGGTTTGGACACGTTAGAGGCAGGAAACATGTTCCCGATGTTGGGGGAGTCCAGAACCAGGGGCCACAGTTTAAGAATAAAGAGTAAGCCATTTAGAACGGAGACGAGGAAACACTTTTTCTCACAGAGTGTTGAGTCTGTGGAATTCTCTGCCTCAGAGGGTGGTGGAGGCCGGTTCTCTGGATGCTTTCAAGAGAGAGCTAGATAGGGCTCTTAAAGATAGTGGAGTCAGGGGATATGGGGAGAAGGCAGGAACGGGGTACTGATGGGGGATGATCAGCCATGATCACATTGAATGGCGGTGTTGGCTCGAAGGGATAAATAGCCTACTCCTGCACCTATTGTCTATGGTCTATTGTCTATTGCAACGGAGCACTGGGCTCCAGGGCTTTCTCCCTACATTAATGCTCCACAAGATCCTTGCCCCACCCGTCTACATCTCACGCTACCTACATGTTCTTTCAGCTCATTCCATACACCCACCACCCTTTGCGTGAAAAAGTCGCCTCTGTAGTGGCCTGGACGAGGTCAGGAAGGGGCCAGACGCTGTTTAATGAATCATGGCAAACATGCAGAACGCCCCCGGAGCAGTTACTGGGAAACCCCGTGGGCAGACAATCGTCCCTGTCCCTCAAGAGCCGAGGGGGATTACCCAAGGAGTGGCCTAACCCCCAGGGACCGCCACAACCCTCAGATTCCTATCAAATCTTTCCCACTGCACCTTAAACCTATGCCCTCTGGTTCTCCATTCCCCCACTCTGGGCAAGAGATTCTGTGTGTCCACCCGATCTATTCCTCTCATGATTTTATGCACCTCTATAAGATCACCCTTCATCCACCTGCGCTCCAAGGAATAGAGTCCCTGCCTACTCAACCTCTCCCTGTAGCACAGATCCTCGAGTCTTGGTAACATCCTTGTAAATCGTCTCTGCATTGGAACCTCTGCAACTTCTAAACCCTGGAGCATTAAACTGCCAGAACTGCGCTCCTTCAACCACAATACCATGAATGCAGTAATATCATAATTGCAGATGTTGCACTGCTCTTTGCTCATCTGATTTACTTGCACGGTTCGTCGCATTAAACTAAATGCATTTGAGCTTCCCAGTTCCCCCATGTTCCCTCGTCTGCCTCTGTTTGTTTTGCTCACTGGACCTGCCCGATTAATCCTACTGCGCATTTACCCTGGCACTCATCGCAATTGGTGCATTTCTTGACACCTTAAAGAAAACCGGTGGGCAGCTTGCAAACTCGATGTTGGCAAACACAACTTTATTTCAACTCACTGATATCTTACTTGGCAATTGTACCTTTTGTCCATTGTAAAATATTTCCTTGGATCAACGTTGCTCATCCATTTAGCAAGCAGGAGATTCCTCTGACTTGCTGGTTAATGCACCAGAAGCTGTATTCACATGCATTCCCTAAAGGGCCTGGAACAGCTGTGTTGAAACTTCCCAACGCAAACCTGCAATCTTAAGTTAAATCACCCTTGACATCTCTTTTAGCAATGAAACCCAACAACTTGAAGTGTTCCCATTAATTTCCTGGCATGTTAATTGGAACAATTTATGCCCAATTGTCTTACATGTCTATTTAATAGAATCACAGAGTCACGTTGCACTGAAACAGGCCCTTTGGCCCAACTCATCCATGCTAACTAAGATAGCCCAAGATGTGGGCTAGTCCAACTGCCCACGTTTGGCCCATATCCCTCTAAACATTTCCTATTCTCCGGAATCAAGGGATATCAGATATACGCAGTACTGATTTTGTTTGACTATTCAATGGCGGCACTGGCTCGAAGGGCATACTCCTGCACTGATTCCCTATGTTTCTATTTCCGAAGAAGGGTCTCGACCCGAAACGTCACCTATCTCCTTCGCTCCTTAGATGCTGCTGCACCCGCTGAGTTTCTCCAGCTTTTTGTGTACCCCCTATGTTTCTATGTTTATCCAAGCATCTATTGAATGCCATGTTGGCATCTGCATCAACCACCCCCTCTGGCAGCTCGTTACATATACCCTCCACCCTCAGGGTGAAAAAGCTGCCCCTCAGGTTTCTAATAAATCTTGCCCCTGAACATACGTCCTCTTGTTTTCGATGTACCTTACCCTGGGTAAGCTTAGCTATTCCCCTCATATTCTATACACTTCTTACAGAGGTGAATAACATCATTTGGGGACAGATGGGATTAATATTTGGCACGGTCTCCACTTCTCTGTCTTCCTCCAAAGCTGCACTTGCCGTGAGCCACTGCAGCCTCCACTAAAATGAAACCCTGGAAACCTACGTCAAGGCAGAGTTCACATTTTATAGCCTTTGAATCAAATGTAATCAGTAACTAAAATTTGTGCCGAACATTGTTAGAAGAATGCTACAAAAATAGCACTTAAGTTAATTGATATTAAACATGTTAAGGACACAGCTCTCTTTCAAATATCATTTAATATTATCCAAATACTATGACATTTTCCTGAAAAGTAACTGCAGCAAACAGCAACACACCTGCCGTGACTGTCGTTGATGAATAATGCTCTGATGTACTTCCCGATGTTTCTGGTTCTACAGATGTAGGTTCTACAGATGTTGCTAAAGATGTCATTGCTGTAAACAGATGACCTCCTGAATTTTCATTCACATAAAACTTGATGCGTTTAAAAGCAACTTAATCCAGCACGGTTAACAATGCAATTTGCCTTTGGCAACACCACCTTAATGTTATAACAAGGAACTGCAGATGCTGGTTTACACCGAGGAGGGTCACAAAATGCTGGATTAACTCAGCGGGTCGGCCTGCATCTCCGGAGAAAAGGATCGGGTGACGTTTCAGACCGAAGAAGGGTTTTGAGCCGAAGCGTCACCTATCCATTTTCTCCAGAGATGCTGCCTGACCTGCTGAGTTGCCTCAGCATTTGTCTCCACTCTTATTAATGTTTTAGTTCCGAGTAAGCATTTAATTACAAAGCAATAACTGTCCCATAAACAGTTTCACCCGCAATTCTAGGGTAACACATCTTTCAGTAATCTAATGGGTGTCAGTAGCATCACTGATGTTAGCCTGGTGCTACCTGTACTTACAAAGTTATGGTGGATGAGATTCAGGGCAGGTGTAGTCATTCAGAGTGACTGCCAAATTGAGGCCGTTGTAAAAGGACAGACTGTTTGAAACACTTTATCTTAATGTTTTGGAATCGCAAGGCATCCTGTGGTTTTCACAGTTAACAAAGTCATTCTGAACTGGGGATTCCATCTCTTTCAAGTGAGATCTGTAATTTTCAGTGTTTCAACTCATATATACATACAGCGTGCAAACAGGCCCTTCGGCACCACTTGCCCACATGGGCCAACATGTCTCAGCTACACTAGTCCCACCTGCCTGCATTTGGCCCATATCCCTCCAAGCCCGTCCTATCCATGTACCTGTCTAACTGCTTCTTAAATGTTGGAATAGCCCCTGCCACAACTACCTCCTCTGGCAGCTCGTACCATACACCCAACACCCTTTGTGTGAAAAGGTTACCCCTCCAATTAATAGATTCCTATTAAATCTTTCCCCCTTCACCTTAAACCTATGTCCTCTGGTCCTCGATTCACCTACTCTGGGCAAGAGATTCTGTGCAGCTACCCCGATCTATTCCTCTCATGATTTTGTACACCTCTATAAGATCACCCCTCATCCTCCTGTGCTCCAAGGATAAACATCTTAGCCTGCCCAACCTCTTTGTGTAGCTAAATACCTTGAATCCTGGCAACTTCCTGGTTAATCTTCTCTGCACCCTTCCCAGCTTGACAACATTTTTCCAAAAACATGGTGATTAAATGTTGCACCCTTTATTTGTGAGTGGCTTCATTGTATTCTTGTATAATCAATTCTTTGATAAGATAGCATGGAAACAGAAGCTTTTCACTGTAACTCGGCATGCGTGACAATAATAAACTAATCTAAAATAAACTGGACAAAACTAAAATCAACTGGACTGTAGAGCTTCCTAAAGCCCCGAGACTAATCACCCCCGAAGCCTTGGTCGTTGTAGCCGAAGACTTCAATCTCAAGCCAATCTCAGAGGCGTTCGACCAAAAAGAACTACCAGCATGTCTCTTGTCCCACCAGCGGTCAGACCACCCTCGACCACTGCTACACGTCAATGAAATATGCCTCGGAAGGAACTGCGGATGCTGGTTTAAACCGTAGACACAAAAAGCTGGAGTAACTCAGTGGGACAGGTAGCATCTCCGGAGAGAAGGAATGGGTGATGTTTCGGGTCGAGACCCTTCTTCAGATAAAACCTGTCCCTCGGAGACAGTTCGGGAAATCTAATCGCCCAGCTGGTTTTCTTCTTCGTGCTGACGCACTAAAACTAAAATAAAAGCTCAAGTTTCATTCTTCGAAGCAGAAGAGCAAAAATAGCTGTCTCCGTGTGGACTGATATTCAGGTTGTGCAATATTTAGCACTTGGGTAAAATCAATCTCAAACAGCCAAGACAGCCCCCAAGCTGTGCAAGCGAGCAAAATTGTTTCTAGGCAGAAGGTGGGGCTAAAATCTAAGAAAGTAAGAGAGGCTGGTAAAAGCCAGCAAGGTATTTGTACTCCTTGGTAAACTGAACATCCACACCATTGAAGCAGATAGGGGACAGGAGTGTTCCTCTCCTCCTAAAGTCCACCATTAACTCTTTAGTATTGTCTGTGTTGAGATGCAGGTGATTCAGCCCACACCACTCAACAAAGTGGTTGACTACACCTCTGTATTCAGCTTCCCTCCCCTCACTGAAGCAGCCCGCAACTGCAGACTCATCTGAAAACTTCTGCAGGTGGCAGGAGTCCGAGTTATATCTGAAGTCCGAGGTGTAGATGGTGAACAGGAAGGGAGAGAGGACGTGCAGTCCCCTGTGGGGCCCCTGTGTTGCTCACAACCATGTCCGAGATACAGTTCTGTAGCCTGACCTATTGTGGTCGTCCAGTCAGGTAGTTGGTGATCCAGGGCACCAATGGAGCATCCACCCGCATCTCCGTCAGCTTGCTTCCTAGCAGTGCAGGCCGGATGGTGTTAAAAGCACTGGAGAGGTAAAAAAACATAACTCTCACAGTGCTTCCAGGCTTATCCAGTTGAGCATAGGAACATAGAAGATTGTTAAGGGCTTGGGCACACTAGAGGCAGGAAACGTGTTCTCGATGTTGTGGGAGTCCAGAACCAGAGGCCACAGTTTAAGAATAAGGAGTAAGCCACTTAGAACGGAGACGAGGAACCACTTTTTCTCACGGAGAGTTGTGAGTCTGTGGAATTCTCTGCCTCAGAGGGCGGTGGAGGCAGGTTCTCTGGATGCTTTCAAGAGAAAGCTGGATAGGGCTCTTAAAAATAGCGGAGTCAGGGGAAATGGGGAGAAGGCAGGAACGGGGTACTAATTGGGGATGATCAGCCCTGATCACATTGAATGGCAGTGCTGGTTCGAAGGGCCAAATGGCCTACTCCTGCACCTGTCGTCTATTGAACGATGGAGCAGGTGGATGATGGCGTCCTCAACCCCCCATCTTTGTTTGGTGAGTGAACTACAGGGGGTCCAGGTAGGGTTTAACCAGGGGTCGCAGGTGAGTGAGCACCAGCCTCTCCAGGGACTTCATGATGTGTGAAGTCAGTGCCACCGGCCTGTAGTCATTGGAGCTGGGGCACGTCCTCTTTGGTACTGGAACCAGGCAGGATGTCTTCCACATCACAGGAACCCTCTCTGGGCTCAGCCTCAGGTTGAAGATGGAGTACTCCGCACAACTGGCCGGCTGGCACACGCCTTGAGTACCCTAGGGCGGACACCATCGGGACCCGCGGCCTTGCCTGGGCGGAGTCTACCCGCTCCACCTCTGCAAAGAAAGGGCAGAGGAAGTGGACCAGGGGGATTGAGGGGGAGAGTCTGTTGGGGAGCAGGGGGGAGGGTGGGCAGAGGCCCCACCATCAAATCTAATTAAAAAACAGGTGCAGCTGATGGTTAGCACTAAAATAACTGGTTTCCTATTTCTCACTGTTACTCGAATAGCTAATTTTGACTGAAAGATTGCCTGAAAGATACAGCATGGAAACAGGCCCTTCCATCGGCCCAGTCCACACCAACCATCCATCACCCGTCCACACTAGTTCTACGTTATCCCACTTTCACATCCACTCCCTACACACTAGGGGCAATGAACAGAAGCTAATTAACCTACAAGCCCCCACATCTTTTGGGATGGGGGAGGAAACCGGAACAACGCAAAGGAAACAGACATGGTTGCAGGGAGAGCATGTAAAATGCAGCACGGACGGCACCCGAGGTCAGGATCGAATCAGGGTCACTGGCGTTATGAGGCAGCATCTCTACCAGCTGCGCCACTGTTCTGTCCTACCACTGATTTGGAAACATCTAAAGAAACCTTCTGTCTTCCCAAGGGTCCTAGTGGTTCTGCAGAACAGAGTCTGAAGAAGGGGCTCGACCCAAAACGTCACCTATTCATTTTTCTCCGGAGATGCTGTCTGACCCGCTGAGTTACTCCAGCTCTTTGTGTCCATCTTCAGTTTAATCCAGCATCTGCAGTTGCTTCCTGCAGAACACATCTGCTTCCCAATAACTCGAACCGAGTGAGAGCCAGTCAAAGTTTGGCAAAGGACGCAGGAGAACAGGTTCAGCAAGCATGGGAAAGATAAGACATAAAATGCTGGAGTAACTCAGCGGGGCAGGCCCAGCGTCTCTGGAGAGAAGGAATGGGTGACGTTCCGGGTCGAGACTCTTCTTCAGAAGAAGTCTCGACTCCGTCTGAAGAAGAGTTTTGGCCCGAAACATTGCCTATTTCCTTCGTTCCATAGATACTGCTGCAACCGCTGAGTTTCTCCAGCACTTTTGTCTACCTTCGATTTTCCAGCATCTGCACTTCCTTCTTAAACATTCTTCTTCAGACTCTGAAGAAGGGTCTCGACCCAGAGCGTCACCCATTCCTTCTCTCCAGTGATGCTGCCTGCCCCGCTGAGTTGCTCCAGCATTTTGTGTCTATATTTGGTTTAAACCAGAATCAGCAGTTCCTTCCTGCACAGCAAGTATGCTAGTTCTGCGGAATGCTTTTCAGAATCAGTCCCCAGGCGTGTGACAGCTACATGAACTGTCACAACTGGCAGTGAGGAAGTGCTGTGTCGCAGCATCAGAGGCAGACACAATGCGTGAACTCTGTGATAAAGTGCTGTTATCGGCAAGTCAAATTTATTGTCAAGGGCACAAGAACAGTGAGAAACCACGGACTTCATGCTCACAGCAGCATCAGAGGCATGTGGTTTAATTTAGTTTAGTTTAGAGATACAGCATGGAAACGGGAACGTCAGCCCACCGACCAGCGATCCCCGCACGTTCCTTGTCTGTGAATACTTGGCCAATAAACGTACTTACTTACTTAACACTATCCTACACACACTAGGGACAATTTACAATTTACAGAAGCCAAATTAACCGGCACTCTCCCACTCGTGGAAGAGGGGGCGCGGCCCGGATGGTGGAGTTCCTTGCTGTATTTGCTGCCTTCTTGAGTTTACAGGTTGCACATTTTTTTTAACTTAAATACATACAGCAATATATGGTGTCAGTGATTTTTAAGTTCTTAAGTCACAGGGGCGGCAAGGTGGCGCAGCGGTAGAGTTGCTGCCTTACAGTGACCTGCGTGGGTTTTCCTCCGAGATCTTTGGTTTCCTCCCACACTCCAAAGACGCACAGGTATGTGGGTTAATTGGCTCTAGTGAATGTGTATATTGTCCCTGGTGTGTGTGGGATAGTGTTAATGTGCGGGGGTTGCTGGTCGGCACAGACTCGGTGGGTCAGGGGACTGTTTCCGCGCTGTATCTCTAACATTAAAATAAAACAAAAATAGGCCATCGACTCCACTCCACCATCCCTGGTCAATTCGCCCCTTCCCACTCGCTCCACCCCTTCCCCGGGCACTTTCCCTTGCAACCGCAAGAGATGCTACTCTTGTCGCTTTACCTCCCCCCTCGACTTCATTCAAGGACCCAAGCAGTCGTCCCAGGTGCGACAGAGGTTCACCTGCACCTCCTCCAACCTCATCTATTGCATCCGCTGCTCTAGATGTCAGCTGCTCTACATCGGTGAGGCCAAACGTAGGCTTGGCGATCGTTTCACCGAACACCTCCGCTCGGTCCGCATTAACTAACCTGATCTCCCAGTGGCTCAGCACTTCAACTCCCCCTCCCATTCCGAATCCGACCTTTCTGTCCTGGGCCTCCTCCATTGCCAGAGTGAGCACCACCGGAAATTGGAGGAGCAGCACCTCATATTCCGCTTGGGCAGTCTGCACCCCAGTGGCCTGAACATCGACTTCTCCAATTTCAGGTAGCCCTTGCTGTCTCCTCCCCTTCTCAGCTCTCCCTCAGCCCTCTGGCTCCTCCTCTTCCTTTCTTCTTCCCGCCCCCACCCTGCATCAGTCTGAAGAAGGATTTTGGCCCGAAACGTTGCCTATTTCCTTCGCTCCATAGGTGCTGCTGCACCCGCTGAGTTTCTCCAGCATTTTTGTCTACCTCCACCATTCAATCATGGCTGGTGTATCTTTCCATGCCAACCTTATTATCCTGCCATCTCCCCGTAACCTTTCAGATGTTCTGAAGCATTTCTTACACAATTTATTTAGGTAACCTTTTCAAAACATTTTTTAAAGTTCCATTTCTTCATTCTTGGAGTATAGATAAGTATCTGTAGGTGCTAACATTAAAAACAAGTTAATTATTATCTAGGTATGTTCACCTCAGTACGTTCGGTTTCGATTCCCTGTGACACGTCTAACCTTTCAAATAAGGAAATATTTCTCCCTAGGCTTAGTTTCAGTTTGCACAAAATATCTTACAAATACAAAGAAGAACATCACTCGTAAGGGGTGGTGCAGTGGTAACGTTGCTGCCTTACAGCACCAGAGACCCATGTTCTTCCTGACCATGAGTGCAGTCTGGACGGAGTTTGTTCGTTCTCCCCGTGACCTTGTGGGTTTTCTCCAGGTGCTCTGGTTACCTCCCACACTCCAAACATGTGCGGGTTTGAAGGTTAATTGGCTTCTGTAAATTGTTCCATGTGTGTAGGATAGTTTTTGTGCATGGGTGATTGCTGGTTGGCACGGGCTCGGTGGGCCGAAGGGGCATTTTTCCGCGCTATAAGGGCTGTACAATGGTGCAGCGGCAAAGTTGTTGCCTTACAGTGCCAGAGATCTGGGTTTGATCCTGACTACGGCTGCTATCTGTGCGGAGTTTGTACGTACCCCTAGAGACAAGTGGGCCTTCTCCGGGTGCTCCGGTTTCCTCCCACACTCCAAAGACGTGCAGGTTTGAAGGTTAATTGGCTTCAGTGAATTGCTTCATGTATATTGGACAGTGCTTGTGTGCGGGGTGATCGCTGGTCGTGAACCCGGTGGGCCAAAGGGCCTGTTTTCACGCTAGATCTCTAAAGGTCTAAACCAGATTGCTTGTTAGTGTAGCTCACTCTGAAATTTTGTACAGGGCTCCTTGGGCGGCCTCTCCAACGTCTTATACAACTGCAACATGGCCTCCCAACGTCTATACTCAATACCCTAACTGATGAAGGCCAATGTGTCAAAAACCTTTTTGACCACCTTATCTACAGTATCTGCGACTCCACCTTCAAGGAACCATGCACCTGCATTCCTAGATCCCTCCGCTCTACAACACTCCCCGGAGGCCTACCATTCACTGTGTATGTAGGTCTTGCCCATGTTAGACTTCCCAAAACGCAACACCCCACACTTCTCTGTATTAAATTCCATCAACCGTTCCTCCGCCCACCTGGCCAATCGATCCAGATCCTGCTGCAATCGTTCACAACCATCTTCACTATCTGCAAAACCACCCACTTTTGCATCATCAGCAAACTTGCTAATCTTGCCCTATATATCTTTTCAGTCAAATCACTGATACAGATGAAGTGCTGCTATTGTTGAAATGCTAAATACTTCATTCACATGACTGTCATGGTGAAACACATATGATTTATACTCACTCTCTCACCCCCCCCCCCATGAAATGTTATGTGAAAATGTGGAGTTAAGTAAACGTTAATGTGGCAGAAGGCAGAATGTGCAGATAAGCCACGTTGGCAGATAAGTGAGCAAAGGTGGTAGACACCACAGCTGAAGGTGTATTTACAAAAATGTTTGCCAATTGAACAGTAAGGTGCTAATTCAAGTCACTATGAAGAAACGCCAAGTTCGGTTGAGTTTAGTTTATTGTCACGTGTACCGAGGTACAGTGAAAAGCTTTTGTGGTGTTCTATCCAGTCAGCAGAAAGACAATACATGATTACAATCGAGCCATTTACAGTGTGTAGATACATGATAAGGGAATAACGTTTAGTGCAAGGTAAAGCCAGCAAAGTCCGATTAAAGATAGTCTGAGAGTTTCCAATGAGGTAGATGGTGGTTCAGGACGATTAGTGCAAGGTAAAGGCAGCCTAGTTCCCTGTATAATGGCACGAAGTGGTACTTGAACTTTGCCTGGCAAACAAACACATTACTGCACCGCTCTCTAAGTCAAGGACAGGGACATCTTGCTTCTCATGCACTCTGCAAGCCGTTCCTCCTGAAATATTTCCCGGATGATGCAGCTTCAATAACCCCCCTAGAAGCTCGACGCCACACAGGGGAGAAGAGCAGACCCCTCCACAAACGAAAACCTTCACTCCAACACCAGTAGAAGCAGTATGTTCCAGCTACAGGGAATGCATTGCAGCAACTCACTGAGGTTCCTTACCTTCCAAACCCACCACCTCTACCAGCCAGATGGACCAGGGGGCAGATACAGGACAAGAGTAACTAGGCAGAGAGTAGCTTACAAGCCAACGGTGTGAACATTGAATTCTCCAATTTTAGATGACTTCTACAAATATCTCCCATCTTTCCCCCCCCTCCCCCCCCATCCTTACTCACCCCCCACCCGCTCCCTTCCCCAGAACAACTTTGCACTAGGTTCTCAACCCCCACCGTTGTCACTCTCCTCCAAGGTGCATTAGTGGTGGCAGCACCAAAACTATGGAACAGCATCCCTCTTCCCATCAGAACTGCCCCCTCCATCAACTCTTTTAAGTCTACTTAAAACTTATTTCTACTCTCAAGCCTTTCTTGAGGCCCCTGAGGGAGCGCTGTATGTATGTATTTAGGTATATATTGTTGATCTATGTACCACTGTATGTAGCACGTGAGGACCTGCACTAATGTAAAGCACTTTGGTCAACGAGAGTTGTTTTTAAATGTGCTATAGAAATAAAATTGACTTGACTTGACTTGACTCAAAGTCTGCTAACTAGCTCTTGGTAACTACGCAAAGTCTAACTAACTAGCTCTTGGTAACTACGCATCCCCCTTGGGCCCACACTTGCTTCTGTCTCTAGCCTTTGTCCAACAGTCTGCCTATCAGGGTACCTCCTCGCCCGAGGTCGTCTGTAGCCGACCATGATTTGTCCTGCCTCTTCCCGCTTCCAGATTTTTTCCCTTTATCGTTAAATCATCTGTTAGTAGCTCCCACCAGTCTTTCCATGAATGGGTTTAACAAACAATCCAGCATCTGCAGTATCTCTCGGTGTATTTTTACTGTTCCGTTGTTTCATTGATGGCAACCATTTCCATAAATCACAGACACACAAAAAGAGACAAAAACGGATTATTAAAGTATTGCTGCAGGAAGACAAAGCCAGCACATTGGACACTGACAGCAAGGCTTTACAGCAAGAACAAGCCAGTGGGTGAGTCTATGCCTCAGTAGTGAGTTAGTGGCACTCGAAGATGTGTTACAAGTTAACTAGATCTCAAATGCCAAAGGTATGGTGGCTGCTGTGTGGTTCTGCATAGAAACATAGAAGATAGGTGCAGGAGGAGGCCATTTGGCGCTTCGAGCCAGCACCGCCATTCATTGTGATCATGGCTGATCGTCCGCTATCAATAACCCATGCCTGCCTTCTCCCCATATCCCTTGACTCCACTAGCCCCTAGAGCTCTATCCAACTCTCTCTTAAATCCATCCAGTGATTTGGCCTTCCACAAATTCACAACTCTCTGGGTAAAAAAGTTTTTTCTCACCTCAGTCTTAAATAACCTCCCCTTTACTCTAAGACTGTGGCCCCTGGTTCTCGACTCACCCAACATTGGGAACATTTTTCCTGCATCTAGCTTGTCCAGTCCTTTTATAATTGTATATGTTTCTATAAGATCCCCCCTCATCCTTCTAAATTTCAGTGAATACAAGCCTAGTCTTTTCAATCTTTCCTCATATGACAGTGAGACCAAAACTGTACACAATACTCCAGATGTGGTCTCATCAGAGCCCTATACAACTGCAGAAGAACCTCTTTAATCCTGTACTGAAATCCTCTTGTTATGAAGGCCAACATTCCATTAGCTTTCTTCACTGCCTGCTGTGCCTGCACACCAACTTTCAGTGACTGGTGTACAAGGACACCCAGGTCTCGCTGTACCTCCCCCTTACCTAACCTAACCCGATTGAGATAATAATCTGCCCCCTTGTTTTTGCCGTCAAAGTGGATAACCTCACATTTATCTATATTATACTGCATCTGCCACACATCTGCCCACCCACTCAACCTGTCCGGGTCCTCCTGCAACCTCCTAACATCCTCTTCACAGTTCACACTGCCACCCAGCTTTGTGTCATCTGCAAACTTGCTAGTATTGCTCCTAATTCCCTCTTCCAAATCATTAATATATATGGTAAACAGTTGCGGCCCCAACACCGAGCCTTGCGGCACTCCACTCGCCACTGCCTGCCATTCTGAAAAGGACCCGTTCACTCCTACTCTTTGCGCTCAGTCAGTCGGTCAGTCAGTCAGTCAGTCAGTCAGTCAGTCGGCAGTCAGAGAACAAATGAAAAAAAAGAATGCAGAATGTTTCTGTGAACGGGATGAAAGCGTCAAAAATCGATGTGCTTCAAAGCTGCAGGCGGCAAGGCAGAAACCAAACGATGGGAGAAACATAACGAAGCGCAAAAGGCCAGGGTGGGATGTTTACGTGGATGTGCTGAGAGTTCAGAAAGCAGGTTATTAAAATGGCCTACGCAGCTCGCAAAGTCAAGCAAGCGTCGATAGGTAACAAACCTGAAGTGTCATGGACGGTTGGAGTCAAATCCTTAGGGATCTCAGTTGATGAGGTGCTTGGAGTTGCTGGTGGAGTCCCACCCATCCCTGACAATTGCAGGTACAAAGAAAATAAACATCAGTTAAGTAGGAGGTACCGGCAGGTAGGTGGTGATTTCTATACAAACAATGCTTCTTTCAGAGTGTCCGTTTGACTCAAACAGCAGTACTTTTGGCTTTCCGATCCGAAAATTGAAGGGTGTCTCATCAATCCCAGGACTCGGTCACACAGCTAACACTTCCGTAAAGCTCAACGTGGGTGCAGCGTTGCCTGAGCTGCCATGCTCCCCCAGATGAGAAGTTGCCTGGCTGTTCTAAGGTACACAGATATTTACACGGTTGATTGCCCACCAAGGGCTCAGATAGCTTGTGTTGATGCAGTTACTAATTATTGCAGAGATCTCCATTGAGCTTGTTACTAGACGGACATCTCTGGGAGAATGGTGCACACAGAAAAAGAAAGGAGGAAACCGTGGCTCTCTTAGGGCACTTGATGAGATGAGGAAAAACTTTTTCACCCCGAGAGTTGTGAATCTGTGGAATTCTCTGCCACAGAAGGCAGTGGAGGCCAATTCACTGGATGTTTTCAAGAGAGAGTTAGATATAGCTCTTGGGGCTAACGGAATCAAGGGATATGGGGAAAAAGCAGGAACGGGGTACTGATTTTGGATGATCAGCCATCATCATATTGAATGGCGGTGCTGGCTCGAAGGGCTGAATGGCCTACTCCTGCACCTATTTGCTATGTTTCTGTGTTTCATCACATGCAACAGCAGATGAGAGAGACCGTGGATACAAACCAGTCTGGCGACACATGGAATGTACAGGAAGGAACTGCAGATGCTGGTTTCAACCGAAGATACACACAAAAAACTGGAGTAACTCAGCGGGTCAGGCAGCATCTCCGGAGAAAAGGAATAGGTGACGTTTCGGGTCGAGACCCTTCTTCAGATTGCAGAAGTCTGACGAAGGGTCTCGACCCGAAACGTCACCTATTCCTTTTCGCCAGTGATGCTGTCTGACCGGCTGAGCTACTCCAGCTTTTTGTGTCTATCTTTGGCAACACATGAAGCGCGGATCCAATGGTCTCAGTCTAGCCCTGAGCAACACGACATCAGCCACTCCACAACGATATCCGTGCGGTGATTAATTCTCTGACGGTGGAGTGTCAGTGAAGGGCAGGGAGTTCCTGTTCTATCAGCTTCCCAGAAGGAACCTACCTCTGGGCCTTTGGGCTGAAGTCCACAAAACATTCTGCAGGGACGGGCTGAGCAAGATCCTGGTGTGTAAAGTGTATAACCCGAAGCCCTGCGCAGCTGTACAGTTTTGTTATTATCACGTGTACCGAGGTGCAGTGAAATGCTTTTGTTGCGTGCTATCCTGCCTAAGCTGTAAGGCACAAGTAGAACAGAAGAGACCCTCGGACAATCTTTAATCGGACTTTACTGGACTTTATCTTGCAATATGAGTTATCCCCTCTATCCTGCATCTGTGCATTATTAACGACTTGACTGTAATTATGCGTAGTCTTTCCTCCAACAGGATAGCACGCAACAAAAAAGCTTTTCATTGTACATTGGTACACGTGGTAATAAACTAAACCAAACTAAACTAAACCAAACACCATGTAAGCTGGGAGTAGTTCAACTCGAAAACATATCTTTACTTACAGGGCCTGAAATGTCTGTGGGAACCAGTGTATCAAAGTGTAATGTGGCTGTGTGGGACTATAGAGTCATAGAGTGATACAGTGTGGAACCAGGCCCTACTTGCCCACACCGGCCAACATGTCCCAGCTACACTAGTCCCACCTGCTTGCATTTGGATCATATCCCTCTAAGCCTGTCCTATCCATGTACCTGTCTAAATGTTTCTTAAATGTCACAATAGTACCTACCTGAACTACTTCCTCCGGCAGCTCGTTCCATACACCTACCACCCTTTGCATGAAAAGGTTACCCGTCAGGTTCCTATTAAATCTTTCCCTCCTCACCTTAAACCTCTGTCCTCCGGTTCTCGATTCCCCTACTCTGGGTGAGAGACTGTGCATCTACCTGACGCCTACCAGAATATCTTTTATCAAGATAAGGCTGGGATACGCTGTAACGGAATATATGTTATCAAGATAATCTACATATTGCGATGACAGTCACTAAAAGCTGGAGTAACTCAGCGGGGCAGGCAGCATCTCTGGAGAGAAGCAATGGGTGACGTTTCGGGTCGAGACCCTTCTTCAGACCAAAGATCCTATAGAAGAGCAAGATAGATCACTCCTTCTAAATGCAATGGGCTGACGTGTAGTACGCAACGGAACGGAACGTGGGCCTTTTTTTCATCCATTTCAGTAACCCGACCCGACCCGACTCGCAGTGTAACCAACGTTGCGGGGGAACAGTTTGTGTTAATAAATTATAATTCTGAAAATGAGGAGAAGATTTTTACCAAAGAACTTTTATTTTTATGAGGATGTTTTCGTAACCGGCTTCCGTCTCTGCATTAGTTATCTTTGCTCCGCTACGGGATCTTTGGTGCGGGGACGAAAGCCGGTTACGGAAATGGGGCCGAAAATTGCCCGTGAATCCGCCCATGACCGCACGACGTCTTTTTCGTCGAGTGATCTATCTTGCTCGCTACAGGACCTTTGCTTCAGACTAGTTTGGGAAAAGGGAAACGAGAGATGTAGACGGTGATGTGGCGAGATAAAGAACAATGAATGAAAGATGATGCAAAAAAGTAACGAAGATAAAGGAAACGGGCCACTGTTAGCTGTTTGTTGGGTGAAAATGAGAAGCTGGTACGAATTGGGTGGGGGAGGGATAGAGGGAGAGACGGAATGCCGGGGATACTTGAATGGATTTATTTACTAAAAATTGAAGCCAGTCCTCAGACGTCACATGTCCGCAAAGCAACTGATATGATCTATATTTAGAGATTCTGGTATGCATGGACGTGAAATCCAAACATGCTGCATGCAGAAGTAAAACCGTAATGGAAACTCTGTTAGCTCATTGCACGATTTCTATTCAAAATGCACTCTCCCAGCTAACCCCATCAGCAGAACTTGATTTTTTTCCTCCATCTTGATAAGCTTTCCCTTGGAAGCTGCACTGAAGCTCTGTGCAGCCAACATGAAGGCTCCATGGGGAAGGACCGCAGTCTAGGGTCCTTCTGCTGCTGGACATTGAGGGCCAGAGTCCGGTGGGGATTCTGGGGAAGGGGGATCATCGCAGGGGGCCACATGGGTAGCAAAGGTGTTCTGCGTAAACCAGGTGATAACACCACTGAGTACGTACATGCAGGAAGGACCAGCAGATGCTGGTTTACACCGCAGATAGACGCAAAATTCTGGAGTAACTCAGCGGGACAGGCAGCATCACTGGAGAGAGGGAAAGGTGACGTTTCGGGTGGAGACCCTTCTTCAGACTGAGCCCTAGTGCACTGGAGAATGGAAGAGGCAGCTGTTATTTTGTTATTCAAAATCCAAACTCCGAGCCAAGCTTCTTCAGACTGATTAGAGCAGCGTTTCTCAAACGGGGTTCCCCGGAATGCGAGAGAAATAGTGATAAATAGGCTAATCATATGTAAATACATTTTTGAGTCATTTTTGTAGTTAAGTTCTTCAGAGTCTGAAGAAGTGTCTCGTTCCGAAACATCGCCCATTCCTTCTCCCCAGAGATGCTGCCTGTCCCGCTGAGTTACTCCAGCATTTTGTGTCTAACTACCAAGTACGACGCTATTGAACTTATGAATACTAAGAATATATGAGGAGTTTTTGCAAGGATTTTGTTCTGTGTATATTTGTTATTCTGAATAAAGTTTGTTTTTGACATAAAAACAACACTTAATTGAAAAGGTGGTAAACTACCAGACCCTTGCACCTTTGTCGTATTCTGCTATAAAAATCCATTAATTCTTTGGGTGTAACCCACTACCATTAATGAAACCAGCAAACACTATTGTGTGGATATTATTGCTTGTCTGTGACATTCCTTCTCGAGCGTCACTGAGAATTTTTAAAAATATTTATTTCCTGAAATTCCCAATTTAAAGACGGTGAAGGCGGATCGCCCAACCCTGTTTATGTGAACTATTAACCGATGATATGCAAGTGCATGGTTAATCCTACCACAGGAAGAATGTTGTTAAGCTGGAAAGGTTGCAGAGGAGAGTTAAGGGCCTGTCCCACTTTCACGACTTAATTTAGAACCTCTGCCGAGTTCAAAGGACCTAAAACAAAAATCAAGATCGTAGTAATCTACGAACCCCTACGACCTTCCACGACTATGTTCACAAACTCCTGCGAACTCCTACGAGTATGTCTACGAATTCCCACGACTATTTTGATGCCCTCCTTACGAGTAAAAAGTTGCAATTTCTTTCATCATTACCATTTTTTTTACTAGTGGACATTTTTTATCGGGCTGGAAAAATCGTCCCGACTTACCCGTTGCCACGAGTACCTATGGCTGGCATAACGGGCCACTATGATATATCTACAGACTCCTAAGCACTCGTTACGAACATTCTGCGAGTTTGAATCGAGGGGAAAACTCGGGAGAATTTGTGAATTACCTCTTGAAAGTGGGACAGGCCCTTTACCAAGATGTTGCCAGGACTTGATGGCCTGAGCTATAAGGAGAGATTGAGCAGGTTAGGGTTTTATCGCTTGCAGTGTCGGAGACTGAGGCGTGATCTTACGGAGGTGTACAAAACCATGCGGGTAATAGTTAGAGCAAATTCACTCGTCTTTTACCCAGGGTAGTGGAAAGCAAGAAGCGGAGGACATAGGTGAGAGGGGAAAGGTTTAATAGGAACCAAAGAGGCAAATTTATCACACAAGGGAGTTGGGTACATGGAACAAGCTGCCAGAGAAAATAATTGAGGCAGGTGCTACAATAGCATTTAAAAGGCATTTGGAGAGGTACATGGATAGACAATAGACAATAGGAAAGGTTTAGAGAGATATGGACCAAACATGGGCATCTGGGAATAGCTTTGAAGGGGCATCTTGATCAGCATGGAGGTATTAGAATAAAGGGGCTGTTTCTATGCTGTATGATTCTATGACTCTATGACAAATGATAACACAAGTAGATAGAATGGTAAAGAAGTCATATGGAGTGCTTGCCTTCATTAGTCAGGACATTGAAAATAAGTGTCAGGAAATCATGATGCGGCTTTATAGGACTTTGGTGTGGCCAGCATTGGAGTTCTGGTCGCCCCCATTACAGGAAGGATATGGAAGCTTTGGAGAAAATGCAGAAGATGTGTACCAGAATTCTACCTGGATTAGAGGGTGGACTCAAAATGCTGGAGTAGAGGCAGCATCTCTGGAGAGAGGGAATGGGTGACGTTTCGGGTGGAGACCCTTCTTCAGACTGAGCCCCAGTGCACTGGAAAATGGAAGAGGCAGCTGTTATTTTGTGATTCAAAATCCAAACTCCGATCAGACTGATTAGAGCAGCGTTTCTCAACCGGGGTTCCCCGGAACGCTAGGGTTCCGTGAGAGGTCGCTAGGGGTTCCGAGAGAGATAGTGCTAAATAGGCTAATCATATGTAAATGCATTTTTGAGTCATTTTTGTATTTAATTTCATATTCCTAATTTTATTATATGGCATATTTAGCGATGTCTATACGCCGCCAGTGTGAAACGGCCTTGAATGGTGAGTGGACAGGAGCTGTACGTGACAGATTTGTGTATCATCAAGTGACTCACTCAAGTACAGACGCATGCACGGCCTCCATCAGCCCTGCCTATGCTTCCTGACGTGCAGGTACAGTAATAAACTTTTTGCTTAAACTAGTTATCAGAAAAATATATTATGTTTGCCTTATGAACTTTAAGTTTATGAAAGAGAAAGAAAGGGATTAATAAAGATAACTGATAATTTTTTCGTAGGGGTTTCCCTGAGACATGAAAATTATTTCAAGGGTTCTGCAAGGGTAAAATAGTCGAGGAGCGCTGGATTAGAGGGTAGACAAAAATGCTGGAGAAACTCAGCGGGTGAGGCAGCATCTATGGAGCGAAGGAGATGGGCGACGTTTCGGCCGAAACCCTTCTTCAGACTGAGGGTATTAGCTATAAGGAGCAGTTAGATAAACTTGGATTGTTGGAACACCAGCGGCTGGGAGGAGACCTGATAGAAGTAAATAAAATGATGACGGGCATAGATATGGCAGACATTTCTTTTCCTCAGGGTGGAAATGTCAAAGACCAGAGGGAATAGTTTAAGGTGAAAAGGGCAAAACCTAAAGGAGATATGCAGGGCAAGTTTTATTACATGTCTGGAACACATTGCCAGGGGTGGTGGCGGAGGCAGATAAGATTGTGGCGTTTACGAGGCTTTTAGATGAGTACATGAATATGCAGAGCTTGTTTTATGGTACAGATGAATAGATATAATTTCACTTTTTCAAAGTAACGTACTGGGCATGATGCTTTCAAAAACAACTCTGAAAGCTAATAATTAAAATGGGAATGGCAACATGCCAGCCAGGGGTGATTGACACTGAGTGTGATAGTAAGCTCCTATTTAACTGATGTGTAATTAATGGCTCTTCACATGAGTGGCATAAGGTCAATGTGGCACTCTTCAGTAGGAAAGAACTTTGAATTCATAAATTCTCCACCAAGGTAGTGTTTTTCACATTGAGACTGGGTGTGTTGTGTAATAATTGATAGAGCTTGTTTGTTTCAAGTGACCACAGAGCATGAAGCTGATAAATCCTTTGTGCATATTGCCAATCCCTATATTCCTCAAGACTAGTCAAATAGTCATACAGCGTGGAAACGGGTCCTTTCTGCAAACTTGCTAATCTTGCCATCTACAGTATGTTCTCATTCAAATCATTGACACAGCCCAGCACCGAATCCTGAGGTACACCATGAGTCACAGGCCTCCATTCCGAGATGCAACCTTCCACTGTCTGAAGAAGGGTCTCGATCCGAGACGTCGCCCATTCCTTCTCTCCAGAGATGCTGCCTCACCCGCTGAGTTACTCCAGCACTTTGTGTCTACCTTCCACCATCACCCGCTGCTTCCTTCCATGAAGCCAATTTTCTATCCATTCGGCTATCTATCCTTGGATCCCGTGCAATATAACCTTCCTGAGCAGCCTACCATGTGGAATCTTGTCGAAAGCTCTGCTGAAATCCATATGTACAACATCTGCAGCTCTGCCCTCATCGACCTTTTTGATCGTCTTCAAAAAACGTAATCAGATTTGTGAGACACGAACTCCCACGTACAAAACCATGCTGACTATCCCTAATCAGCCGTAGTCCATCTAAATACCTGTATATCCGGCCCTTCTGAATATTCTCTGGTAACTTTCCAACTACAGATGCTAAGCTCACTGGCCTACAGTTCCCAGCATTTTCCGTGCAGCCTTTCTTCAAAAGAGGCACAACATTTGCCACCCTCCAGTCTTCCGGCACCTCGCCTGTGTTTAAAGACGACTCGTAAATCTCATCCAGGTCTCCTGCAATTTCCTCCCTGGTTTCCCACAATGTCCTCAGATATATCTGATCAGGCCCTGGAGATTTGTCTTCATGCACACACGATAGTACCTTCAGCATCTCTCCGACTCTAACACTGACCGTAACACTAATTGATCTATAATAACGTACATATTCTCATGCAGACACAAGGAACTGCAGATGCTGGTTTACGACAATGATGCAAGCTGCCGTGGTAACTCAACACGTCAGACAGCATCTCTGGAGAACATGGATAGGTGATAGCTCGGGGTCAGTACTTTTCTTCGGTGTTTGTAGTAGGTGGGAGAAAGAGGTAGGGGAGGACAAAATCTGGCAAGTGATAGGTGGATACAGATCAACGGGGGTTTAATTGGCAGATGTTTGGACAAAGCTCCGAGGAGAAAAGACAAAAAGCGTTAATGGGCCAGTCCCGCTTACGTGATTTTTTTCGGCGTCTCACCGGGACCCGTCATAGTCGCAGCAGGTGGCCGAAAATGTTCGACGTGTTGAAAATACAACGGCGACCAGAAAAAGGTACGACTCTTTGAGCGACTACTCACGACCATACAGGCGTCACGTGTCGACACGTCGTGGGGCGAAGCCTGTAGGGTCGTGAGTAGTTGCCCAAAGAGTCGTACCTTTTTCTGGTCGCCGCTGGATTTTCAACATGGTGAAAAATTTCGGCGACCTGCAGCGACTATGACGGGTGCCGGCAAGTCGCCAAAAAAGTCGCGTAAGTGGGACAGGCCCTTAACATAAGGAAATAAGGATGGAAGAGATTAGTACAGGTTCTTGATTAGCGCGGGTGTCGGAGGTTCTGGGGAGAAGGCAGGAGAATGGAGTTAGGAGGGAGATAGATCAGCCATGATTGAATGGCAGGGTAGACTTGATGGGCCGAATGGCCTAATTCTACTCCTATCCCTTGTGACCTTATGAGATGCAAAATGTGAAGCCAGAGGAAGGAATAGAGGTGGAATGTGACGGGGGAGAAGGGGAAAAGGCTGAATGGGTCCAGATCTCATTATGGTCTAACAACCGAGGCATACATTACTTTGTGTTTCATATGTGAAATCGCAATGATTTTGGAAATTGCAAAATTGCAGTCCAAGCGATGCAGAGTGCCGAATAAAGTGAGATTATGATCGAACTGCTGCTCAAAAACTGAGATAAAAAGCCAGGGTGGTAAATAGCAGGAATGCAAAATCATTCAGTGACAATTGTTTCACAGAGTAGACAAAAAAATGCTGGAGAAACTCAGCGGGTGAGGCAGCATCCATGGAGAAAAGGAGTGGGCGACGTTTCGGGTCGAGACCCTTCTTCACAGAGGATGACTTCCTCAGAGGAAATTAGGGTAGAAAAGAGTGAAAGATACTCTTCAAGCTATTATTTTTCAATCTGTGCAGTAATTGAAGATGAAGTGTGTCTGGATTTCCCCCCCAGACAAGATTGTGCACATAAAACAACTGCAGCCCATGGAAAAGTTACAATTTAAAAAAAAAAGAAAATAAACCTTGATCCAGGCATCTCTCATCCTCCAAGAATATGATAAGGGACAGAAGATGATGAATTCGGGGCCCTGATTGCAGAAGAGTGCTTGCTAAGATAACTTAACACCATATTATACAGTTCCTTCACCCAAATAGGTATTGAGGTGGTCATATATGTGCTTTAGTGTAAGGATTCAGCGCCAGAGTCCCGGGTTCGATCCTGACTGTGGGTGCTGTCTGTACAAAGTTTCTACTTTCTCCCCCGCGCCCTGCGTGGGTTTTCTCTGGGATCTCCGGTTTCCTCCCACACTCCGAAGACGTACAGGTCTGTAGGTTAATTGGCTTGGTTAAAAATTGGAAATTATCCCTAGTGCGTGTGGGATAGTTGGTGTGTGGGGATCGCTGGTCGGCGCGGACTCGGTGGGCCGAAGGGCCTGTTTCCGTGCTGTATCTCTAAACTAAAACTGAACAAAAAACTACATGTTAATAGATAAAAGTGGATAGAGAATTCACCAACATGCTTCCCTGCTGCTTGAGTCCAAAGCTGAATTATCCATGAAGACGTATGGAGATCAGTCAATTGGGAAGTTGGAGTGGAGATGTCTGAATAAATGAATGAATGAATGATTGAATGAATGATTGATACTTTATTATCACATGTGACATGTCATCGGCCCAACTTGCCCACACTGGCCAACATGTCCCAGCTACACTAGTTCCACCTGCCTGCGTTTTGCCCATATCCCTGTCCCTGCCTTACTTGTCCTATCCACGTACCTGTCTAATTGCTTCTTCAACATTGTGATAGTTACTGCCTCAACTACCTCCTCCGTCAGCTCGTTCCATACACCCACCGCCCTTTGATTGAGAAACGATACCCCTCAGATCCCTTGTAAATCTTTTCCCCTTCACCTCAGAACTATGTCCTCTGGTCCTCGATTCCCCTACTCTGGGCAAGAGACTCAGCGCGCCTATCCGATCTATTCCTCTCATGGTTTTATACACATTCGAAAGATTTACGGGTATTTTAACCTTGCTACCTAAGTTCCAGAAGAATATTGAGTCAGATGACCAGCCGAATGACCAGCGTAAGTGTCATGTCACATAATCTTCACACAATCATGGTAGAAAGTAACATGGTACTTACATATGCACTGCAGGTTAGGATCTGACCATTTGGCAAATTCTGAGCCATTCTGACATTTGATGAGGTTAGATCTTCCCGCTTTCCTCTTATATCCCCTCTGGCACTTCAGCCGAAGTTTCCGACCAACTTCATACCGCGTTTCCACGATGTCACTCATATCTACATTTTCAATATTAAAATTGGGTTTGCTGCAGCCGTCTATTGGAAAAAAAGACATAATAAAGATTGATGTTATTCCAGTTTAGTCTTTACTTTGGTTCGGGTCATTCTCACGTGTACCGAGCTACAGTGAAAAGCTATTGTTGCGTGCTGACCAGTCAGCGGAAAGACTATACATGATTACAATCGAGCTACTCGCAGTGAATAGGCTTTAGGTGCAGGAGTAGGCCATACGGCCTCTTCAAACCAGCACCGCCATTCAATGTGATCATGGCTGATCATCCCCAATCAGTACCCCGTTCCTGCCTTCTCCCCATATCCCCAGACTTCGCTATCTTCAAGAGCCCTATCTAGCTCTCTCTTGAAAGTATCCAGAGAACCGGCCCCCACCGCCCTCTGAGGCAGAGAATTCCACAGACTCACAACTCTCTGTGTGAAAAAGTGTTTCCTCATCTCCGTTCTAAATGGCTTACCCCTTAATCTTGATAAAGAAAATAACGTTTCCCAAATAGTACTTTCTCTGACAAAAAATTGTGCAAGTGCCAATGTATATCAGCACATTCGATGTTTATTTAAAGAAACTTCTATTTTCTCCCAGACATTGGTAATTTGCATATCACTGCACCTTAATTGATACACGTGACAATAAAAGACCTCTGAAACCTTTGACACATTGGATTGTCGCAGTCGAACATTTGACGATTCTTCACCCACACTTAGAAAATCATGCTAGGTGACTACTCACGACCACACAGGCGGCACCCCGCGACATGTCGACACGTAACGCCTGTCTGGTCGTGAGTAGTCACCCAAAGAGACGTACCTTTTTCTGTTCGCCGCTGGATTTTCAACATTTTGACATTTTCCGGCCACCTGCTGCGGCTATGACGGGTGCCGGCAAGTCGCCGAAAAAAAATCGCGTAAGTGGGACAGGCCCCTCAGGGATAGGTCTAGACTTCTCGAAGCTAACACCTATTCGGAGAAGAGTCTGATGAAGGATCCCGACTGGAAACTTTGCCTGTCTGTCCTCTACCCAAATGCTGCCCGACCTGCTGAGTTACGCCAGCACTTCCGGTGTGACCCCGCATTTGGTTTGTCTAGGGAAGGAGCTGCAGATGCTGGTTTACAACCGAAGATAGACACAAAATGCTGGAGTAACTCAGCGGGACAGGCAGCGTCTCTGGAGAGAAGGAAAGGATGACGTTTCGGGTTGAGACCCTTCTTCCGACAGTGTGTACCTCAGTCCGAAGAAGGGTCTCGACCCATTCCTTCTCATTCCTCATTCCTCTCGATCCATTCCTTCTCTCCAGGGATGCTGCTTGTCCCACATTTGTTTTGTTTTTGTCTAAAGCCACAAGGACAATTGAACGGACATGATAAGGACACAAAGTGCTGGAGTAACTCAGCAGGTCAGGCAGCATCCCTGTAGAACATGAATAGGTAATGTTTCGGGTCGAGGCACCTTCTTCAGGTCAAGTGAACATGATTGCTATAATTTATTATTCAGGAGCAGGAGGAAATCACTAACACACATTTATTTAATGGAAACATGAGGAAGACGGATGCCAAATGTATTTTCAATTAATTAACATTTCTTACAGGATATTGTTGAGCTGGAATTAACGTTGCAACTCGCTGGCAAAATAATTTGAATGTAACCAATTACCCCAAATATCGTGTGATTTAAATTTATATCATAAATTTAGGTTTAGGTTTATTATTGTCACATGTATCGGCGAACAATGAAAAGCTTTGTTTTGTGTGCAGTACAATCAAATCAGATGATACTATACATAATTACAAATAAGTCAAACTCAAATACAACATTGCAAAGGGCAAGATATAGGATGTACTATATAGTTCACAGTAATGTGGTGCACCGGTTCCGTTGACAAAGGCCAATGCCTGCAATGAGATGGAAGTAAATCAGACAATAGCCTAGATTATGGAAGAAGCCTGATAACATCAGAAGCTGTTCCTAAGTCTGGTGGTGCGCGCTTTCAAACTTCTGGGTGGGACAAGTCTCTGATTATGTTGACTGCTTTTTCAAGGCAGTGTGAAGTGTGTGGGAGTTTATACCTTCTCCCCATGACCTGCGTGGGTTTACTCCGGGTGCTCCGGTTTCCTCCCGCACGCCAAAGACATGCAGGTGTGTTGGTTAATTGGCTACGGTAAATATTGTAACTTGTCCCTAGTGTGTGTAGGTTAGCGCTGGTGTACGGGGTGATCGCTGGTCGGTGTGGACTCGGTGGGCCAAAGTGCCTGTTTCTGCATTGTATCTCTAAAGTAAACTAAATTAAACAAAACGTGGTCACTTTGCAACTGCATCTCCATATCGACCATTAAAAGGTACAATTTATTTCCAATCATTGCATTAATTCACCCACCTTATTATGAATGCTGCATGTATTTAGATAAATAATCTATTGTCCAAATACTGAGTAAATTTTAAATATTTTAAATCGTGTTGTATTACCTGCTTCAACTATCTCTTCTGACAGCTCCATATGCCCACCACCTTCTGTGTGAAAATGTTGCCCCTCAGGTTCCTATTAAACCTTTCACCTCTCATCTCACACCTTAAACCTATGCCTTCTGGCTGTTGATTCCCTTACTCTGGAAAATAGATTCTGTGCTTTCATCCTACTTATTCCCCTTAATGATTGTATTAACCTCTATAATATCACCCCTAGTTCCTAAGTTTGCCCAACCTCTCCCTGTAATTCAGTTGCTCGAGTCTTGGCAACATCCTCGTAAATCGTCTCTGTACCCTTTCCCGCGTCGTAGAGTCATAAAGTCATAAAGTGAAAAAGTGTGGAAACAGGCCCTTCTGCCCAACTTGCCCACACCAGCCTACAATGCCCCAGCTACACTAGTCCCACCCCCCTGCACTTGGTCCATATCCCTCCAAACCTGTCCTATCCATGTACCTGTCTAACTGCTTCTTAAACATTGGGATAGTCCCAGCCTCAACTACCTTCTCTGGCAGCTTGTCCCATGCACCCACCACCCCTTGTGTGAAAAAGTTACTCCTCACATACCTATTAATCTTTTCCCCCTTCACCTTAAACCTATGTCCTCTGGTCCTCGATCCACCTACTTTGGACAAGAGACTCTGTGCATCTCCCCGATCTATTCCTCTCATGATTTTGTACACCTCTATAAGATCGACCCTCATCCTCCTACGTTCCATGGAATAGAGACCCAGCCTGCTCAACCTCTCCCTATAGCTCACACCCTCTAGTCCTGGCAATAACGTCATCTTTTCTATAGCAGGATGACCAAAGCCGGGCAGGCTGGGAGTTTATTTGGAAGACCAGCTTTCGAACATGCTGGCAATCTGGAGAAAGTCTCCACGAAAGTGCAAAGTAGCCCCGGAGAAAAGGAATAGGTGGAGTTTCGGGTGGTGCTTTAGTACAGGCAGACACAGTGGAATGCCCGCTCGAGTTACGCAAATTTGGGTTTACAGATGCACATGCAGCCTTGGGTTATGAAAAATTACTGCAATATTAAGTTTAGGTTTAGGTTCTCTGGATGCTCTCAAGAGAGAGCTAGATAGGGCTCTTAAAACTAGCGGAGTCAGGGGATATGGGGAGAAGGCAGGAACGTGGTACTGATTGGGGATGATCAGCCATGGTCACATTGAATGGCGGTGCTGGCTCGAAGGGCCGAATGCACCTTTTGTCTATTGTCTATTGTTTATTATTGTCACGTGTATTGAGGTACAGTGAAAAGCTTTGTTTTGCATGGTCAGATATACCGAACACATATACAATCAACTCAATCCCAAGTGCAATCGATCAAGCAAAGGGGAAGCTACAGAGCGCAGAATATGCCTCTCGGCATAGTTGTAGTGCATCAGTTCCATAGACAGAGTCCAATGTCCGCAATGGGGTAGAGTTGAACCGGACAGTACCCCAGCTTATGGAAGGACCATTCAGTAGTCTGATAACAGAGGGGAAGAGGCTGAGTCTGGTGGTGCACACTTTCAGGCTTCTGTACTTACTGCTGGATGGGAGCAGAGAGAAGTGGGACCTAGGTGGGACGAGTCAATAGACAATAGACAATAGGTGCAGGAGTAGGCCATTCGGCCCTTCGAGCCAGCAACGCCATTCAATGTGATCGTGGCTGGTCATCCCCAATCAGTATCCCGTTCCTGCCTTCTCCCCATATCCCCTGACTATGCTATCTTTAAGAGCCCTATCTAGCTCTCTCTTGAAAGTATCCAGAGAACCGGCCTCCACCGCCCTCTGAGGCAGAGAATTCCACGGACTCACAACTCTCTGTGTGAAAAAGTGTTTCCTCATCTCCGTTCTAAATGGCTTACCCCTTATTCTAAAATTGACCCGTGGTTCTGGACTTCCCCAACATCTGTTTCCTGCTTTAGCGTGTCCAAAATCTTATATGTTTCAATAAGATCCCCTCTCAACCTTCTAAATTCCAGAGTCTTTGATTTATCGGTAGAGACAAAATGCTGGAATTACTCAGCATTCCTTCTCTCCAGAGTTGCTGCCTCACCCGCTGAGTTACTCCAGCATTTTGTGTCTACCTCCGATGTAAACCAGCATCTGCAGTTCTTTCTTGCACAGTCGTTGATTATCTCGGCTGTTTTACCACGGCAGCGTGAAGTGTCGGTGTCAATGATCGGAGGGACTGGTGTCGCACTATTGTAACATTGTATTTTTCATGCTTCAGGTATTTGAAGTTACATTCTGAATTATGCAATATTTTACAGTTTAATTGTTGAAGACACATCAGGGCTGACTCATTTTTGGCCAGAAGCACATTGTTGTCTGTGGGATTCTGCTCGCACTCCAGTACTGAGCACACAGAAGTCATTAGCTGCAAATTGTTTTGGAATAGCCTGCAGTCGTTCTATAAAATGCATCTGCAAATGTGGTTGCCATTTGCAAAGCTGGTAGTTGTTATTAACCATCTCCTGAAGGGAGACACAAATGCTGGAGAAACTCAGTGGGTGAGGCAGCATCTATGGAGCGAAGGAATAGGTGACGTTTCGGGTCGAGACGCTTCTTCAGACGGAGTCTCCCTTCGATTTTTTCAGCATCTGCAGTTCATTCCAGTTCAACACCCATCTCCTGAATCTCTGCAGCTTGTGTGACTAAATATAAATGAATACTAGACTAAGTGGGACCCGTTGGGTCCCATGTTCACACGGGAGGGCTGGTCCCCGACGCAATATTCCACCTCTCCACCAATTCCAATATTGGTGGCCAGTGGGGGGGCTTTCTGGAGCGCTGGCATGGGTTCCTGGGGTGGCAGCTCAGTCCCTCACTGGCAGCTCACTCACGACGGGTGGGCTGGCAGTTGACTCGGGGCTATTCCTTGAAATTCCATTTCAAGCAGGGTGCAAGGCCACCAAATTCAAATCCATTTTCCTACCATTTCAAGCAGGGTGCAAGGCCACCAAATTCAAGTGCCGTTTCATACCATTTCATGCAGGGTGCAAGGCCACCAAATTCAAGTGCAGTTTCATACCATTTCAAGCAGGGTGCAAGGCCACCAAATTCAAGTGCAGTTTCATACCATTTCATGCAGGGTGCAAGGCCACCACATTTAAATGCAGTTTCATATCATTTCAAGCAGGGTGAAACCACTATAAAATCACACAAAACACCAAACTCACAGTTCAGTAGACATTCAGTGTGTTCAGTTGATTCACAGCTCAGACAGAGTCGTGACCTCTCCCTCCCCCATCGTGCAGAGACTGAGCCACACCCACACTTCCGGGTTTTATAACCCCTCCCCCTCCCACCGGAAAAGGTGTGGCCTTCATGGCGTGATTGACAGGAGAGAGATTCTCAACTTTTTTAAGCACTAATAGCACTTTTATTTTAAGTGCACCCAAACCATCATTTGCAGTGCCTTTTACTTCAACCCAAAGCACCCAAACCACCATTTGCAGTGCCTTTTACTTCAACCCAAACCACCATTTGCAGTGCCTTTTACTTCAACCCAAACCACCATTTGCAGTGCTTTTTACTACAACCCAAAGCACACAAACCACCATTTGCAGTGCCTTTTACTTCAACCCAAAGCACCCAAACCCACCATTTGCTGTGCTCTTTACTTCAAACCAACCATATTTTCATTTTCAAACCACATTAAGGGCACTAAAGGTCAGTAAAACCACACTCACAGTTTAGTAGACATGTGTTCACTGTTATTCACAGCTCAGAATGAGAGACATGACCCTCTCACTTCCCCCATCTTGCAGAGACTGACTGAAGCACAGCACTTCCGGGTTTTATAGTCCCTCCTCTCTCCCACCAACAGGGGCAGCAGAGAGAATGTCAACATTTTAAAAAACATTAATAAGTCTTTTATGTTTCATCGATGGGAAAAATCCTCTGTTCCAGCTCAGCGGAGGGGGACTCTGAGCGAGGTGGCCAAAAATGATGGCCGTAAGTGGCGGCGTTTTCACTCGGAAATCACATCACAGTGAATCAAAAGTGGTCAAGATCTTACTTTTAGTAATATATAGATAGCACAGTACAGCACTGGAACAGGCCCTTCGGCCCTCAATGTCCGTGTCCAACACGATGCCAAGCGGAACTTATCTCCTCTGTCTGCATGTGATCCATATCCCTCCATTCCCTGTATAATAGAACAGTACAGTGTGGGCACAGGAACTGCAGATGCTGATTTACAAAACAAAAAGACACAGAGTGCTGGAGTAACTCAGCGGGTCAGGCAGCATCTCTGGAGAACATGGGTGGGCGATGTTTTAGGTTGGGACCCTCTGAAGACTGAGAAAGTGAGAATAAGGGTTAAGCCATTTAGAACAGAGATGAGGAAACACTTTTTCACACAGAGAGTTTGTGAGTCTGTGGAATTCTCTGCCTCAGAGGGCGGTGGAGGCCGGTTCTCTGGGTACTTTCAAGAGAGAGCTAGATAGGCCTCTTAAAGATAGCGGGGTCAGGGGATATGGGGAGAAGGCAGGAACGGGGTACTGATTGTGGATGATCAGCCATGATCACATTGAATGGCAGCGCTGGCTCGAAGGGCCAAATGGCCAACTCCTGCACCTATTGTCTATTGTCTATTGACTTGTAACATTGCTTATCCACATTCTCCATAGATGCTGCCGCCCCATTGAGTTACTCTAGCACTTGTGGAACAAGCCCTACGGCCCACAAAATCTGCGCCAAACATGATGTCAAGTTAAACTTATCTCTCCTGCCTGTGTGTGAATCACATCACTCCGTTCCCTGCAGATCCATGTGACTATCTGAAAGCCTCTTAAACCGCCACTGTCGCATCGTCTCTGCACCCTCTCCAGCTTAATGGCACCTTCCCTATAGCAGGATGACCAGAGCAGAGATTAATATTCCAAGTGCGGCCTCACCAACATCGCGTAAGCAACATCTTAACTTCTGTGCTCGATTCCCTCTACGGACAAAGGCCAATGTGCCTAAAGGGCCTGTCCCACGAGCATGCGACCTGCATGCGGCAAGCGCGACCAAACCGGAAGCGGGGGCCGCGCGGGGGTCGAATGATCCCCGTACAGGGCCAGTCCCACCAGCATGCGCCTGCATGGGGCGATCGCGACAAAACCGGAAGCGGGGGCCGCGTGGAGGTCGGGTGACGTACGGCGTCGAGGCGGTGCGTACGGCCTCGAGGTGGCTGCGGGCCGACAGGCTGTTGCCGCGTGGAATTTTTGAACACGGTCAGTTTTTCAGAGCCCCGCGCGATGTCGGGACCAGCTCCGCACAACTCCATACGGCTCCGGCGATCGAAGTGGGACTGGCCCCGCGAGGCCGTATGGCTCAAGCAACCACGTTAGGTCACGCTCGCCACATGGAGTCGCATGCCCGTGGGACAGGCCCTTAAAGCATTGCTGTCCAACAAATTTACGTCGAGAGATGAAATCCCTTGCAGCGCAAGGCAAATTAGTGCTTGACTTCCTCATCCTAACCTATAGGGGGTAATCCAGCTTCATGCTGGCTTGAATATACCAAACTATGTGGCCTTCAGACTGGAGGGGATTCGGATGAAATAGGGCAAGACTTAACATCATATTTGAGAAGACCTCTGTGGACCACACCCATAACAAATTGTTGGGAATCTAACTCCTACATCTGCTTTGCATTATTTCTGAGTAATGCTGATCAAGCTACTCGATTCCAAAGAAATTAATAGATTAGCCCATGGATGTCCAACTCACAATACTGCTATTGTTATTTTTAGCTGGCAGTTCTTACCACTGAGTGAAGCGATTGGGGAATTCGACCTTCTACTACAGGCTCACAATCCAAGCAATTACAGAAACACCAAGTTAATCCTTATTCTTAAACTGCCCCCCCTGATTCTGGACCCCCCCAACATCGGGAACATTTTTCCTGCATTTAGCCTGTCCAATCCTTTAAGAATTTTATATGTTCCTCTCTCATCCTTCTAAATTCCAGTGAATACAAGCCCAGTCAACCCTGGTCAGCTTGCTCCTATGACTATAAAAGGCTACATTTGGGAAACAATAAACAGAGAATTATCCTCTGTCTTATATACAGCAAAAGTTTAGTTTAGAGATGCAACGAGGAAATGGCCCTTCGGCCCACCGACTCCACACCGACCAACGATCACCGCATACACTTGTTCCATGTTATCCCACTTGCACTTCCAACACACTAGGGGCAATTTACAGATGCCAAACAACCTGCAAACCTGCACGTTTTTGGAGTGTGGGAGGAAACCGGAGCTCCCGGAGAAAACCCACGCGGNCACGGGGAGAACGTGCAAACCCTTCCCGGACAGCACCCTTAGTCAGGGTCGAACCCGGATCTGTGGCGCTGTGAGGCAGCGACTCTACCGCTGAGCCGCCCCACCCTAGTTAAGAGATTTGATGGAGGTGTTTACGATCATGAAAGCTTTAGACAGAATAAAGAACTCCATCGCAGAAATGTGATTAGTGAGAATTGCACTGTGCTCGCCGCTCAGAAAATAAAGGTTCCAATTTATGTAACCGTGCATCAGATCCACAGCACTGCCATTCATTTATTTGTTGATTTTGGTGGCAATGCAGACGTCGGAAGGTTTTAAGTCATAGAATCACAGAGCGTGGAGATAGGCCCTTCGGCCCAACATGCCCGTACTGGCCAACATGTCCCAGCTACGCTCGTCCCACCTGCCTGCGTTTGGCCCATATCCCTCTCAACCTTTGTGCAGGATAGAGTCCTGATTCTTTCACTGATAAAAGTGGCAGGTAAGGAAACACACAGGAGACAAAGTGTTAATTCTTTGTTGCCACGAAAGCAACTTAGTTAATTCTTTGTTGCCATGAAAGCAAAACATTTAACGCCTGTAAACAAATGCAGGCATGCCCAGGAATCTAGTAGATGGCACCTTAAATAAACACGCCTCCATGTACAGTTTATCGTTTCAGATTAGTTCAGTTCAGTTTAGAGATACAGCGCGGAAACAGACCCTTCGGCCCACCGAGGCTGCGCCGACCAGCGATCCCCGTACACAAACGCTATCCTACGCACTAGGGACAATTTACAACCTTTACCGACGCCAATTAACCCACAAACCTGTACGTCATTGGAGTGTAGGAGAAAACCGAGCACCCAGAGAAAACCCCACGTGGTCACGCGGAGGGCGTGCAAACTCCATCCAGACAGCACTCGTAGTCAGGATCAAACCCGGACCTATTATATATGCAATTACATATGGAATGATCTGATCTGATAGGAAAGTATGCAAAACAAATGTTCACACTGCATTCTTGGCACACGTGGCAATAATAAACCTAAACCAAATAGACCGCAAAAGGCATGTCTGCATAGCTCCAGTCCTTTATATGGACCTACTGCAATTAGATGGTCCTTTGGCAATACTTTTGCCTGATTCTAAAGTACCCTTTCAATCACTGCAGTGCAAAATGCTGCAGAGGTACAAAATCTGAAAACTGAGATACCCGGCAGATCAGGCTGTGTCTTGTCGAGGTAGGAATAGAGTCATCGTTTCATCAGAAGGGGGTTCACGGAGGCGCAACGGTAGAGTTGCTGGCTTACAGTGGCAGACACGCAGGTTTGATCCTGACCACGGGTGCTGTCTGTACAGAATTTTTTAACTTTCTCCCCACGTGGGTTTTCTCCGGGTGCCTCCCACATTCCAAAGACATACAGGTTTGTACGTTAATTGGCTTCGGTAAGAAAATTGTCAATAAGTGGCCAACTAGTTTGTAAGATAGTGAAAGCGGTCGTCACAGACTCAGTGGGTCAATGGGACTGTTTCAGCCCTACGCCTTTAAACTAAGCCAAGAAAAATATAATGAAGTTATTTTTCTTCTGAGTGCTGATGCAAGGTCGTCAACCTGATCATCAGCTCTCTTTCTCTCTCCACATAGGCTGTCCGTCCTGTTGGAAATTTTCTCCAGCATCTTATATTTTATTTCAAGTTTCCAGCATCTCTCGACTTTCAACTTTGAGATAAAGGGCTGGTATCACTTACAGTGGCTACGGAGATTAGGCAACGGTGGGTCTGTTTTCTGGTTGGTTCAATATAAGGAGGGAGATGTCGCGGGAATTGGTTAGTAGCAGGGCCAGAACTTTTTCACAGTTTAATGATTAATGAATTAATTTGGGTGGAGGCGCCAAAGATATGGCTGCTAAAAGTGCTGACAATGCGAAAGGTAGGCAGGTGACTAATTAGCGAAGGGGCCATAAGGTGGCTATAAAATGATACAGATAGGTTACAGAACTTTACAATGCAGAGATGCGTTCAATAGCAGGTTTGCACATACACCAAGTAAGTAGGAAAGCTCGCAGCATGTCAATGCTCGGGGGAATTGAAGGCAAAAAGAAGGAGTTCACGTTCCAGTCGTGTTGGACATTGGCGAGACCACAGATGCAACGCAGAAAGCATGGTGTTGGGGTTTGGGAACAGCTCTGCCCAAGACTGCAGGAAATTGGACAGAGCTGTAAATGCAGCCCACTCCATTCACACAGGCCACCCACCGTACCATCTGCATTTCTTGATGCCTCGGAAAAGCGGCCAACATAACCAGAGATAGACGAAAATACTGGAGCAACTCAGCGGGTGAGGCAGCATCTATGGAGCGAAGGAAATAGGCAACGTTTCGAGTCTAATCCTTCTTCAGACTGCAATACATATTCAGAGTCAGAAGAAGGGTTTCGACCCGAAACGTTGCCTATTTCCTTCGCCCCATAGATGCTGCCTCACCCGCTGAGTTTCTCCAGCATTTTTGTCTACCTTCGATTTTCCAGCATCTGCAGTTCCTTCTTAGACATAATCAGAGACCTGTCCCACCCCGGTCACTCCTTCTTCTCCCTTCTCCCATCGGGCAGAAGATGCAGAAGCTTGAAAGCACTCGCTGCCAGACTCGGGAACAGCTTCCTCCTCTCATCAGACTTCTAAGCAGTCCTTCCATAAGCTAGGGTGCAATTGAATTCACCTCGACTCCATTGCGGATTTGTCTCTGGAATTGATGCGCTACAATGCTGAGAACTATATTCTACCCTCTGTATCTTCCCCTTTGCTCTCCCTATTGTACATGAGTTTAACTTGATTGTGTTTATGTACAGTATTGTCTGATTTAGACACAAAATGCTGGAGTAACTCAGCGGGACATGCAGCATCTCTGGAGAGAAGGAATGGGTGACGTTTCGGATCGAGACCCTTCTCCAGACTCAACCCCCACCCTTGTCGTGTCCTCACCATCCCCCCTGACCTCCCCCTTTCCGATCAAACCAGAGATGGCTGCCTGTCCCGCTGAGTTACTCCAGCATTTTGTGTCTATCTTCGGTTTAAACCAGCATCTGCAGTTCCTTCCGACATGTAGTATCTGATTTGATTGGCTCGCATGCAAAACAAAGTTTACCATTGCATCACTGTGCTTCTCAAAGTGACCCCAGAAGATTGGGATATAAACTTGGACTCAAAAGTAAGTAAGTAAGTTTATTGGCCAAGTATTCACGGACAATGAATTTGCCTTGGTGCTCCGCCCACAAGTAACAACATGGCATACAGTGACAGTTACGAAAAGAATGAAAGGCAAATCTTCAAAGATGTTAGATTCAGAATCCAAATTTGATCATTTCTTCATCATAACACATTGCTAATCAATAAGTTGCCAGATCAGAAATCAACCAATGAAGAAGATGCCTTCCTTTTTAATCAATATCCAAAGAGACTTCAATCAGCAGGTTAATAATTTGAATTATGGCTCCCTTTTTTCATTATTTGTCTCCATTTTAGACAATCCTGGACTTTCTAATGACTGCAATGTATTCAGCTGCATTCAACTACAGATGCTGGTTTATCGCGATGATATACACAAAGTGCTGGAGTAACTCAGCAGGTCAGGCAGCATCTCTGGAGAAAAAGGATGGGTTACGTTTCAGGTTGGAACCCTTCTTCGGATTGAAAGTAAGTAGTGGGGGGGGGGTAGGTTATTATTTTCACAATGAAAACCGACAAAGTAGCTCCATTTGATCCAACAGAGCTCAGATTTAGCTCAGTTTAGTTCATTGTCATGTGCCCTGAGGTACAGTGAAAAGCTGCCAGATTTGATCAGGTGAACAGAACTGGAGTAATGCAGCATCCCTGAAGGACATGATTGACAACATTTCTTTCTTTGTCGGGACCTTTCATCAGCCTGATTGTAGAGGGGTGTGGGGGGAGGAAGCTGGAAAAGGAAGATTAGGATGGGGATTAAAGCCTAACAACTGATAGATGATATAAGTGAGAGGGAGGTTTGATTGTCAAATGTGTGGACAAAGGCTCGAGATCAGGTGAAAACTTACTAAACTAGTTCTTGTAATGTCAGCGGGCACGGGAGAAATAAGGAGACAGATATACGCCTACCATTGAAATGGAGTATGTGCTAATAGAATAATATAACAAAGAATACTGTCGAGGGTGGTGCCATCGAGGGTGGCAGCCCCGCCTGCAGCTGTTCGTCCTTCCATCCTTTTTTTTATTTGTAGTCCGTCAGAAAGTTTTGTTTTGGAGGTCTTTTAGTCTTTTTATGTGGGGGATGGGGGAGGGGAGGGGGAAACTCTTTTTCTCACTCACTACCTGGTCGACGATGCGTCTTTCCTCCGAGCAGCATCTTCGCCCCCTCCTCGCGGCCTAGCATCTGGATTTGCGCAGCCTTTCCAGCCGGAGATCGGCCAGAGCTTCGGCTTCAGCAGCGGCGCAGCACTGAGGTGCCGTCGCGGAGCGGGCGATGCCTTACTGGGGTCGCCGCGTGGAGCTCCGGAGTGCTGGGACTGCCGATTTTAACACCGTGGAGCTGTGGTCTGCGAGCTTCCAGCCATGGGCGGCGCTTACGTTAGCATCGCGGAGTCCTGGGATCCCTTTGCCGAGGGAGCCAGTTCGCCCAGCTCGGCATGAAGACTTCGGGAGCTGCCGTCTCCGGTAGGAAGTGGCCGATTCGAAAACTCCAAGCCGCTGAAAATGTTCTTCCGATGTCGGAGTTTCGATCATCTCGGCGAGAGGGCCTGAACATCGAGCCGCCGTAGCGGCGATGTTGCAGACGCCTCGACCACGGGGAACAAAGCGGAAGGAAGATGACCGAACTTTAGTGCCTTCCCTCAAAGTGGGAAACGTTGATTCCGCTGAGTGGGGATGTTCATGTTAAATTCTATCATGTATTGTGTTCTTTTTATTCGTGTGGCTGTATGGTAACCCAAATTTCACTGCACCAATTGGTACAGTGACAATAAATGTAAACTTGAACTTGAAGTTGAATAAGGTGAGGATGAGGGAGAAGAGAGGGTAAAGACTGCTCCATAATCGCTACATGGGCCTTAGAACCATTCAGCATGGAAACAGGCCCTTTGACCCAACTTTTTCATTTTCATCATACGTCCATCTAAGCTAGTCCTAATTGCCCACATTTGACCCATCACCCTCTAAACATTTCCTAACCATGAATCTGTAAAATAAATGTCTTTTAAATGTCCCCATCAGAAATGTCACCTATCCATTTTCTCCAGAGATAGAAACATAGAAAATAGGTGCAGGGGGAGGCCATTTGGCCCTTCGAGCCAGTACCGCCATTCAATGTGATCATGGCTGCTCATCCACAATCAGTAACCCATGCCTGCCTTCTGCCCATATCCCTTGATTCCGCTAGCCCCTAGAGCTCTATCTATTTTAAATTAATTTCCCTTTTTAACTTCCCTTTTTCCTAAGCTGACACCATTGTGATAATAATCTGCCTCCTTGTTCTTGCCGCCAACGTGGATAACCTCACATTTACCTACATTATACTGCATCTGCCATGCATCTGCCCACTCACTCAACCTGTCCAAGTCACCCTGCAATCTCTTTGCAGTTCACACTGCCACCCAGCTTTGTGCCATCTGCAATTTTGCTAGTGTTACTTTTAATCCCATCATCTAATCATTAATATAAGTTGTAAATAGTTGCAGCCCCAGCACCAAGCCTTGCGGCACTCCACTCGCCATTCTGACAGGGACCCGTTTATTCCTACTCTTTGTTTCCTGTCTGCCAACCAGTTCTCTATCCATGTTAATACCCTACCCCAAATACCATGTGCTCTAATTTTGCCCACTAATCTCCTGTGTGGACCTTATCAAAGGCTTTGTGAAAGTCCAGATACACTACATTCACTGGCTCTCCTTCATCCATTTTACTTGTCACTTCCTCAAAAAATTCCAGAAGATTAGTCAAGCAGGATTTCCCCTTCACAAATCCATGCTGACTTCGACTAATCCTTTTACTGCTATCCAAATGCGCCGTTATTACTTCTTTTATAATTGACTCCAGCATCTTCCCCACCCCCGATATCAGACTAACTGGTCTATAATTCCCCGTTTTCTCCCTCGCTCCTTTCTTGAAAAGTGGGATAACATTAGCTACCCTCCAATCCACAGGAACTGATCCTGAATCTATAGAACATTGGAAAATGATCACCAATACATCCACGATTTCTAGAGCCTTGAGTACCCTTGGATGCAGATCGTCAGACCCTGGGGAATTATCATCCTTCATACTCGTTGAGTGACTCCAGCTTTTTGTGTCTATCATTATTGTACCAATTTAGTTTGGATTAGTTGAGAGATACAACGCAGAAATAGGCCCTTTGGCCAACCGAGTCCACGCCAACCAGCGATCCCTGCACACTAACACCATCTTACACACACAAGGGACAATTTACATTCATACCAAGCCAACTAGCCTCCAAACCTGTACGTCTTTGGTGTGTGGAAGGAAATTAGAGATCCCGGAGAAAATCCGACGTGGTCTCGGGGAGAATTACAAACTCTGTACAGACAGCACCCGTAGTCAGAGTCGAACCCGCGTCTCTGGGTAACAACTCTAAAGCAACGGCTCTACCACAGCGCCATCGTGTCGCCCATATTATTGCAGCAAATAAATAAGAACAGCCCATCGAGACACATAGAGGTCCAAGAGAAAAACCTGCAGGATAGTGCTTAACCTAAACATTCTTAACTCAATTTGGATCAAATAATCAGTAAAATCTAAGACATACAAAATGATTGGAAACTATGTAGCTAATTACAAAATCTTTCCTGTTGCAACTTGCAGCAGAGAATGGGAAGAGATGATTTGCCTTTGGCATATACTCAAGAGCACCAGATGTACAGGAGTTGCATCTAAATACATGACGTGTTTGTAATACATGTGGCGGCAGAGTCGCTGCCGTTCAGCGATAAAGACCCGGTTTGATCCTGACCAGGAGTGTTGTCTGTACGGAGTTTGTATTTACTCCATGTGACCTGCGTGGCTTTCCTCCGGGCGCCCTGGCTTCCTCCAACACTCCAAAGACGTACAGGTTTGTGGGTTAATTGGCTTCAGTAAAATTGTAAATTGTCCCTAGTTGTGTGTAGGACAATATTAGTGTGCAGGGATCACTGGTCGGCCCGGACTCGGGGGGCCGAAAGGCCTATTTATATGCTGTGTCTCTAAACTAAACTAATAAAATGGGTGAATTATCACATGAGATAGCTGTGGATATATCATCACCATTATGGAGATATGTACTGCCAGGGTCAGATAAGCTGGACATTTGATATTTGGAAATGATGAGCAGAAGAGGAAAGCTTTAGTTTAGTTTAGAGATACAGTGCGAAAACAGGCCCTTTGGCCCACCGAGTCCGCGCCGACCAGCGATTCCACATATTAACAAACTGGGGACAATTTACAATTAAGCCAATTAACCTACAAACCTGTACGTCTATGGAATGTGGGAGGAAGCCGAAGATCTCGGCGAATACCCACGCAGGTCACAGGAAGAACGTGCAAACTCCGTACAGTCAGCACCCGAGGTCAGGATCGAACCCGGGTCTCATTTAGAGCACCATGTTCAGTTTTGGTCACCCTGTTACAGGAAAGAACTTGCTGAGCTGGAAAGGGTGCAGAGAAATTTTACGAGGATGTTGCCAGGGCCTGAGGACTTGAGTTTAAGGGAGAGGTTGAGTAGGATAGGACTTAAATGGGCTGTCCCAATTAGGAAAGGAAAAATAGATTATGAAAAAAAACTGGCAGGGAACATAAAAACTGACTGTGAAGAGAACGAGATTAGTTAAAACAAATGTCGGTCCCTTGCAGTCAGAAACAGGTGAGTTGATCATGGGGAACAAGGATATGGCGGACCAATTGAATAACTACTTTGGTTCCGTCTTCACTAAGAAAGACATAAATAATCTGCCGGAAATAGCAGGGGACCGCAAGTCAAAGGAGGAATTGAGTGAAATCCAGGTTAGTCGGGAAGTGGTGTTGGGTAAATTGAATGGATTAAAGGCCGATAAATCCCCGGGGCCAGATAGGCTGCATCCCAGAGTACTTAAGGTAGTAGCTCCGGAAATAGTGGATGCATTAGTGATAATCTTTCAAAACGCTTTAGATGCTGGAGTAGTTCCTGAGGATTGGCGGGTAGCAAACGTAACCCCTCTTTTTAAGAAGGTAGGGAGAGAGAAAACGGGGAATTGCAGACCAGTTAGTCTAACATCGGTAGTGGGGAAACTGCTAGAGTCAGTTATTAAAGATGGGATAGCAGCACATTTGGAAAGTGGTGAAATCATTGGACAAAGTCAGCATGGATTTACGAAAGGTAAATCATGTCTGACGAATCTTGTGGAATTTTTTGAGGATGTAACTAGTAGCGTGGATAGGGGAGAACCAGTGGATGTGGTGTATCTGGATTTCCAGAAGGCTTTCGACAAGGTCCCACATAAGAGATTAGTATACAAACTTAAAGCATACAACATTGGGGGTTCAGTATTGATGTGGATAGAGAACTGGCTGGCAAACAGGAAGCAAAGCGTAGGAGTAAACGGGTCCTTTTCACAATGGCAGGCAGTGACTAGTGGGGTACCGCAGGGCTCAGTGCTGGGACCCCAGCTATTTACAATATATATTAATGATCTGGATGAGGGAATTGAAGGCAATATCTCCAAGTTTGCGGATGACACTAAGCTGGGGGGCAGTGTTAGCTGTGAGGAGGATGCTAGGAGACTGCAAGGTGACTTGGATAGGCTAGGTGAGTGGGCAAATGTTTGGCAGATGCAGTATAATGTGGATAAATGTGAGGTTATCCACTTTGGTGGCAAAAACAGGAAAGCAGACAATTATCTAAATGGTGGCCGATTAGGAAAAGGGGAGATGCAGCGAGACCTGGATGTCATGGTACACCAGTCATTGAAAGTAGACATGCAGGTGCAGCAGGCAGTGAAGAAAGCGAATGGTATGTTAGCTTTCATAGCAAAAGGATTTGAGTATAGGAGCAGGGAGGTTCTACTTCAGTTGCAGAGATGCCAACCCTAAATTTAGTTCACAGTAACATTCAACCCATTTGTCCGTAACAAATGGGGTTAAATGCATTTCTCTCCGTAACATACTCACTTGGGGTTGTTGCCGGCGGCTATGCGCCTGCGCACTGGTGCAGATCAGCGGGCTGCCGGCGGGCGGGTGCGGCACATGCGCACTTGGCAAGGTTGCCGGCGGGTCTGCGCCTGCGCACTGGGTGGGGGTGGGGGGGAGGCCCGGTGATGGGGCTGCCGCGAGCGGCCGGCTGCCGGCAAGAAAGTGCCGCTGATCGCGCGGGCCGGCGCCGCCCGGGCTCTGGGCCGGGCGTGGCGTGGCTCGAAATGGCGCCAGGCCCGGCAACCCTCCCCCACTGCGCACGCGCGGCCACTGGGGCCCGGCAACCCTCCCCCAATGCGCACGCGCGGCCACTGGGACCCGGCAACCCTCCCCAACTGCGCAAGCGCGGACACTAGGGCCCGGCAAAGTGCCGCTGATCACGCGCGCCGGCAAACCGGGGACACATGGCGCCGGCGTTCACCACGGGAGGAACACCGGCGCGGCGGTGTTCCGTAACAGCATGTTTGGCTGCCGGAACACCGTAAAAAGGTTATTTCGCCGGGACAAAATACGGCGAATCCGGGACACTTGGCATCTCTGCAGTTGTATAGGGTCTTGGTGAGACCACACCTGGAGTATTGCGTACAGTTCTGGTCTCCAAATCTGAGGAAGGACATTATTGCCATAGAGGGAGTGCAGAGAAGGTTCACCAGACTGATTCCTGGGATGTCAGGACTGTCTTATGAAGAAAGACTGGATAGACTTGGTTTATACTCTCTAGAATATAGGTGATTGAGAGGGGATCTTATAGAAACTTACAAAATTCTTAAGGGGTTGGACAGGCTAGATGCAGGAAGATTGTTCCCGATGTTGGGGAAGTCCAGGACAAGGGGTCACAGCTTAAGGATAAGGGGGAAATCCTTTAAGACCGAGATGAGAAAGACTTTTTTCACACAGAGAGTGGTGAGTCTCTGGAACTCTCTGCCACAGAGGGTAGTTGAGGCCAGTTCATTGGCTATATTTAAGAGGGAGTTAGATGTGGCCCTTGTGGCTAAGGGGATCAGGGGGTATGGAGAGAAAGCAGGTACAGGATACTGTGTTGGATGATCAGCCATGATCATATTGAATGACGGTGCAGTCTCGAAGGGCCGAATGGCCTACTCCTGCACCTAATTTCTATGTTTCTATGTCTATGTTTCTATGCAGCTTGGATAGCGATATTGCTTGGATTGGCTGAATTCCTGAAAGTTGATATATGGCACTCTCCCTGATTTAGTAATAAATGGAGAATGGAGTGATTTATTTGGCACTGTCATCCTGTTCTGCTCTTCAAGAACCACAACATTACACTTCAACTAGCCTTTCATTAAATGTTCTCACATTTCTCTATTCTCAAACATACTTTAGAGCAGCGCTTGAACTGGTGAATGGTTCACCCAACGGTGAATGAAATTATTTTGTGGTGAATGAATTAATTTATGTTTTTTGCTCATGTGATAAAATAAATTATATATAAAATTATACACAAGGGGAAAAAAAAAAGTTAATTTACAACAATAATCCAATTATACACAGTACAATTAGAATTTGGAAACAAACAAAACACAATTTAAAATTAAGAAATTTATCTCTCATCTCCTATCGGTAAAAAACCCTCATTTAAACCTTCAACTATAGATAAAGCATTTATACAATGGGAAAGTTGGAATTAAAATCTTTGGAGATGTGTATGAATTGGGAAAATTATCATTTAAACAAATACAACTAAAATACAATTTGGGAAACAATCAGTATTTTAAATATTTCCAAATCTGTAGTATATCTGAAAAAATACACACAAGACTATCACAATATGCCTCCAGACTTACTGGAAGAAGTAATGAATACAAAGGCAGAATCAGCAAACCTAATATCATATATATATAATATTATTCTAAATGCAGAAATACCAACAACAGAAGGTATCAGGAGAGACTGGGAAAAAAAATTAAGTATAAAAATTCCCAAAGAAAGGTGGGAAGAATATTTATTAAATGTGCATAAATGTTCAATTAATGTAAGACACACCTTAATACAATTTAAAATCTTACACAGATTATACTATTCAAAAACTAAAATAAGTAAACTTTTTCCCGACGTCTCACCTATATGTGATAAATGTCAATGTCAAGAAGCTAATATAGCACGCTCATTTGTCTTTTGTACAAAAATGCAAACATTTTGGACTGAAATTTTTGAAATTTTCACAAAAATATTTAAAATAAAACTGACTCCAAAAGCAGACTGGATTATCTTCGGGATATCGGAAGATAGCCCTGAATTAAATGTGTTTCAAAAGACTCTTATTTGAAATGACTCTTATTTGAATATGGCTTAATAACGGGAAAAAAGCTAATCTTAAAATTCTGGAAAAATACTCCTATACCAACATATGTGGATTTCAACTATGTTCGAAACACTACACTTGGAAGATATGAGACTCCAACTAGCAGGAAAATCAGACTGTTTCTATAAGACATGGTCTGCATTTATAAATCTACTACAAGGATAAGGTGCAAGAATACCTCAAAAAAGTACCGGTGTCGGGTCTTGGTAAAGGGGGAAGAAAAACTGTCGAGTTGGTAAATTCCTTTTGCGAGATGTTTATAATAAAGTAACTGGCTTTTCTTCTTTCCTTCTCTTTTGTTCCCTTTTTCCTTTTTTTTCCTCTCCAGGGTCTATCTCTTAATCTCTGGTCTCTAACTCTTCAAGGGTTTCCTTCCGCTTTTGCACTTTCACATCTCTTTTTCACTCTTCTACTTTCTTTGCTGTTATTTCTCTCTCTTTTCTGACAATAAACTCTTTTGACTTTGACTTGACTTTTCTCTCTTTTCTAAAGCCTTCAAAAAATTAAGGGGTACAATGACTGTAATGCAATATAAGGGATGTACACCGATGTAACTTACGGTACCTCTAATAAATAAAGATATTAAAAAAAAAGAAAATTTAGTCGAGGGTGAATGAAATTTTGTGATCACGGGTGAATGACACTGAAATAGTTTAAGAGTTTAGAGCTACTGCACGGATACTGCCCTTCAGCCCATCGAGTCCGCGCCGACCAGCGATCACCCCGTACACTAGCACAATACTACACACTGGGGACAATTTACAATTTTACTGAAGCCTATTAACCTGCAAACCTGCACGTCTTTGGAGTGTGGGAGGAAACCTGAGCACCCGGAGAAAACCCATGCGGTCACAGGGAGAATGTACAAGCTTAGCACAGACAACACCTGTAGTCAGGATCTAACCCAGGTCCCCGGCGCTACAAGTGCTGTAAGGCAGCAACTCTACTGCTGCGCCCCCAGCCAGTTTACGAGTTGAGTTTAGTTTATTGTCATGTGTACTAAGGTGCAGTGAAATGCCTTTGTTGTGTAGGAACCAGTCAATGGAGAGATAATACATGATTACAATTGAACCATCCACATTGTGCAGATGCATGATAAAGGGAATGACATGAATAATGTTTAGTGAATGAATGAATGAATGAATGAATAAGTTTATAAGTTTATTGGCCAAGTATTCACATACAAGGAATTTGCCTTGGTGCTCCGCCCGCAAGTGACAACATGACATACACTGACAGTTAGGAATGGCACATAAAACATTAAACAAGATAAAGCCAGTAAATCCCAATCAAGGATAGTCTGAGGGTCTCCAATGAGGTAGATAGTAGGTCGGGACTGCTCTCTAGTTGTTGGTAGGATGGTTCAGTTGCCTGATAACAGCTGGGAAGAAATTGTCTCTGCTGTTAGTGCTCTTCGTGGAGTAGTGCCAGATTAGCGTGAATTGGTTGGCTTGGGGAACGTCCTAATCACTATTCACTGTTCACTATTGCATTTTCAAGGGTGACTCACATGGGGAGTGCCCTAATCCCATGTGTTCCCTGTTGCATTTTTAAGGGTGACTCACATAAACGTGTTTGTTTCATTTGAAAGTTGGTTGTTGGTCTTGGGTATTTCAGAAAATTACCCCCAGTCGCATATTTTCTAGACCTTATAGCCATTATTCTTAGAAAAATAATTGATATATCGAGCCGAAAAGTAGTCTTGCAATTCATACGTCCTCATGAAGGAAGATTCTTAGAAAGATCATAAGAGATAGGAGCAGAATTAGGCCATTCGGCCCATCACTTCTACTCCGCCAAACGAAAGTACAGCGGACGTGTGGGGCTATCAACTCCTTGAGCCTATACTCACTCCAAAGCTATCTTGATGTTTGATCTTAAAAGCTATCTTGCATATGGAAGCTAAGAGGTCGTGTTACAGTTGTACAAGACATTGGTGAGGCCACATTTAGAATACTGTGTTCAGTTTTGATCACCCTGTTATGGGAAAGAAGTTGCGGAGCTGGAAACGGTGCAGAGAAGATTTACGAGGATGTTGCCAGGGCCTGAGGGCTTGAGCTTAAAGGAGAGGATGAGTAGGATAGGACTTAGCCATCATAGATATTGGCCGTGGCCAAGGATGTGGTCAAGTAGGTTTATCCTTTGCATTGGTAGTTCTGTCCTTCGGGACATTGGTGGTGAATGTCAAAAATTCTCTACCACAGAGGATTGTGGAGGCTAGATTATTAGGATCCTTTAGTTTAATTGTACAGTATAGAGACAGCCCATCAGCAACCAAACGTACATTAGCTGTATCCTACACACTAGGGGCAATTACAGAAAACAATTAACCTACGAACCTGCACGTCAATGAAGTGCGGGAGGAAATTAGAGAATCCAGAGAAAACCCACGCAGGTCACAGGTAAAATGTACAAACTCTGTACAGACAGCACCCGTAGTCAGTATCCAACCCGGGTCTCCGGCAGTGAAGCAAACATCCGGTAGCGGAGCAAGATAGACCACTCCTGCTAAATGCCCTTTTTTCATCCATTTCAGTAACCCGACCCGACCCGACCCGACCCGACTCGCAGTGTAATCAACGTTGCGGGGGAACAGTTTGTGTTAATAAATTATAATTCTGAAAATGAGGGGAAAATGATTTTTACCGAAGAGCTTTTATTTTGCGGAGACGGAAGCCGGTTGCGGAAATGGGACCGAAAATTACACGTGACTCTGCCCATGACCGTACCAAGCCTTTTTCGTCGAGTGATCTATCTTGCTCGCTATAGGATATTTGACGTGAAGCAACAACCTTACCATTGTGCATTTTCAACGGTGCCGCTGTGTGCCTCGAAGAGGAAGTAGATCAAGTTTTGAAAGGTCAGGGATTACAGGGCCATGTGAAACAGAAAGAGAAGAGGAAATGTAGCCTGCGGAGATCAACAACGATCACGTTAAATTGCAGGGAAACCTGAAGGGCAGAGCGGTCTATTCCAACTCCTTTGTTCTTAGTTCTTAGTATGAATGGCAAATGGCATGTTGGCCTTCATAGCAAGAGGAGTTGATTATAAGAGCAAAGAGGTCCTTCTGCAGTTGTCCAGGACCCTAGTGAGGCCACACCTGGAGTATTGTGTGCAGTTTTGATCTCCAAATTTGAGAAGGACATTCTTGCTATTGAGGGAGTGCAGCGTGGGTTCACAAGGTTAATTCCCAGGATGGCGGGACTGTCATATGCTGAGGGAATGGAGCAACTGGGCTTGTACACTCTGGAATTTAGAAGGATGAGAGGGGATCCTTATTGAAACATATAAGATTATTAAGGGTTTGGACACGCTGGATGCAGGAAACATGTTCCCGATGTTGGGGGAGTCCAGAACCAGGGGCCACAGTTTAAGAATAAGGAGTAAGCCATTTTGAACGGGAATGAGGAAATACTTTTTCACACAGTCTGTGGAAGTCTCTGCCTCAGCGGGCGGTGGAGGCAGGTTCTCTGGATGCTTTCAAGAGAGAGCTAGATAGGGCTCTTAAAGATAGCGGAGTCAGGGAATATGGGGAGAAGGCAGGAACGGGGTACTGATTGTGGATGATTAGCCATGATCACATTCAATGGCGGTGCTGGGTCGAAGGGCCGAATGGCCAACTCCTGCACCTATTGTCTATTATCTATTGTTTAGTTTATTGTCACATGTACCGTTGTACAGTGAAATGTTTTTTGGTGCGTGCTAACCAGACAACAGAAAGACAATACATGATTACAATCGAGCCATTAACAGTGTATGATAAGGGAATAACGTTTAGTGCAAGGTAAAGCCAGCAAAGTCCGATCAAGGATGGACTTTCCCTCACAGGGATACAACATGCTGGAGTAACTCAGCGGGTCAAGCAGCATCTCTGAAGAACAAGGATAGGTGACATTTCAGATCTTCAGATTCCCGACTCGACACATCACCTATCCATGCTCTCCAGAGATGCTGCTTGTTCTGCTGTTACTCCAGCACTTTTTTTGTGTAAAGCAGCATAGAGTGGAAACTGGCCCTTCAGCCCAATTGCCCACACCAACCAACAAGTCCCATCTACACTAGTCCAACCTGCCCGCGTTTGGCCCATATCCCTCCAAACCTGTCCTATCCATGTACCTGTCTAACTGTTTCTTAAACATTGGGAAAGTCCCTGCATCTGCAGTTCCTTGTTCCTACTTTCCTTCACCTCCCAGACCCACAATCTTTGCCACCGACGTGAGCATGGGCAGCGAGCACAGGGGAACCACCACCTGCAGGTTCCCCTCCAAGCTGGATACCATCCCGGCTTGGATATGTGTCACCATTCCTTCATCATTACTGGGCCTAGATCCCAGAGGTCCTCTCCAACAATGGTGTTGGAATAATCTTACCAGAAGAACTGCAATCATTCTTAAAGGCAGCCTTAAAGACAACCTTCCCAGAAACTGTCTGACCCGCTGAGTTCCTTCAGCACTTTGCGGTTTACTATAAATTATGTACGGGATCTTTATCTTTGTGTATCTTCCATGCACGACACTGGGTGCCCATGGCCTGGAGGATAGGCAAACAAGTGCTATACCTGCAATGGTGTATCAAGTCAATTTTATTTCTATAGCACATTTAAAAACAACTCTCGTTGACCAAAGTGCTTTACATCAGTGCAGGTACTAACGTGCTACATACAATGGTACATAGATCAACAATAAGGAGGTTTCACGGCAGTCGGGTCACGACCCATGACCCATGCTGTTGCTACGCTACCCCAAGTGGATTACACGCGATGAATTGCAGGTAAGCACTTACAGCGTAGCGGGCCCGTTAAAACCCGCCGAAATGGTTAATTATGGAAATCGGGATAAGCGTGAGATATATTTAGCCTACTTCAGAATTCCAAAAGTGAGGAGAAATGACGGCATATAGTACCTTCATTTCGCTTCACTTTTGGAATTCTGAAGTTGGGTACGTGTCTCTCACACTTACCCCGACTTCCACAATTTTTTACAGGGCAAAAATTCAACATTTTGGCGGTTTTTAACAGGTCGGAAAGTACGCGTTTCTTGCATTAATAACAGGTACCGGAAGTGACGGATGTCCTCCAGATGGATTGAGCAGCTCCGTGCGTCAAGCCCTATGACCCAGTGACCTTTACGTGCAAACCCCCTATACATACATACAGCGCTCCCTCAGAGGACCTCAAGAAACGCTTGTGAGTAGAAATAAGTTTTAAGTCTAGACTTAAAGGAGTCGATGGAGGGGCAGTTCTGATGAGGAGAGGGATGCTGTTCCACAGTCTAGGTGCTGCAGCCTCAGAAGTCCGGTCTTATGCCTGGACTGCGGATAAGCCTGAGCTTATGCCTGGACCGCGGGACAGTCAGTAGCCCCAAGTCGGCCGACCTGAGGCACCTGGAGGTGGAATGGTGGGTTAGCAGATTTTGGATGTAGGTGTGGAGAATACAGATATTTTGCTGTACACTTATACTCCTAGTTCCCTCTGCTCCACAACAGTCACAAGCCTTCACTGTTAGTGACACGGTCAGTGCTGCGAGCAGATGTAGAATTCTGCCAGATTTACACTCAAATACTTGATGTTTATACTGCTGCACAAGCCAAATATTATGAGCTATCGCTGATCATAACTTAGATAGTCATACAGCAGAGTCTCAACTTGCCAACCCCGACCAACATGTCCCATCTACACCTGCCCCATTGCCTGCATTTGGCTCATATCCTTCCAAAGCATTTTATCGGGATGCATCACAGCTTGGTTTGGGAACAGTTCCATCCAAGACCGCAAGAAATTGCAGAGATTTGTGGAGGCAGCCCAGACCGTCGCACAAACCAACCTCCCTTCCGTTGATTCCATCTACACCTCACGCGGCCTCGGCAAGGCCAGCAACATCATCAAGGACCAGTCTCACTCCCTCTTCTCCCCCCTCCCATCAGGCAAGAGATACAGAAGTGTGAAAATGCTTACCTCCAGATTCAGGGACAGTTTCTTCCCAGCTGTTATCAGGCAACTGAACCATCCTATTACAAATAGAGGGCAGTCCTGAGCTACTATCTACCTCATTGGAGACCCTCTGACTATCTTTAATCGGACTTTACTGCACTTTACCTTGCACTAAACGTTATTCCCTTTAACCTGTACCTGTACACTGTAAATGGCTCGATTGCAATCATGTATTAACCATATAACCATATAACCATATAACAATTACAGCACGGAAACAGGCCCTCTCGGCCCTTCCAGTCCGTGCCGACCATTTGTTTTCCCCTAGTCCCATCTACCTGCACTCAGACCATACCCCTCCATTCCCTTCACGTCCATATACCTATCCACTTTACTCTTAAATGTTAAAATCGATCCTGCCTCCACCACTTCTGCTGGAAGCTGATTCCACACAGCCACCACCCTCTGAGTAAAGATGTTCCCCCTCACGTTACCCCGAAACCTCTGTCCCTTAATTCTCATGTCATGCCCTCTTGTTTGAATCTTCCCTACCCTCAATGGGAAAAACGTATCCACGTCAACTCTGTCTATCCCTTTCATCATTTTAAAGACCTCAATCAAGTCCCCCCTTAACCTTCTGCGCTCCAAAGAATAAAGACCTAACTTGTTCAACCTTTCTCTGTAACATAGTTGCTGGAACCCTGGCAACATTCTAGTAAAGAATTGTCTTTCTGCTGACTGGTTAGCACACAACAAAGTGTACCTCGGTGCAGGTGACAATGAACTAAACTAACCCAATCGAAGGTTGGGCTGTTGGAGAAAAGTGGTACCTCCTGGAATTAAAACATTAGCCTGGCGGGTGCTACAGAGAAAACAAATCAAGAGGGACTCTTAAAAAAGTGGTCGCCCTTCATTTCCTTGAATGTTTGTTTAAAAAGGCACTGCATTAGTATTGACGAGGGGACACAAAATGCTGGAGAAACTCAGCGGGTGCAGCAGCATCTATGGAGCGAAGGAGATAGGTAACGTTTCGGGCCGAAACCCTTCCTCAGACTTAGTATTGACGATGTGGTTCCATAGTAGCCCCGGCAAGACTGAGATGGAGTCTCTTGGCCAGCAGTGAAGTTGCAAATAAATGCAGGGTCCAATAGGTTGGCGATGTTAAGACGGCTCCCAATGTGAGGCACGGGGAGAGGAAGATACAAAGTGCTGGAGTAACTCTGCGGGTCAGGCAGCATCTCTGGAGAACATGGATGGGTGTTTCTGTAGAAGGGTTCCCGACCTGAAACATCACCTACCCATGTTGGCCTGAGGTGCTGCTGCCTGAGTTACTCCAGCACTTGGTGAAACATAGAAACATAGAAATTAGGTGCAGGAGTAGGCCATTCGGCCCTTCGAGCTTGCACTGCTATTCAATATGATCATGGCTGATCATCCAACTCAGTATCCCGTACCTGCCTTCTCTCCATACCCTCTGATCCCCTTGGCCACAAGAGCCACATCTAACTCCCTCTTAAATATAACCAATGAACTGGCCTCAACTACCCTCTGTGGCAGAGAGTTCCAGAGACTCACCACTCTCTGTGTGAAAAAAGTATTTCTCATCTCGGTCTTAAAGGTTTTCACCCTTATCCTTAAGCTGTGACCCCTTGTCCTGGACTTCCCCAACATCGGGAACAATCTTCCCGCATCTAGCCTGTCCAACCCCTAAAGAATTTTGTAAGTTTCTATAAGATCCCCTCTCAATCTCCTATATTCTAGAGAGTATAAACCGAGTCTATCCAGTCTTTCTTCATAAGACAGTCCTGACATCCCAGGAATCAGTCTGGTGAACCTTCTCTGCACCCCCTCTACGGCAATAATGTCCTTCCTCACATTTGGAGACCAGAACTGTACGCAATACTCCAGGTGTGGTCTCACCAAGACCCTGTACAACTGAAGTAGAACCTCCCTGCTCCTATACTCAAATCCTTTTGCTATGAAAGCTAACATACCATTCGCTTTCTTCACTGCCTGCTGCACCTGCATGCCTACTTTCAATGACTGGTGTACCATGACACCCAGGTCTCGCTGCATCTCCCCTTTTCCTAATCGGCCACCATTCAGTGAAGTAGAACCTCCCCGCTCCTATACTCAAAAGCAGCATCTGCAGTTCCTTGAGACTCAAGAAGGGTCTCGACCCGAAGCGCCACCCATTCCTTCTCTCCAGAGATGCTGCCGGTCCCGCTGAGCTGCTCCAGCTTTTTCTATGTCTTTCTGCAGTTCCTCGTTTCTAATGTAAATTGCAACTGGGAGGGAGAGAGGGGGCGGGAGAGAGAGGTGGAGAGTGCAAGTCTGGTAACTTATTAAATGAACTCAAGTCCTACCTTTGGAAGCAAGGGACTCGTGGATGATTGACCACAGGAGGAGAAACTGCTTGATCCAGGCCATGTGGAGCAGGTGGGTACTGCCTCTTCAACACCTCCTCGCAGTCCAGCCTCTCTGCGCTGCCATCCCTGTGTCTCTTGCCACAGACTTTTATAAAGAGGCTGCAAAGATCAAAAGCCCCCTCTCGCACTGCGCCGCGTCCACAGGCGCTGACCCGCATGCTATAACTTTCACTTTCGCTTTTTTCCTCCTCTCTCTCTCTCTCTCTCTCTCTCTCAACACTCTCCTTATTTCCAGAAGGGGGGTAAATGCCCCCTGGCTGGGAGTCGGGGCGAGGGCGAGGACAATGCCCAAGTGTCTCGGGTCGATGGTGCCTGCGCTTAGTACCAGGACATTTCCGCGAATACACACACATGCACATGGGTAGGAAGGGAGGATTTCCACACGCCCCTGCAACCGAGAGCATCCTCCCCATTTGCTTATTCTATAAACAAACACATGTCACATTTCAATTCCCGTTTCACCCGCTTCTTGGAATGAGAATTCGCATTATTCCCTGCATTGTGAGCTGCTCTCTCTCTCTTTGTCTGTCTGTCGCTCTCCGTCTCTCTGTTATTCTCTTTATCTCTCTCTCTCTCTCTCTCTCTCTCTCTCTCTCTGTCATTCTCTTTCTCTGTCATTCTCTTTCTCTCTGTCATTCTCTTTCTCTCTCTCTCTCTCTCTCTTTCTCTCTTTCTCTCTCTCTCTGTCTTTCTCTTTCTCTCTCTCTCTTTCTCTCTTTCTTTCTCTCTCTCTCTGTCTTTCTCTCTCTCTCTCTGACTCTCTCTCTCTTTCTCTGTCTCTCTCTGTCATTCTCTTTCTCTCTCTCTCTTTCTTTCTCTCTGCCTCTGTCTTTCTCTTTCTCTTTCTCTCTCTCTCTCTCTCTCTCTCTCTCTCTCTCTCTCTCTGTCTTTCTCTCTGTCTTTCTCTTTCTTTCTTTCTCTCTCTCTCTTTCTCTCTCTCTCTCTCTCTCTCTCTCTCTCTCTCTCTCTCTCTCTCTCTCTCTGTCTCTCTCTCTCTGTCTCTCCGTCCACCTTCCAGTCACTGCACCCCACTGCAGAAGCACCTCTCTGATCCTGGTAGCTCAATTATTGTGGCCCTTATCCCCTGCAAACCACCACAACAGCCTCTTGCAGACCTGACTTGTACCGAAACAGGACATTCGGCCCAACTCTTCCATGCTCACCAAAATGTATTCTCAAAGATGCCACCAACTTATGCACCATGTTAACTGAATAGCAGACTAAGCTCAAAGTGACGTCTGATCTTCCGATCTCATTTAAACAACTTTAGCATCTGGAGACACCACATGCTCATGGGTGTAAATTGCACCTTCAAAAATTGATTGTACCACTTGTTATGAACTTGATACGCTGTCTAATTTGAAAATGGTTGTCTTCAATAAAGGATATTCTCTCTCTCTAAATCTAAACCTAAATTTTATTAGTCATTTAAGTTATGACATCGGATGGAGTTGCAAACCAAATCTCGTTGCACTTATGTGTAATGACAATAAAAGATATTATTATTATTATTTTTATTATTATTATTATTATTCCGTTATCAAAAAAAAGTGTATTCTAAGCTGAAGACAGACACAAAATGCTGGAGTAACTCAGCGGGTCAGGCAGCATCTCTGGAGAGTAGGAATGGGTGACGTTTCAGGATGAAGGGTCTTGACTTATCTGAAGAAGGGTCTCGACCCAAATTGTCCCCTCTCCAGAGATGCTGTCTGTCCTGCTGAGTTACTCCAGTATTTTATGTCTGTCTTCGGTGTAAACCAGTATCTGCAGTTCCGTCCTACACATTTCGGCTTGAGACCCTTCCTCAAACTGAGAGTCAGGGGAGAGGGAGACGAGAGATATGGAAGGGTAAGTTGTGAAGATGACAGATCAAAGCATACGATGGTCAAGGAAATGCAGAATGGATCATTGTTGGCTGAGGGGAAGGTGGCATCGAGGCGTACAATCAGGAAAATGTATCAGGGGGACGATGAAACTAGTCGGAGAAGTAGGGTGGGGGAGGAACTGAGAGAGAGGGAAAGCAAGGGTTACTTGAAGCTAGAAACATTTATACCGCTGGGGTGGAAGCTGCCCAAGGGAAATATGAGGTGCCGTTCCTCCAATTTGCATTGGGCCTCACTCTGAAGAAGCGTCTGATAGAATGGGGAGGTTGGGCTTGTACACTCTGGAATTTAGAAGGATGAGAGGGGATCTTATTGAAACATATAGGATTATTAAGGGTTTGGACACGCTAGAGGCAGGAAACATGTCCAGAAACATGGGGGAGTCCAGAACCAGAGGCCACAGTTTAAGAATAAGGGGTAAGCCATTTAGAACAGAGATGAGGAAACACTTTTTCACACAGAGGGTAGGGAATCTGTGGAATTCTCTGCCTCAGAGGGCAGTGGAGGCCAATTCTCTGGATGCTTTCAAGAGAGAGTTGGATAGAGTTAAAGATAGCGGAGTCATGGGATATGGGGAAAAGGCAGGAACGGGGTACTGAGTGTGGATGATCATCCATGATCACATTGAATGGCAGTGCTGGCTCGAAAGGTTGAATGGTCTACTCCTGCACCTATTGTCTATGTCTGTTGTCTATTGTCCTGACCCGTAACATCACCCATTCCTTCTCTCCTGAGATGCTGCCTGTCCCGCTGAGTTACTCCAGCTTTTTGTGTTTATCTCACTCTGACACATGCTGATTTCCATGGTGGGTCGGTCCACTTAACAACTTTCTGGTAGGAGCTCATCTGGCGGAGAGCTTTAGGATCCCACGGAGAAGCAGCAAACAGGTGCCTGATGCTGAAATACATACTGCAGCTGGGCATGAGTCACCGGACAGAAATCTGTTGCGTCAACTCTAGTTATATCACTAAATGGATGAGGAAGTTAACCTTTGCCTGAGATCAGATTTTTTTTTTTCTCAGCCTGAGCGTTCAACGTTTAAACAAATGTTTCATAAGAGGTCAATGCCGAAAATTGGGTTTAGAGTTTAGATTATTACTGTCAAGCGTACCAAGGGACAGTGGACAGCTATTTTGTTGCATGCTATCGTGTCATCGAAAAGACTATGCATTCTCACAAGCTGTCCACAGCGTACAGATACATGGTAAAAGGTATATCGGGTAGTGCGGGATAATGTCTGATTACAGATAGTTCAAAGGTCTCCAATGAGGTAGATTGTAGTCCAGCAAAGTTCTCTGGTTGTGTTAGGATGATTCACCCGCCTGATAACAGCTGGGAAGAAACTGTCCCTGAATCTGGAGCTGTTTAAGAAAGAGCTGCAGATGCTGGAAAAATCGAAGGTAGGCAAAATTGCTGGAGAAACTCAGCGGGTGAGGCAGCATCTGTGGAGCGAAGGAATAGGTGACGTTTTCGGGACGAGACCCTTCTTCAGACTGATGTGGGGGTGGGGGGGGGGGGCGGGAAGAAGAAAGGAAGAGGTGGAGACAGTGGGCTGTGGGAGAGCTGGGAAGGGGAGAGGAAGGGGAGAAAACAAGGACTACCTGAAATTGGAGAAGTCAATGTTCATATCGCTGGGGTGTAAACTACCCAAGCAAAATATGCGGTGCTGCTCCTCCAATTTGTGGTGGGATTCACTCTGGCCATGGAGGAGGCCCGGGACAGAAAGGTTGGATTTGGAATAGGAGGGGGAGTTGAAGTGCTGAGCCACCGGGAGATATGAACATTGACTTCTCCAATTTCAGGTTGTTCTTGCTTTCTCCCTCTTCCCCTCCCCTTCCCAGCTCTCCCACAGCTCCCTCTCCGCCTCTTCCTTTCTTCTTCTGCCCCCCCCACCCCACCCCCCCACCCCACTCCCACATCAGTCTGAAGAAGGGTCTTGACCCCAAACGTCACCTATTCCCTCACTCCATAGATGCTGCTTCACTTGCTGAGTTTCTCCAGCATTTTTGACTACCTTCTGAATCTGGAGGTGTGTGTTTTTAAACATCTCTTTCTCTTGCCTGAGAGGAGCGGAGAGAAGAGGGAGTGACCGGGGGTGAGACTGCTCCTTGGTTATGTGGTTGGCCTTGCTGAGGCAACGTGAAGTGTAGATGGAGTCAGTGGAAGGGAGGGTGGTTTGTATGAAGGTCCCAGTTACATCCACAACTCTGCAAGTTCTTGTGGTGTTGAATGGAGCTGTTCCCAAACAAGGCTGTGATGCAACCCGATAGAAAAGCCCATTGAGCCTTCTCTGTAAAGATCGCGACTGATCTTTCAGAGTGTAGGAAGGAACTGCCGATGCTGATTTTCACCGAAGATAGACGACAAATGCGAGAGTAACTCAGCGGGACGGCAGCATCTCCAGAGCGAAAGAATTGGCGACGTTTCGGGTCAAAAACCCTTCTTCAGCTCTCTGGCGAGAAGGAATGGGTGATGTTTCAGACCTGAAATGTCACCCATTCATTCTCTCCAGAGATGCTGCCTGTCCCGCTGAGTTAAACCCCTGTCCCATGGTACGAGTTCATTCCAAGAGCTCTCCCGAGTTTGCCCTGATTCGAACTCAGAGATTTACGGTAATGGCCATTCGTCGGTTCTCGGGGCTCTCGTGGACATTTTTCATCATGTTGAAAAATTTTCACGAGTCTTCCCGAGCTTACCTGCCATTAGCGAGTCCTCCCGAGTACCTGCCGTTAGCGCTAAGAGACGTCCCCGAGCTCCGACGTACCCGCTCCGTTCATTCTCCGTGCTTACCACGAGTTGGATTTTCTTTTTAAACTCGGGCGAGCTCTTGGAATGAACTCGCACCGTGGGACAGGGCTCTTACTTGATCATTAAGAGTTTTGCGTTCATTTTGGTCACCGTGTTATAGGAAAGATGTTGTTAAGCTGGAAAGGGTGCAGAGAAGATTTATGAGAATGTTGCCGGGGCTCGATGCCCTGAGCAATAGGGAGAGGTTGAGCAGGCTCGGACTTTATGTCGCCTGTATGGTCATGAGTAGTCGCCCAAAGAGCCGAACCTTTTTCTGGTCACCGCCGGATTTTCAACATGTTGAAAATTTTCAGTAACCTGCTGCGACTATGACGGGTGCAGGCAAGTCGCCTGAAAAAATAGAGTAAGTGGGCCAAAGCAGGCAACTGGGACTTGTGTATGCAGCATGTTGGTCGGTGTGGGCAAGTTGGGTGCAAGGGTCAGTTTCCATGCTGTGTATGACCCAACAATTAGCCTCAACCCAACTTTATCCATAGCCCTTAGTCCATAAATAAACCAATGCCACTTTAGATTATATTCAGTGATTCACTTCTGTAGCCGGCTCGGCAGTGAAGTTTCTCATTCGAACCATTTCTCAGTCTATTTGTTAAAACATTAAAATGTTTCCATTTCCAAAACTTGGCCATTGTCATGTATATTTTGATAGTGATAGTGGTCACAGCCCAGAGATTTGGGAAAGGCGGTCCACATTTCCTCTCCTGACATTCCCCATGGAATGCATTTAATACTTGGTTTAATAACTCTGATTTAGTTTATCTCCAGTTTATTTCAGTTTGAGTGAAATAGCAATGACCTGCACCTGACCGCTGTTTCTCTCTCCACAGATGTACATAGTGCTTCTTTAATACCTTGTCTATAGGGGTCAAGGAAAGAGCGTTCACGTCGCGGAACCGTTTCCACCAATCTTTCCACCACCACGCACAAGAAGCACAAGAAGCTGCAAGACAGGCACCGTTGTGTGCGGATGCCGAGGAGTGTGCTCAGCTCTGGCTGAACATCTTCTAATCTTGTGTGTGGACTCGATAAGACGAAGACCTTGTCTATGTCCTCTGACTCTAAAGCCTAAATTATTCCTTTTATCCTTGAGAGATCCTACCTTCCTCCTCGTTACTGGGCCCACATATGGAACCTGTGGTGGCAAATGAATAGATTTATCGTGGTTTCCATTCCACAGCACAGCTAGCTGAGTTGAAATAAACATTGGGGGTTGTAACCAGCTGAGGGTAATAAAACTAACTAGGGGTTCTGACATTTATGGTACCTATTTGTAATACAAGTGGAAAGAATGGTATACTAAGTAACAGGGAGCATAATGTTTAGAGAGATACAGCGCGGAAACAGGCCCTTCGGCCCACCGAGTCCGTGCCGACCAGCGATCGCCCGTTCATGTTAAAGATAACTGGCGAAAGACAAAGATGAAAAGTTACAGAGGCATTGATCAATATTGACTTATTTAAAAAGTATAGAATCCACAAGTAACCATGGGGTCATGAGAATATAAAAATACTGTAGGTACTGTGAATCTTTGAAACACTTTGGGTTCCCTCAGAGTGTATGCTAGTGCACACTGTTAAGGCCTTCAATAAACCGATTTGTTTGAGAAACTCACCACTGACCTACAGGATGTTTTATGTTGTGTCTGTTCCAAACTGAGTTGGGCCCCTAGTAAAGCCAGGTTCAGGGTAAGGGTACATCACAAAATTCCCTCCTTCAGACCCTATATGTTTGACGATATTTTTAACTGTGTAACGTTCAGCATCATGAATTCTCCCTGTGATGGCGTGGGTTTCCTCCAGGTGCTCCATTATCCTCTCACGTCCCAAAGCCATGCGGGTTTGCAGTTTAATTGGCCTCTGTAAATTTACCTTAGTGGGTATGGAGTGGGAAAGTGGGATAACATAAAACTAGTATGGATGGGTGATCGATGGTCAGTGTGGACTCTGTAGGCCGAAGGGCCTGTTTCTAAGCTGTGCCTCTTAAAAAAAATCTAAAAGAAACAGCATGGAAACCAGGCCCATTGGCTCACCAAGTCCATGCCGACCATCGATCACCCATACACTAGTGCTATCCCGCACAGTAGGGACAATTTGCTGAAGCCAATTAAGAAACCTGCACATTTGGAATGTGGGAAGAAACCAGAGCACCCAGAGAAAACCCACACGGTCACCGGAAGAACATCCAAACTCCATATGGAGAGCACCCGTAATCAGAATTGAACCTGGGTCTCTGGAGCTGTAAGGAAGCAACTCTACCACTGCGCCACTGTGCCGCCCCTAACAAGGAACTGCAGGTGCTGGTTTAGGAAAATACATAAATTGGTCATAAGGGATAGGAGTAGAATTAGGCTATTCGGCCCATCAAGTCTACTCTGCCATTCAATCACGGCTGATCTATCTCTCCCTCCTAATCCCACTCTCCTGCCTTCTTCCCATAACCTCTGATACCCGTACTAGTTAAGAAGAGCTGGAGTAACTCAGGGAGTCAGGCGGCATCTCTACCGCTGCACCACTGAGCCACCCACTGTATTTCTAAGCTAAACACTAAACTATTAATTGACAGCTTTGACTGATGTTGTATAAACAGCTGGGGGGTCACCCACACGCAGGGATCCTGTGGCCAAGGGATAGACTGGGAGAGATCATAGGATAACTCAACCTCTCCCCCAATGTGAACTATACTGGATGGCTTCCCAGTACAGATTCCCAAAGAATTTGCAGAAAGGCCTGGGCCAGCACTTTAATGTTCCTACCCAAATGATTTCTTCTCCTCAATCACAATCAAAATCGTACTTTATTAGCCAAGTATGTTTTGTGACGTACGAGGAATTTCATTTGCCAAGTCAGTCACACAAATAAAAAGCAACAGATCACACAAAACACATTTTAACATAAACATCCCCCACAGTGACCCCTCCACATTCCTCACTGTGATGGAAAGTGGAAAAAAAAGTTCAATCTCTTCCCTTGTTTGTTCTCCCACAGTCGGGGGCCTCGAGCCCCCCATTGACGGGATGATCTTGACTCCCGTAACCAGCGGCGTTTGGGCCCTCCATGTCGGTGTGATCAGTTCCTGCATCAGGGGGATGTTAGCTCCCACGGGCCGGGCAATCGAACCCCACGTCGGGGCTGGTCGAGCCTCTGCGTTCGTTGGAACTCGCGACTAGCCTCTCCTGAGACTGCGAGCCCGATGGTAAAGTCCACAGGCCGCGGTTGGAGCGATCCCAGGCAAGGGATCGACTCCGGCGTTAAGTCCATGCCCCGCGGTGGGGCCCAAGGTCAGTCCGAGGAGGCCTCCAGCTCCATCGATGGTAGGCTGCAGAGTGACCGGAGACACGATCCAGAAAGTAATCGCATCTCCGGCAAGGTAAGAAACTGAAAAAAATGTTTCCCCCGACCTCATCCCCCACATAACACAAACTGGAGAACACTTACACAAACTACTACATTTTTTTTAAAGTCGAAAAAACAGACAGACTGTTGGCGGGACTGCCAATCGTTCGGCGCCCCCTCGTCCAATCCCTTCCCAATGTTCTGCGAACATTTACAAGTACACAATAGATTCAACAGATGGAAATGTACAGGAATGATAAAGATAATCCGTTTAGATTAAAATATCATCTGTCGTTTTGGGGAAACATTTGCACGGTACGATTGAAAGTAGTATTTAACTCATCTGTATGAAGGAACTAACTGCTGGATGGCACAGCGGTAGAGTTGCTGCCTTACAGTGCCGGAGAGCCACGTTCGATCCTGACTACGGGTGATATCTGTACGGAGTTTGTACGTTCTCCCCATGACCCATGGTTGGTTTTCTCCGGGATCTCTGGTTTCCTCCCATACACCAAAGAACTACAGGTTTGAAGGTTAATTGGCTTCGGTAGAAATTGTAAATACGGTTCCATGATGCTTTATTGTTAAGTGTGCACTGCACGGTGAAATTCTTCTTGCATAGATCGCACATGCACGAGTCGCCATATTTTGGCGCCATTTGCAATTTCCGCAGGTTCGATGTACTGGAGCGGATCCTGATCCAGGGAAGCCCCAGGCTCCTGCAGGGCCTCCTAGGCCGCCCTCGACCACTCGGCCTGCCCACTGACGTCCCTCTCCTGCCTACCGACCTCCCTCTCCTCGCCCGACTGCATCTGTGTCCTGGCGGCTTCAAGGTCAGCTGCAGGAGGCGTATTTATATGTTCATTAATGATCAGAGCAGAATTAGGCTATGCGGCCCATCACGTCTACTCCGCCATTCAATCATGGCTGATCTATCTTTCCTTCTTAACCCCATTCTCCTGCCTTCTCCCCGTAACCCCCGACAGCAGAACTATCTGTCTCACTCTTAAACATATACATTGACGGCCTCCACAACCTTCTGTGGCAATGAATTCCACACTTCGCCTCCCCACTGCTCTAGTCTCTTTGCACCCGTGATTGCGTGTCTAAGCTCAGCTCCATTGATATCCACAAGTTCGCAGACTTTGCCACTGTGGTTGGCCAAATCGCTGATGCATCCACTTGTCTGAGTGGTACTGCAACAACAACCTCTTGCTCAATGTCAACAGATCCCAAGGACTAACTGTCGACTTCAGAGAGAGGAAGTTGGGAGGCCACTTGGCAGTTTCCAGTGGTGGGCCAGTGGTGGAGAGAGTTAGCAGATTCAGATTCCTGGCCGCTAACAACTCACATGATCTATCCTGACCTCAACACATGCATGGTCGGTATGGTGGCGCAGGGGTAGAGTTGCTGCCCTACAGCGTCAGAGATATGGGTTCGATCCTGACCACGGATGCTGCCTGTGTGGAGTTTGTACGTTCTCCTTGTTTTCCCCAGGTGCTCCTGTTTCCTCCCACATTTCAAAGAATTGCAGGCTTGTAGGTTAATTGGATTCTGTAACTTGCCACTGGTCTGTGGGATGCAAAAGTGGGATAATGTAGAAGTGTATGGGTGATCGCTGGTCGGAGGGCCGAAGGGCCTTGTTTCCACGCTGTTTCTATAAACAAAGAAAGTTAGCCTGCACATCTACACTCCAGGAAGTTTAAAAATGTTTTAGGCAACATGTGATTGAACACTATCGCAAACTTCTACAGATACAATTTGGACTTTACTTTGGAGTTTATACTTTAGAATTACAGTGGGAAACAGGTCCCACTGAGTCTACGCCAACCAGCAATCATCCCGTACACTTACACTATCCGACACACTAGGGACAATTTACAATGTTACCGAAGCTAATTAACCTACAAACCTGCATGTCTTTGGAGTTTAGGAGGAAGCCAGAGCACCTGGAGAAAGCCACTCGGTCACAGGTAAAATGTTACAAACCCCTCACAGACAGCACCCGTAGTCAGGATCGAACCTGGGTCTCTGGCGCTGTAAGGCAGTAATTCTACCACTGCTCCACTGTGCCTCTCTATGTAGAAAGTAGTCCCACCATTACCATTGGCAAGAAATTTACCATAACATTACTTCAGACTCTTGGATTGGTGAATTCAATGTTCTTACCATTAGGCTGTTAGCTACCCAAGTGGAAGATGATGTCTGAAGAAGGGTCCCGACCCAAAACGTCACTCATCCTTTTTCTCCAGGGATGCTGCCTGACCCGCTGAGTAACTCCAGCACTTTGTGTCTATCTCCGGTATATATCAGCATCTGCAGTTCTTTGTATGTTCACCTATCACTTGTCAGGCTTCCTTGACCTCTCTTCCAACTTTCTCCCTGCTACTACAATCAGTCTAAAAGAGGACCCCGATCTGAAACGACACCCATTCGCGTCCTCCAGAGATGTTGCATTCTGTGTCTTTTTTTGTAAGCCAGCATAACAGTAAGAAGAACAGTAAGGATTAGCAATAACTTCTGGCCTTGCCAACAACATACACATACAAAAATTAAAAAAACATTATTTATTGCATGTTCCTTTGTTTAGAATCACTAATCCACGATTAATTTGCCATGATGTTGTAACTAGCTCGTTTAAAGCTTTCCCCCTGTCTAGTTTCAGTCAATAAAATACTGAGTCAAGCACTTGCGCAACTAAAGTTTAATTTGGAAAAACACAATAACAGTTCCCCACTGCTATAGCTAGCCACCGCGGGTTCGATCCTTGTATCTGCCTGGCCAAGCCCTTCTAGCCTCGTGCAAGCAGAGACACACCAAAAGGTCATGCAGTCCCAAGCGTTCTTCCAGAAGATCGCCACAGGTCCTCGTGGGAGCTGCCTTTTATAGGTCCCCAAACCTCGAGGGGCCGAACCACATGGGGGTGGTCTCTTTACAGCCCAATAACAGATATCGATTAACTCAGTACATGATAGACATTTCCTTAACCCAATAATACAGTGACTAATACAATGCATCTGACAACGTTTCTAGATGCAAGTTAACAAAGATGAATTATGCAACATGTGCCTGCATGGATATTCAAGAAACCCAGACAAGGCTCAACACTTAACCCAATCAACATCTAGCAAAGTAAAGCTTTGCAACATTATTTACAATGTGTATGTCTGGTTTGTCTCCCCCAATCCGTTTCATGCAATTTACACCTAATTGTAAGAATCTGCAGATGTCCCATTCTTTCCCTGCAACGCTTATCTGGGCCACAGACAAGCTGGCACCATTCTGCGGCTTGTCCCAGTTCTGAATTGGTAGGCACATTTAAATTGACCAAATGGCCTAGCAGCACAGAAGCCTATACTCAATTTTAGTGTCCTGTTTGGCCAGAATTAACAATGTAATTTCTAGTTCTGAGGTAAACAGTCACCAAGTTCACTCAATTGACATTTTAATCAGCAAAAATATTTTGACAGGTACTCATGAAATATATTAATAATATTGATTAATGACTGATTAGAAATGCATTTCCCTATGGTAGTGTTAAATGTGTCCTACAATGATAATGTTAATCTGCTGTCATTTAGAATGGATTGACTGTGACCTTGGGAGGCCGTTTTTGTTAAAAAACAGCAAGCTCTTAAAATATTTTTGTGAACGTAAATTTGATTTTTTTTTTTTGTTTAATATTTTTATTAGAAGCATTGCATATTATCTAAGGTACAACAGCACTTCAAATACAAATCAGACTTATCACAAACGTTGTACAGATATTACGGGATAATTTATATATGCTACTGTTTTTGATTTTTTTTTTGGGAAGGTAAGGGAGTGAAAAAAAAAAGTAAAAGTATAAATCAATAATCAAGACATTGTGATTATATAATAATGATTATATAATAAAAAAATAAAAAATAAAAAAGAATAAAGATAAACAAGAAAAATTAAAAAAAAAAATAAAAACAATTATTATATAATAAAAAATTAAAAAAAGGAATCTTTACATTGAATGGAACAGTTTCATATAACAATATCTATTGAGACACGTATACAGATCCCAATACTTATTTCATCTAATCCTACACCAGGGTACTTATTGAGTTACAGTGCTGAGCTCAGCTATCCCTTTAAGTAATCAATGAATGGAGACCATATTTGTTCAAAAAGTTCATATTTGTCCATTAGGACAAACCTAATTCTCTCCAAATGCAATGCCTCCGACATTTCTACAGTCCACATTTTGATTGTGGGGGATAATGTTCCCTTCCAGAATTGTAATATTAATTTTTTTTCCAATTATCAAACAGTAATCAAGAAAATTTATTTGACTTACTGTTAATATTAAGCTTGAGTCAGGGACTCCTAATATTATTAACTTTAGATCAGGGTCCAATTTAGTTTTAAGAATCTCAGAGATGATTCCAAAAAGTCAATTTGATTTGTATACTGCTTGACATCTTTTGGCTTTTATTAATTTGAATGCTTTGTTCAAACCTTTGGTCAACTTTCATTGCAACAGAAGACTGTGGAGGCCACGTCAATGGATATTTTTAAGGTAGAGATAGATATATTCTTGATTACAGAGTCATACAGTGTGGAAACAGGTCCTTCAGCCCAACTTGCCCACACTGGCCAACATGTCCCAAAAAAATATTTTTTGTTTTGTTTTTGTCTTTTGGAAAAAAACTAATAAAAAGATTTAAAAATAAAAATAAAAAGGTCATTTTCGGTTTAAACGCTCAAGCTTGATGCTGGCTGATTACTCCTGTTTGTCTCCCTTGTGAGATTGAGGAAGAATCCGGATTCTATTTGTAGGTTCCTCTCTGGCCTTAACCCTTCATTTACCCTCCCCTCACTTTCCTTAACACATTCCCTTCCACAGCCACTTCAGATCTTTAAGCTGTTTCAACTCTGACCACTTGTGCTTCTTTGATTTTGAAACCTTGCTTTCAAAGATCTAGTTCCTTATCTGGAGCTGAGCACTTTTATACCTTTCCTGACTCTTTAGATTGCATATGCCACTAAAATAGGTTCATAAGTTCATAAATTAGTAGTTTGCAAACTTACTAACCAACCTATCTACCTAAGTTCATAAGTTCTAGGAGCTGAATTAGCCCATTCGGCCCATCAAGTCTACTCCGCCATTCAAACATGGCCGATCTCTCTTTCCCTCCCCACTCCATTCTCCTGTCTTCTCCCCGTAACCCCTGATACTCGTACTAATCAAGAATCTATCAATCGCCGTCTTAAAAATACCCAATGACCTGGCCTCCACAGCCCCATCGAGTTCTCAGATTCACCACCCCTGACTAAAGAAATTCATCCCCGTCTACCTTCTAAAGACCAGAGTTTCTCTGTAAGCCAGACAGAGAATGGCCAAAGCTTGAACTGGGATTTGAAATATCTGCTAATGATCCGGCAATCAAGCAAAACATCACAGTTATTGTTATTGTTAAAGATTCGTCAAAACCAATGAATGATTTAGTTACCCATTTCTCATCATGGAATAAGTTGATAACTGTGGTGGCTTGGTTTCTTAAAGCCAAACCAAGGTTATTTGCGCCTGCTTGAAAAAGGAGATTGCTGAAGGTATCTTTGAAAAGGATCCTGGTAAATTAAAGCAGGGGTCGGCAACCTATCGCCCACGGGCCGGATCCAGCCCAAACCCGAAATCATCCGGCCCGCAGGCATATTGTCTTTCTCGACCTGGGCGCTACAGCCAGTCCCGGGGCTCGCAGATGACCTGGGAACTGCAGCTAGTCCTGGGGAGTCAAGGGATCTGGGAACTGCAGCCAGTCCCAGGGCACGCAGGCGATCTGGAAACTGCAGAAAACTAATTGAAAAACACGTGAAAACTATGTATTATTATTATGTATTATTACTAATTTATGTATTATTAGTATGTATTATTACTAATTACTAATTTAGTTAGTATGTATTATTATTATCTCCATTTATTAACTATGGCGATAGATGTGGCCCGCCATCCTCTCACAAACATGGGTCCTAGCCCCTATGCAAAAAAGGTTGCTGACCCCTGAACTAAAGGAAAAGGCTGAAAAGAAGATGCATCATATCACGTACACATTACTTGAGGATCTTCTCAGAACAGAAAACACTATTATCTCTTTCTGTCAAAGACAAAGATACAAAGAAGAGATATTGACGTGAGAAGCCGGAGTATATGGTGTCAAAAGAGACAGTCAATTTTACAAGCTTGATCCGGTTTTGGAAGAAGGACTTCTGAGAGTAGGTGATCGCCTGAATAGACTAGCGATGCCTGAAAAGGCTATGCATCCTATTATTCTCTCGAAGGACTTTCATATTTCCACATTACCGTTACGACATATTCATGAACAGATCTGACATGGAGGAAGAAATTATATGTTGCCAAAACTTCGTAAGAAATATTGGATTATCAAAGCTAACTCTTTTGCGGGAAAGATAATAAAAAATTATGTTGAATGTAGACGACAGCGTGGAAAAGTTGGAGAATGGAGGAATTACTGCTGGAGAGGATTCAACCTGATAATCCTCCATTTACAGATTTAGGAGAAGATTATTTCGGTCCTATAGAGGTAAAGAGAGGACGAAGTATGATAAAAAGATATGGTGTAATCTTCACTTGCATGGCAAGCAGAGCAGTACATTTTGAAGTTGCATTTACACTTGACATAGACTCCTCTATTCATGCATTACGAAGATTTATCTGTCGACAAAGTCAAGTTTTATCATTAACATCAGATAATGGCACGAATTTTGTTGGAGCGGAAAGAGAATTGAGAGAAGCACTTAAAGACTTAAATCAGAAGAAAATCCAGAGTGTTATGCATCAGAATGGGATAAAATGGGATTTTAATCCTCCAGCGCGATCTCATCACGGTGGTGTTTGGGAACGGTTGATCCGCATGGTTTGAAATGTGCTGCGCTCTGTCCTTAAACAACAAGTTCTGGACGACGAAGGATTGCAAACTTTATTTAGTGAAATTGAAGCAATTTTAAATGATCGATCTATTACTAAGAGTTCTGATGATCCAAATGACCTGGAAGCACTTACACCAAATCATATTCTTCTGTTGAAGACCAACCCAATGCTACCACCTGGACTCTTTGTGAAGGAAGATGTGTATATGAGATGCAGATGGAGACAAGGACACTATATGGCAGATCTTTTAAGGAAAAGGTGGGCACAAGAACATTTGGCTCTAATCTAAGAACGACAACATTAGTTGAAATTAAGAATAAATTTTATTCCAGGTGATATCGTTTTGGTGTTTGATTCTACAGCACCACAAGGTTCTTGGTTGATGGGAAGGATACTGGAGATCATGCCAGAAGTTAAAGGTTTGGTGCGCACAGTACGACTTCAGACTAAGATCAATGTCTTGGTAGGGCCGATAACCAAGATATGTCAGCTTCTAGAAGGCGAAGGTAAAGGTGGAAGAATCGCTAAAGAATGCTAAATATAATGCAGGGTACACAAAAGGCTGGAGAAACTCAGCGGGTGCAGCAGCATCTAAGGAGCAAAGGAGATAGACGACGTTTCGCGTCAACACCCTTCTTCAGACATGTTACTTTTGATTTTAGATATATGTTAACTTTTATAGCTCTGTTTTTTAATGTTTATTAGTAATTGCTTCGTTATATACTGTACATAGAACAATTAGGGGCCGGTGTGTAGGAGCCATTAAGCTTAAGTCAGTATTATAGCCACATCTAACATTTTATATATTTTAGTTTTTATATAACTGTCTGTACCTTTTTAGGTGGGATTTATTACGTAGAGAGGTGGGTCTACTTTGGAGGAGACTAGCGCAGACTCATAGATTAGGGTCAGTTGGGTCTCAGAAGGATGGTGAGAATACAGCTTTTTATCACACACACGTCAATGAGACGACATTGTTTTATAAGAAGAAACTTTCATATGATTTATATGGCATGAATGGAACTGCGATTAAGTGACGGATTATTCCTTTGCTATGTACTACTTCAATAAAAGACCAATTAATCAGGAAACAAAGTTTGGAAGATCAGTTTTTACTATCTTAAGTGTCTTGTGAGTGCTTTAAATATAAGGATCTTGCACAGGCAGATGAGATCAGCGTAACTTGGTACCATGTTCAGCACAGACTGAAGGGCCTGTTCCGACGCTGTTCTAAGTTCTACATTGCTTGCACATTTGATCCCCCACTTCTACAGATGATGGGGAGACCTGTAGTATAACACTTACAAAAATGTCTCTCTCTCTCTCTCTCTCTCTCTCTCTCTCTCTCTCTCTTCAATTCAATTCATTTTTATTTTTATTTTTTTTATTAGAAGTAAATACATCATAAAAAACATTTTGTTTGTTATAGTCATACATTATTAATGTTATTTATATCAACAATTGTATCGTAATTGCCCTTCTTTATATTTTTTTAATTTTTACATAGATAGAAAAAAAAAGAGAGAAATAAAAACATTAAAACAAAAAAAAGTGAATGGAGTATTCGACTGATTATGCATCCTTGGAGCTATATCCGTTGATTATAAAATATAATTCTTCATCTATTCCTTAATTCAGGTTTCAGTCAGGTTCTCGTGCCGAACCAATTTGCCCCTTCAAATATTCAATAAATGGGGACCATATTCTTATGAATAGTTCTTGTTTGTCCATTAAGACAAATCTTAATCTTTCCAAATGTAGGGTCTCCGACATTTCCATTGTCCATATTTTAATTGTGGGGGTTTTAGGGCCTTTCCAATTTTAATATTAATTTTTTCCCAATTATTAAACTATAATCGATAAAAGTTATTTGGTTTGTTGTGAATAATTGATTTGGTTCTAGTATTCCTAATATTATTAATTTTGAATCAGGGACCAAATTGGTATTGACAACTTCCGAAATTATCTTAAAAATTTCCATCCAAAAATTAGTAATTTTTATACAGCTTACAAATATGTAAGTAAGATTAGTCTCTAAGTGTTGACATCTATCACAAATAGGGGATACACAAGGAAAAATTCTGTTTAATTTGCTTTTTGAATAGTGCAATCTATGTAAAACTTTAAATTGTATTAAAGAATGTCTAGCATTTAACGAACAGTGGTGTATATGTTGTAAGCTTTCATCCCATAGTTCTGGCCCTATTATTTGGCCTAGTTCGTTTTCCCATGATTGCCTATATATTTCCATCCTGGGTGCATCATTATCCAATAAAATATTATAAATATAAGATATCAATTTTTCTGTGTTCGGATGTTTATTCAAACATTCATCAAGAATTTCTCTCTTTCTATTTCTGTAATCCAGTGTATTTAACTTAGCATAGTCTCTGATTTGTAGATATCTAAAGTAGTCTTTTGAGTGAAGCCCATAAATTTGTTGTAATTCCTGAAATGAAAGAAAGGAATTCTTCCTCTAGAGATCACCCATCTTAATAATTCCATGATTTTTCCATTGTAAAAAACCTTTATCCATCATTAAGGGTTTAAATGTAGCATTATTTACAATGGGAAGTGCTAATGGTAAACAATCTAATTTTAGCAACTTCTTTAATTGTTTCCAAATATGTATTCCACTGTCTATCATTGGATTTATAGATTTTCTTGCTTAAGTTAAGTATTAGCAAATAGTATCTATCCAATTTCAAAGGGTAAACAATCTTCCTTTTCCATTTTTAACCAATCTGGTTGTTTGCCCAGTTTTTCCAACCAAAAATTCATATTTTTAATATTAACTGCGCAATAATAAAACAAAAAAAAAATTGGTAATGCTAAACCTCCATTTATTTTTGATTTACATAAGTGTTTTTTATTTATTCTGTGGTTCTTATAATCCCAGATAAAGCTGGTGACTATTGAGTCAACCTTCTTAAAAAAAAATTTGAGAGGTATATCGGGATTAATTGAAAAAGGTACAGTAATTGCGGGAGAAAAATCATTTTTATCGCATTAATTCTACCCAACATCGAAATAGGTAATGTTTTCCAGTATAAGATATTCTTATGTAACTTGTTCAATAAAGGCGGAAAATTAGATTTAAACAAATAAATATATCTCTTTGTTACATAGATTCCAAGATATTTAAGTTTTTCATTTACTATTTTAAAAGGGAATTGTGGTATCTGTGGATTACTTTCCATTATTGGCATAATTTCACTTTTATTCCAATTAAATCTGTATCCTGAAAACAAACCATATTGAGTTATTAAATTTAATAAGTTAGGTATACTAACTTCAGGTTTTGTGATGTAAATTAATACATCATCTGCGTATAAGGAGATTTTATTTTCAGTTTTATACCCATATATTTCTGGATTTAACCTCACGCTTTGTGCTAATGGTTCTATTACAAGTTCAAATAATAGCGGTGATAACGGACATCCTTGTCTACAGCCCCGAGATAAACTAAATTTAGTTGATAACATGTGATTTGTTAATATTCTAGCCGTTGGATTAGTATATAATAATTTTACCCATGAGTTAAATTTCTCGCCCAGTTGAAAAGTTTTCATAACCGAAAATAAATAGGGCCATTTCACCTGGTCAAAGGCTTTCTCAGCATCTAACAAAATAATTGCTAAGTCTTTATTATTCTTTTTGAGTATATAATATTGAAGAATCTTCTCAGGTTATATGAGGAATATCATTTTGGTATAAATCCTGTTTGATCCGGGTGTATTAGTTTATTAATCACTGTACTTAATCTTTGTGCTAGTATTTTGGTTAATATTTTTTGGTCAGTATTTAGAAGAGCTATAGCTCTATATGATCCTGGGTCATCCAGATCTTTATCTATTTTTGGTATAAGTGTTATAATAGATTTGTTTAGCGTTTCTGGTAATTTCTGTTCGGTATAAATATGTTCATACAATGTCTTTAAATGTGGGACAATCAGATCATAGAATATTTTATAAAATTCCGAGCCAATGCCATCTGGTCTCGGAGATTTAGTGATCTGATAGATTCTTCAATTTTTTTTACAGTTAGGGTTAGGGTTAGGGTTAGGGTTTAATAATTCTCTGTCTTTCAAATCTAACCTTTTAAGATTACATATTTTTAAGAAAGCTTCTATCCCTGTCCGGTGATCTATCGTTTTGGCAGAATAAAGGTTTTGATAATATTGCAGAAATCTCTCATTAATGTCCTTAGGTTGTACTAGTGGTTTTCCTTTGTCTGATGTAATCCTATGAATTGTTTTTTTCCCGTCCAGTTTCTGTAATTGACAAGCAAGTAATTTTTGAGGTTTATCTCCAAATTCAAAGTGTAATTGTTTAGTATATTGATAAAATTTTACAACTTGGCCTGAGTATATTTTATTTAATTTATATTTCAATGCTGTAATTTTATTGTGTTTTATCATGGTTGGTATAACCGCATTCTCTATGTCTAATTGTTTAATTTCCCTTTCTAATGCCTGTTGTATCATCCGATTCTCTTTATTACGAAATGCTTGGGAGGAGATCATGGCTCCACGAGTAAATGCTTTAAATGTTTCCCATAGTAAGGAGGCAGATGTTTCAGTATTATCATTTATTTCGAAGAGCATATTAAACTGTTTAGTAAGATATTCCTGGGATGCTTTTTCCTTTAAAATTTGTGGGTTAAGTCTCCATTGTGCATGTTTCTCCGTCTTATCATTTGTTTTAATCATAAATGTTAAAGGGGCATGGTCCGAAATTATAATATTATAGTATTTTGAATTATAAGTAAATGGAATAAGCTTTGAGTCCACCAAAAAATAATCTATTCTGAGTACGTTTTATGTACCGGTGAATAAAATGAATATTCTCGTCCAGTTGGATTTTCTATTCTCCAAACATCTTTGATACTAGTATCTATATATGCATTTAATAAATCACTGGAATGCGATTTTATTTTCCGTTGTCTTGATGATCTATCTAAAGAGGGATCTCATGTACAATTTAGGTCTCCTCCAATTATTAAATTGTGTTGTGCTAATTCCGGAATTGTATTAAATATTTTCTTAAAAAGCAAAGGACTATCAAAATTTGGTCCATAAACATTAATAAGAGTCAATTTTTGTGCATATAATTCACCTATTAATATAATGTATCTACCATCACTATCCATTAAAGTTGATGTATGTTTAAAAGGTATCCCTTTACGGATTAATATTGCCACACCTCTGGATTTGTGTGTAAATGAAGAGTGATACGCTTTATCAATCCATGTAGCTTTCAATCTATGCTCTGCGTCCTTTTTTAGGTGTGTTTCTTGGAGAAATATTACATCTGTTTTAAGTGCTTTTAAGTGTGCTAATACTTTACCTCTCTTAATTGGTTCGTTAATACCCTTAACATTCCAGCTACAAAATGTTATTCCATCACCCCTGATCTTCATTTTTGAGTCTTGCATCTTTGGTTTAGGGAGGTCTATAATAGAACAATTGGTTCAGTTCTACAAACCCGACATTACACCCGAACTTCAAATAGATTAATTTTAATTCCCGTTGAACTTTCTCACGTTTATGTCTCCTTTGATATAGCTTATAGATGGATACTAAATTTCAATCAATGGAGACCAGCTTTAACGAAAAGCTGGAGCCTGTTGAGGAATTACTGAATCAACAGACTGTAGCCATAACCACTCTGGAGGAGATTGCTGCAACAAGTGCTGAAACAACAAAAAAGCTCATCAGAGAAAACCAACGCTTATCAGAGCTACTGAGCAAAATAACTGAAAAATGCACTGAACTGGAAGGACGTCAGAGGCGTCAGAACTTAAGAATCATTGGAATTCAGGAAGGGAGAGAGGGGAAAGGAGACCCTCGCGAATTTGCTGCAGATTTATTGCAAAAAGCCCTAAACCTGGATCAAAAGCCTCTGCTAGCTCGAGCACACAGAGTGATGAGACGGCTGGATGCACCTCCAAGACAAATTATAATAAAGGTGCAATATGATCATGTACTGGAGGAGTTGGTGAAAATAATTGCCCACAGCAGAAATCTCATATACGAGGGAGATAAGATCAGCATTTACTGAGACTATCCTGTGGAGGTCTCCAGGAAGAGAGCGTTGTTTAAAGATACAAAAAGAATACTGAAGGATGTGAAAAATCTGAAGTATGGTCTGACGTACCCGGCTACGCTAAGAGTTACCTATAATAAGAAAGAACACACCTTCACCAAACCTGCGGAGGCATTGGAGTACGCCCAGAAGATTAAGAATCAGCCTGCTGACTGAATGCTACCTACAAAATGAACTACGCCAATGAACAATGTAACTTTGTAAGATCGGATGCAACTAAGGACCTGCTATACCTAAGGACAATTGAAACTGGAGAAAGATGATGAATGAGGCCTTTCTTATGGATGTTATATTCATATACTGAGTGTTATACTCATAGTTACTACTATAACACTATTAATATAAATAACTAACAAATACTAATGTTTCTGTGTGGTACTATTAATAATTATTACTAATGGTTACTAATTAATTACAACTGAATTACTTAGAATTTTTTTTTTCTTCTTCATATGTTTTATATATATATATATATATATATATATATATATATATATTTTTTTTTTAAAATATTTGATTAATGGAATTTGAACACTTTGGAACTTAAAACCTACCCCCGGTAAAATATTTTTATGGAATATCAATCTAAAGGAAACATGGAGCTAGTTAAGTTTTTTTTTACATCGACTACGGAAGTCGGTAGATGGTTAGCCATGCTAGTGTGGCTATCACTAACGACACTACTAATAGATGTAGTTTCTTCTTCCTTTTTGCACTTTACTAACCTTCTAATCTATCCCTTTTTTTATATAATATTCTATTATAATTTTAAGTTTGAATGGAGTAATTCAATTCAATTTCAATTCAATTAAAAAACTTTATTGGCATGATAAAAAAATACATTGTCATATTGCCAAAGTATAAAACATGACATACATATTTAAAATGCATAAGTATAAATACAAGTATACAGTGCATGGATAGATATGTCCCTGTACATAAAGTCGCAATAGACCTATCGCCCTTTATTGATTGCTACACATTCTTGCAGCTGTAAACAGTACAACAGAATAGCAAGTTTAGCAATTCAATATTAATTTCTCAGTGTCGGTTAATGTCAATTAGTGTGTGTGTGCATATGTGCATATTGGTCATTCACCATCTCTCAGGTTACGGCATGCTGTTACGTATTGTGCACCAAGATGGGCCGTATTTCCTTCACCAAGGATTATTCTTAGTTTTGATGTATCATCTAGTTCTTTAAAATGGGTTGCCAGACTGAGTTTGTCAAAGTATGTTTTTCTTGTTTTGTCAATTTTTTGCATTTTAGGAGGAAGTGCACCTCTGTTTCAACCTCATCTGCCAAACAGTGGCCGCATATTCTATTTGGTGTTTTCCTTTGGATACGGAGGATGTTCCAACAACATTCCGCATGCAGGGCCTCCTTTGTATGTTTTTCCCATTTACTATAACTATGGTGACTGGGTGGACCCCATACTTCACTACCATAAAGCGCAATAGGCTAGATTACACTGTCAAATATTTTAAGCCAGATTTTAATTGGAATTTGGATGTTGTAGAATCTTCTTTTTATTGCATACAGAGTTCTTTGAACTTTCTCTTTTAGTGCATTCACTGTCATATTGAAGCTCCCTGATGCTGCAACAGTTAGACCAAGGTAAGTATAGCTCATAGTGTGTTCGATAATAATACCATTGAGAGTAAATTTGTATTTATCTTCCTGACATCTGGGTCTTTTCTGAAAAATCATGATGTTGGTTTTCTTTAGATTTACTGCCAGGGCCCAATTTTGGCCATACTCATCAATGAGGTCCAACTGTTGCTGCAGCCCCTGTTCTGTGGGGGGACAGCAGAACCAAGTCATCCGCATAAAACAGGGTTTTTACCTCTCCGTCCAGAAGACAGAGGCCCAGCACTGTGCTCTGGTCCAACTTTACTGCCAAATCGTTGATATATACATTAAACAGTGTCTGGCTCAGACGCCTCTTCTCCGGGCAAAGAGATCAGTGCATTTGTCCCCAATTTTAACGCCACATTTATTATTCAGATACATTGATTTCATAAGGTCATATACCTTTCCTCCTATACAGCAACAGAGGAGTTTGTAATAGAGCCCTTCATGCCAAATGGAGTCAAATGCTTTCTCAAAGTCAATAAAACAGGCAAATACTTTTCCATTTTTTGCTTGGTGTACATGTTTTTCAATGAGAGTGTGGCGGGTATAAATGTGGTCAGTGGTATGGTGTTTTGGGAGGAAGCCAATTTGTTCTTTTTCTGAGAATGTTGCATTTGTTAAGGAAATCCTGCATTCTGTTATTTATGATGCTGCAGAATAACTTCCCTAGGCAGCTACTGACACAGATGCCACGATAATTATTTTGGTCTAATTTGTTTCCACTCTTATAAATTAATGAAGTAAGCCCTTGACACCAAATATCAGGGAAATAACCTGAACATAGTGTGATGTTGAACAGCCTAAGCACTATGTCCTGCATCTCCGGAGTGCTGTACTTCAGCATATCATTTTTAATGCTGTCTGGACCACAGGCTTTCTTTGGGCAAAGAGATTTTATTTTTATGGTCAATTCTTAAGTAATTGGGAAATGAAGATGGGGCTTGATAATCTTTAATTATTGTTTCTAGTGTTTGGAGCTTTTCTTTGATATGAGAATAATTTGAGTTTATTTTATTTATTGTGATGTCTTTATATAGATTTTTGAAATGTGCACTCCAGATATCACCGTCTTGAATTGGTAATGTTTGTAGTTTGGTTGTGCTCAGGTTATTCCACATTTCCCAAAATTGGTTTTGATTTATGGAATTTTCAATTTCTTCAAGTTCTTTTATGAGTGTAATTTTGTCTTTTGTTCCTAATAGTACGTTTATACCTTTTAAGACTTTCATTATATCTAATACGTAAGTCTGGATTGTTTGGTGTTTTTGGTTCGATATTTTCCTCAGATCTTCTCTGACACTTTTACACTCATGGTCGAACCATTTTTCATGGTTGTGTTTTTTGATAATTTTTCTCTTCTGTTTCACAAGATCAGCTTTGATAGCTGCCTTGTGAAAGATCATATTAATGTCATTTATAGCCATGTTTACACCATCTCTAGTAGTCTCATATGGGTTTGTCTTGAATTTCAGTATTTTATTTGTGAGATCAGGTGAGTTCAGGGCAATGATTAATTTATCTCCACTATGTGAAGCCCATCTGCACGTCTGATTTAGTTTATACAGCTTACTGGGTTCCTTTTTTACGTCTTTAGTTTGAACAGGAAATTTTAGGTACATGTTGATTTGACTATGGTCTGAAAGAGGGGACTGCTGCCGAACAGTGAATGCACTGATAGTGCAGGGGTCTATGCCAGTAATTGCTTAGTCTACCACCCTAGACCCAAGAGCTGAGAAATATGTAAACCTTCCCAGCGAGTCCCCTCTGAGCCTACCATTAACTATGTACAGGCCCAAGGCTCGACAGAGATGCACTATCTCTCTAGCACTTTTATTTATTCCACAGTCAAGGTTGATCCGGTCTATGATAGTTGGTGTGACATACAAGGGGATTTGACCGAACACATGATTGTTGCCTTGTGGGTCTATGGAATCGGGTTCACATCCGGTTCTTGCATTCAGGTCTCCACATAGTAGCACATTTCCCTGGGCCTGGAAATTATTGATTTCCATGTGGAGAGTTTCAAATATATCCTCTTCAAAATATGGCGATTCTATTCTGGGTACGTAGGCGGCATATAGATATATATCTTTTCCAATTATTCCAATTTTTTTATCGAGTTTCAACCATATATGTGATTTCCCCTGTTTTATTGATGTAATGTGACTGTCTAGTTCTTCTTTGTATCACACCAAGACCCCCCCGGAGGTTCTGCCCTTATGTATACCTGTAGTTTTTACTGAGGGTACCATGACTTCATGGTGCCCTGTGGGGCAGTGAATGAACGTATCCTTTCAGTACCATGTTTCTGTTAATATCATTATATCTGTGTCTTCTATAGACTTAAGGAACTCAGGGTTCCCAGTCTTCATCCCGAAGGTTGAAGAGTAGAGACCCTGGATATTCCAGCAGCCTATATGAAATGAACTCATTTATTTTGTATTTATATTCTTTTTTTTTAAATTTAAATAAAATAGTAAGATTAAATGAGAACTTACCAGTTTGAAGTTTGATCTTGATTTTATGAGGAGTTACGTTGGTGATTACATGAAGAAGACCCGCCAGGACAGTTTTAAGACCTGGCTAATGAGGCAAAAATGAGGAAGACATAAAAGACCTTTCCTCCTATTGAAACGATAATGTATTTCTCCGCACTGTTGTGCCACAAATTTTTGCAATCAGTGAATAAACATGCACCAACATGTCGATATTCAATGTAGTATTGAATCATGCTTTCATCATACTTTGAGATCCAACACTTATTCTGTGTTATCATCGATCTGAACTGGATGATACACCAGTGGCAAAGGAGATTTAGGTAATTATTACAGGATACTTTTACTTGATTACCAGGTGACTAACATACGTCACCATCGTAGAGCAGCAACTTGAATTTGAGCATGTAGAATATGTATATTCGCTCAATAACCCCTTACCCATGGGGTGCATCTAGTGTATATATTTAGTTGATACCAACAATTGAAGAATTGGTAACTCATGCAATCTCCAATACCTCCAAGTAGGTGATGGTATTCGTAACTTCTCATCTTAGAGTACTAAGTATCAGTTTGTAATAACTTAATTCGACCGACCACACTACTGTAGCCAGTTTCAAGTTCAAGTTCAAGTTCAATTAGTTATTGTCATGTTCAGCAATGCTGAATACTGTTACTTCATCATTGTGGCTGAGGTAGCTTCAGCTGACAATAGCTTAAGGTTGTTAACAATGGTCTAATTGCTACTTACACGATATCAGTTCCTTGATTTGCTCGGCTGAAACACAGTTGCTATATTGCCAATTACTCTTGATGAAAATAAAACTCAGTTTTGTAACAGATTGCTATAACTCCAATCTCTTGCCACAAGGCGGAGTTAAGGCTAATATTAATTAAAGGTAAATTAAAATGACCAACAAACAGTTTATTCCATACCCCAAAGCTTTACTGTTATAGTACAGTTATATTGTCTTTGATAATCTCTGTAATGGGATTTGCATAGCATGGATCTCTGACCCTTTTGAATCAGTTGTTAGTCAGGAAAATAAAAAAGTTTTCATATTCGGAAAGTTCATATGCCCGACACTCTCCATTCTTCATAATAACATGCCACTCCTGCCTCATTCCATGGGTGGTTTGCATGAGAACTTTTGCCCAATTTCCGAAACTTAATTAAAAAAAAATTAACCCTGGCCATAATCCAAACTTGCTTGGAATGCTACGACTGTGCCTCAACCAAATATTTTTACCCTTTGTGTGTTGTACAAACCAAATGTAAATATTACAAATTGTGAACGGTGCACTACCCATATTTTGGAAGTGCTAGACCCATTTTGTTGAGTAGGATTGGTAAGGTGTATGGAATTTCTGAGCTATCATGCTGCCCCCCAGCTCCAGTGAACCACTTACTACCGATGAGTGCCTGGGGTGCATTCTGAAACAATGACTTTCGCCCGCCGTTGGCCTAATTGATTCATCTGCCAGGCTTTCTTCCCCTGTTGAATAGGCCTACCTGAATAACAGATTCAGCTGCTGGCTCTCACTGTTGGCGCTGTTCACTGCCGACAAATATGTGCTTAAGTATGTTCTATTGACTTCTTTAGAGCCTGGAGTCAGTTATATCTTTACCTATTGCTCTTCCCTCCTCAGAGAGGGTTATTTCTTAGGCAACCTTAAACAGGCGCTGCCACAGGCCACAGGATACCAGTACTGATACAAACCCATTGGCCTTAACCCAAATAGAATATTCTGCTGGGATGGCAACTTTGTTGTCAGGAAAAAGGTACATCTGACACGTGCCCTTCATCCCTTGGGGTATGCCCCACGGCCATACCCTGAGACTCAGTGTCAGCAGGATACTGACCCATCTTGATCTCTGCCTCCAAGAGGGAGACCTCTGTAGCACTGTATGCAACAGTTGCTGTATTAGGGATAGTCATTTCAAACGCACTATCCAGCCCCAGTGAGGAATTCTTCCCCCGACTCCGTGGGCCTTGCTATCCAGCCCTGGTGGAGAATCATCTCCCGACTCCGTGGGCGTAGCAGATTATGTGTGAACATGAGCAACCCTGTCACAGGCGTTGCTGGCGCCGCCTTTTGTAAAGGCTGGTGCTTTTTGACATGAAACAGCCCTGAGCCAGGTGCTGCTAACACGGCTCTCTCGTAGGCTGATAATGTCACAAATGAAACAGCCCTGTATCAGGCGCTGCTGGCGCGGCTCTCCCATAGGCCGGCACTTTCATACATGAAGCTGCCCTGTCAGGCACTGCTGGCGCGGCCTGTCCTATAGGCCCGCGCTATTACAGTGTAAGCTCACTAATCAACATTTTTAGTGTACAGTTTTTACCTGTGATGGGTTAAAACAATTCACAGCAACTTTTGCTAAACAACTCTGCTTGAATTTCTTGCCATTTTTATGGCATCCCCGCAGCCTGGGAGCCGCTGACTGCACTGTTAGCGGCTCCTTATCTCGCAACCCGATCTTTTTGCCGGTTATCCGCTTCTGCGGTCGAACTGGGTTTCCCCACAGTCCATAACCAGCACACTCATCGGGCTGCAAAACTGGCAGCAAAACCTCTGTGAAAAGAGGCTCCTGCCTGAAAAACCCAGGTAGGTAAAAAATGAACTTACCTTCTAGGTTTAACTTACCTCCGGCAGGAGCTCTGTCCTGCCTGTCTGGTGCTTGCGCCAGTGCGGCTGACGTACTGGTGCACATGTGGCCTGGTGGGTCTTCTTCACGGAATCACTCACGTTGCTCCGAAGTAAAACCTATTTTGTGGGACAGGAGCGAAAACACTAGTTTTTTCTATAATTGGGGAATGTTAGGTAAAGTTTTGTATGCCATGGTAAGGCAGACTCTTACTGCCACCTAGTAATAATAACTATATTAATAATAGCAATATCAACAGTATTAATAGAAATATCAACAATATCAACAGTACTAATTCAGTGCAATCACATCAACAATACCAACAGTACTAATTCAGTGCAATCATATGCTGCTTTTATCAGTCACTTGGAAGGGACTGTTTATATATTTGTATCCTTTGTTACCATAGAAGTTGGGAACATAGGGCGTGCAGCAGCTGCCTGAACTCTCCCATCTCCGAGGTGATCCACGGCTCTCTCTCTTTCTCTCTCTCTCTCTCTCTCTCTCTCTCTCTCTCTTTTTTTTTTTTTTTTTTTTTAGTTTCAAAAACTTTATTGACACAATCATATAATACAACACATCAAACCATAATCAAAAATGGCACTATATACAACCATTATAGTACAACAATACAATCATTGTTCACAATACACTGAACCCCACGCGGTGACCAGCGCCCACGGAAGGCCTCCAGAGTCCCCGTGGACACCGCATGTTCCCGCTCCAGGGACACACGTGCACGGACGTAGGCCCGGAAAAGGGGCAGGCAGCCGACTCTAGCCTGACCATCGACCGCCCGCTGCCTGGACCCGCGAATGGCCATCTTGGCCAGGCCCAGGAGCAAACCGACAGGGAAGTTCCCCCCCCCCCCCACCACTCGGCTCTCCCCACTCCCTGCCTTGTGTCCGAACACTAGAATCGTGGGACTAAAATGCAACCAGAACTTGAGGAACAACCCCTTCAGATATTGGTACAGGGGCAGTAGCCTCTCACACTCCATAAACACGTGGAACACGGTCTCTTGCTCGCCACAGAAAATACATGCTGCGGACGAGCCCGTGAACCGACTCAAAAGTTTATTACAAACCACCGCTCTGTGCAACACTCTCCACCCCAGGTCTCCAATGAAAAGGGGAACAACTCGCTTATAGAAGGACCCCCACTGAGGACCTCCCCCGCCTTCAGGTGGTAACACCGTCCGCCATGGTGTATCGGGACGGGAGACGAAGGTAAGGAGGTGCAGAATGTGCAGGAGCATCCTGTACAGTGTGCGTCTCTTCGCATCACGAAATGGCAAGCTGGTCATCTCAGAAAGGCGGCTTAGATTGTGTGGAACCGGTACCCGAGAAATATCCCGGATCCTAGGCCCAATGAGCAGATCTGACGGAGCGGGGGTAAGCTCTATCAGAACCACTCTAGGCACTCGCCTCTCCTCGACACCCGCCATGACAGGGTGAGGACCGGCCACTCCCGCAGCCACGACAACCCCCTCCCCTCTTGGAACAACACGCTGGCTGAAAACAACTAAATTCCTCACTCTTAGCACATCCCGGTAGAAGACAGGCAAACCCCTTAGGGCGGGTCGACTGATACCCGCCACCGGGAGCCATGAGACCCCCCCTTAGACAACGACCCCGACGGAAAAAATACGTGGCCAGAGCGTGCCATCTGGGTGGGTTCTCTTCGTACATGTACCTCCGCAGAGTCCTGAGGCGGAGAGCTGCCACCTGGGTACGCACACATACCAAGGACTGGCCGTCCTCCTCTAACGGGAGACTCAGGACTGCCGCGGAAACCCAGTGCTTCCTATTTCCCCAAAAGAAATCTACCAGCTTCTTCTGTAAAGCAGTTGCAAAAATAGAGGGCGGCACAAGAGTAGCCAGCCGGTACCATAACATGGAGGCCACCAGCTGGTTTATGACCAGCACCCTCCCACGAAAGGAAAGAACTCCAAGCAGGCCTGACCAGCGCCCCAACCGGGCGATCACTTTCGTCTCCAACTCCCGCCAGTTTGCCGGCCAAGCATCCTCAGTGGGACTCAGGTACACTCCCAGATAGAGGAGGTGCGTGGTACTCCACGCAAACATTACCATCTCCTCTGGCAGGGAGTCTACCTGCCACTCACCCACTAAAAGTCCAGAACACTTACTCCAGTTAATCCTAGCAGAAGATGCAGCCGAGAAAATCTCCTGGCAGTCACGCATCCTCCGCAGGTCACCAGGATCAGTGAGCATAAGGAGTACATCATCGGCATACGCCGAAAGAACCACCTCCACCCCCGGGCCAGGTAGGGCCAGGCCTGTCAACCTCCTCCGAAGAAGACACAGGAACGGCTCCACACAGACCGAGTATAACTGACCCGACATGGGGCACCCCTGACGGACCCCCCTCCCAAAATGAAAAGGAGACAACAATGCACCATTAACCTTCACAAGGCACTCCACTGCAGTGTACAAAAGCCGGACCCGGGCCACGAAATGCGGTCCAAACCCAAACGCCTGCAACGTTCCGAAAAGGTATTCATGTTCCACCCTATCAAAAGCCTTCTCCTGATCAAGAGACAGAAAAGCAGCTGGCTGACCAGTGCCCTGGGCTAGATGAATCAGGTCCCTTACCAGGTGGATGTTATCCTTAATGGACCTGCCAGGGACTGTATAGGACTGGTCAGGATGAATCAGTTGAGACAGCACGGAGCCCAGGCGATTTGCCATTGCCCGTGCAAAAACTTTATACTCTGTGCATAGGAGAGAGACCGGGCGCCAGTTCTTCAACAAGCGGAGTTCACCCTTCTTGGGCAGCAGGACAACAACTGCCCTACGCCACGAGAGGGGCATCTCCCCGGTCGCCAGGCTCTCCCCAGAACCAACATGTAATCTCCACCAAGAACATCCCAGAACGCTCTAACAAACTCTACCGTCAGCCCATCCATCCCAGGGGACTTACCGCTCCTGAGCTGATGCAGGGCACGAGTCAACTCCTCCAAAGATAAGGGGCCATCAAGAAGATCTGCCACCCCCCTATCTACAGTCGGCAGACCCTCCCACAGATCTCGCTGAGCCTCCCTGTTGAATCTATCCGCAGTGAACAGGGACCCATAAAAGGACCTGACCAAGGCACTTATCCTCTCTGGATCAGTGACAGAGGAGCCGTCGTCTGCGAGCAGCTCCACGAGCTGTTTGCGAGCTCCCCGCCCCTTCTCCAGAGAGAAAAAGAAAGGCGAAGCTCGGTCCAGATCGCGCAGCATCTGGACCCGCGACCTCACGTAGGCGCCTCGGGACCGCTCAAGCAGCAGGCTCCTCAAAGCTTCCTTCTTCATCTGAAACTCTCCCCATTCGCAGGAGTCTTCACCAAACCGACCCAGACGAGACTCTGCGTCCAGTATCTCCCTCTCAAGCCTCTCGACCGCTGAGTCCCGCCTTCCGGTCGACCCCCACGTATAATCCTTACAAAAGAGACGGATGTGAGCTTTCCCCACATCCCACCACTGCCTAAGGGAAGAGAAGCACCTCTGCCTCTCTCTCCACTTCCCCCAAAACCGACTGAATGCTTCCCGGAAACACCGATCCTCCAGCAGCCTGTTGTTAAAGTGCCAGTACGCGGACCCAGCCCGAGCGCGCGCTGGATTGAAATCCACATGCACCATTGATGCCGCCGAGACACGGGAAACAAACGCTCGTGAAATATATATTTGATCAATGCGGGAACCACCACCCTCAGACCTCCGCGAAAAAGCAGTGGAAGTTCCGCCAGGCATCAACCAACTCAAAGGATTCAATCAACCCTCTCAGCTTCTTCGCTACAGCAGGGGCACACTGAGTACCAGAACGGTCTCGCGCCTCAAGTGTGCAATTAAAATCCCCACCAAGGAAGACACACTCTCCCCTATCAATTGTGCTCAACAGAGCAGTCACCTCCTGAAGTAGGCCGGCCTGCATCGTGCCGGAGCTAGGGGCATACACGTTAATGAAATGCAACGGCATGCCATCCAGGCTCACGGCCAGATGGAGCAAACGTCCTGGCACAACTTCTTGCACTTTAAAAAGATTTGGCAGAAAATTCGGGGCCAACAGAAAGGCCACCCCACTCGAGTTCGAGCTGAGATGGCTCATGTAGACCCCCCCTTCCCACTCCAGTCGCCAGGTGGGTTCATCACTAACAACAGTATGCGTCTCTTGCAGAAAACACACCGCAAATTTCGCCTCTCTAAGGACTGATAAAAGCTGAAATCTGCGAAAACTCTCTCTACCGTTTAAATTTAATGTAGCTACTGTGAATGTGCAGGCACACTAAATTGAGATCCTCACACTCCGCCTAGACTCTCTCTCTGAGGAACTCTAAAAAGTCCCCAAACTGTCTCTTCTCAGAGTCAGGAAGATCGCTGTCCTTGTTGCCAAGGATAGCCTCGAGAGTCTTAATCAAAGCTGGCCAATCCTCCCACCGTTTCTTTGCAGCATCCTTTTTTGTTCTGAGAGTATGACTTGCTTTTAGGAACTCTCGCACCTCACAGATAACTGTTGCATGATACACGGCCTTGGAGTCTGGGCACTCGGCCAACCCACTCGCACCTGAAACAACAAGCTTACCAGTGCAGCTCCCAGGGTCGTTATCAAAAATTGAAAGACCAGAACTCTCGGAAAGTTCACTAATCCCGCTACACAAACTGGCCCCATCACTCTCACCCTCCTCCGGCATGCCACCACCCACAGGATCAATGCCAGGGAAGGGTCCCGACACCCCTGACCGCAACAAGCAGCCCACTGACTGGCTGGGCTCCTGCACTCTCCCATCACCCTCCACGTCTGGGCCTGGGGAAGAAAAAACAAGAGGCACCCCCAGGGCCTGTGGTACACTGGCACCCTCCGAAACTGAAGGAGGATCACAACCCAAAACAGACCCGACCTCCACAGCACCCAGAGTACCCTCTCCACAGGCAACACCCAGAGAATCTCCTCTTGCCTTTAAACTCTCCCCTGCCGACTCAGCCTGAGAGGCAGCACACCCCCAGCACCTCCATTGGCTCTGATAAGGAGCACAGAGTGGTACACCAATGCCCCTGAACCTCCCCCTTCGGGCTGACTCTGCTCATCCCCCGTCTCAGGGGGCACACTACCCGGGGAGCTAACCCCATCATCTGGCGTGCCAACACCCTCAGTAGGTCTCTGAAACGAGGGGACCTCCTCCGACCCAGAGGACACACACCCAGGGGAGCTAACCTCAACACCCGATGAGATAACTCCCTCAGAGGTCCCCTGAAACGAAGGGGCATCCTCCCGCTCCGAGGACACACCACCAGAGGAGTCAACCGCATCACATGGTCTTATAATACTCGCGGAAGATCCCTGAGATAGAGGCCCAACCTCCGACCCGGAGGACACCTGTTCAAGACCACCAACCACATCAGTGGAGGAAGGTCTGGAGAAAGACATCCCCCTCACTTTGGACCCACGCCCTTGCCCTTCCTCGCCAGGCACTAACCTCCTTTTTGTCCCGCTAGCATGTGGCAGTATGGTGACCTCCATAACAGAAGTGTCTTCGGCCTCCACACTATCCCCAGCCACTTTACCACCCGCACGTTTTAGCTTCCCTGCCCCCGTCTGAACCACCTCAGCTCCTTGCTGGACCACGACAGGTGCAAACTGCACCTCACTGGAGCTGGCAGGCACCCCTTGGGTGGTATCAGAACTCGGCTGGTGCACACCCACTCCCGTTTTACTCCCTTGGGCGGACTTTCTCCTGTCCTTCTTCTCCTGCCTCTGCTTCTCCCACTTGCCCCCTTCCTCACCCCCCTCCCCCTGTGCCCCGCCTTCAGCCGCCATCACAGGTTCAAGACATGGGGGGCGGGGGCTATCGCTGCCCTGGGTCCCCAAGACAGAACCTGCAGGCCCAGATGGGCTATTACTGCCGCCCTGGATCACCAAGGCAGGGCTGGCAGCCCTAGCCGGGTCAGCAGTACCACCCCGCGCCACTGAGGTTTGACGGGCCACGCCGGATGGGCCAGCAGCGCATCCCTGGGCCGCTGCGCTAGAACTTCTCGCAGTGACCCCGCGAATAGGACACTCCCTCCGGAGATGTCCAAATTCGCCGCACGCATGACACCGTGCCTTTCCCCAACTCCAACGCACGGTTCTAGGGAGACCCCTATACTCCACCTCGAAACTCCCCTCAGCGCCATCCCCCTCACCCACCTTCATGAACACCCTCCTCTTGAAACTGAAAACCCCTTTTTCCTCTGGGTCCCCCCCAGGGTGCATGAGACTAAAGCACTTAGACCGCACCTCCCCAAACTGGTGTGGAATAAGTGATGCGTCTGGAATACATGTGGGGCAACTCCGCAGGAGAACCGGTCTCACCCTGGATACCCACGGATCCACCTGTATGTGGACCCCCCTCACTGAAACCCCCAGCTCCAATGCTCGGGCCACACCCTCCCGGGTCTTTAGTATCACCTCAACCTTTCCTCTTTCGAGCTCGGAAGAGACAATAGCTCCCCTCCCAAGAGGTTCATTCAAGGCCTTTGTAATGTCTCCCCTTGACATCATAGGCCCAGTTTGAACCGAGATACCAAACCCGTCCCAATCCAAGTCAACATGAGGCTCATGCTCAGATGGCCTCGTACCCGCCACTGTTGCCACTGCGTAGGTCCGGACCTTCGGCCGCGCCCCAGCCATCGCCATCCTGACAGAGGCACAAATCAGCTCCAGGCACCCCAGCAGCTCAGCTCCAAGTTAAGTTCCAGAAACAGTCACAGTCAAAGACAGGCAGCAGAAAGCAGAAACCTCCAGCTGAAGCAGGAAAGTCCCCAAGTTCGTCCACAGCCGAGAGCAGCTTTTGGGAAGCTCTATCCCAGTCGAGCCAGAAGCAAAAGTACCTTCTTCACATTAAGCCAGGCAGCCGCACTGTGCAAAATGAATTTAGGGCAGAGAAACGGTGCAAAAAGACAAAGACACCGCAATCTTCGTGCCCTCGATCTCCAGGCACTCTTGGCAGTCCGCCAACGACAACCGCACCCTCGACAATGTAGAGAAAACTCAGGAATTTTCGCACTAGTAGAGGAATCCTAGACCAGAGGAAAGTTTCAACAGTCCAACGATAAGTTAAACTATGAAGCCCCTCTGCCTCTGTTCCTTCTCCAACAGCAAAATCCTTGAAAGGCTGCTTCAATACTTCTCAACTGCAGAGCTGTGAAGAAAACACGACCTCTATCTCTCTCTCTCTCTCTCTCTCTCTCTCTCTCTCTCTCTCTCTCTCTCTCTCTCTCCACCCCCCCCCCCAACAGAATTGCCTTTCTCTTCCCCCCACTAAGAAATCCCCAACCAGCACTGTGCGCTAGACATTCCCCTCCCCCGCCATGCGACAGATCCAATTGTGGTGCCACAAAGCTGGCTGCTGCTTCGACATTCCTCTGGGAGGTTATCCCCCTCCTGAGGGTATCCAACACAGTATACCTGTTTGAAAGGAGAATTCCCACAGAGGACTCCTGCACCATCTGCCTGCTCCTGCCATTCCTGGTGGTCACCCATCTCCTAGCCTTCTTTACCTGCAGTGTGAGCAACCCGCTAAGTGTATCACGTACGACATTGCCACAACTGTATCCTTCTGCAGTTGTACAGGGCCCTAGTGCAGGCCTGTATGAAGCTTTTCAAAAAAGGAGGTGGCACGACAGGATAACAAACATTTTGTGTGAAATAATGTGCGCACAGCGCACATCACGACTGTGAAGCGCAAAGTCCCTCGAGGCCAGGGTCCAGGGCCCGCTGGGGTTTAGATGCTCTCTGGTGAATTCTGAGACTTATTTTGGAATATTGTTGCACCAAATCTATGGCCAATATTTCAGAAATAATTATGGTTGAGTCAAGAGTAATGAGTGGGTGGAATGGGTTGATTGGAGTAATTGTTGCATACATTTTTAAAAAAATCAAGAATTGAAGTTATCCCCTGTTTTAATAATCAAGTTGTACTGTTGTAAAATGTTATGTACAATTTTATAAAGGAGCATGCAAAAACTGCAATAAAATACTGTAAGTTTTTGCAGTAAAGTAAACCTTTTTTTAGAAAATGTTTTGTGTGTTGTTTTGATTGCCTGTTACTGTTAGACTGTGTTAGTGTGTGCAGTGGAGCTTTAATGGTCCTCCTGACCTAACAACTTCACATCACATCAATTTCAACATAGAATAGTGATGTGAATACAACATTTAGCGAAACAGGCCCTTCAGCACAACTTGCCCACACCAATCACTATGTCCCATCTACACTGCTCCCACCTGCCTTCATTTGGACCTTATCCCCCCCAAGGCTACCTGTACACGTGCCTAGGTAAATGTTTCTTAAACATTGCTATAGTGCCTGCCTCAACTACCTCCTTCGGCCGTTTGTTCCGTACACCCACCACCCTTTGCGTGAAAAAGTTACCCCTCAGGTTCTTATTAAGTTTTTCCCCCTTTTTGAGTACAAGTTCTCTCCAGGTTACGAAAGGGATCCTTTCCTGAGAGCTGTTCGCAACCCGAACAGTTCACCAGTGGGGAAATCAGCTAAGACCCGTCCCTGCAAGATAGAAGATGTCTACTATTCGGCTCCATAGCAGCCGAAAAATCCATCCTGCCCTTCTCCCGACACCTGTTCCTACGTATGGGCTGTACATACGTTGGACCTTTAGTACTGTTATGACCCCTCCACCCAGTCATATAACCACACTGATAATCATTGTCTGGGAAGTCTGAAGAAGGGTCTCGACCCGAAACGTCGCCTATCTTCTTCGTTCCTTAGATGCTGCTGCATCCGCTGAGTTTCTCCAGCCTTTTGTGTACCCTCGATTCTCCAGCATCTGCAGTTCCTTCTTTAACAAAACATCATTGTCTGGGCTTGTCTTTTGAAAATTAATTGAAGGGTGCTGGTAAGGTTAGGAAGAACAGTCCTCTTTGAATTGTACCCTGGAACCAATTTCCACTCTCAAGCCTTTCCTGAGGTCCTCTGAGGGAGCGCTGTATGTATGTATTGTTGATCTATGTACCACTGTTTGTAGTAAATTAGTACCTGCACTAATGTAAAGCACTTTGGTCAATGAGAGTTGTTTTTAAATGTGCTATAGAAATAAAATTGACGACTTGACTTGAAGCATTTGAAAAGGTTGAGCCTCAGTTTAATGTCTCTGCTGAAAAAAGCACCTCAAGCAATGCAAAACTTCCTCAGTATTACATGCAAAATGTGTAGGGAGGAACTGCACATGCTGGTTTATACCAAAGATAGGCGCAAAATACTGGTGTAATTCAATGGGTTAGGCCGACTCTGGCCTGACCCCCTGAGTTCCTGCAACATTTTCTGTCTATATTCCTCAGTACTGCTTTGGAGCTGTCACAAGGTCACACAGCATGGAAATAGGCCCTTCGGCCTAACGCGTACATGCCGACCAAGATGTCCCACCTAAGCTGGTCCCATTTGCCTGCGTTTGACCCATGATGACCCTCTAAGCTTTTCCTATCCATGTACCTGTCCAAGTGTCTTTTTGTGATTTGGGGAAGAGCATTGCCTCTGAGATAGAGCACCATGTTCTAGGGTGGAATCATCGGTGGAAGACGTCAACTGCACCGAACGCAACATTTGGAAAGCGAAGGCTAAAGTGGATTTAGTCGGAAAGTTTATTTTGCTGCCTGAACTTTCTCCTGAAAAACTGCAATGTGTTCCCCACCCCACTCCAACATTTCTCCTTCAAGCCTCAGATCTCATCTCCTCTCAAAGTGGCCATTCTGTTCACAGTGTCATTTTCTTCTGGTGTACATTTTTGAATCACACCAGTCAAGGGGCAGCATTTGTATCGGTCATTTTTCCACACAGACAATCTGGCTGGGAATGGACAGGAATGTGTATTGGACTTTTGTATTGTAGCCCAGTCTTTGACTAGTCCTACTGTCTTGTGAGACCCTGAGCCTTGAGCCAAATGTGTGCAGTTGACGTTGCCGCTGGAATTTGTTCAGCCAGCTTTTGTGGCTTCAGGGATTGCGCATTTCAGAGAATTTCAGCTGCCTGATGGGAAGAATAAACTGTATTCCTTATGCCGGGTGTTGTGCTCAGACAGCTTGTACAAGAAACATTTGTTTTCTCATTCCTCTGGGCTGAAATAAAGCCAACTTCACATAGAATGCAGGATTAACCCTGTTATTGATTTTACTTCCTAATGAGCGCTTTTCCAGCTCATGAATAGGGGAACGTGATCTTGCCGATACAGCTTCCTTGACATCACGGAATTTGGGATCGCTCCATGCAAACAGCTTTAAGTGTGACTCCGCTGTTGTGTGCAAACAGTGGTGTGAAGTTATTGTAGTACCTAGCAAAGGTACTAGTATCTTTGGTACCTAGTGATTCAATTGCCGGATTGAGAAAGGAACGTTCTGGGAATTATCTGTGAGTGGGTCGGGTGGACTGGGAGTCAACAGTCAAGATTGTTTGTACCAAAAACAGAAATGTGAAATTCTGTGAACACTGTACTCATAGATAACATAATAAACAAAAAAAATCAATAAAATAAATACCCAACATTAAAGCAAATAGCCCGGAGTCCTTAGTGCAACCAAGACAGTTCATAGTTCATAGTTTAGTTGGTGTTTGTTGTGTTGAAGAGCCTGATGGTTGTTGAGGAAACTTATGTTCTTGAGCCTGGAGGTCACGCTGTCAGACTTCTATGGCTCTTTCCCGATGGACAGAGTGAAATGGGAGCATGGCCAATGTGGATTGGGTGCAGTTATCGCCGCGTATTTTGGGAAGATGTTTCTGCATACACCTGAAATGGACATCAAAGGGCAATGCTATGGAGATGGCACTAGGGGTCTCAGGCAAGGGATGATGTGCATGGAGGCTCATCCTGGGATCGAGGAAGCACTGGGATACTTCATTAGGCTGCACTTTAGGAGCTGGATGGAGGCATTGCCTGGAAACGGTGCTTGTGAGGTGGACCATTTCCACGTAGATACATGTACACCAGGGATTCCCAACCTTTCTCTATCCCGTTTACACCTGGCAACTTTAATAGCGCATAACAATGTTATTTCACTTATATACCAGAACCAAACACAGTCAGTCAATGAGGAAACATATGTACAAATCCAGAATCAACAAATTTACCGCCTGGATAGGTGAAATTTACCCCCGCTGAACCTTGATCTATACAGAGAACTTCCTTCTCCCTTCATACGCACCTTTCATAACATTAGCTCTCTTCTTGCTTAGTTCAAACAGTTCTTCATAGCATTTGTCTCCTTTCATCTTCAAACATAAAGATGGTATATCCTGAACTAAATCTCCTTAATTCTGCTGAGGCCCAGAAGTTAATTGTGGATATAAGACAGGAAAATCCCTCATGTCCATTCGCGAAAAGTTGAATTTCATGAGAAACTCTAATCCCAATTCTGTTCTGGCCAATTTGACATCAGGTTTGAAATTGAAATTACATTAAACTGAGCTTGGCATGTTTGCACCTTGAGCTGAAAAACGCCCTGTTGAAATTCATATAATAAAACTTAGGTTGAATAGGGCCATCTGGCCTTAGCCAGGTCAACTGAAGTCATAAATTCTATGCCTGTACCTTGGCTAGCAAAATATTATAAACTTTTCTGTTACAGTTTGTTTCCCAATTACCCAGGCTTGCATCTTGAAAATTTTTGATCGGCACTGAGTGCTCTGCTAGAACAAAGACTAGTGTTAGCACTGGTGAATGAATCAAATGGGAGGGAAATAAGATGGTAGTGCGGTGTTGGCGAGTTAAGAGTAAGGGAGTTGCTTCCCTATGGTATTGGTTTGCATAATTGTTTTCCGTGCTAATATTTTGGCAGGCAAAACTAGAAAAATTGGTTCTCTCGCGTTCTTCAAGAAAGAGAACCCACCCCTCTGCCTTTCCAAGTTGGTGTGTCTCCAATGATACTGACCATTTCCACAGACCCATTATAGGCAGCATCCTATTGAGATGTACCACAAATTGGTTTCGCAACTGCTCTGCCAAAGACTGCTAGACGTTACAGAGAGTTGTGGATGCAGCCCAGTCTATCACACAAACCAGCCTCCCCACACCATCAACCCCATCTACGCTAACTGCTCATGAAAGCCCCTGTAATCAAGGGCTAGTTACATCATGGTCATCCCTTCTTCTCCACTCTCCCATTGAACAGATGATGCAAACATCCGAGAACACCTACCACCAGCTTCAGGAATAAACTCTTCCACAGATTTCTTTGTCTGCAATTCCTTATGTTCTTATTTTCCCTGCTGTTATCAGACTATGGAAAGGACCTCTCACAAGCAAAGGATGTAGTCTCCAAATCTATCTTCCTGGGGATTTGTAGTTTTATCTATTTATCTGCAACACTATATTCTTTACTCTGTTGACTTTCTCTTTGTACTACCTGTGGTAATTATTTATGGAAGATATACGTAGTGGAGTAAAGGGCCTGTCCCACTTGCATGCGATAGCATGCGTTTGGCGTGACCAAACGGAAGTGGAGTTCACGCGAAGTTCTCGCTAAGTACGCACTACGTTTGCACTAAGTTCGCATGTGACGTCATTTGTGTCATACCTACCAATCAGCTGGGCAGGAGGCGGGCGCCGTATTTTCGGCTTCGCACGGCGTCGGGCAGTGATGTCATCACGCAACGCCACGCCGGGCGGTGACGTCATCGCGCAACGCCACGCGCTAGACGTACGTCGTCAAGACACTGCGTACGATGTCAAGATGCTACGTACGCCGTCATGATGCAAAGTTTTCAGACAGTGCAGGATTTTCGGAGCCCCATGCGATGTCGGGACCAGCCCCGCACAACTCCATACGCCTCCGCGCTTCTAAGTGGGTCCGTGGGCGTATACAGTCTAATAACAGAAAAAAAACTTATACTCAAATTTTGGAAAAACGCTACCACGCCAACATTCAAAATGTGGATCTCAAACATGTCTGAAATGCTACACCTTGAAGAAATGAGATTCCTCCTACTAGGCAAAGTAGACCTATTCTTAAAGACTTGGTCTCCTTTTATCAACTTTTTACAAGCAGATGGTGCAACACAAGAAATTGAATGGTTTAGAACCGGGTGACGGATGGGCAAAAATACGAAATAAGTAGATCTCTCCTAATCTCTCTTTCCCTTACTTTCTCCTTTTCTTTCAATCTTTTTAGCTTCTTATCTCTGTCCTGTATTTCTTTGGCTATCTGTTGTACAGGGCCCTAGTGAGACCACACCTGGAGTATTGTGTGCAGATTTGGTCCCCTAATTTGTGGAAGGACATTCTTGCTATTGAGGGAGTGCAGCGTAAGTTTACAAGGTTAATTCCCGGGATGGCGGGACTGTCATATGCTGAGAGAATGGAGAGGCTGGGCTTGTACACTCTGGAGTTTAGAAGGATGAGAGGGGATCTTATTGTAACATATAAGATTGTTAAGGGGTTGGACACGCTAGAGGCAGGAAACATGTTCCCGATGTTGGGCGAGACCAGAATCAGGGGCCACTGTTTAAGAATAAGGGGTAAGCCATTTAGAACGGAGATGAGGAAACACTTTTTCTCACAGAGAGTTGTGAGTCTTTGGAATTCTCTACCTCAGAGGGCGGTGGATGCCAGTTCTCTGGATACTTTCAAGAGAGAGCTAGATAGGGCTCTTAAAGATAACGGAGTCAGGGGATATGGGGAGAGGGCAGGAATGGGGTACTGATTTGGGATGATCAGCCATGATCACATTGAATGGCGGTGCTGGCTCGAAGGGCCGAATGGCCTACTCCTGCACCTATTGTCTATTGTCTATAAACCTAAAATGTCCCTGATTTCCCGCAACCCGCAGGAGGAGCATACCACCGCCCGAGAATCCATGTCCATTATCCCCTGTCCCATCTACTAAGAAAAAAAAACTTTACATGATCACTACTTACTCCTCAGCAAAGTCTACTTATCAAAGCTGGCACATTGACTCTATTTCCTCCTCACTTCATTTGTTATAGCCTGCTTTCCTGCACCATTTATCAGTCACAATAGGAAGCCCTCAAACATTTTCTCAGTATACTTAATCAGCAATTGGAGGTTTCCACAAAGAATAGTTCCAATCCTTTCTTCGGATTAGTTAGATTCTTGTAATTCACCAGTTCTAAACATGATTAATAATCTAAATAATACCCAGTTCACAGAATATGGTGACGTATAATAGTAAGATTAAATGAGAACTTACCAGTTTGAAGTTTGATCTTTATTTTATGAGGAGTTACGATGAGGGATTAATCGTAAGAAGCCCCGCCAGGCACATGTGCATCATTCTTCAAAGCGAAAACACAGAAATTAGTCGAAATTATATAATAAGGCTCAGAAGACTAGAACTACCAGATGATCTTTACGATTATGAGGGCCAGGAGCGGAGGGCACGTAATCCCTCATCGTAACTCCTCATAAAATAAAGATCAAACTTCAAATTGGTAATTTCTCGTTTAATCTTACTATTTTACTTCGGAGTCACGTGAGTGACTACGTGAAGATTTCAAAGCTCTGTGATTTCATGCTGTAGATCCATTCCATACGACACACTGCTTCAGTTGACACAGTAGTGAATAAATAATGTATTGAACATTGCTTCGAATTATCCAATAATCATTTTTTAAATAACAAAACAGTAATAACCCCTCTGTCCCAGGGGGAAATTACAAGTGAAATTTAGAAAGAAAATAAATCAAATCAAACCCAAAACAGCATGCCCAAACCTTGCACTGTGAGAACAGGTTTATCATAAAATTTGGAGAAGGTTTCTCATTAGACCATCCTGCGGCCCCGAGGATTTGGTCTAGAGGCACATCCTGCGCCTTCGCTGCTGATGTTGATGCCATCCTGGTGGAGTGAGATTTTAACACATGAGTGTCTACTCCAGCACAACCCAAAACCTATTTTAAACATCTAGAAATAGTTTGTACTGACACCTTATTTATGAGTTTTTTTCTGGCTGATGAGCATTGCTGTCTCAGAGCCTCTGAGACTCTTAGTTACCTTGATATATTGACTCAGATGCTTGACTACACATAACGCTCGGTCAACGGTATGATTTAAGCTTACTTTGGTTCTGGCCATTCCTGGCCTGCTTTGTTTGATTAAATCATACACATAAAACATAATGTTATCTACAGAAAGTACACCCTAACTGTAGCTTTTGCAATGTTTGAACTTGTTGCTCTGATACTAGCGCCATGTGCATAACCACTTTAAGTGTTAACTTCTGAAAAACAGTGACGTAATTGGAGCCCATTGCTGAGGCAGTGTGAGAACTATACTGACATCCCAGATTTCTATATGTCTAGATTTAGGAGGGTTCTTGTTAAAGATTCCTCTCATGAATCGGGATACTAACGGATGAGACCCGATAGATTGTTGTTCTGAAAACTGCCCTAAATAGGAGGACAAAGCACTCCGAGCACTATTAATGGCACTATTAGCTCAAGTGTTCATCAAAATGCAATGTAGTAAGGAACTCCAATACACCCGGAATGCTTGCAGTACGATAAAATATATCTGACTGCAAGCAAACATCTCTCATTTCTTAATATGAGACACATATTGTTTTTTAGCGCTATCTCTCCAAGCTGCAGTTATCACATCCATGGTCCTACTTGACAGTCCAACCCTTGGAACGGTCTGGTCAGAACCTGCAGATTAACAAATTAATACAATCATGTAACGAATGACTTTCTCCTGTTACTGGATGCAGCAACAAATTACTGCAGTTGGGGACAGCCATGAATGGCTGAGTCATCATTCTCAGCACCAATGGGAACCATGGCTGTGTAGGCCAGTCCGGAACCACCAAAATGCCTGAGGCGGAGTCCTGCTCTAATTTGGTGAGGCATTGCCTAATGAGGCAGAATGGGTGAAAAGCGTAAAAGAACGTATGTCCCCAATGTAGCGAGGATGCATCCACCACTACTGCTCCTGGATCTGGTTCCCACGAAACGTATTTAGGCAACTGGTGATTTAGCCTGGATGCAACAGATCAATATCTGGCAAACCAAAGCGGCTGACAATCATTTTAAACATCAGGATTTAGCATCCATTCTATGTTGTCATTTAATTTCCGTGACCTATTGTCTGCCACCACATTATCTCTACCTGGCAGGTAGATACCTGAGGCCCAGATATTTCTGGAATACACCAGTCCCAAATGAGGTTAGCCAGATTATCACACGACATTGACCTTATTCCTCCCATGTGTATTGATATAGGTAACAGTCGTGGTATTGTCAATCTGAAGCTGAACATGTAAATATTCATTGCTGAACAATAAGCTTTTAACCCATAGAATGCCCCCAGCAATTCTAAGTAATTTATACCATGCCTGTGCAGGATTAAATCCTCTTGCACACTCCATCTACCACCATAGCTAAACTCGCTGTCCATGGCTCCCCATCCAAAAGCACTCACATCTGTTTGTAAAACCACTGAAGGTTGTTGAACAAAAATATTTTTGGTAGTTTGTGCCACATTGATAATCCACCATTGTAATTCAGTGATGGCTCTGGCTGGCAACTGCATGGGTCTATCAAAATGACCTGCATGTTCTTTAAGTGCTTGTTGTCTAGCCCATTGCAGACTTTGATAGTGCAGGGATCCAAACTCCACTGCAGGGAAAGCCGCCACCAATTTGCCAATAACACTGGCTACTTCACGGATGGAGGGGTGTTGTTTTTCTAGTACAGACCTCCTTGATTTCCACAGCCTTGGCTGTAGGCTAAGTCACTGACATATCAACTGAATCAATGACAAACCCCAAATAATCAATTTTTTGGGATGGTTCTAACTTGGATTTTTGGTGGATGGACCAGAAACCTTAACCTTTCATAGAAACAGGTATGTGTTTGCTGAAACCGACTCCTCAGCTGTCTCCTGAGTGTTTCTTATGATTAAGATATCATCTAGATAATGTGATTCTGGGCACGAAGTAGCACTGGTTTTAATAATTTTGTGAACAACCTAGGAGCTGAGGTCAACCCATTGGGTAATGCTTTAATTGCCACAGGTATCCCATCCAACTAAATTTCAAGTATCTTCGGTACAGATGATGACTTGGTACTGAATAATATGCATCTTTCAGATCTATGGTTGCCTTATAACAACCTTCTGATAACAGCTGTTTAGCCATATTGAAGGTGTCCTTTTTAAAAATGCCTATACTGGACATAGGAATTTAACTGAGTTAGATCCAGAATAACTCGTCATCCACCATCTTTTTTCTGTCTGGGGAATATATTGGACACAAATTGTTGAGGATGATATGTCGTCCTCTTAATTACCCCTTTTTTGGCACAAACCCGCAATTTCTTCATTTACTTGCTGAGTTTCTGGTGCAGAACCCAATACCCGACTAGGCATACTTTGTGCAGGTGGATGAATTCCTGACATAAACTCTATTCGAGACCCTGAGACAGTGTCCAGTATAAACAGATCAGATGTTATGCAGCACCATTCATCATAAAATACTGCAAGCTACCCCCAACCGGAGGTTGTTCCCCAGAAGATTTATCCTGAACTGAATGAATCATCTATAGTTGACCTTGGAGTTCTTGCCTTATTCGCCATACTGGGGTTGTAATTGGCGGTTACAGGTGGGTAATACTGCCGTCCCACTGGCCCCACTCTGCTTGGCCCTGCCCCCGGATCTGACACCCTTCGTGTCGAAACCGACCTGCGAGGTGGCATCCTGGCAGAAGGGATGAAGTCTTCATGAGGCCTATTGTCTTGGCCTCTTCCTCCAGGTCTTTGACTTGTTTGAGCAGGTCCTCCTCAAATAAATAATTTGGTGCTTGAATGTTGGTCGACCTGCATAAAGCTACAAATTCCGGGTTAAGTGTAGGTTTTATGGCTATTTTCCGGTTGCAATTCACTTTGAAAATGCATTACACAGCAGGGCCAGCATATCCTGTTGTGTGCCAGACATCGGTCCCCTCCGACCATTTTGCAAAAAGCCGTGCTGCCCGCTCCCACCAATTTGAGGACCTGCTGGATCTTGTCCACGCATTGCGTCGGACGTAATGACACGCACGCGCCTGGCGGGGCTTCTTCACGTAGTCACTCACATGACTCCGAAGTAAAATTGCAAAGATACCCCCATTTGGATTTTTAGGAAAGTTTTAAACTCGGTGTAAACTTTAGACTTTAGAGGTACTGCGTGGAAACAGGCCCTTCGGCCCACTGAGTCCGTGCCCATCAATGATCACCCGCACAGTAGTTCTCTCCTGCACACTAGGGATAATTTACAGAAGCCAATTAACCTCCAAACCTGTACGTCTTTGGAATGTGGGAGGAAACCGGAGCACCCAGAGGAAACCCACATGGTCACAAGGTCATAAGTGATTGGAGAATCATAGAATCATAGAATCGTAGAAAATAGGTGCAGGAGTAGGCCATTCAGCCCTTTGAGCCTGCACCGCCATTCAATATGATCATGGCTGATCATCCAACTCAGTATCCTGTCCCTTCCTTCTCTCCATACCCCCTGATCCCTTTAGCCACAAGAATTAGGCCATTCGGCCCATCAAGTCTATTCCACCATTCAATAGACAATAGACAATAGACAATAGGTGCAGGAGTAGGCCATTCGGCCCTTCGAGCCAGCACCGCCATTCAATGTGATCATGGCTGAGGAGGCAACAAAGTGGCTCTCTGTATCCAGAGCAGAAGAATTCATGCTGGTGTAATAGGTCTGAGCTTCACAGGTTAAAGAGTTTTCACGCAACCGTACCAACTGATATAGGTTTGACAAGTCAATGAGGTAGGCGACTTCAAGCAAAAACACTGAATGGCCTTTTTATTTCTGACTGAGTGCACGTTATGTCTTCTATGTTGCCTTTCCGTAGCATGCGTCCAAACCTTCAATAATGGAAACCACAACGGTATCATCCGTGTCGCATGCCTTTGCTGGCCCTGCGAACAATAATGGAAAAGGCATCATTACAAATAATGCATGTGACAGTAGGAATTTAATCCCATTCAAGTTTACTTTCACTTTTTTGAGTTGAATGTAAACTTGAATGTTGGTCTAAGTTACAGTGTCTATGTCAAATGGGCCGAATTAGGCCATTCGGTCCATCAAGTCTACTCTGCCATTCTATCATTTCTGATCTATCTTTTCACAACCCCATTCTCCTGCCTTCTCCCCTTAACCTCAGACACCCATGCTAATCAAGAATCTATCTATCTCTGCTTTAAAAATATCCATTGACTTGGCCTCCACAGCCGTCTGTGGCAATGAATTCCACAGATTCACCACACCTCTGACTAAAGAAATCCCTCCTCATCTCCTTTCTAAAGATACGTCCTTTTATTCTGAGGCTGTGCCCTCTAGTCCGAGACTCTCCCTCCGGTGGAAACGTCCTTTTCACATCCACTCTATCCAGGCCTTCCACTATTTGGTACGTTTAACCCACTCATTCCTGGGCTCGTACCCTCTCCAGCGCCAGCACCTCCAATGCAACCAAGGCGGTGGTCAGCGTTTTGAGCGTACAGACAGCGGTGGAGAAGCTGTACTTGAGGCTTTAAAGCAGCCAGATCATGGGCCGTTTGTACAATGCACAGTCTGAGATGGGTGGTGGAAGTCGATAGTCTCACAGCATTCAAGTATTGAGATGAGCATTTGAATGAGCAAGTTATATGGACGAAGTGCCAGCAAATAAGATTAACACACATGCATGTTTGATGGTTGGCAGAGACACAGTGGGCAGAAGGGCCAGTTTCCTTGCAGTGTAACCCTCTAGCTCCCTGTCATTGCTCCACTTTATTTGTGGCTAAAACACTTAAGAACTTAACAATGTGAAAGACATCACAAAATGAACTTACCATATTCCATGGTCATGATATGCTGATGCTTCAACTCATACTAATGGAAACTCTACTTCATGAGGAGTTCTCTACTGATTTTAACACCCTATATCTCCGGATCTCCATTTTAAAAATAAGTTATGCCAAGACGGAGCAATAACTGGACTGCAAATCACCAATCTTGAATTCATTCCTACAGTTAATGAGTACTATGGTTCAGTTGGTCTTTATTTTTGCAAATAGTCTCCCCTTCATCTCCAATTCACTTTGAACCCCAGCAGTGAAGGAATTCCTTGAAATTGCCACCCTTCCTTTGGCCACTAGAGGGTGTGCCTTGAACTAAGATGGAAACATAAAGAACTGCAGATGCTGGTCAACGCAAAAAGACACAAAGTGCTGGAGTAACTCAGCGGGCCAGGCAGCATTTCTGGAGAACATAGATGGGTGACGTTTCGGGTCTGGACCCTTCTTCAGACTGCAGACTCAAGAAGGGTCCCGACCTGAAACGTCACCTATGCATGTTCTCCAGAGATGCTGCCCGAACTATTAACCTAGGATGGTCTCACTTATTGATCTCAAAGCAAAGAAAAGCACAGCAGACGGGAAAAGATTTCATGGTCTTTCTTTATTCCCTGTATATATTCCATAATATTCCTCAGCTTTGTAAGCTTACACGCATTCAATTCATATCTCATCTGTCATCTTAACTTTCTTGCATTGCACAGGGGTCATTTCTGGATCTTTATATTTCTCTCATTTTCTTCACGTCTCTTCTATTCTTGTTTGTCATTTCTTTTTTTTGACCTTCCGCCATATTTTTCCTCATTTTCCTTTTATTCTCTTTTGAGCACTGTTCTCCCGACTCACCAAATGATACTGTCTCACACAAAATGGTTGCCTTGCCTGTCCATTGGGGAGGGAAGGTAGACTTGGGTCAAGTTAGGAATACACTCCATTTAATTTATGCTACATTCAGAAACATCTATTAAGAATGTCAGAAGACAACTTTGTAAAGAGGAAGAAGGTTGTTCAAGGGTCCTTGGGCTTTCTTGCACTGACTAAATGTATTTGCAAAATAATACCAAAGTCTACCAGAAACATCTACAGTTGCTTGTGTCTTCTCTTGGAACCCTATACGTTGAGAGCATGTGTTGTAAATATGAAGATAAAACAATCTGGAGATGTATTTAAAAGACATTTGGACAGGGACAGGAGAGGGGAGGTTTAGCGGGATTCTGTCTCTGTTGCGACTAGGCCAGAGATGCTGCCTGTTCCGCTGAGTTACTCCAGTTTTTTGTGTCTTTTCTAGGTTTAGAACCATATGGCCCAAACGTGGGCAGGTGAGACTCTTGGGTCGGCATGTGCGTAAGTTGGACCGAAGGGCCTGTTTCCAAGTTGTATGATCCTAAGACTCTAGGTTGGACTCTAGAACAAATACAACTCTAGAACACTGGAAGAACTCAACGGGTCAATCGAAGGCAAAAGGGGCGACTCATTGTTTCAGGTTGAGACTCAACGTCAAGACTGGGAGAGAAGAGGAAAGATTGCCAGGATACATCCGTATAAGAAGAGTGCGGAGAATAGAGGCTGTGAAATGAGGTGACGTGGAACCATATGGGGAGGGGATGTTGTGGAGGTTGGTCAGATGGGACCAGGTTGGGAGGGAGGGAGGAGGTGGTGGGACAGAGGCAGGTATGTGAAAGGTGTGGCCAGATAGGGAGGGGATGATAAGCAGAGGGGACCAGGTTAGGAGGGTGGGATCGGTGGGGCGGAGGCTGGTAGGTGATAGGTGAGGAAGCAAAAGGCGTAAGATGTAAAAAAGGTGTAAGGTGTGAAAAAGGGCCACAGTTTAAGAATAAGGAGTAAGCCATTTAGAACGGAGACGAGGAAACACTTTTTCTCACAGTGAGTGGTGAGTCTGTGGAATTCTCTGCCTCAGAGGGTAGTGGATGCAGGTTCTCTGGATGCTTTCAAGAGAGAGCTAGATAGGGCTCTTAAAAATAGCGGAGTCAGGGCATATGGTGAGAAGGCAGGAACGGGGTACTGATTAGGGATGATCAGCCATGATCACATTGAATGGCCTACTCCTGCACCTATTGTCTATTGTCTATTGTCTATTGTCTATGACACTTGGATCAGGACCCCTACATCTTGACGAAGAGGGAAGATGAAAGATTGCCAGTGGAAACAGATGAACTGAGTGCTTCTAGTGTTCTTGTTTTGTTAATGTTGCAAAATAAAATGCTTCAGCAACTTGTCACCCAAAGGGACTACTTGCTCTTGCAAACAGGAATTCCAGCACCAATGGTCCATGTAAAAAAAATGGACTGTTTGCCTAAGCAATATGAGTAATGGAATTATGATATCCTAATAACACAATGTAAATGGAATGAATTGGCTTGGACTAAAACGCTCATATCAATGCTCTGTGTGATACACTTTATTAGTAAGGGACAGCACAGCGGTGCAGCTTGTAGAGCTGCTGCCTCACAGTGCCAGAGACTTAGGTTCGATCCTGACCTCAGGTGCTGCTGTCTGTGTGTGGGATTTTGCACGTTCTCCCGCTCCCTAGGACTGCATGGGTTTCCTCTGTGCGCTCGGCTTCCTCCCACATCCCAAAGACGTGCGGGTTTGTCGGTTAATTGGCCTCTGGTGTGTAAGGAATGGACAGGAATGTGGGATAACAGAGAACTAGTGCAAACGGGCGATCGATGGTCGGCATGGACTTGGTGGTCCAAAGGGCCAGTTTCTATGCTGTATTTTTTCAATCAATCAAAAGTATATCTTTGGGATAAAGGCTTCCATGGTGAATAGTCCTTCAAACCCATTAGACATATCTTTTTCATCAACAATGCACAAGTTGCTGGAGGAACTGAGCGGGTCAGCCAGCATCTAGGGAGGTGCGGGAAGGAACTGCAGATGCTGGTTCACACCGAAGATAGACAAAAAGCTGGAGTAACTCAGCGGGCCAGGCATCATCTCTGAAGAAAATAGTTGAACTTTCGGGTTGAGATCCTTTTGCAGGCTGAGGGTCAGGGGATGGGGAAACTAGAGACATGGGAAGGTGCAGAACAAAGCAGAGCCGGCGTCGCTGACTCTGGAAAGGTGGAGCCCACAATGGTCCATTGTTGGCTTGGGAGGAGGCGACCACTCTAGGGAAGGTATGGACAGGAGATGAGCTGGTTCGGGACTCTTCTTCAGACAAAAGGAACTATCTATTTGACAGGGTTCATCTTGAATTGTCCTAGACTGTATATCCTCTCAGTGTACTTGTTCCTTTGCAATGTCTCCCATGCATCCTTTCCAGCTTCCATTAAGGGGCACTGTACAAGTCAGAAACTCAGTATTTTTTTTATTATTTACAATGTCCATGATAACAAAATAACGTATTCACAGTCACTTAAAAACAACATTCAAAGCTAGATACATACATTCAACATAGATACAATTTGACAATTATTTACAAAAAAAATGAACATTGCTTTGTTTAATACAATTGCAGTCAAACAAATCGTTATTAATACAAATGCTGTGTCTCATACTGTATAATTCTAGAGATAATTAGCACTTATTTTTGCACTTTAATAAAATAATATTTGTGTACAGAGATGCAAGTGTTTCAAGTGTCCCAAAGTAAAATGATTCATTTCATACAAAATAGAGAGAGTACAGAGGAGATTTACTAGAATGTTGCCTGGGATCCAGCAACTATGTTACAGAGAAAGGTTGAACAAGTTAGGTCTTTATTCTTTGGAGCACAGAAGGTTAAGGGGGGACTTGATTGAGGTCTTTAAAATGATGAAAGGGATAGACAGAGTTGACGTGGATAAGCTTTTCCCATTAAGGGTAGGGAAGATTCAAACAAGAGGGCATGACATGCGAATTAAGGGACGGACGTTTAGGGGTAACGTGAGGGGGAACTTCTTTACTCAGAGGGTGGTGGCTGTGTGGAATGAGCTTCCAGCAGAAGTTGTGGATCGATTTTAACATTTAAAAGTAAAGTGGATAGGTATATGGACGGGAAGGGAATGGAGGGGTATGGTCTGAGTGCAGGTAGATGGGACTAGGGGAAAACAAATGATCGGCACGGACTGGAAGGGCCGAGAGGGCCTGTTTCCGTGCTGTAATTGTTATATGTTATATGGTTATATGCATACAACATGGTACAAACTGCCGTGACTTATATACATAATACATATATAATGTTTACATGAAGTGGTATATAATTTGCAAATTGACAAATATACATAATGTAGGATATACATAAAACTGTGTGTTGCATATAAGGACCACACCATTCATGAGCTACAGTTATGAATTAATGGCTTATCATAATCATGCACATCATATTTTGACCCGCAGAACAAAGTTCTCTCTTGTCCAATTCCTTGCAAAATACATGCAGGTCTCCTCCATATGCAATATCACTGAGACGAAGGATATTGCTTTTAGAGAACTGAAGGTTTTGTAACTCTGCCTGCACCTTACATTGCTGGGTCAGATGCAGGCAGCACTGTGGTTGATCAGTAGAGCTCCCTTTGATCCACCTCAATTTTAATCCACATTGCGCATTGCGAAGAGTGTTGGATCTGCCTGGCTTCTACCATGTCGGTTCCGTCCACCAGCTCAGACTGATCTCAGGTGGTGGAAAGCCCAGACTGTGCAACACTGCACAAAGTCACTCAAGCCTCACCATTCAAAATAGGATGTGCATGGAGTTATGATTAGCCCTTACATATCCACCATGTTTCACATAGACAGGATAGACGGGGGGTGTGTGGTGGGCAAGTTGCAGACGCAAGTGCAATAGTTGCCTTGCCTGAAGCTATGAATTCACATTTCTTGACATCACTCCTTATCAAAGGCTCCCAAGAGAGGGTTTGTACATTTGTGTCTCTCTTGGGTAGTTCGAAAGACCAGGGTTTCAAACCTGAAACAGGACAAGGCAAGCATTAAATATGGGGCGGCGGGCAAACACACAGAAATCCACAATGTGGAGAAAACAAAGTTAATTATTCAAGCTTATAAAAGATTAATCACCTCCAGTCCTTTGGATCCAGGAAATTCTGAGCTCGGTAAATCATCCACTTTATTGTTAAGAGAAAGCTTTAGCTCAATAATGCAGTAATATTGAAGAATCAATTCAATCAACCAATCAAGACTTTATCGTCATTCAAAAATACACCAACAAATGCAAGTCTGAACGAAATTTCGCTGCCTCTGGCTCACCGTGAAACATAAAATAACAAAACGATAAAATAGATAAAAAGATAAAATAGATAAAAAGATAAAATAGTGGCGGCACATTATATGGAATTCAAGAGTCTGATGGCTCGGGGGGAAGAAGCTGTTGCAACTCCTGGCCGTTCTGCTCCTTATACTTATGCGATACTTATACTTATGTATACTTATGCGATACATTTTGCTCGAGGGCAGCGGAGTAAACAGTCCATGATGGAGATGTGTGGGGTCTTTTATAATGCTGTTGGCCTTGGACGGCACTCAATATTTATCCGTGTAATGGAGAAGTCAGTAGGAAAGCCAGTACTTGTGGATAGTTCCATGGTGCCTCCTGGACTGAATGATTTGTTAGGCCATTTCACTGGCTAATTTAAGTTATATAATAATAATTGCATAATAATAGTAATAATATTTGTATAATCATTGTTACACCACATATGACTGTCATACCGACCACATTTCTCCGCAGGAGATCATTGAACTAAACAGGATCAGTCTGGTGGTTTCATGCCTATCATTTATTCCAGATTTATTTTCAATGACTGAGGTTATGTTTGTAAATGACTGTGGTGTGATTTGAGCTCATGGCATTAGAACCTAGCCCACATTACATTCTTGGCAGCACGGCAGTACGGTGGTAGAGTTGTTGCCTTACACCGCTTACAGCACCAGAGACCCGGGTGCGATTCTCGACTACGGGTGCTGTCTGTACAGAGTTTGCACGTCCTCCCCGTGACCGCGTGGGTTTTCTCCAAGATTTTCAATTTCCTCCCACACTCCAAAGACGTACAGGTTTGTAGGTTAATTGGCTTCGATAAAATTTTAAATTGTCCCTAGTGTGTGTAGGATACTGTTAATGTGCGGAGATCACTGGTCGGTCCGGACTCGATGGGCCGAAGGGCCTGTTACTAAACTATCTCTAAACTAAACTAAACTAGTCCAATAATTTAATTATTGTGCTCCTGTTCCCATAAATATTATAAAATAGTGTTGCCATCTCTAAAATATTTTCTGATCTCTGAAAAACAAACCAAAATAAATGCTTTACATTTGAATAATGGTTGGTTTCTGTGATATATTAGAGAATGTAGATTCTAGATTCTAGTAACATGTGTATGCAGGGCACTTGGAATCTGTGAAAATGTAATTGGATTGTCAATATCCTCTATGTAATCTTGAGTGTCGATTGAAATCAATGGGCTTGTTACACTTTTCCGAGGGGGCTTTGAGCAAAAGCAAAGACCCCCTTGATGAGTTCACCTATTCCTACATCTTTTCCCAAAGACACAGTGGCGCAGCGGTAGAGCTGCTGCCTCACAGCACCAGTGACCCGGGTTCGATCCTGACTACGGGTGTATGGAGTTTGCGCGTTCCCCCTGTGACCTGCGCGGGTTTTCCCCGGTTTCGGGTTCCTCCCAGATTCCAAAGACGTGCGGGTCTGTGGGTTAATTGGCTTCTGTGAATTGTCCCTGGTGTCGAGGCGAGAACTATGTGTGTGAGTGATCGGTGGTTGGCCAGGACTGGGTAGGCCGGAGGGCTTGTTGCCACGCTGTATATTTAAACTAAACTAAACTAATCCAAAGATCACATCCCGATCCTGTAGCGATGAACTGCAATGTGCCAAAGAGTGTGATTTGAAATATTTTACATCTGCAGAGTTTGATATGAAACACTGCCAGATATGATTTAAATGACATAATTTAAATGCCTCTATAAGATGCATAAAAACTGTAACGTAGTTTGAACTGTTTTCATCCCTCAAAGATTAGGCTAATTGAATTTTCCCAGTAATAACAAAGGATAGATATTATTTTCCTGCAATTTTTTCTCACTTGTTTGCAACTCAGTGTTATTATCTGAAGCTCATCCTGGACGTTTTTATATCCTAGAGGGTTTTTATGGTGTACCACTTCCTCAAGCTTGATAGCTGGAATTGGCGGATGCATTAGTTTAGCCTAGAGATACAGTATGGAAACTGTATCGCATGTACGTCGACCATCGATCACCCCATTCACACTATGTGTAGGAAAGAACTGCAGGCGCTGATTTAAATCGAAGATAGACATAAAATGCTGGAGTAATTCAGCAGGACAGGCAGCATCTCCGGAGAGAAGCAATGGGTGGCGTTTCGGGTCGAGACCCTTCTTGAGACTGAAGAACGTCACCCATTCCTTCTCTCCAGAGATGCTGCCTGTCCTGCTGAGTTACTCCAGCATTTTGTGTCTACTCATTCCCACTAGTTCCATGTGATCCCGCTGTTTACATCCATTCCCCAACGCACTAGGAGCAATTTACAGAGATGGGATGTGTGAGGAAACCGGAGCACCCGGAGCAAACCCACGTGGTCATAAAGAGGAAGTGGAAACTCTACACGGACAGTAGCCGAGGTCAGGATTGAACCCAGGTGTCTCGCGCTGTGAGGCAGCAACTCTACCGCTGTCCCACCCTGCCGCTCTCAGTATATTGAAGAAAGATTGGACAGGTGTGGGGTTGCGATCTCCTGGTTGCCAAACATTTTAACTCCCCTTCCCATTCCCACACTGACCTTTCTGTCCTGGGCCTCCTCCACTGTCAGAGTGAGGCCACACGCAACTTGGGAGAAATACCACCTGGACAGCTTATAACTCAGCAGTATGAATGTTGATCCCTCTCATTTCAAGTGACCCCTGCATTCCCTCTCTCTCACCCCCTCCCCCCCCCCACCCTAGTCATCCTGCCAGTTCCACTGTTCGCATGCATATATCCCTTTGTTATCACCTCTTCCACCGCCAACAATGGAGCATTGTGGGCTCCATCTTTCCATGGTCACCCGGTGCCGGCTCTGATTCGTTCTGGACTTTTTCATACCTCTAGTTTCCCACTTCCCTGGCTCTCAGTCCGAAAGAGGGTCTCGACCCGAAACATCACCTATTCCTATTCTCCATAGATGCTGCCTGTCCCACTGAGTTGCTCCAGCTTTTTGTGTCTATCTTTATACTTTGCTGTTTCATGAAGGCGTTTCATTAGGGTCTGCAAATGCCCTGACCCTTTATTTCACAAATCCTGGAAGTTTGTATTTTTTCTTGTTCAGACAGTTGTTATTGGAAGAAAATTTCGATGACAATGGCTTAGAAATGGCTCTTTGTACATAGAAACATTGAAACATAAAAAATAGGTGCAGGAGTAGGCCAATCTGCCCTTAGGGTCAGCACCACCATTCAATATGATCATGGCTGATCATCCAGAATCAGTGGCCCGTTCCTGCTTTCCCCCCATATCCCTTGATTCCGTTAGTCCTAAGAACTAAATCTAAAGGGCCTGTCCCACTTTCACAACCTAATTCACAACCTTTTTTACTCGTGGACATTTTCCATCAGGCTTAAAAAAACGCCGCGACCTACTTGATGCCACGAGTACCTACGACTAGCATCATGACCTACCTACGACCTCGCGACGACCATGCTGCGAGTATGAGTCAAGGGCAAACTCGGCAGAGGTCGAGAATTAAGTCGTGAAAGTGGGACAGGGCCTTAACTCTTTCTAGAAATGTACAGCTGAAGTCAACTATCCTTCCTGGAATCTGACATTTATGGTACAGAAGTTGTTCTGCTTTGATAGAGTTATAACGTCATGTACGCTTCCAAGCTAGTTCTGCAGGTTATGGCATATCATAAATGTATCAAGAATTTATTTAAAAACACTTGAGTGTTTTTTTGTCTCAGACAAATCAATTCCTCATCTCCGGCTCCGTCAGTGTAAAAATATCCCTTGCGTTTATCCAAAGAAATCTGTATTTGCTCTGTTAAGGGACATGCATCTCTCTTCTGCTCTGTCTGTAGGCTTCTCTGTCCTGTGTACAATGAAATTAAATCCTCTCTCTGCGTCTACTGTTCCAAAAGCAAGCAAACCCGTGCCAGTAAATGTTTTAAACTGAATAAGGGGATGGGGTGTCAAATGGGATAGTCGACGATGGAGTCAATGGGAAAGAGAGTAAAGGGATGGTTAATGACCCCAGAATTAGCGGGAAAGGAAGCTCACAAAGGGATAGGAGAGTATGGCCAAGTGTAATAGGGATCGATGTGAAAGGTGAGATGTGTAAGGAATTAAAAGTATTGTATATGAATGCACGAAGTATAAGAAGTAAATTAGATGAGCTTGAGGCTCAGTTACACGTTGGTAGATATGACATTGTGGGGATTACTGAGACGTGGCTGCAGGAGGATCGGGCCTGGGAAATTAATATTCAGGGTTATAAATCCTATAGAAAGGACAGGCAGGTAGGCAGAGGAAGGGGGGGGGGGGGGTAGCTCTGCTGGTGAGGGATGGAATTCAGTCCCTTGCGAGGGAAGACATACGGACTGACGAGGTAGAGTCACTGTGGATTGAGTTGAGGAATTGTAAAGGCAAGAAAACACTAATTGGTGTTATTTACAGACCCCCAAATAGTAGCCCGGATGTAGGGTGTAAGTTGCAGCAGGAGTTAAAACTGACATGTGACAAACGTAATGCCACTGTGGTGATGGGGGATTTCAATATGCAGGTAGACTGGGAAAATCAGGTTGGTTCAGGACCCCAAGAAAGAGAGTTTGTAGAATGCCTCCGAGATGGATTCTTAGAGCAGCTTGTAATGGAGCCGACCAGAGAAAAGGCAATTCTTGATTTAGTGTTGTCCAATGAACCAGATATGATAAGAGAACTCGAGGTGAAGGAACCGCTTGGAGGTAGTGATCATAATATGATTAGTTTTAATCTGCAATTTGAGAAGGAGAACGTTAAATCAGAAGTGGCAGTGATGCAGTTGAACAAAGGGGACTATGAAGGCATGAGAGAGGAGCTGGTAGACTGGGAGCAAAGTAGACTGGAAAGGGATCCTAGCAGGAATGACAGTGGAACAGCAATGGCAGGAATTTCTGGGCACAATCCAGAAGACGCAGGATCATTTCATTCCAAAAAGGAAGAAAGATTCTAAGGGGAGTAGGATGCAACCATGGCTGACAAGAGAAGTTAGGGATAGAATAAAACTAAAAGAAAAGATGTATAACACAGCAAAGAGTAGCCAGAAGCCGGAGGATTGGAAAGCTGGCCAGGAATATAAAGAAGGACAGTAAAGGCTTCTTTAGATATGTCAAGGGAAAAAGAGTAGATATGTGGGTCCCTTGAAGGCAAGGGAAATAAAAAAGAGTTAGGCAAAGCTATATTTAAAGTGTGTTGGGTCCTTGTGGCTTGAGGCAGGTACGATACGGGTGATCAGAAATAATTGCAGGCTCGAAGGTTCTATGTTTCTTATGTTTCTATGTAACAAGAAATGGCAGAAAAGTTGAATAGGTACTTTCGGATCTGTCTTCACTAAGGAGGACACAAACAATCTCCCAGATGTACTGGAGGACAGAAGATCTCAGGGGGTAGAGGAACTGAAAGAAATTTTCATTAGGCGAGAAATAGTATTGGGTAGGCTAATGGGGCTGAAGGATGATAAATCCCCTGGGCCTGATGGTCTGCATCCCAGGGTCCTCAGGGAGGTGGCTCTAGAAATAGTGGACGCATTGGTGATCATTTTCCAATTTTCAATAGATTCAGGATCAGTTCCTGTGGATTGGAGGATAGCTAATGTTATCCCACTTTTCAAGAAAGGAGCGAGAGAGACAACGGGGAATTACAGACCAGTTAGCCTGACTTCGGTGGTGGGAAAGATGCTGGAGTCAATTATTAAAGAGGTAATAATGGAGCATTTGGATAGCAGTAAAAGGATTAGTCCAAGTCAACATGGATTTATGAAAGGGAAATCATGCTTGAGTAATCTTCTGGAATTTTTTGAGGATGTGACAAGTAAAATGGATGAAGGGGTGCCAGTGGATGTAGTGTATCAAACTATCAGGAAGCTTTTGATAAGTCCTGCACAGGATACTGGTGACTAAAATTAGAGCACATGGTATTGGGGGATAGGGTGTTGACGTGGATAGAAAATTGGTTGGCAGACTGGAAGCAAAGAGTAGGATTGAACGGGTCCTTTTCAGAATGGCAGGCAGTGGCGAGTGGAGTGCCACAAGACTCGGTGTTGGGGCCGCAACTGTTTACCATATATATAAATGATTTGGAAGAGGGAATTAGGAGCAACACTAGCAAGTTTGAAGATGACACAAAGCTGGGTGGCAGTGTGAACTGTGAAGAGGATGTTAGGAGGTTGAATGGGGACCTGGACAGGTTGAGTGAGTGGGCGGATGCGTGGCAGATGCAGTAGAATATAGATAAATGTGAGGTTATCCACTTTGGCGGCAAAAACAAGGGGGCAGATTATTATCTCAATGGGGTTAGGTTAGGTAAGGGGGAGGAGCAGAGGGACCTGGGTGTCCTTGTACACCAGTCACTGAAAGTTGGCGTGCAGGTACAGCAGGCAGTGAAAAAAGCTAATGGAATGTTGGCCTTCATAACAAGAGGATTTCAGTACAGGAGTAACGAGGTTCTTCTGCAGTTGTATAGGGCTCTGGTGAGTCCACATCTGGAGTATTGTGTACAGTTTTGGTCTCCTAATTTGAGGAAGGACATCCTTGCAAGTGAGGCAGTGCAGCGTAGCTTCACAAGATTGATCCCTGGGATGGCCGGACTGTCATATGAGGAAAGATTGAAAAGACTAGGCTTGTATTCACTGGAGTTTAGAAGGATGAGGGGGGATTTTATAGAAACATATAAAATTATAAAAGAACTGGACAAGCTAGATGCAGGAAAAATGTTCCCAATGTTGGGTGTCCAGAACCAGGGGCCACAGTCTTAGAATAAAGGGGAGGTCATTTAAGACTGAGCTGAGAAAAAACTTTTTTACCCAGAGAGTTGTGAATTTATGGAATTCCCTGCCACAGAGGGCAGTGGAGGCCAAATCACTGGATGGATTTAAGAGAGTTGGATAGAGCTCTCGGAGCTAGTGGAGTCAAGGGATATGGGGAGAAGGCAGGCACAGGTTATTGATAGCGGACGATCAGCCATGATCATATTGAATGGCGGTGCTGGCTCGAATGGCCGAATGGCCTCCTCCTGCACCTATTTTTTATGTTTCTATGTTTCTAGTAAATCTTCCATTGCAAGAAAGTCTCCAAATTTTACGAGATTCGTTCGGGTGGTTGAGATGCCACCTTGCAGCGCCAGAGACCCAGGATCGATCCTGACTACGGGTGGTGTCTGTACTGAGTCTGTATATTCCTCCTGTGACCTGCGTGGGTTTTCTCTGGGTGCTCCGGTTCCCCCCCCCCCCCCCCCACACTCCAAACATGTATAGGTTTGTAGGTTAACTGGCTTTGGTTAAAAGTGTAAATTATCCCAAGTGTGTGTAGGACAGTGTTAGTGTAAGGGGTGATTGCTGGTCGGCTGAGACTTGGTGGGCTCGAGGTCCTGCATCCGCGCTGTATCTTTAAACAAAACTAAACTAATTTAAAATCAAAATATTTTCTGCACTCTCTCTAGTGCATCAAATTCTTCCAGCTTTATTGCCGTATATTATTCCTCAATCACATCAGTAATCATTAACGTTTTGTTCCGAGATATTATTTGCAATGAAAGGAGAGGTGGTGGGGGAGAGAATGAAGGGGGTCGGGTGGAGTGGGGGAGGTGGGTTGGAGGAATCGATTGAGATCATCTGTTGAGATACCCAAGCCTCGGATATTGAAACATTTTCAAGTCGTGAGAGTTGTCAAACCTGCATGCAAGCTAAACAGTGCACATATTCGATCCCAGGAAACGTACTTCAGAACATAAAACATAGCACAGTACAGCGCAGGAACAGGCCCTGCAGCCCCGATGTCTGTATCAACCCAAAGCCAAGACCAACTGATAGTCGCCTGCACATAATCCATATCCCTCCATATCCACACGCCTGTTCAAAAGCCTCTTAAAAGCCACAATCATATCTGTCCCCACCACCACCCGAGAATTCACTACCCTCTGCATTAAATATCCGCCTTGTGCATCACCTTTAAAAGTAAAGGTAGACACAAACTGGGGTAAATCAGCGGGGAAGGCAGCATCTATGGAGAGAAGGAATGGGTGACGTTTCGGGTCGAGACCCCCTCAGCGGGTGAGGCAGCATCTCTGGAGAGAAGGAATGGGCGACGTTTCGGGACGAGACCTTTCTACAGACTGAAGAAAGGTCTCGATCCGAAACGTCACCCATTCCTTCTCTCCAGAGATGCTGCCTCACCCGCTGAGTTACTCTGGCATTTTGTGTCTACCTTCGATTTAAACCAGCATCTGCTGTTCTTTCTCACACACCTTTAAAACTATGTCCCCTCCCACCTTAAAGCTACTGTATGCTCTCTCTGTTATCTTTTGTTTCTGTCCTGGTACAAGGCGAATATTAATACCTCCTACTTTATGCTACACTAATGATGAAAATCGTTTTGTTTTGCCTGATGTGACATTACTTGTTTTAGCTGTTGATTTTAGACTGTGCAGATCAGCTGCCTTCGTGATCTTCCTCCAATCCTTTCTCTTAGTCAAGTGGGACGTTAACTCCTTCTTAGTGGTTGTCTGAACTCTGAAATGTAATAAGACATTGCGTGAGACTCCTAGTACACGTTTCATCAGCATTCCAGCAGGTTTCTCCTTCACGACATCTTGCTGCTTGGAACGCAAAAGATATTTCTCATACGTTGCTAAACCACGGTGCTGGCTCGAAGGGCCGAATGGCCTACTCCTGCACCTACTGTCTATTGTCTATTGTGAACTATGTTACAATTCATAAAAATGGGTCCTTATCAAAAAGAATCTAGAAACAGGGTGGCACAGTGGCGCAGTGGTAGATTTGCTGCCTTACAGCGCCAGAGACCCATGTTCGATCCTGACCATTGGTGCTGTCTGTGTGGAGTTTGTATGCTCGTGGGTTTTCCCAGGGAAGACTTGCTAATTGGCTTGGTCTAATTGTAAATTGTCCCTAATTTGTGTAGGATAGTGTCGGTATCGCTGGTCAGCATGGGCTCGGTGGGCCGAAGGATGTAACTCCAGACTAAAAAATAAAATAAAATAAACATCCTTTTAATCTTAATTCATGGACTTTTGCATCTAATAAATAAGCTAAAATACTAGAATACAATGTAATTTCTCACGCTCTCATGTTTACAGATTACCTGAATGCCAAATTCTAACATAATTCTACATTTAATGAGTGGGATCTGTTCTCTTTTTGGGAACTGCAGATGTTGATTTATATCAAAGATAGACACAAAGGTACCTCACTGGCAGATGTTGATTTATATCAAAGATAGACACAAACTGCTGTTTCACTGCATCTCTAAACTAAACTAAACCCTAGATGGAGGCCGGTTCTCTGGATACTTTCAAGAGAGAGCTAGATAGGGCTCTTAAAGATAGCGGAGTCAGGGGATATGGGGAGAAGGCAGGAACGGGGTACTGGTTGGGGATGGTCAGCCATGGTCACATTGGATGGCGGTGCTGGCTCGATGGGCCGAATGGCCTACTCCTGCACCTATTGTCTATTGTCGGTACAGGTGACAATGATAAACTAAACTAAAATCATTATATAAACAAGCTCCTGTTAAATATAACCAAGGATTGGTGTACTAACTTTTCCTGAGTGGTTGCGTACTCTTCATGCTTCATGATGTTTGAAGATTGGTGTTTGGCTTCTTTGAGTGGAGGCAAGGTTAGATGCTTCCTCAGAGGATATTTTAGCTGTGGAGATAAAGGCAGTTTCACTTCAGTCTTTAGAGAGCAGCTCAGGCGTTTTGTGAAACACTTTGTAATCTCACCCGGAACTGCATGAGCACCGAACCAAAACCAAAGTGGACATGGTGTGTACTTTCACCCATTCAATGCTGTGAAAGGGTTACCTTGTAATTTAAAACGAGGAATTCATCAGCGGAATAGACCAGGTAGACACACAATGTATTTTGCCCAGTGTAGGGGAATTGAGAATTTTATTAAGAATAAGGGGTAAGCCATTTAGAACGGAGCCATTTAGAGGAAACACTTTTTCTCACAGAGCGTTGTGAGTCTGTGGAATTCTCTGCCTCAGAGGGTGGTGGAGGCCGGTTCTCTGGATACTTTCAAGAGAGAGCTCTTAAAGAGAACGGAGTCAGGGGATATGGGAGAGAAGGCAAGAACGGGGTACTGATTGGGGATGATCAGTCATGATCACATTGAATGGCGGTGCTGGCTTGAAGGGCCGAATGGCCTACTCCTGCACCTATTGTCTATTGTCTATTGTCTATTGAGAACCAGAGGACACAGGTTTAAGATGAAGGGGGAAACGTTTGGTGGGAATCCGAGGGGCAACTTTCTTTTACGCAAGGGTGGTGGGTGTATGGAACAAGCTGCCAGAGGAGGTAGTTGTGGCAGGGACTATCACTACATTTAAGAAACAGTTATGCAGCTGCAATGATATGATATGTTTAGAGGGATATGGGCCAAACACAGGCAGGTGGGACGAGTGTAGATGCGGCATGTTGTTTGGTGTGGGCAAGGTGGGCCGAAGGGTCTGTTTTCACTCTGTATGATTCTATGACTGTGAGGAAATCAGCACCGTAATAAAATTAGCAAAGGATTGAAAAAAAACCCTAAGTGCAGGATGATACAAATTTAAGTGAGAAGAAGGAGATTAAGAGGATTTGTACAACTAAAACACAATATTTTTAAAGTGTTGGGGGGGGGGGGGTCATAAAAAAAGGGACAAACACTAGACACAATTATATATTTATTTGATTGCAGTAGCGTGTATAATTGAACACATCTCAGAGATCGTGCCAGTGGTGATTTATGGTGCCACTCTTCTCTGCATGCCCATAATTCACATCCTTCAATTCCCTGCCTATCTATGTGTACCTCACCTTAAAGCTATGCCCTCTAGTTTGTGAAATTTCCATCCTGTGAAAAGGTTTCTGACTGTCTAACCTGACCATGCCTCCATTAATTTTATATATTTCTATAAGGGTCTCCCCTCAACCTCCGGCATTCCAGAGAACACAATCCACGTCAGTCCAACCTAATACTACCCCTCTAATCCATGCAGCATTCTGGTAAATATCCCATGCACATTTTCCAAAGCCTCCACATTCTTCCTGTAATGGGGTGACTGGAACTGACACGGAGGAGTGAAGGTAGAGTTGCTGCCTTACAGTGCCAGAGACACAGATTTGATCCTGACTATGGGTGCTGTTTGGGCGGAGTTTACACGTTCTCCTTGTGACCGCATGGGTTTTCTCTGAGAGCTCAGGTTTCCTACCACACTCCAAGGGCTTGCAAGTCTGTAGGTTAATTGGATTCTGTAAATTGTCCCTAGTGCGTAGGATAGAACTAGTGTACGGGGTGATCGCTGGTTGGTGCGGACTAGATGGGCTGAAGGGCCTGTTTCCGCGCTGTATCTCTAAACTAAACTTAAAAAAAAAATCATCACTAGCTCAAGACACCCTGGTCAGAGGAAACAACATACATGCATCTACTTCTCAAGCCATGTCAGAAGAAGGTTCTATTCAAAATCAATTCACTGGGGCAAAGTTTGGTGTGTGTGTTAAGCCGCTACACTGCACCAAACAGTGGTGCAGGCAAATTAATATAACGTTTCTCTTCCCTGCATTCCAAACGAAACAAAACTAATTTTAAGCTTGTCCGTATTTACCTTTGATGGATTCTTGCCTAGGAAGCGCATTGGACTGTCCTTGCCATCCATGTCATTGAGGTCAGGCAAAGGGTTGTTGGCAATAATGACCGAGGCTCTACTCTTGTTGATTGTGGAGGCCCTGTTCATGAGGCCCAAGCTGTTACGCACATGACTGGCACATTTGTGAAAGCGGGCGTGGTGGAGCTTCTGAAAATCTTGTTCCTGCCACGAGCCAAGGAAGGGAAAGTGTCAATGATTCATAGTGATTTGCTGGGCTAATAAGCCCATGAACTGAACGTAACCCATGTGGAAAGCAGGCCATTCAGCCCCTCCAGCATGTTCTACCATTCTCTTTTATTTGTTGCTTTAGACTTTCAAGCTTTAGACTTTAGAGATACAGCATGGAAACAGGCCATTTGGCCCATTGAGACTGCAACGACCAGCGATGGCCCCTACTCTAGTACTATCTAGTCTGAAGAAGGGCATTGACCAAAATTGTCACCCATTTCTTCTCTCCAAAGATGCTGCCTGTCCTGCTGTTACGACAGTTTTTTGTGTCTATCTTCGGTTTTAACCAGCATCTGCAGTTTCTTCCCACACAGTACTATCCCACATACAGGAAGCGCCTGTTTCCGTACTGTATCTTCAAACTAACCTAAACTAAAGTATTTGCTGGACTTGTGACAAGTTTTGCGCCGCTGTACTTGTTAAATTGAAAAAGATTGTCAATGGTCCAAATATTTAGGGCTAATTGAACTATGGCGAAACATTTTTAATGTGATAAAGAATATCTCTGCTTGTTGCATGTCAGCACAACTCGATTAGAACCATTAGAAACATGGAAACATAGAAAATAGGTGCAGGAGGAGGCCATTTGGCCCTTCGAGCTAGCACCGCCATTCATTGTGATCATGGCTGATCGTCCCCAATCAATAACCCGTGCCTGCCTTCTCCCCATATCCCTTGATTCCACTTCTCCCCATATCCCTTGAGCCCCGAGAGCTCTATCTAACTCTCTCTTAAATCCATCCATTGACTTGGCCTCCACTGCCCGCTGTGGCAGGGAATTCCACAGATTCACAACTCTCTGGGTGAAAACGTTTTTTCTCACCTCAGTCTTAAATGGCTTCCCCTTTATTCTAAGACTGTGGCCCCTGGTTCTGGACTCGCCCAACATTGGGAACATTCATCCTGCGCCTAGCATGTCCAGTCCTTTTATAAAGATATATGTTTTTATAAGATCCGAGATTAGGAAATGCTTTTGCATTGAATCAAAGAGCCCTACAGCACAAACTAGGCCTAGTGCCAACCCTTTGTAGTTCTCGGCTTCCATCCCATTTACCCTGCAATAAACAAGCTAGATAGATTTTTGATTAGTACAGGCATCGGAGGTTATGGGGAGAAGGCAGGAGAATGGGGTTTGGAGGGAGAGATTGAATGGCGGAGAAGACTTGGTGGGCTGAATGGCCTAATTCTACTACTATCGCTTGTGACCTTATGATCTTATGATACCTTTCTGTGTCGAAGCGATTCAAGTATTGGTCCACGTTTAACTATTGTGAAGGTATCGGCCTCCATTAGCTCTGCATGAAGGAATTTCCTAAAGCCTCCTCACACCGACTCAACAACCTGCCAGCAGTAATAAGTAAATGACTCATGAAGGAAACTGTGCCGGCAAAAGATTTTACTTACTAACCCAATCATCACTTAAGCAATTGAGATGTAGATGTGGGTCTTGCTTCATCCGAAGGTCTCTGGTGTAGATACTGAAAACAGACTAGTAAATAAAATAAACGTGTTAAAATTGGTGAGGTTCTTCCACAAATTATTGTTTAATATATTACTTTATTACACAAATCTTTTCGAGGTGCATAAAAACATGAGAGGAATAGATTGGGTAGACGCACAGAGTCTCTTGCCCAGAGTAGGGGAATCGAGGATCAGAGGACATAGGTTTAAGGTGAGGGGGGAAAGATTTAATAGGAATTTGAGGGGTAACTTTTTCATGCAAAGGGTGGTAGGTGTATGGTACGAGCTGCTAGAGGAGGTATTTGGGGCAGGTACTATGGCAACTTTCAAGATAAATTTAGACAGGTACATGGATAGGACAGGTTTAGGGGGATATGGACCAAAAGCAGGTACAGGAGGTGGGATTAGTGTAGATGGGACATGTTGGCCGATGTGTGCATCAAGACACAGGTTCCATTGTAACCTCGGGTGCTATATGTGTGGAGTTTGCACATCCTGCCTGTGGCCACGTGGGTTTCCTCTGGGTGCTCCAGTTTCTTCCCACATCCCAAAGATATGGCAGATTGGAGTTCAATTGACCCTCTGTGAGAGTGTAGGGAGAGGATGAGAAAACTTGGGATTAATGTGAATGGATGTTTGATGCGTGCACTCGGTGGGCCAAAAGATGTTTCCTTGCTGTAAACGTAACTAACATAAAAAATGAATATAGTTTAGTTTAGTTTAGTTTAATTTAGTTTAGAAATATAGCACGGAACCGCACCCGCCAGCCCACCGAATCCGCGCTGACCAGTGATCACCGTGCACACTGACACTATCCTACACACAAGGGACAATTTACAATCTTTACCCGGAGCCAATTAGCCTACAAACCCTGAACATCTTTAGAGTTTGGGTAGAAACCGGAGCACCCAGGGAAAACCCATGTGGTCACGGGGAGAACGTACAAACTCCGTACAGACAGCACCTGTAGTCGGGAACGAACCCGGGTCTCTGGCGCTGTAAGGCAGCAACTCTACCTCTGTGCCACCGTGCCGCCTCAGTAATCTCAGTTCTAAATAATCACCAGGACTGTAGCATTTACCTCAAGTTTATAAAGGGTGGGTAATAATTTTACCTACCCAGCTATACAAAGCAACATATGAATGAACATTGTAGAGAGAAAGAGGCGATGTTAAGGACATTTACAAAATTGCCAAATTTTCCATTGTCGATGTGTGTAATAAGACAGTTTAAGCTGCCAGTTCCAGTGCCTGTTCTTACAGGCAGCTGCATTTAAACTATGGTGAACTCCTGCAAATTGTCTGAAACCCCAACCTATTTTGCAACAGCTTGGAAGGCACTTTGATGTTATCACAGAAGGCAATAACAAGAATTATTGGAACAAAATCAGTGAAGCCAAGAACAGCAGCAAGTAGTAATTAATTTAGTATTTCAGCTTGATTTGTTGAAACATGATGATTGTACCCTGAACTATTTCACAGTAAAACATATTATTAACATCCTGTGAAGTGTTTTGCCGGTCTGGATTATTTAATCCAATGTTGGATAACATTCTATTAAGCAATTTTTTTTCTCAAAAACAGTTTGAATAATATCAGTCTCCCAATCGCCAATTACTGATGGAAATAATTTAGTCTTAGAGTGATACAGCGTTGAAACAGGCCCTTCAGTCCAACTTGCCCACACAGGCCAACATGTCTCATCTACACTAGTCCCACCTACCTGTGTTTGGCCCATATCTCTCTAAACCTGTCTATCCATGTACCTGTCGAAATGTTTCATAAACGTTGTCATAGTCTCTGCCCCAAATACCTCTTCTGGCAGCTCGTTCCATACACCTACCACCCTTTGCGTGAAAAGGATACCCCTCAGATTCCTATTAAATCTTTCCCCCCCTCACCTTAAACCTATGTCTTCTGGTCCTCGATTCCCCAACTCTGGCCAAGAGACTGTGCGCCTACCTGATCTATTGTTTTCATGATTCTATACACCTCTATAAGATCACCCCTCAATCCTTCTATGCTCCAGCCTATTCAACCTCTCGCGAAAGCTCAGACCCTCTCATCCTGGAAATGATTAGGATGGAGACAGATTTAATGGTGTATGTCAGGAAAGAACCAATAATTCAACAATGAGTTAAACTCTAGGCTCCACTGCCCAAGGGACCGCTGGAAGGAGATTTAGTAAATACTCTACATGAAGCAAAAGATTTTTGAAAAGCAAAAATATGCTCTGTTATTGCGAGTGTGACTCTTCAAATTCCTCCTTCAAAAAGCTAGTAAATACACGTTGAACCAAGTAGCCTATTTATGTGCTATACTTTTCTATGCTCTGGTAATGTAGAAGAATTTGAGATAAAATAGTAAGATTAAACGAGAACTTACCAGTTTGAAGTTTGATCCTTATTTTATGAGGAGTAACGATGAGCGGTTTCGTGAAGGCCCCGCCCGCACGCATGCGCGACATTCTTCAAAGCAGCAGTGTGTGAAATCACAGATAGTAGAATTGACTGAAGATAGTAAGATTAAGAGAACTAATATACCAGTTGACCTTATGATAGAGGGTTGGGAGCAGAGGGCAGGAAATCCCTCATCCCTCATAAAATAAGGATCAAACTTCAAACTGGTAAGTTCTCATTTAATCTTACTATTTTACTTCGGAGTCACGTGAGTGACTTCATGAAGATTTCAAAGCTCTGTGATTTCATGCCCTGGAACCAAGTCCATGCTCACACACTGCCATAATGACTGATGGAGAAAGTATGTTAACGTATTTCAAACTTGAAACAGCTGAAAAATAATAATGTATTTTATTAATAACAAACAATAAACCCCTAACTTCGGGGAATGTTAGGAAACAAAACGTAAAACAGTGTCTGCAAACGTTGCGGGCGTGGCCACAGGTTTATCATAAAACCGCTGAAATGTACCCTCATTGGCCCAACCCGCTGTTGCGAGGATGTGGTCCATAAGAACCTCCATGGTCCTCGCCGCTGATGTGGACGCAGCCCTAGTAGAATGAGATTTTAAAATGTCAGTGTCTACCACTGCTGCACCCAACACCACCCTGAGCTACCTGGAAATAGTCTGAACAGTTACCCTGTAGAGAGGGCGTTTTAAACTGATAAAAAGACCTACTTCCGTACCCCTGATATTCTTGGTGACATCTATATAATGTCGGAGGTGGGTGGCTATACAAAGGCGTTCATCAACAGGATATGCCAGGAATTCCAATTTTAAACCAGTTGTACCAGGTCTATGGTGTTTTAGTCACTCATCGATACAGAAGGTTACTATGGTGGTAGTCGAGACCATTTTGTCCAGTTTTAATTTGTGGAGGGTCTGGACCCCTTTTGCAGTGATGAGTGCCATCAGCATCACCACTTTGTAGGTGAGCTTACACAGTGGGAGATTCGAGACTGGTGCCCAACTCCTGAGTAGAGATAACACCAGTCTGATATCCCAGGTCAGAGTGTATCGCGGCCTGGGAGGGTTGGAATTAAAAATACCCCTCATTAGTTTGGATACCAATGGATGGGATCCCACTCCAAGACTAAGGTAGGATGACAATGCACTCCTTGCACTGTTGATGGCACTGTGGCTGAGGCCCTCGTCGTAGTGTAGGCCCGCGAGGAATTTCAGCACATCCCTGATGGTGGCAGAGTTGTAGGTGGTACCAGTCCTGGAACAGAACACCTCCCATTTCCTTACATGGATAAGGTATTGCTTCCTTGTGGACTCTCTGCACGATGCCTTGTTGATATCCATGGTCCTGTTCGACAGCCCGAACTCCAGTAATGGTCTCTTCAGAACCTGCAAGCCAACAGGTTCAAATGACCATGGCACGGATGATTCTCCCCTGTTCTGGGATGTATCAGGAGGTTCGGGCGTTTGGGAACCGGAAGACACGGTTCGTTTACCATGTCGAGGACCACCGGGAACCATGGCTGAGTAGGCCAGTAGGTATTATCAGTATCCCTGACGCGGAATCTAATTGGATTTTCCGCAATACCCGACTGATGATGCAGAAAGGGGGAAATGTATAGAAAAACAAATTCCCCCAATGCAGCGAGAAAGTGTCCATCGCTACTGCCCCAGGGTCTGGTTCCCATGCGACATATGTTGGTATCTGATGGTTCAGTCTGGATGCAAAAAGGTTGATATCTGGTGTTCCATACTGAGCTATAACATCAGTAAATACCTGGTGGTTCAACATCCATTCGGAGTTGTCATTGAATACCCGTGACCTGGTGTCCGCCACTGTATTTAGCTTACCCGGAAGGTATATAACTGAAATCCAAATGTTTCTTTCAATGCACCAGTGCCAAATTGTGTTTGCCAATTCATCACAAGATATCGACTTGATACCACCCATGTGATTCAAATATGCCACCACTGTGGTGTTGTCTATTTGCATACGAACATGCAGATGATGCATGTTTGTACACTAGGCCCGTAGCCCGTGAAATGCTCCCAGCATTTCAAAATACTTTATACCTAGTGACTGAAGCAATGTAGATTCATGCAAATCCCATCTACCGCCACCACTGGAAGTGGTGTCGGTAGCTCCCCAACTGTGGGCGCTGGCGTCAGTTTTTAACACGGCTGAAGGGTTTGTAACTATGATGGGATTAAAACAATGTTGAATGTTGCTAATCCACCATCGCAGCTCATTTTTTGCTTTGGCCGGTAGCTGCATAGGTCTGTCAAAATGCCCAGCATGAGACTTTAGTGCTGAGATCTTTGCTCTTTGTAAGTTTTGATAATGCAATGGTCCATATTGTGCAGCTGGAAATGTAGCTGCAAGTTTGCCAATTACCTTAGCAGCATGTCGAATAGTCGTTTTTTTTGGCACAAGCAAGGCTATTACATGCCTCTATTAAATCTGCCGTTTTGTTATTTGGTAAAGTGACGGTCATGTGATTTGTGTTAATCGTGAAACCCAGATAATACATTATGACAGAGGGTGTTAATTTTGATTTGTCTGGATGGATGACGAACCCCAGCTTTTGAAATAGTAACTTGGTGGCTGTCACAGCTAATTTAGCCAATTCCAAGGTTTTTCCCACAATCAAGATGTCATCAAGATAGGCCATGACTATGTGATTTTGTTTTCATAGAGACGCCAATGCCGGTTTCAATATTTTGGTAAATAACCTGGGAGCTGTTGTTAGTTCATTAGACAATGCTCTATACTGCCACAGCTGCCCCATCCAGACAAATTTCAAATATCTGCGGTGATCTTTATGTATAGGTACTGAATAGTATGCATCTTTTAGATTGATGCAGGCCATGTAGTACCCTCCGGAAATCAGTTGTTTGGCAGTTTCAAATGTTTCCATCTTGAAGTGGGTATATTGCACAAAAGTATTCAGTTGAGTTAAGTCAATAATAATACGACATCCACCATCTTTTTTGGTTTTGGTAAAGTTGTTCGATACAAACTCAAGAGGTTCATGTTTGGTTTTCTCTATTAGTATATAATCTAAATAGCTCTGCATGTCCTTCCACTTTCTCTTTTTGAGAGAGCACAAATTTCCGGCTAGGTACATGTTGAACTGGAGGGAGGAGTTTGTTAATGAATTCATTTTATAACCCTGAATACTGTGTAATATAAAGAGGTCAAAAGTTATGGAGCTCCATGCATCCCAAAAAGGGGCGCAACCTACCTCCCACTTGTGAGGTTATGCATGCAGCTTTCCCAAGGAAACCAGACCCACTTACCTCCATGGTTACTGGTGGTGTTTGGTCTTCCGTCCTTGGTTCTTGGGAAGTGGAGGCGCTGTGGTGTGGGGTTGACGCATTTTCCATGCGGGTCGCTCTGGGCCATGGCCTAAAAAAGGCCTCTGTGGATAAGGCGCGACCTTTGGGTTTGCACCCGTCACCCTGTCGGGGTGGAAGCGGGGCCTGTTAGGTGTTGCGTAGGGATGCTGCCGTCGGTATGCTGGTGGTCTGCTAGTGGAAGGTGGCTTTATCAAGCCCACTGCTTTGGCTTCCTCATCGAGGTCCTTGACCTGTTTAGGCAGGTCATCCCCAAACAGCAAGTTCGGCGATGGCATAGCGCTGGCTTTGCACAACCCTGCAAATTTGGGGTTGAGCGTAGGATGGATTGAGTTCTTCCTGAAACAATTGATTTCGTATTGAGCGTTGCAGAACAGAGCTAACGCATCCTGCTGCTCTCCCGTCATGTCTGTACCATCAATGGATCTTGCAAACGCAGTGATTCCTGCAGTTAGCAGTTTTAGAATTTTTTGAATTTTCAATTCTTGTGCCCTGATGCTAGGGCTTATGTTCCCCCATATGGGAGTATTGACAGTAGGCACATTCAGCGATATGCAGTTCTCCGGGGCCAAATACTTGACTGTGGTCTCGGTTATTACCTGCTCCTGTAGCTGGTGCGTAGTCAGGTAATTAATGCTTGTTGCTAACCGTGGCTGAAGTGGGTGTCCTTTCTGGGATGGCTGTGCAAATTTGGACACTATCTCCAGAAGTTCCTCTTCCTGCATCCCTTGCAATTTTGGATCTTCCGTCAACCCCTCCTCAAAGTCAGCCAACCCCTGACTTCTGGCACTCCCCTCCGAGGAGGGAGAGATGTTGGACAGTCCTGGATAAGGAGCTGCCATGGACCTGTGTGATCCACGGGACACGTGCTCCTGCTGGAGTAGGTCCCTCTGGAGCAGTTGCGGGCAATGCGATCGCCGTCGCTATTATTCCCCAGACTCTGCTGAGTCATTGGGGCTATGACCGCCAGTATGTACCCTGTCAGGGTGGAGTCTACTGGACTGTTGCGGTGGAAAGTCAGTGCTTGCCGCTCCTGCGGGGTTACGCGACGTCCGCGCGGATCTGCCGCCAGTCCGCGGTCTTCCGAACTGAAGCGGTGGAAAGTCGGTGCCTGCCGTATGAACGGGGCTACACGACACCCACGCGGATTTACCACCAGTCCGCGGTCTTCCAGACTGAAGCGGTGGAAAGTCGGTGCCTGCCGTATAAACGGGGCTACTCAACTTTCGTGCGGTATTACCGCCAGTCCGCAGTCTTCCGGACTGTCGTGGTGGAGAGTCGGGGCCTGCCGTATGAACGGGGCTACCCGATTTCCGTATGGTTTTGCCGCCAGTCCGCGGTGGTTTTCCCGACTGCGGAACGGGGGCCGCCGTAAATTAAACGGCCAGCTACGGGGAATTTGGCCGCTGAACATTTTTCGAAGTCCCGCGGCTCTCCGTGGCATGCTTGGAAGCAGCCCTCATCTTACTTCGAGCCTTCTCCATGCCCACAAAGTCAGGGTGCTCTGTAAAAGGTTTAGAAAAAACACAGAGCACCAAACAAACTCAAGGTTAGTAAAACTTACCTGAGGGTCCTTTTTAACGTTTCCGGTAGAGGAGCTGCGCTCCTCCCAGCTTGTCGGTTGCAATGCAGATCCATTAAAGTCGGCAGGACTTCATTTGGCAAATGTATTTCTTTTCATTTATTACTGTGGAGTGCTGATAAATGGATGACCCTTGATCGGACTTTGCTGTCTTTACCTTGCACTAAACGTTATTCCCTTATCATGTACGACTGTAAATGAATGAATGAATAAGTTTATTGGCCAAGTATTCACATACAAGGAGTTTGCCTTGGTGCCCCGTCCGCAAGTGACGACATGGATCGATTGTAAGCATGCTTTGTCTTTCTGCTGACTGGTTGGCATGCGACAAAAAGTTTTCACTGTACATGTGACGATAAACGGAACTGAACTGAATGAATGAAGAACATAGAAAGGTACAACACAGGAACAGGCTCTTCAGCTCATGATGTCTGTGTAAAAAATGATGGCACGATAAACTTTTCTTATCTGCATGCATATCCGTCCATTCTCTGAATACACTGCAAGGGCCAGGAAGCGAGCCGGTAAAATCACTCATCTCTGACCCCTCTCACCTTGGCCACAAATTCTTTGCTGCACTTCCCTCTGGAAGGCGACTCCGGACTGTCAAAGCCACAGCCAGAAACAAAAACAGCTTTTTTCCACGAGTATTGAGCTCTACTCAATAACCAAAAGTCTGTAGCCTCATTTTGCTCTGCTATTTTATTTCATTCACATATTTAAACTGTAACCCTGGCAACATTCTAGTAAATCTCCTCTGTACTCTCTCTATTTTGTTGACATCCTTCCTATAACTAGGCGACCAAAATTGTACACCATACTCCAGAATTGGTCTTACCAATGCCTTGTACAATTTTAACATTACTTCCCTACTCCTATATTCAATGCTTTGATTTATAAAGGCCAGCACACCAAAGGCTTTCTTTACCACCCTATCTACATGCAATTCCACCTTCAGGGAACTATGCACAGTTATTCCTAGATCCCTCTGTTCCACAGCATTCCTCAATTCCCTACCATTTACCATGTACGTCCTATTTTGATTTGTCCTGCCAAGATGTAGCACTTCACACTTATCAGCATTAAACTCCATCTGCCATCTTTCAGCCCACTTTTCCAAATGGCCCAAATCTCTCTGTAGACTTTGAAAATCTACTTCATTATCCACAACACCACCTATCTTAGTATCATCTGCATACTTACTTATCCAATTTTCCACCCCATCATCCAGATCATTGATGTACATGACAAACAACAGTGGACCCAACACAGATCCCTGAGGCACCCCCCTGGTCACCGGCTTCCAACCTGACAAACAGCCATCCACCATTACTCTCTGACATCTCCCATTCAGCCACTGTTGAATCCATCTTGCTACTCCGCCATTAACACCCAAAGATTGAACCTTCTTAACCAACCTTCCATGGGGAACCTTGTCAAAGGCCTTACTGAAATCCATATAGACAACATCCACTGCTTTACCCTCATCAATTTCCCTAGTTACCGCTTCAAAAAATTCAAGAAGGTTTGTCAAACATGACCTTCCAGGCACAAATCCATGTTGACTGTTCCTGATCAGACCCTGTTTATCCAGATGCTTATATATATTATCTCTAAGTATCCTTTCCATTAATTTGCCCACCACTGACGTCAAACTAATAGGTCTATAATTGCTAGGTTTATTCTTTGAACCCTTTTTAAACAATGGAACAACATGCGCAGTACGCCAATCCTCCGGCACTATTCCCGTTTCTAATGACATTTGAAATATTTCTGTCATAGCTCCTGCTATTTCTACACTAACTTCCCTCAATGTCCTAGGGAATATCCTGTCAGGACCTGGAGACTTATCCACTTTTATATTTTTCAAAAGTGTCAGTACTTCCTCCTCTTTGAATCTCATAGTTTCCATAGCTACTCTACTCTTTCCCCTTAACTCACCGAGTTCAATATCCTTCTCCTTGGTGAATACCGAAGAAAAGAAATTGTTCAATATCTCCCCCATCTCTTTTGGCTCTGCAGATAGCTGTCCATTCTGGTTCTCTAATGGTCCAATTTTATCCCTCGTTATCCTTTTGCTATTAATATAGCTGTAGAAACCCTTTGGGTTTACTTTCACCTTTCTTGCCAAAGCAACCTCATATCTTCTTTTAGCCTTCCTAATTTCTTTCTTAAGATTCTTTTTACATTCTTTATACTCCTCTAGCACCTCATTTACTCCATGCCTCCTATAATTATTGTAGATATCTCTCTTTTTTCGAAACAAGTGTCCAATTTCCCTTGAAAACCATGGCTCTTTCCAATTTTTTACTATTTCCTTTCAACCTAATAGGGACATAAAGATTCTGTACTCTTACAATTTCCCCTTTAAATGTCCTCCATTTCTCTTCTACATCCTTCCCATGAAACAAAGTGTCCCAATTCACTCCTTTAAAATCCTTACGCATTCCCTCAAAGTTAGCCTTTCTCCAATCAAAAATCTCTACCCTAGGTCCAGTTCTGACTCTCTCCATAATTATATTGAAACAAATGGTATTGTGATCACTGGTCCCGAAGTGCTCACCAACGCATACCTCCGTCACCTGACCTGCCTCATTTCCTAACAGGAGGTCCAGCACTGCCCCTTCTCTGGTCGATACCTCTATGTACTGCTGCAAAAAACTATCCTGCACACATTTTACAAACTCCAAACCATCCAGCCCATTTACAGAATGTGTTTCCCAGTCTATTTTTGGAAAATTGAAATCTCCCACAATCACTACCTTGTGCTTACTACTAATCCTCCTCATCTCTTTTCCAAAGGTACATCGTATTATTCTGAGGCTATGCCTCTGGTCATAGACTCTCTCACTGGTGGAAGCATCCTCTGAACATCCACTCTATCCAGGCCTCTCACTATTCGGTATGTTTCAATGAGGTCACCCCATCGTCCTTCTAAACTCCAGCGAGTACAGGCCCAGTGCCGTCAACCGCCCATCATATGTTGAAGATAGACACAAAAAACTGGAGTAACTCAGCGGGACAGGCAGCATCTCTGGAGGTAGACAAAAGTGCTGGAGAAACTCAGCGGGTGCAGCAGCATCTATGGAGCGAAGGAAATAAGCAACGTTTCGGGCTAAAACCCTTTTTCCGACTGATGTGGGGTTGGGGGGGGGGGGGGGGGGAAGGGAGGGGGGAATGGGGGGGAAGGGGACGGAAGGGGGGGGAAGGGGGAAGGGGGGGTAGGGGGGAAGGGGGTAGGGGGGTAAGGGGGGGAGCATCTCTGGAGAGAAGGAATGGTTGACGTTTCGGGGTGAGACTCTGCTTCGAGACTGATGGCTCATCGTATGTTAACCCATTTATTCCTGGGCTCACTCTCGATGTTCTTTGATCGTGTTGAGCATACAGACCTTGAATACGTTGGACAACTGTGCATCCATGAGTGCAAGCTTGGCTTCGGAATTTTCTCGGAGAAGGCTCCACAACTCTGCTGACCCAGGGTGACCTGTGACAACAAAAACCTAACGCGTTACTTTTCCAAATTTTGAAAAACATACATTAGTCCCTACTTAAGATGTGGATCATAAACATGTCTGAGACACTACATCTTGAAAATATTAGATTTCTCTTGGCAGAAAAACCAGATCATTTTTTGAAGACATGGAAACCATTCATTGTTTATTACAAGGATAGTATGGTGCAACACAACTTTGGATTTAAATGTAATTACGGGTTGGGTGAGGCGGGTGGGGAGGGACGTGAGGCCGGTATATATATCACCACTTTTTTATTTCTTTCTCTTTTTGTCCTTTTTTTTATGCCTTTCTTCTTTCTTTAATTTATTCACTCTTTGGCTACACCACTTTGGTAGTCTAGAGGTTCTATCTTTGCACATTTCACTTTTTCTCTTTCTTGCTTTTTCTCCTTTCTTTTCTTCCAACTATATCTAAAATGTTAACATTGAAGCTGTACAATAACTATAACTTTATATGCCATTGGTTCTATTTTTGTACATTTGCTTCTAATTAAAACATTTTTTTTTTAAACCTAGCGGTGGGTTTCAGAGATTATTATAGCAGCTAATTAACAGGAAACTGAGGAGAGATCTGATCGGTGTTTATAAAATGACTGCAGGCTGAGATAGGTTAGACCATCTGAATCTTTTCCCCAAGGGTGGAAATGTCCGGAGGGTTAGAGGGAAAAAGATTTTAAAAAGATGTACGTCGATCAACTTACACAAGTCATCCCTGTAAACCAGCACGACCCTACACACGAGGGACAATTTACAATCTTTACCGAAGCCAATTAACCTACAAACCTGTACGTCTTTGGCATGTGGCAGGAAACCAGAGCGCCCGGCGAAAACCCACGCTGTCACGGGGAGAAGGTACAAACTCCGTGCCGACGGCACCCGTAGTCAGGATCGAACCCGGGTCTCTGGTGCTGCATTTCTTGTTTGTTTATGTCTCATAGAGACTTTGCGTTATGCAAACAGGCCCTTCTGCCCGCAGAGTCCATTCTAACGATTCAACACCCATTTGTATTACTTCCTACATCAGTTATTTATTACCTTGAAGGGAACTTTACACCGGGGTTCACAAGTTTGCTAACTCAATCGCAGAAACAGGGTCTGACTTCTTTAATAGGATGGTACGTATTCCGTCAAAACATGATTTACTATCAATCCTAATGTCCTAAGTGCCTTAAACCCCTGTCTCACGGTGCGAGTCAACCGACGAGTGACCCTGAGTTTTCAATCACGGTAATCACGTACAATTAACGTAGCGTGAATGTCGGAACTCGTGCGTGCAACTTAGTGACTCGTGGCGCTAACGGCAGGTACCCGTGAAACTTGTTAACTCTTGAAAAAATTCAAACATGTTTGAGGTTTTCCATGAGTCAAATTTACTGTTCAAGTTAAAAATTGAAACATTTAAACTCATTGTAATAACGTAGTGGCCTGTGCGTTTACCTTAGTGACTCGTGAGTATACCGTGGGCACTCTTTAACTCAGAGGGCAGGCAGCATCTCTGGAGAGAAGGAATGGGTGACGGGATGACGTTTCCAAATTTCTCCAGCACCATGTGTTCACGTTTTGTCAACCAGCATCTGCCCTTTCTTGTGTATGACATTATTTGTATCCGTGGCAGTTGCACCCTTCAGTTTCCCAGGGGATCGGGACGGGACTGGAGGGAAGGGAAGGGGGGGGGGGGGAGAGGTTAGGGGGGGTTGGGGTGACTTAGTACGGGAGACAAATGTACTGACAAGTGCAGACACTTTGGTAGTGATTGCCCATGGGGTTCACTGTCGAGGACGTCATAATGCAGAGAGCATTATAAACAGTGGAGCGATTAACCCTGGAAAGGGGGGAGACTTCTCTCTGAGTTGGACCCAGGAAACTGAAGCTGGGATTTTCTTGAGGTTATTAACGACAGATAAATGGATGGGAAGGGTTTAGAGGGCTTTGTGCCACATGCAGGAAAATAGGACTACCCCAAGACACTCCAAGGTTTCACAGTAACTGTTGTGAGGTATATTAAACTTTCACTACCTTTAATTTACTTAACTTTATTTAAGCTTTAAGCAACTTATTTCTTTAATGCATTACTCAGAAATGTCTGGCAAACATGGCTGATTCCACAGGCCTTTCCCGCCCGAAATACTTTGCACATGCGCTCACTCCGGGAATGTCCTGCGCATGCGCACACTCTAGAAGAGCCCCGCACATGCGCACATGCGCCCACTTCATTCACCCCTCCTATTTGTAAGTTGAGACGGTCAGGAGGTTTAATACATCTTGATGACCGACGCAGAACTGGAGCTTCAGGAGGTAATGGCGTTTCAATAGCTGGTGGTAGATATATTGCTTGGTCATCAACTTCACTCATATTGTTATTTAGATTTACAATTTTAGAATTTCTTATAGAAGTTTCCATAGGGGATGCTGGAAGTGTTGGAGGAAGTTCTCGATTAGTGTTATCAAGAAGTGATGGAGCTGATGGAGAAGATGGACATGGTGCAAGGTCACAAAGTGAGACAGTTGATTGGCGTCCATCCTGATACTTGATAGTTGCATAAGAAGGGTTGACATCAGTCAGTTCAACTTCATCAACAAAAGGCTCGTTCTTATTTAATCGGACATAACGACGAAGCAACACGGTCCCAGGGCTAGTCAACCATGATGGCAGAGAAGTACCACTAGAAGAACGTTGTTTGAAGTTAAAGAACCACCCATGTGGAGTAGTATTGGTAGCAGTTGACAGTAGAGATCTGATGGAGTGTAATGCATCTGGTAGAACACATTCCCACTGCTGATCTGGTATGTCATTTGACTTTAAAGCCAGTTTCACTGCTTTCCAAATGATTCCGCTATACCTCTCAACCTGACCATTTCCAATAGGATGATATGGTGTTGTTTTACTTGTTGCAATTCTTCTCTTAGAAAGGTAGTCCTTTAAATCTTTCGACATGAATGAGGTGCCCCTATCAGAATGTATGTAACTTGGAAATCCGCAGAATGAAAACAGTTGATCTAAACATTTGATAACCATATCAGCTGACATATTTGGACAAGGAAAATCAAATGGGAACCTAGAATATTCGTCAACTAAGGTAAGTATATAAACATTTCGAGAGGAGGATGGTAAAGGCCCTTTGAAGTCAATACTCAAACGTTCCATAGGTTGAGTAGCTTTGATCAACCTTCCTTCTTCAGGAAGGAAGAACCTTGGTTTTAATTCAGCACAGATTCTAAATGAAGCACACATCATCTTCACATCTTCTGTAAAGAAAGGTAAGTTTTTGAACGAACATAGTGTAACAACCGGGTGTCTCCAAGATGACACAGCTCATTGTGAAGATCAGTGAGTGCAGAAGAATGAACAGAGGCACAAAATGCTCGGGTTAATGTATCCGGAGCAACATTATCCTTACCAGGGCGGTACTCAATTGAATAACTATATGCAGATAATTCAATCCTCCATTCATGAATTTTACTGTTCTTTTCTTCGTTCGTTTCCGATTATCCAGCATAAAAGCTACTGAACGCTGATCTGTTATCAAAGTGAAGTGCTGGCAAGCAAGGAAATGACTCAATTTTCTCACTGCTTCAATAATTGCTGTAGCTTCCTTTTCGACGGGTGGGTAGTGCAATTCACTACCTTGGAGAGTACGAGACATGAAAGCCACTGGTCGTCCTCCTTGATTTAATGTTGCTGATACTGCTAAATCAGACGCATCACATTCAACAACAAAGGGGAGATCCTCGTCAATGGCGTGTAATGTCGCAGATTCCAATTGTTTCTTTAAAGAAGTAAAAGCACCAATTGCTGTAGAGTCAAGGGGGAAAGATTTTGCTCTAATCAAAGGCTGAATTTTGTCAGAAAAATTTGGTATCCATTTTGCATAATATGCAAACATCCCAAGGACCCTTCGTAGAGAGTTTAATGTAACTGGAACAGGTATCTCTTGGAGTGGGCGGAGTCTTTCTGGATCAGGCTTGATTATATCATTTCCAACCCAATAACCAAGAATATTAATTGATGACACTGATGTTATTGACTTAGCTTCATTTAATGTTAGATTTTTAGAATGTACAACATCTAAAAACCGTTGTACATTTTCATCATGTTCAGCTTGGTCTTTTCCTGCAATAGTTATATTATCAAGATAAGGGAAAGTATCTTTAAGGTTTTCCTGTTCAACAAGTTTGTCCATCTCTCTCTGAAAAACAGCCACGCCATTAGTTACACCAAAAGGAACTCTGCAGAAGTGATATCATTTCCCGTTTGCTTCAAACGCAGTGTATTTCTTCTCTGATTCCTTCAAAGGAATTTGGTAGTAAGCACTTTTTAAGTCAAAAGTAGAGAATATCTTATACTTAGCTAATGTATTGGTAAACTCTTCTATTCGAGGTAGTGGATATGCATCAAGCTCCGTGAACTGGTTTATAGTTTGAGAGTAATCAATGCAGAGTCTTTTTCAATGTCTCTCCAAGGGGTCCTTAACCACGACAACTTGTGCCCTCCAAGGGGAAGAGCTGGGTTCTATGATACCTTCTTGCAAAAGATTAGTTACTTCTGTGTTGATAAAGTTCCTATCATCTTTACTAAAGTGCCTTGATTTTGTAGCAATTGGCTTGCACTTGGAGGATAAATTAGTGAATAATGAAGGACATTCAACAGATGCAGCAGAAAAACCACACAATATTGGCGGCTTTGACAATACAAGATCAGGCATAGATCCTTCATACATTATTTGAAGTGATCTGTGCAGTTTCTGGAAATCCTGACCTAGAATTATATCGCTATACAAATTTTTCAAAATACCTAGACGTACACATTTATAGCTAGTTTTGTTCAGAATAAAGTCTACAATACAAGATCCTATAACTTGAGTGTTGAGAGTTGTCAGAGCCATCGAGATTTCCTTATTTGAAGGAATTATGATTAGATTTAGTCGAGACACAACTTGTTCACTTATAAAACTTTCTGAACTGCCAGAATCAAGTAATACATTAAGTGTATGGCCAATAATGGATACCATCGTAGCTGCATGAGACAAGCTCTGAGGAAATGCAGCTGTAATTGCACATAAAGAAGGCGTATACATGGCAGCAGTCACAATTTTTGTAGTTGCTTTGGACTTGCATACTCTAGAATAATGTCCCTTCTTGCCACAACTATTACAAGTTGCCTCTCGAGCAGGGCATATCTCTCTCTTATGAATATTACCCCTGCAAAAGTAACAGTTCCTTTTTGAATAATTATATTCAGCAGCAAGGGCACCTTTATCCGTAGAGATTGTTTCAGTTTTCTCCATATTTGTACTTGGGTGAGATTTGTTTGTAGTAGTTGCAGCAGAATACCCATTAGATGAGCCATAAGCATCTGAATTTTTCTGAGCCAAGTCCAAAGAGTAAGCTTGATTGTAAGCTGACTGTAAATCCAAGGTTTTGTGTTCTAATAGTCTTTGTCGTATTAAAGGCGATGCCAAACCATTGATTAAAGAGTCTCGAATAACTTCCTGTCGATATTGATCAGCCGTAACTGCTTTGAAGGCACAGTCTTTACTAAGTCTTTGAAGTTCTTGTAAAAATTCATCAAGTGACTCACCAGGTTTTTGCTATCCTGGAGATTTGAACTCAAATTAGCAAATGTATACCAGTTATATATTTCCATACAACGTAGAACAAAGACTTTTCAACTTATTAAGTTGACCGGCTCACAGAGGAATTTTCCCTTTCCCCTGACTCTCAGTCTGAGCACGAGTCTCGACCCGAAACATCACCTAATCCTTTTCTCCAGAGATGTTGCCTGACCCACTGAGTTGTGCCAATCTTTGGTTTGAACCAGCATCTGCAGTTCCATCCTACACGTTCCCCACACGTTCTCGTTGCAAACTATTCTTGCCCTGTTCCCAATAATAGACAATAGACAATAGACAATAGGTGCAGGAGTAGACCATTTGGCCCTTCGAGCCAGCACCGCCATTCAATGTGATCATGGCTGATCATCCCCAATCAGTACCCCGTTCCTGCCTTCTCCCCATATCCCCTGACTCCGCTATTTTTAAGAGCCCTACCTAGCTCTCTCTTGAAAGCATCCAGAGAACCTGCCTCTACCGCCCTCTGAGGCAGAGAATTCCACAGACTCACCACTCTCTGTGAGAAAAAGTGTTTTCTCGTCTCTGTTCTAAATGGCTTACTCCTTATTCTTAAACTGTGGCCCCTGGTTCTGGACTCCCCCAACATCGGAAACATGTTTCCTGCCTCTAGTGTGTCCAAACCCTGAACAATCGTGGTCACAACCTCCTTCAGATTCCAGCGCTCACTATCACATGAGGGGCAATTTACAGTGGACTTTTACCAGTCTGTCTATGCTTTGGGTATGGGAAGATATTGGAACGCCCTTTGGAAAACCTGCAGAGATACAGATGGGTCATGGAAGCTCCATGCAGGCAGTGTCAGAGCCAGGGTTGCCAACTTTCTCACTCCAAAATAATGGACAAAAGGTCAAAATAAGGGACTAATTCCCGACGGCAATTCGTTGACCGACTCGGCCGTGGCTGGGTGAGTGATGAGTTGGCCCGGTTGCTGGACTGCACACAAAGCCCAGCCGGCGGGCCAGCTGAGGAGTTTTGGCCCGGGCCGCGTGACGTCGCGCACAAAGTCCGGCGCCCCATCCAACTCATGAACCGATGATCGGCCATGAGAAGGAGGAGCGGTGGTGTCGGCAGTAAGCGAAGGTCCGAAGGTCAGACAGCTGGCCGGGCTGCCGACCGACGGGGCCACGGGCGAGGCGCTGCTGCTGCACTCCATGGGCTGCACTACGTCGGGACGGGTGTGGCGGGCCCGGGCGCGGCGCTCCGACCCGACAGTCCCCTCGACCTGAGTAGTAGCAGTCAAATACAGATCAAGGGCGGTCCCGTATAGGGACAAAGCAGTTTAGCCCAATATATGGGATGTCCCGGCTAATACGGGACAGTTGGCAACCCTAGCCAGAGGTCAGGATTGAACCCTGGTCATTGGAGCAGTGAGGCAGCAGATCTCCTCCAGTGTGCACTGTGCCTCCCATGGAGGTTTACTTTAACTGTGGTCCTTGGAAGAGAGCAGGGATCCTCAGCATATTATGTGCCAGTTGGCCCATTCAAAAGATAAGCGCTAATCCTTCCTCAGCTCCGTGGAGAGAGACTTGCCTTTTGTTACAATCTCCAAACATGCAGTGAGTAACAATTGCCAGTTGACTCTACCTCCCATATAGTCAACTTTCTTAACATCAACCCAATCTAATGTGTGGTAGTTATGAATGACCAAACCTACTGTCCTTAAAAGCTGTGATTGTCCCACCATTCTTAACTGCTTCGAGAAGAGAATTTCCAATTCCTATTGCTCTCTGTGTTAAAATGTTATCCAAAATTTTTACGGATTTGAAGATCATGCCCCTTGTTTACTTCAGTCCATCAGAGGAAATAGTTTTTTCCATTTCACCCCCATCAAAGCCATTTAGTCTTTCAAACAGCTTAATTACTTCAGTGTAAAATCTTCCATTTTCAAGCCAATTTTATCTCCTCATAGTTTAACTCTACTAGTCCTGGAATAATAGGAGTGGATCTACTATGCATCCCGTATAAAAATCAACAGATCGACCCACCAAAGCAAGGTCCAAACCTCAGTTCACCAGAACCAAACGTACACCTTTACATTCCAGACTTTGGGTTTCACATTGGTTAGGTTTTATTGCCTGGAGGATTTCATAGTTTATGCAATAATCGTTAATCAATCCTGGCCAGTCCCCTAATTTTCTGAAGAAGGGTCTCGACCCGAAATGTCGCCCATTCCTTCTCTCCATAGATGCTGCCTCACCCCCTGAGTTTCTCCAGCATTTTAGTCTTCCAAAATTTTCAGAAATATCCAAGGCCAACAGACTGGTTCCAAAACAATTGACCAATTTACAAATGAAACTAACAAAATGAGTCACCCATAGTGAACACATGGGATTAGGGCATTCCCCATGTGAGTCATCCTTGAAAATGCATTAGTGAACTTGATTTGGGTGTTCCCCAAGTCAAACCAGTTCACGCTAATCCAGCACTACTCCACTAAGAGCAGTAACAGCAGCTACAGTTTCTTCCCAGCTGTTATCAGGCAACTGAACCATCCTACCAACAACTAGAGAGCGGTCCTGAACTACTATCTCAAGAGTTCAAGAGTTCAAGAGACATTTATTGTCACATGCACCAATTGGTACAGTGAGATTTGAGTTACCATACAGCCATACGAATAAAAAGAACACAACACACGATAGAATTTAACATGAACATCCCCACACAGCGGAATCAACATTTCCCACTGTGAGGGAAGGCAATAAAGTTCAGTCATCTTCCTCTTTGTTCACCCGTGGTCGGGGCCTTTGAGCGCTCTGCAGTCGCCGCTACGGACGGCCCGATGCTTCAGGCCCTCTCGCCGGGATGATCGGAGCTCCGGCGTCGGAACGGAGAACACTCTCAGCGGCTTGGAGTTTCCGAATCGGCCGCTTCCTACCGGAGACCGCGGCTCCCGAACTCCACAGGCCGAGCTGGGCGGAGATTCAACACTGGCGACCCTCGGCAAAGATCCCAGGCTCCGCGATGTTAGAGTCAGCGCCGCCCGCGGCTGGAAGCCCCGCAAACCACAGCTCCACGAGGTAATCAGCAGGTCCAATACTCCAGAGCTCCAACACGGCGATCCCCGGTAAGGCATCGCCCGCTCCACGATGGTAATTCAGTGCGAAGATGCGACTCGGAGAATAGACGCATCCTTGACTGGGTAGTGACTGGGAAACCGTTTCCCCCTCCCCCACCCCACCTCCCCCACCCCACCTCCCCCACATAAAAAAGACTAAGAAACCTCCAGGAACATTCTTTAAAACAGACTAAAAATAACAAAAAGGGTGAAAGGATGAGCAGACTACTGGCGAGGCTGCCGTGCGTGGTGCCACCCGATTGGAGACCCCCTATCTCATTGGAGACCCTCGGACTATCTTTGATCGGACTTTAATGGGCTAATTTGCACTAAACGTTATTCATTTTATTTCCTTTATCGTGTAACTTTACACTATGGATGGCTTAATTGTAATCATGTATTATCTTTCCACTGACGGGTTAGCATGCAACAAAAGCTTTTCACTGTACCTCAGTGCACGTGACAATAAGCTAAACTTAACTCAAGATATTTCAGATCATTGGGTCTTAGCCCGAAACAACCCCAATTCATGCTCCCCAGAGATGCTGCCTGACCCGCTGAGTTACTCCAGCACGTTGTGTCTTTTTTTGTAAACCAGCATCTGCAGTTCCTCGTTCCTCTCAGATCTGTTCTCATTGTGACCATCCCAGTGAAGTATATTTGTGTATTTGTTTCCCAGGAAAGGTGCCACGTAAAGTTAAAATTTAACGGGAAAATACACGGAACGACGGAATGCTTGGGGCTAGCGCAGAATGGTTGTTGAAAGCATCGCCCTGATGGGCAGAATGGCCTAATTCTACTCCTAGAACTTATGATGGATGCCAAATGTATTTGCAATTAATTAAAGCTGAACTTATGAATGGCGGAGTTGCTCCTCCAACTGATGAACTCTATGACTCTATGACCCAACATAATGTGGTCTGACCCCATTTCTTACTGTAGCTGCTCGTTGATTAGCAATGGCCCCACATCAATGTTCCATGGCCAGTTGTTATCGATTCCATAGAAGTCCAATTCCTGGTGCCCTGGTTATTGATCACGGTGTTCCCTGGTCTCCTTTGGGGCCGGTTCCAGGCCTTTACGAAGCAACACGTCAGGATCCTCCCTTGATCGGTCCAGTGGTTCCGGGGCTCATGGTCTCCCAAGCTGATCAGATGAGACTTCCAGGACCATTGCTTTGGAGCTCCAGGGTGACAGGATCGTAAAATGGAATCCACGCTCCTTAAGCCACCACCAAATTTGCTGCCAACTTTTCTTTTCCTGCCAATCAGTGTACGTCTTGTAAGCAGCAGTTGTGTGCTGTAACCTAATTACCTCATTACTATGCAACATTATGATTTAAGTGCGGTTGTCATTTGATGCATCACCACTGTACAAACTCTGGATCCTTATACGATACAGGCGAGTTGTTGTTACAGGGGCCACGCAGCAGTTAAGTGAAAGCACTTGAAGCAAAGACCATCTTTCTCTTCTTGACAAGAACTGGATTACTCCTCCGGAGAAAGCGAATCTCTGTCACGGCTAGATCTGTCAGTGAACCTACCACCTTGAAACGAAGAAGTCTGAAGAAGGACCTGAAACGTCACCCATTCCTTCTCTCCAGAGATGCTGCCTGCCCCGCCGAGTTACTCCAGCATTTTGTGTCTATCTTCGATTTAAACCAGCACCTGCAGTCCCTTCATACACATTGAAACGAAGGACAGGAAGGCACACCAATGCCTTAACTTCCTCAGCAGACTGAGGAAATTCAACATGTCTCCAATGACTCTGACAAACTCCGATAGGTGCTCCATAGAAAGCAAATTGGATGAACAGCAACTTAAAACCCAATGATATAAATATTGATTTCTGTAAATTCAAGTAAGCTTTGTATTCCTTCGCTCACCATCCCATCCCCCATCCTAGCCGACCTACTAGTTTCACTGTCAACCTGCTGAGTTTCACTGTTCATAACCACTCGTTATCAACTTCTCCACAGCCAACAATTGACCATTGTGGGCTCCACCTTTCCTCGATCACCATTGTTGGCTTTGACTTGCTCCTTTCATCCCTTTCATTCATTTGATCCCTGTACCTTTTCGTGCCTTTGTAGTTCTCCCCTGAAGAGGGGTTTGAAGACTGAGTCTGAAGAAGAAATGTCACCTATTCCGTTACACCAGAGATGCTGCTTGACCCTTGCTGAGTTACTCCAGCATTTTGTGTCTATCTTTGGTGCAAACCAGCATCTGCAGTTCCGCAATAACCAACCTGATCTCCCGGTGGCTCAGCACTTCAACTCCCCATTCCGAATCCGACCTTTCTGTCCTGGGCCTCCTCCATGGCCAGAGTGAGGACCACCGGAAATTGGAGGAGCAGCATCTCATATTCCACTTGGGCAGTCTGCACCCCAGTGGCATGAACATTGAGCTCCAATTTCCGACAGCCCTTACTGTCTCCTCCCCTTCTCAGCTCTCCCTCAGCCCTCTGACTCCTCCTCTTCCTTTCTTCTCCCCCCCCCCCCACCACCCTACATCAGTCTGAAGAAGGGTTTCGGTCCGAAATGTTGCCTATTTCCTTCGCTCCATAGATGCTGCCGCACCCGCTGAGTTTCTCCAGCTTTTATGTCCACCTTCCGCAGTTCCTAAATACACATAGCATTGCAGCTTGGTTTTGGAACAGCTCAAAGTGGGAAATTTCAGAGACTTATGAATATGGGAGAGTCCAGTGCTTCTTAAACTATTTCAGTGTCATTCACCCTTGAGTCTTTTTCACAACATTTCACTTACCCTCGACTAAATTTTCTTATGTTTTTTGGTAATTTTCATCTTATTCTCCCCCTTGGGTATAATTTCATATATAATTTATTTTGTCACGTGAGCAAAAGACATAAATGAACTCATTCACCCCAAAATAATTTCATTCACCCTTGGGAGAACCATTCACCAGTTTAAGCACTGCACTGGGATGGTCCACCACGCATATCAGACGTCCCACCATTGACACGCCACACTGCACTGGAAAAGCATTCAACATAATCAAAGACTTGGCCCGCCCCACCGGTCATCCCTTCTCAGTCTCCCATCGGCAGAAGATACAGAAGCACACACCACCAGACTCAGGAACAGTTCTTCCCCTCTGTTATCAGACTTCTAAACGGTCCTTCCATAAGCTTGGGTCCTGTCCCATTCACCTCTACCCCATTGCGGACATTGGACTTTGTCTCTGGAACTGGTGCGCTACAATGCTGAGAACCATATTCTGCACTCTGTATCTTCCCCTTTGCTCTACCTATTGTACCTGAGTTTAGCTTGATTATATTTTTGCGTGGTATTCTGATCTGATCTGACTGGATACCTTTCAAACAAGGCTACGCACCGTACCATGTTACAGGTGCCAATAATAAATTTAAGACTAATCCTAAACCCAATATTCAGTGCGGATTAAGCATTTAGACAAACAGGCTCCTGCATTCAACAACTACTCTTCAGGTTGGCTTATCCTTGTATTATTGGCTTCTTATTATGTGTGAGAATACACCTTACACTAACATTTTACACAACAAGGATTAATGTTGAGCTGTAAATTAGCTGAGAATCTCTCATTCTTGACATTAGAGTTTCCTTAGTACATAATGTCATACACATCCTACATAATGAGTAACTTTGGGTGCATTAGGACTTAGCCGGAGGGTTGACTAGAGGTTATGTTTAGTTTTGGAGAGCATAAATACTGTTGCTGTAATCACTCAATTATGTTGCTTCTGATATTTTGTTTTGCAAAGTGACAAAGCTGTCAACATGCATGGTGGTCGTGAATTTTTGAATCCAAGAAATCGGACCACCCAACGTGCATTAATTATTGCTTCACTGGATAAAATTCTGGGAAATGTCATGGGAAAATTGACAAAAGACATCTTAAATAATTGAAGAATTATTCAATCTGTCAAAGTGTTATGACAACCAGCTGCAGAAATGACAAGAGTAGCGCAAAATGGAAAACAAAGAGAAAAATGTGTCATCACTTGCCTTTGTTCTACCTATCTGTCAATTAACCCCCTCCCCCCACACTCCCCCCACACTCACCTGTATCCACCTATCACTTGTGCATCTCCTTCCTGTATATCGGCGAGAACAAGCGGTCGTTTCGCTGGACACCTCCGCTCAGTCTGCCTAAACCTACTGTACCTGATCTCCCGGGTTCTCAACACTATCACTCCCCGTCCCAGTCCCACACTGACCTTTCTGTCCTGGGCCTCCTCCATTGTCAGAGTGCAAATTGGAGGAACAGCACCTCATATTTCGCTTGGGTAGCTTACAGCCCAGCGGTATGAACATTGACTTCTTTAACTTCAAGTAGCCCTTGCTTTCCTGCTCTCTCCATCCCCTCCCCCTTCCCAGTTCTCCAACCAGTCTTACTGTCTCTGCCTACATTCTTTCTTAGTCCTACCCCCTCCCCTGACATCAGTCTGAAGAAGGGTCTCGACCAGAAACGTTACCCATTCCTTCTCTCCGGAAATGCTGCCTGTCCCATTAAGTTACTCCAGCATTTTGTGTCCACCTATCACTTGCCTAGCTTTGTCCGTCCACCCCCACCCCATCCTCAGCGTCTCTATTATCCAGTTTTCTATTACCTTACTATTTTCCTATTACCCATTTATCGTTTTTTGTTATCTATTACTATTACCTTGTTATTTATTATTAATAATATTATCAATTATCCTACTACCACCAATCTGAAGAAGGGTCCTGAGTTGAAACGTCACCTATCCATGTTCTCCAGTGATGTTGCCCAACCTGCTGAGTTACTCCAGCACTTTGTGTCATTATTTTGTAAACCAGCATCTGCAGTTCCTTGTGCCTGGGTGAAATAGAATGCTTTGTTCTCCAGCAAGAATGTTTTTTTAATGATAATTTGGAATTTCTTTGCAAGTTTTAACAGCCCAATTTTTGATAGTACTTTCTTTTTTCAATTCTACAAAGTCATTTTATATTTATGGTATTGGTGTTGGTTTATGATTGTCATGTACACTGAGATACAGTGAAAACTTTGGTTGCGTGCTACCCAGTCAAATCATACTATACCTGAGTGCAATCAAGGCAATACACAAGTACACAATGAATAGCAGCGTACACAATATAGTGTCACATCATTTTAACGTTAGTTACAAAGAAAGTGCTGATTTTTAAAAAAAATGCAGGAGCTGCAATGAGGTAGGTTGGGAGATCGTGACTACAATCGTAGCATACAAGAGTACCATTCAGTAGTCTGATAACAGCACGGAAGAGGCTGATGGATTCAAGAGAGAGTTAGATATAGCTCTAAGGGCAAACTGATTCAAGGGATATGGGGAGAAAACAGGAACGAGGTACTGATTTTGGATGCACCGCCATTCAATATGATCATGGCTGATCATCTTGGTCCTAAACGACTTCCCCCTTATCCTTAAACTATGACCCCTTGTTCTGGACTTCCCCAACATCGGGAACAATCTTCCTGCATCTAGCCTGTCCAACCCCTTAAGAATGTTGTAAGTTTCTGTAAGATCCCCCCTCAATCTTCTAAATTCCAGTGAGTACAAGCCGAGTCTATCCAGTCATTCTTCATATGAAAGTCCTGGCATCCCAGGAATCAGTCTGGTGAACCTTCTCTGTAATCCCTCTATGGCAAGAATGTCTTTCCTCAGATTTGGAGACCAAAACTGTACGCAATACTCCAGGTGTGGCCTCACCAAGACCCTGTACAACTGCAGTAGAACCTCCCTGCTCCTATACTCAAATCCTTTTGCTATGAATGCTAACATACCATTTGCTTCCTTCACTGCCTGCTGTACCTGCATGCCTACTTTCAATGACTGGTATACCATGACACCCAGGTCTCGTTGCATCTGCCCTTTTCCGAATCGGCCACCATTCAGATAATAGTCTACTTTCCTGTTTTTACCACCAAAGTGGATAACCTCACATTTATCCACATTATACTGCATCTGCCATGCATTTGCCCACTCACCCAGCCTATACAAGTCACCTTGCAGCCTCCTAGCATCCTCCACACAGCTAACACTGCCCCCCAGCTTCGTGTGAACCGCAAACTTGGAGATGTTGCTTTCAATTCCCTCGTCCAAATCATTAATATATATTGTAAATAGCTGGGGTCCCAGCACTGAGTCTTGCGGTACCCCACTAGTCACTGCCTGCCATTCTGAAAATGACCCGTTTACTCCTACTCTTTGCTTCCTGTCTGCCAGCCAGTTCTCTATCCACATCAATACTGAAACCCCAATACCGTGTGCTTTAAGTTTGTAACTAATCTCTTATGTGAGACCTTGTCGAAAACCTTCTGAACGTCCAGATATAACACATCCACTGATTCTCCCTTATCCACTTGTCTTGTTACATCTTCGAAAAATTCTATAAGTTTCGTCAGACATGATTTACCTTTCGTAAATCTGTGCTGACTTTGTCCAATGATTTCACCACTTTCCAAATGTGCTGCTATCCCATCTTTAATAACTGACTCTAGCAGTTTCCCCACTACCGATGTTAGACTAACTGGTCTGTAATTCCCCGTTTTCTATCTCCCCCCCTTTTTAAAAAGTGGGGTTACATTAGCTACCCTCCAATCCTCAGGAACTACTCCAGAATCTAAAGAGTTTTGAAAAATTATCACTAATGCATCCACTATTTCTGGGGCTACTTCCTTAAGTATTCTGGGATGCAGCCTATCTTGCCCTGGGGATTTATCGACCTTTAATCCATTCAATTTACCTAACACCACTTCCTGGCTAACCTGGATTTCACTCAGTTCCTCCATCTCATTTGACCCCCAGTCCCCTGCTATTTCCGGCAGATTATTTATGTCTTCCTTAGTGAAGGCAGAACCAAAGTAGTTATTCAATTGGTCTGCCATGTCCTTGTTCCCCATGATCAATTCACCCGTTTCTGACTGCAAGGGACCTACATTTGTGTTAACTAATCTTTTTCTCTTCACCTATCTATAAAAACTTTTGCAGTCAGTTTTTATGTTCCCTGCCAATTTCCTTTCCTATTTACCTTTACCTAATTAAGCCCTTTGTCCTCATCTGCTGGACTCTAAATTTCTCCCAGTCCTCTGGTAGGCTGCTTTCTCTGGCTAATTTGTATGCTTCATCTTTTGTTTTGATACTATCCCTGATTTCCCTTGTTATCCACGAATGCACTACCTTCCCTGATTTATTATTTTGCCAAACTGGGATGAACAATTGTTGTAGTTCATCCATGCAGTCTTTAAATTCCATTGCACATCCACCGTCAACCCTTTAAGAATCAATTGCCAGTCTATCTTCGCCAATTCACATCTCATACCCTCAAAGTTACCTTTCTTTAAGTTCAGAACCCTTGTTTCTGAATTAATTATGTCACTCTCCATCCTAATGAAGAACTCAACCATATCATGGTCACTCTTGCTCAAGGGGCCACGCACAAGACTGCTAACTAACCCTTCCTCATTACTCAATACACAGTCTAGAATAGCCTGCTCTCTCGTTGGTTCCTCTACATGTTGGTTTAGAAAACTATCCCGCATACATTCCAAGAAATCCTCGTCCTCAGCACCCCTGTCAATTTGATTCACCCAATCTATATGTAGATTGAAGTCACCCATTATAACTGTTTTACCTTTGTTGCACGCATTTCTAATTTCCTGTTTGATGCCATCCCCAACTCCACTACTACTGTTAGGTGGCCGGTACACAACTCCCACTAGCGTTTTCTGCCCCTTAGTGTTTCGCAGCTCTACCCATATCGATTCCACATCCTCCAAGCTAATGTCCTTCCTTTCTATTGCGTTAATCTCCTCTCTAACCAGCAACGCTACCCCATCTCCTTTTCCTTTCTGTCTATCCCTCCTGAATATTGAATATCCCTGGATGTTCAGCTCCCAGTATTGAATGGCGGTGCTGGCTCGAAGGGCCGAATGGTCTACTCCTGCACCTATTTTCTATATTCTATGTTCCTGAATATGATGGTATGTGGTTTCAAGCATTTGTTTCTTCTATTCCGATGGGAGAGGGGAGAAGAGGGAAGTTTCCAGGTGTAAATGGTCCTTAATACATGTTGGCGACGTTAAGTGTAGGTGGAGTCAGTGGTGGGGGGAGGATCGACACAAAGTGGAATGGGTGCAAACAAAGCAGGTTCTTCCTTTAATCCATCTTTTCATTAAATAGAAATTTACTTTGCAGAAAGTAATCCGGATAGAATTTTTCCCAATGAGCCAATTAAATTCACCGGTCAGCAACGGCGACAACCTACGAGAGCTACGACCTCCTGGTGACTCAATACCACTGCACCTTCAGCACGAGAATTCTCGCTACTCTCCGTGGCGGCTTCATTCTGGTCGCCGCTAATTTTGGTTGAAAAATTAGCGGCGACCAGAATGAAGCCGCGACTAGTTCCAAGAATGCGGGGACTCCTCACGATCACGAAGGCGACTCCCCGGCAACCACCCGCGAACATGTGGCGACCATGTGGCGACCGCATAGTCTCCTGTAGTCGCCTAAAAAGTCGCCTAAGTGGGACAGGCCCATTAAGGATATAGGAAACGAGAGATATAGACGATGGGAGGTGTAGAGAGATAAAGAACAATGAATGAAAGACATGCAAAAAAGTTACGATGATAAAGGAAATAGGCCATTGTTAGCTGTTAGTTGGGTGAAAACGCAAAGCTGGTGCGACATGGGGGTGGGGAAACAGCTGTTTCTGTTGTATTTTCATTGAAAACTTTCGTCTTTCGCCTTTGATAAGGTCCCACACAGGAGATTAGAGTGGGCAAAATTAGAGCACATGGTATTGGGGGGTAGGGTATTGACATGGATAGAGAATTGGTTGGCAGACAGCAAACAAAGAGTAGGAATAAACGGGTCCCTGTCAGAATGGCAGGCAGTGGCGAGTGGAGTGCCGCAAGGCTCAGTGCTGGGGCCGCAACTATTTGCAATATATATTAATGATTTAGATGATGGGATTAAAAGTAACACTAGCAAATTAGCAGATGACATAAAGCTGGGTGGCAGTATGAACAGCGAAGAGGATGCTAGGAGGTTGCAGGGCGACTTGGACAGGTTGAGTGAGTGGGCATATGCATGGCAGATGCAGTATAATGTAGATAAATGTGAGGTTATCCACGTTGGCGGCAAGAACAAGGAGGCAGATCATTATCTCAATGGTGTCAGATTAGGAAAAAGGGAAGTGCAACGAGACCTGGGTGTTCTTGCACACCAGTTACTGAAAGTAAGCGTGCAGGTACAGCAAGCAGTGAAGAAAACTAGTGGCATGTTGGCTTTCATAACGAGAGGATTTGAGTATAGGAGTAAAGAGGCCCTTCTGCAGTTGTACAGGGCCCTGGTGAGACCACATCCGGCGTAATGTGTGCAGTTTTGGTCTTCTAATTTGAGGAAGGACATTCTTGCTATTGAGGGAGTGCAGCGTAGGTTCACGAGGTTATTCCTGGCACGACTGACATATGAGGAAAGATTGGAAAGACTGGGCTTGTATTCACTGGAATTTAGAAGGATGAGAGGGGATCTTATAGAAACATATAAAATTATAAAAGGACTGGACAAGCTAAATGCAGGAAAAATGTTCCCAATGATGGGTTAGTCCAGAACCAGGGGCCACAGTCTAAGAATAAAGGGGAGGCCATTTAAAACTGAGAACTCGGAGATTTACGGTAATGGCCACACGTCGGTACTCGGGGCTCTCGTGGACATTTTTCATCATGTTGAAAAATCTTCACGAGTCTTCCCGTGCTTACCTGCCGTTAGCGAGTTTTCCCAAATACCTGCTGTTAGAGCTAAGAGACGTCCCCGAGCTCCGACGTACCCGCTACGTTCATTCTCCGTGCTTACCACGAGTCCGATTTTTTTAAAACTCGGGAGGGCTTTTGGAATGAACTCGTACCATGGCACAGGGCTATAAGATAGAGCTCTAGGGGCTAGCGGAATCAAGGGATTATGGGGAGAAGGCAGGCACGGGTTACTGATTGTGGATGATCAGCCATGATCACAATAAATGGTGGTGCTGGCTCGAAGGGCCAAATGGCCTCCCCCTGCACCTATTTTCTATGTTTCTACATTTCTATGTCTTATGCATTCTGTTGGGACTGAGATGATGTGGTTTCACGCTGGTTTTGTGAGATCTGGGAAGACAGATGAGAACAATGAGGAGACCATAGACTTGCCCAACGCTGGGAGAGGTGGGGACGGATGGTGCTGGTGGCTGGAGTCATAGTCACTTAACATGGGCACAATCCCTTTGGCACATGCAAAGCAAATTCAATGCTAGCATTTATCCCGGCGGGCTTGTGTACAGAAACAGGGATATAATGCTGAGGCTCTATAAGGCGCTGGTCAGGCCGCATTTGCAATATTGTGAGCAATTTTAGGCACCATATCTGTGGAAGGATGTGTTAGCTCTCCAGAGGATCCAGAGGAAGTTTACAAGAATGATCCCAAAAATGAGTAGGTTGTGGAGAGGATGTTTCCACCTTTGGGAGAGTCTAGGACTCCTTTTCCTCAGGTCACAGCCTCAGAATTAAAGAACGTTCTTTTAGGAGTGAGATGAGGAGGGATTTCTTTAGTCAGAGGGTGGTGAATCTGTGGAGTTCTTTGCCACAGAAGGCTGTGGAGGCAAAGTCAGTGGATATGTTTAAGGCGGAGATAGATTCTTGATTAGTACGGGTGTCCGAGGTTATGGGGAGAAGACAAGAGAATGTGGTTAGGAGGGATAGATAGATCAGCCATGATTAAATGGCGGAGTAGACTTGATGGGTGAATGGCCTAATTCTACTATCAGATATGATCTATGACATATCCAGTGGTGCCATTCAACAACCACCAATTTATACAAATCCTACACTCATCCCAATTTTCTCCACACATGTCCACTCACCTACATGCTCAGCACAATTTACAGTGGTCATTTAATCTATCAACCGACTCTTTACTTTAAACGTTAGACATACACCGCAAAAATAGGCCCTTCGGCCTGCCGAGTCCAAGCGGACCAGCGATCACCTACTATATCCTACACATACTAGGGAAAATGTACAATTTTACCAAAGCCAATTAATCTACAAACCCACACGTCTTTGGAGTGTAGGTGGAAACTGGAGCGCCGGGAGAAAAACCACGCGGTCACAGGGAGAACGTACAAACTCCGTACAGCCAGCACCCGTAGTCAGGATCGAACCTGTCTCTCCCTCCTAAACCCCTCGCTGTCGCTGTAAGGCAGCAACTCCACTGCTGCACCGCTCTGCTGCCCCACTTATCATGGCACTTTGCGAACGCGGGCAACGGCAGCATCTAATGGGAAACCCACGCGGTTCAAAGGGAGTACGTGCAAAGTCGACCCAGATGTCAGAATTGAACTCTGATCATGGGAGATTGCATCTCTTCTAACTACGCTACAGTGCCATCCCAATGTTAAGGAACATGTGAAGGGTCAACATCTCTCATAAATCCAACCTCAGTTTCAAAAAAACATCTATTGTATCAGCTTAGCATTCAGCTGAGGAAAAGAGTGCTTGACGATCAAAATGTTAAATCCAACCCAAGGCTCATTGTGAACCAGACAGCAATTACCCCTGCCCTCCTGTTTACTTCTGCATATGGACTAGGGATCCAACAAGCACCTTGGTGGTTCTAGCCAACTTTCCATCTGCAAAATCCTTAACATTTACTGGCAAGTTAAATGAACCAATTCCTTTTGATCCTGATTACCTGTGTTAAAAAGAAACAATCTCCCCATTGAATGCATATCCATTGATCAGATGTCACAGAGTCATACAGTGTGGAAACAGCCCCTTCTGCCCAACTTGCCCACACTGGCCAACATCTACGCAACATCTACACCTGCCTGTGTTTGGTCCATATCCCACTAAACCTCTCCTATCCATGTACTTGTCTAAATGTCTCTTAAATGTTGCAATGGTCCCTGCCACAACTACCTCCTCTGGCAGCTCGTTCCATACACCCACCACCCTTTGTGTGAAAAAGCTACCCCTCAGATTCCTATTACATCGTTCCCCCTTCACCTTAAATCTATGCCCTCTGGTTCTTGATTCCCCTACTCTGGGCAAGATGCATCTACCTGATCTAATCCTCACATGGAGTCTCACATATCACTCACAATGAACGGTGAATTCAATCATAGATAGGAGACAGCCACAGATGGGACACTTGTCAAAGGGGCAATTGACTCTTCCAATTCATGAAAGTGGGAGTTACATCACGACAGACACAAAAGGCTGGCGTAACTCAGCGGGACAGGCAGCCTCTCTGGAGAGAAGGAACGAGTGAGGTTTCGGGTTGAGACCCTTCTGCAGAATTACATCACTATTGACTCAACCATCAATGCCTGAGCAAAGTTAGCAGAAGAGCTCCGCGTTGTTGAGTGTTTATTGCAGCATGGTAAATAACTAAATATTGCGGTGATTTTTAAATGCCATCTGAACTCACAAATGCAGAGCAAATTCGTTGATGGGAATCATTCCCCCATAATCATTACCTACTGGGAGGATAATCAAATCTCATAGAAAATTCTATGAGCTCCATAGTAAGATATACCATGGTTTCCTTTTGGCAGGGTGTGATTTAACTTGGCTGTATATCATGGTGTGTAACATTGGCTAGACCCACTTGGACACAAGGGCAAATGGGTTGAGGCCACCAGTACCAATGTAGGGCAAAACCAGGGAGTGCTAGAAACACTCGGCTGGTCAGTCAGCATCCATGGAAGAGAAACCAAGTTAACATTTCAATAGAACGAAGAAAGAGCAAAAAAAACATGTTTTGTTTGGAGATTAAAGTAACCCTTGCATTCCCTCTTTCTCTCCCCCCTCCAACACACACACACACACACTAGTCATCCTGCCAGTCCACTGTTTGCAACCATATATCCCTTCGTTATCACCTCTTCCACAGCCAACAATGGACCATTGTGGGCTCCACCTTGGTCATTGGTGCCGGCTCTGATTTCTTCTGAACCTTTCCCTACCTCTAGTTTCCCTCTCCCCTGACACTCAGTCTATAGAAGGCTCTTGACCTGAAACGTCACCTATTTCCTTTCCCCAGAGGTGCTGCCTGGCCCGCTGAGTTACCTCAGCATTTTGTGTCTATCTACGGGCGAAAACAATTTCATTTTAACTTGCAAAGAGAATCAACTTATTTTCTGTCTTTCCACCATCTGATACACGTGTTTGACCTAAAACACTGTTCATATTTCCAGCATCTGCAGTTTAGTTTTTCATTTTTGTTATCAGCTGCAGATAACCAGAGTGTTCAGCAGATTAGGACTTAAGAGTAACAGAGGTTTTGGAGGGAGTAAACCTGAACACATACGATTAACATGCAAGTCGAACAACAAGATTCTGATATAGAAACATGGAACTGCAGATGCTGGTTTACAAAAATTAAAGGCACAAAGTACTGGAGCAACTGCTGTTTAACTAAAGAATTGCAGATACTGGAAAAATCGAAGGTAGACAAAAATGCTGGAGAAACTCAGCGGGTGAGGCAGTATATGGAGTGAAGGAATAGGTGACCCTTCTTCAGACTGATGTGGGGGTGGGGCGGGAAGAAGAAAGGAAGAGGCGGAGACATTGGGCTGTGGGAGAGCTGGGCAGGGGAGGGAAAGGAGGGAGAAAGCAGGGACTACCTGAAATTGGAGGTCAATGTTCATGCCGCTGGGGTGTAAACTGCCAAAGCGAAATATGAGGTGCTGCTCCTCCAATTTGTGGTGGGACTCACTCTGCCCATGGAGGAGGCCCAGGACAGAAAGGTCAGATTTGGAATGGGAGGGTGAGTTGAAGTGCTGAGCCACCGGTTGATCAGCTTGGTTAATGCAAATTGTTGGGTGAAGCGGTCGCCAAGCCTGCGCTTGGTCTCACCGATGTAGAGCAGTTTTCACCTGGAGCAACGGATGCAATAGATGAGGTTGGAGGAGGTGCAGGTGAACCTCTGTCTCACCTGGAAAGACTGCTTGGGTCCTTGGATGGAGTCGAGGGGGGAGGTAAAGCGACAAGTGTAGCATTTCCAGTGGTTGCAAGGGAAAGTGCCCGGGGAGGGGGTGGTTTAGGGGAAGGGACGGAATTGACCAAGGAGTTACGGAGGGAGCGGTCTCTGCGGAATGCCAAAAGGAGAGGAGATGGGAGGGTGTGGTCAGTGGTGGGATCCCGTTGGAGTAACTCAGCAGGTAAGCATCTCTGGAGAACATGGATTGGTGACGTTTCGGGTCGCGAGAAGGTTACTGACCTGAAACGTCACTTATCCATCTTTCACATCCTTCTGAATATGGAGAACCAGTTCTATTCTCTGGCCAAGGCTGCCAGCTAAGATATACATCTTAAGTCTGATCTTTGTGACAAGATCAGGCATAATGCATGTAAGCATACGTATGTAACCAAGCGCAGGCTAGGTGATCATTTCGCTGAACACCTCCGCTTAGTCCGTCTTAACTACCTGATCTCCTGGTGGCTCAGCACTTCAACACCCCCTCCCATTCCCACACTGACCTTTCTGTCCTGGGCCTCCTCCATTGTCAGAGTGAGGTCCAGCGCAAATTGGAGGAACAGCACTTCATATTTCACTTGGGCAGCTTACACCCCAGCGGTATGAACATTGACTTCTCTAACTTCAAGTAGCCCTTGCTTTCCCTCTCTCTCCATCCCCTCCCCCCTCCCTCCTTCCCCCGGTTCTCCGACCAGTCTGACTGTTCCCCCCCGGATTACATTTCATCTCTGTTTGCTTTGTTGCCACCTTCTCCGAGCTAACCATGGTCTATTCTACATGTTCCCTGACCTTCAACTCTTTGACTCCCTCTTTCTCTGACGCTCAGTCTGATGAAGGATCTTGACCCGAAACGTCACCCATGCCTTCTCTCCAGAGATGCTGCCTGTCCCGCTGAATTACTCCAGCATTTTGTGTCTATCTGACCTGTGTAAGGTCAGGTCCCTATGCAGGTGACACGCATTATGATGTAACTGCGATTGTCACGTGACCTGTCTGCTGTTCACAATACATAAGGTCCTATGTGGCATCAATTGTGAAACAAGCAGTAATATCGGACTACAATGTTATGTCTTGCATTAAAACGCTGATACCCCCTTTATCCTTTATTCGTGTATGGTGGACTGCTTGGTTTCATTCATGTATCCTCTGCTCTTTGACTGAATAGCACGCACACAAAAACTTATCACTGTACCTTGGTACACGTGACAATAAAAAACTAAAATAAACTAAGGTGTGCCTGATGCACCTCTCAGATAAAGAGTATTGTACTGTCCAAGTCAGGCAGCATCTGTGGAAGGGAAGTTAGTCATCGTGTGTAGGAAGGAACTGCAGATACTGGTTTAAATCGAAGATAGACACAAATAGCTGGAGAAACTCAACGGGACAGGCAGCATCTCTGGAGAGAAGGAATGGGTGATGTTTCAGGTCGAGACCCTTCTTCAGATGAGTTAGGGAAAAGGAGGCCGTGGGATATAGACGATGACATAAAGAGATAAAGAACAATGAATGAAAGATATGCAACAATGATAAATGAAACAGGCCATCATTAGCTGTTTGTTGGGTGAAAAGCTGCTTCTTTACACAATGTCCCGCTGAGTTACTCCAGCTTTTTGTGTCTAAAATTGTAATCATTTCCGGTTGAAGACCCCTTGGTTAGAAGTTGGAAAGCAAATTAGTGTTAAAGTTGCGGAGAGTGAAGGCGGGAAGGAGAGGACAAAGGTGACTTCTCTGGCAAGCTAAGGCCAGGGTTGCTCAGGTGAGCTGTAAATACTGTCCAATGTTCACAGTACTGCCTGGTTGAATGATTAACAAAGGCAATGAGGCAGTGGGAACAGAGAGACATGAAAAAGCTATCAAATGGATCCATTCAGTCCCCGCTGAGTTACCAGCTGTCTGCCGCCATAATTCTCCACCCCTCCCACTCTGACCAACCTGCCTGTGGCCTCCAGCACTGTTCTCATAGGCTTCAAGTAAAGCTGATGAAGTGCACCGTATGTGTAGAAGGGAACTGCAGATGCTGGTTTAAAGCAAAGATAGACACAAAATGCTGGAGTAACTCAGCGGGACAGGCAGCATCTCTGGTGAGAAGGAATGGGTGACGTTTCAGGTCGAGACCCTTCTTCAGAAATGCATCTTACCTTCCATATCACCCCCATGTAGACTTCAGGAACCAATATTTAGGTCAAACCTTTAATGTAATTTCCTTGAACACAAAGTGTCAGCATTATTCAATGGGTCAGGCATCATCTCTGGAGGACGTGGATAGGCAACATATGAGGTAGAGTCTCTCCTTCTAATTATGACTCCTAATTTGAGGAAGGGCGTTCTTGCTAACGAGGGAGTGCAGAATAGGTTCACCAGGATGGCGGGACTAACATAAGAGGAAAGAATGGGTCGACTGGGCTTATATTCACTGGAATTTAGAAGGATGAGAGGGGATATAAAGTTCTTAAGGGATTGGACAGGCTAGATCCAGGGGTCACAGCTTAAGAATAAGGGGTAGGCCATTTAGGACTGAGATGAGGAAAAACGTCTTCACCCAGAGAGTTGAGAATATGTGGCATTCTCTGCCACAGAAGGCAGTGGAGGCCAATTCACTGGATGTTTTCAGGAGAGAGTTAGGTTTAGCTCTTAGGGCTAACAGGATCAAGGGATATGGGGCAAAAGCAGGAATGGGGTACTGATTTTGGATGATCGGCCATGATCATATTGAATGGCGGTGCTGGCTCGAAGGGCTGAAGGGCCTACTCCTGCACCTATTTACTATGTTTCTATCTTTCTGACATCAGGGACTGAAGTCCCTGTGCTCCAGAGATGCTGCCTGGCGCGCTGAGCTACTCCATCACTTTGTAACCTGTGCTTGATTCCAGCATCTGCAGTCCCTTGATAAGTTTAGTTTAGCTTATTATTGTCACGTGTACCGAGGGACAGTGAAAAGCTTTTTGTTCCATGCTATCCAGTCAGTGGAAAGACTATACAAGATTACAATTGAGCCGGCCACAGTGTACAGATACTGGAAAAAGGGTATTAGGTTTGTGCTGCTATTGAGATAAAGACTTAAAAGAGTGGATCGATTGTAATGGAGGATAGCAGATCCACTTCCTTTGCAAGCATGCAAAGAGTCCCCTGACTTGAGCGCCATCTTGGGCCGTTAATTGTGTCAACAAAATTATCTTTCCTGTTTATATCAAAATGAGCCCGTTCTGCTGGATGCTTCTATCTGTAACTTTCACTTCATTTTGTGGACAGACTTCAGACTGTCTGATGCGCTGGAATTTCCAGAATTTGGCTTTTGGTTTCAAGTTCAGCAGGAGCACTGACCTGCATTTCACACCTTTTACATATTCGCACTGCTTGCTTCCTCTATCTCACCGGCAGCCACAGACACACAGGCCAGAGTGTTTAGTTTAGAGATGCCGTGTGGAGACAGGCCCTTCGGCCCATCGAGTCCATGCCGACCAGCGATCAACCCCATACACTAGTCCTGTCCGACACACTGGGGGCAATTTCCAGAAGCCAATTAAACCGACAAACCTACACGTCTTTGGGATGGGGGAGGAACCTGGAGCACCCGGAGAAAACCCACGCAGTCACAGGGAGAACGTACAAACTCTGACAATGGGCTAACTTCATCAGATTGGCACGGCTTTGTTACCTCATCAGGCAGTATGTCCAAACAGCTAAACTAGTGATCGTATTATTTTCCAATGATGCACACTGTAATATAGACTTGACTTGATCCCATTCTTCACCTTTGGCTCTCCATTTTCTTTCCCCCTACTACCATCAGTCTGAAGAATGGTCCCGACCTGAAAAATCGCCTATCCCCTATTTAGGTTTAGGTTTATTCTAGTCGTGGGTACAAAGGTACAATGAAAAGCTTTGATTTGCATGCTATCCATACAGATCAGATAATACTATACATATACACAATCAAGTCAAACTGAAGTACAATAGATAGTGCAAAGGGGAAGGTATACAGTGGAGAATATAGCTCCCAGCATTGTGGCGCACCAGTTCCAATTCTCACAATGGGGTAAAGGTGAAGCGGACAGTACCCTCACTTATGGAAGGACATTAGAGAGGCCGTACAACAGAGGGGGAGGGCCACAGTCTAAGGTCCTTCCGCTGCTGGACATGGGGGGGGGTACGGTATGGTGGAGACGCCCCTCAATATAAGGGAAGGTATCCCACGCCATTGTGCCACATGAGTGGCACGAGTGGGGGACTGATTTGTGGAAATTTGGGGAAAAGAAAATGTCTAAACTGTATTGATCAATTTGTACAGCCTCCGAAAATGTCGGATGGATTTTCCGCAAGGTTCATGTATTGTATATATTTATCACTTGAATAAAGTATATTTTGAAATTAAAAAAAAAAAAGTTCAGTTTAGTTTAATGTCATGTGTACCGAGATACAGTGAAATGCTTTATGTTGCGTGCTAACCAGTCAGCAGAAAGACAATACATGATTACAATCAATCCTTTATCACAGCGTGCAGATATACGGTAAGGGAATATCATAGTTAAAGTGGGAAGTGTTGCTGTGGGAACACAGATTTAAGAGTGTGGGGCGATTGTAATGTGAGTTTGTTGATCTGCTTCTGTGACTAGCACGTCTGGGTTGGACACCATCTTGGAACAAGCCACTGCTTGTGATGCTGCTGCCTGACCCGCTGAGTTCCTCCAACAGCTTGTGTTTTTGCTTCTATCAGGCAGTAGATGGTGACTGGTCTCTTACCTTCGCACTTCTTCAGGACAAACCTGGCACATTTGGCCCCTGCCTCATTTCCATTATCAGGCCTGGCGGTTGCTCCAGACGCCGGACTCCTGCGGAAAATTGAAGACGTTTGGTTGATTTCGGATGCAGTCTCCACAAGAACCGGATAGATTTTGGATGAGTGGATGAATGAAAGCTTTATTCACAAGTCACAGTGAAACTCTTTGCTTCCATACCTTGAACTCACCCATGAAGAGTGCTTACAAAGTAACAAATCCCCACCCCACCTCGCGGCGCCAGTTCCCCTTTGCATGCTAACAGTTCCAAACAGTCGCCAGCTGCTTATATTTTCCCGCAAAAATTCCAACTCTATTAGCTATGTTAAAGTTTTTTGGGGTTTTTTGAGCAAACTATTTTTATTTCATGATTTTAAGTTCTATTCGTTATCAAGTATGTCAATGGATAGCTTAAACACAACATATAAATAAAAAAGAAACAAACAATATAAAAATGGTTACTCTGCTATTAATTTGCACATTTCTTTTTTTTCACTTTAGTCTTTATTACTTTAATGCATACACAAATGAAACACAAATATAACAATTCAGTTTACAATTAATGATGCCGTATACAGAACTATTTTCTTATTAAAACATTTTTCCAATAACTTACGTTATTGTCAATACAATTATACAGTGCTGATGTCTTTATTTCTATACCTAATCCATTTTTCCCATTTTCTGTTAAACTCGTCTTTTTTCACTCTTAGAGAATATGTCATTTTCTCCATGACAAATATTTCCTGTACTATGTCTAACCATTGTCTAAGTCTGGGTGTGTCCGCTGCAAGCCAGTTTCTTGTAATGGCCTGTCTGCCAGCTGTGAGTAGGATTTTAACCAAGTAATGATCTTCCTTCAGCACCACTGTAGTTATATCACCCAGGTATAAAATGGAACACTTCTTGGAGACGATATATCCTAATACCTCTTTTAATACTGAATTCACTCTGTCCCAATTTGGTTCTATTTTTGGGCAACTCCAGAAGATATGTGCATGGTTTGCGTCTGTTTGGCCACATTGCCTCCAGCATGTGTGCTGCCTTAGAATGTGCTTGCTTTTTATGTTAGGCGCAATAAAGAAACAAATCAAATGTTTCCAATTAAATTCTCTCCATTTCTGTGAATTAGTGGATGCCTGTAGTGTTACACACATATGATGCCATTCTTCTTCTGAGACTGTGATGTTCAATTCCTTTTCCCATTTACATTTTACATAAAATGTAGTTTTAGCTTGACATTCCATTTTACTTCGGAGTCACGTGAGTGACGACGTGAAGAAGCCCCGCCTGGCGCTTGATCGGCATTACGTCGACGCTGACGGCAGAAGCAAGAGCTGTAGAGCGCAGCTCCCCTCAGCGGTAAGAACGGGCCCGCAGGTAAGTGCAATTGATTTCAATTTAGGTCGTTCTAAAAACTGTTACGCTGGCGTATAGAACCAGCAAAGCGAAAGTAATTTTTTTTTAACAAAAAACAGAGTCACGCTGGCGTACAGAGTCAGCAAAGAGAAAGTAAAAAATTGAAACAAAATGGAGACGTCTCAGAGGAAGGTTTCGCGGGTAAAAAGATCGTCCCGGGGAGAGGCTAAAGAGTCGGGACAAAAGATTAGTGTGGAGCCGGTTCCGATACCAGTGGCCATTGATTCACCCGTTAGTGAGACTATAATTGCTCCACAAACTAAAACCGTGGAGGAAAATGTGCCTAAGAAAAGTAAAAAGAAATCCGTGAGGCCCGTGGTTTCTGATGATGACTCTGATAATGAAAGTCCTCCGGATAATAAAGCTATATGGCTTAAAATGGAACATAGGGAGAAAGTGCTCCAAAATATTATGAGACAAGGGTCAAATTTTCCCAAACAGACCCTGAGGGGCATGAATATCCAGAATATGGCTATGTGCCAAATTGGGAATATGAAACTCCAGACCCAGGATTAAGGGTGGAGGAAGTCTCCTTTGATGAAATCTCAGGAGTACCAGGGCTGCAAGAGACAGACCCTGAAAGTGGTGATGTGGATTATGAGTGCACACCACAAAGAAAAAAGAAAAGGCCATGTGTGCCTGATATGGCAAAAGATTTTGCTATACCTGAAGGAAGTGGTGAGGCTATGGAAGAAACCCTAGCTGCCAGTATTAATTATATGGTATATCACCAACTTCAAGAGTCTGTTATGGCTGAAACAGCAGAATTATATAAAACACCGGAAAATTGCACCTCATTGAAGGTAACTACAGTGAATCCGACTATATGGACACCTATGTCATCAGTCATGAGAGGACAGGAAATCGGTTTCAAAGAATCCTCAAACTGATTTCAGCTGCCATTACTGCTTTTGGAAAGCAAATGGAAGGGTCAGAAATGATCAACCAAAGAGATACATTGGGCTTATTGTGCAATTCCTTTTATGAAATCAATTGTATGAGGAAAATTGCGATTCGGCCCATATTTCATCCTAGAATTGCAGGTCTGTGCCGATCAAGTGGTGTTCAAACTCCTGGTTATTTATTTGGAGAAAACCTGCCTGAACAAATCAGAGAAATGGATGAAGAGGCTAAATCTATTAGCTACATGAGACCTTTCGTTTTTGGACAAAAAAGGTACAATACACCAAGAAGGGGATCTGATTTTGGAACAAAAAGAGGCAGGAATATGGTAAGGAGATATTACCATCCAACACAGCCTAATGTTCACCCAGATACGGGGAGAAGGAGACCACCACGTTCATATGGGGAGGTACAAAAACTTTATTCTGTTCTTGAAGGAACTTTGGACGAATTACCAGTTGGTGGGAGATTACAAATGTTTTATGATGAATGGCTTTGCATCACATCCGACCGGTTTATTTTACAACCAGTTTCAGGAGCTACAATAACATTTAAAGAAGGTGTTGATTCTCCGGTACAATATAAACCTATTCATGGTTTCATGTTCTCTGCTGTTGAGGAAGCAGGAATTAATGTGGAAATTGACAAATTGTTTAAAAAAGGTGTTATTGAAAAAACTGTTGAGCATCCACATCAATTTGTGTCAAACATCTTTCCAAGAGATAAAAAAGATGGTGGTTGTAGAATTATTCTGGACTTTACAAACTTTAATACATTTGTCCAGTATAAACATTTCAAGATGGAAACATTCAACACTGCAAGACATTTGATATCATCAGGTTGTTATATGGCTTCAATCGATTTAAAGGATGTGTACTATTCAGTACCAATACATCGGTTTTTTCGGAGGTACTTAAAATTTAATTGGCTGGGACAGCTGTGGCAATTTAAAGCATTACCTAATGGGTTAAGTTCAGCTCCTAGGCTCTTCACAAAGCTGTTAAAATCAGCTTTAGCACAATTAAGAGCACAAAAGCACATCGTTATGGCTTATCTGGATGACATTTTAATTGTGAGTAATAGTCAGGAATCAGCTGGAAAATCAGTTTCAACAATTAAAACTTTATTTGAAAAACTAGGGTTCCTGATTCATCCAATTAAGTCCAAGCTGCAGCCAGCACAAAAAATTAATTATTTAGGGTTTGTGTTTCAGTTTGTTAGTAAATTTGCCAACGGACAAGATTGTTGATATTTCAACTGTATGTTGGGGTCTCATTCACAAGCCTTATCTCTCCATCCGAGAGGTAGCAAAGGTTATTGGTAAATTAGTAGCAGCATTTCCTGCAATGGAATTTGGTCCATTACATTACCAAAACCTTCAAAGGGACAAAACGCAAGCTTTAAAAAAGCGAGCAGGCCATTTTGATAGGCCTATGCAATTAACAAAAGAAGCTTTATTGGAATTACAATGGTGGATTGAAAATGTTCCACATGCTGCTAAAAACATTTTAATACAGCAGCATGAAGTATTTTTACAAACAGATGCAAGTGCTCTCGGATGGGGGGGGCAACAGATAAATTTACCAGGTGTGGGGGCAGATGGACTGTCCAAAAGGAATTGTTTCTCCAAACATATGGTATTAATTATTTGGAGTTATTGGGGGCATTTTATGGATTAAAAGCCTATTGTTCTACAAAAAAAGGATCTGCATGTCCAGGTACAATTAGACAATAAGACAGCTGTTGCATGTATTAATCACATGGGTGGAGTAAGATCGGTATCATGTGATTGTCTGGTCAATCAGATATGGCATTGGTGTATTGAGCACCAAATTTGGGTTTCAGCAAGTTATATCCCAGGTAAAGACAATATGGTGGCAGACAACAGATCAAGGGTATTTAAAGACAACACAGAATGGATGTTGAATCCACAAGTTTTCAGTAAAATTGTTATTCGTTATGGCTTACATAGAAACATAGAAACATAGAAATTAGGTGCAGGAGTAGGCCATTCAGCCCTTCGAGCCTGCACCACCATTCAATATGATCATGGCTGATCATCCAACTCAGCTTACCAGACATTGATCTGTTTGCGTCAAGATTAAATCATCAATTGCCTAAATATGTGTCTTGGGAACCCAATCCAGGTGCGGTAGCAGTAGATGCATTTTCGCTACATTGGGGAAATATGTTCTTTTATGCTTTCCCTCCATTTGGCCTGGTTAGCCAATGTCTTAAGAAAATAGAACAAGATTCTGCCACAGGATTGTTGGTGATTCCAAATTGGCCCACACAACCATGGTTCCCATTGATGTTAAAGATGATTAAGGAACCATGTATGTCAATTCCTAGCTGCAGTGATTTGTTAATACAACCAGTAACAAAAGAAATTCATCCATTACATGTTCATATGAATTTGTTAATCTGCAGGTTTTGACCAGACCACTGCAAGGGCTTGGACTGTCGGATAGGACCATGGATGTTATAGCCTCATCATGGCGAGATAGCACTAAGAAATATATGACACATATAAAGAAATGGGAAGTTTTTGTAGACAATCAAATATACCTTATCATACTGTGAACATTTCAAACATATTGGAGTTCCTTGCTGAGTTGTATTTTGAGCAGCACTTGAGTTATAGTGCCATTAATAGTGCTCGTAGTGTTTTATCGTCCTATTTAGGACAAATTTCTGACCATGAATCAATTGGATCTCATCCATTAATATCCAGGTTTATGAAAGGGATTTTTAACAAAAATTCGCCCAAGCCAAGATATACAGAAATTTGGGATGTCAGCATTGTAGTTACTTTGCTTAGGCAATAGACTCCAATCACAGTTATGTCTTTGGAAAAATTAATATTTAAAGTAGTAATGTTAATGGTGTTGGTATCAGCACAAAGAGTGCAAACATTGCAAATGCTACGTTAAGATTGTATGCATGTGGCTTCGGATAACATTGTGTTTTACGTTTATGATCTGATCAAACAAAGCAGACCAGGAAGAACTGGAGCTAAGGTAATGTTCAAAGCTTACACTATTGATCCAACGTTGTGTGTAGTTAGACACTTGACACAATATATAAAAGTCACCAAGAGTCTTCGAGGTGATGAAAAAGCGTTATTTATTATGCATAAGAAACCACACACAAAAGCATCAGCACAAACCATTTCCAGATGGTTAAAACAGGTGTTAGTTTTAGCAGGAGTAGACACTGATGTGTTTAAATCTCACTCCACCAGGGCTGCAGCTACGTCCGCGGCGAAGTTACAGGACGTACCGCTGGAACACATTTTATAAGCCGCAGGGTGGTGTAAAGAAGAAACTTTTTCAAAGTTCTACGATAAACCTGTTCTCATCATGACAGGCTTTGGACACGCGGTGTTGGGTTCACTGTAATCACCTGCTTTGTTTCACTATCGATTTATATTATCGATTTGTTATCACTTTATATCTTTTAGCACTTTGTAGTGATTTTCCCCAGGTATAAAAGGGGTTATTATTTGTTCTTTTAACATTAAAAGATTTATGAAATAAACTAAAACTGAATTCTGGTAAAAGGTTATTTACTCATTTATGTGTTGACCTAGCCGGACTGTCGTATGGAATGACTCTACGACATAAAAAACACAGAAGCTACAAAATCTTCACGTAGTCACTCATGTGACTCCGAAGTAAAATAGTAAGATTAAACGAGAACTTACCAGTTCGAAGTTTGATCGTTATTTTATGAGGAGTAACGATGAGGGATTACTTGCCCTCCACTCCCGACCCTCATAAAATAAATGATCATCTGGTAGTTGTAAATCTATGTTGAGCCTTACTATCTTACTCCGGCTATTATGTTCTGTGTTTTTCATGCCGCTGCTTTGAAGTATGCCGATCAAGCGCTAGGCGGGGCTTCTTCACGTAATCGCTTATCGTTACTCCTCATAAAATAACGATCAAACTTCGAACTGGTAAGTTCTCGTTTAATCTTACTATTAAACTATGGTAAAGTTTAGAAATAATCCTTGATGTTTTTTGATGATATGCATTAACTATCACTTCTACCACTATTATTTTCTTCTAGTGCCTCCCTTTTTACTTTTTTATTGTAATAATCTCTCAGTTGGAGGTATCGAAACAAGTCTTGGTTCCGAAGTGCAAATCTATCCTTCAGATCTAGAAAACCTCAGTAACATTTTCAGTAACAGTACAAAATGCAGTCATTCCTTTCTTCATCCACTCTTTAAATGTTGAGTCATACATCCCTGGTTTAAATTCATTATCCAAAGCTATCCATCTTAAAACATTTTGTTGTTTATTCAGTTTAATTTTTCTGATAAGCGTGAACCAGTTTTCTAAAGTAAATATTGTTATTGGATCGATTATACTCCTGATATGTCCAGGAAGCGCTTTTTCTCCCAAGAATGTTTGGATGTGGAAATCAGGGATATATGTGTCAATTTCTTTCCACCTAGCTATATAACTGTCCTCACACCAATTAATTAGTGGTTGAAGTTGGGCTGCATAGAAATATATCCTAAAATTTGGAAGTGCCATTCCACCTTTGTCCTTTGGCAACTGATGTGTGGTGTATCGAACTCTGGACTTTCCTCCCCATATAAAGCTAGATATTCATTTATTCCTTTCTGTGAATTGTTTTAATGGTATCTCTATTGGCAGAGATTGAAACAAGTACAATAGCCTTGACAAATTAATTTTCACCACATTTATCTTAAACTAAAATCCATTGGGTAGGTGGACCATCTTTCTATATCCTTTCTTATGTTTTGGTTGATGTGATTATAATTGGCCGCATACAACATTGATATATTTCTTGTTATATACACCCCTAGGTATTTGATTGATTTCAAATCAATTTAATTTGAATATTATACTTTTGCTTGATTTCTTCTGGAGGACAATTAAACAGGAGGGTTTGAGTTTTTGAAATATTCACTTTATATCCTGCATAAAAATTATATTTCTCGATGATCCCCATCATCCTTGGGAATGAGGTGTTTACTTCCGTGAGATACATCATTACATCATCTGCAAAAAGGCCAATTTTATGTTCTCTGTCTCTTATAGTTACTCCCCTCAGTTCCCTATCTTGACGAATCGCTTGAGCCAATGGTTCAATATATATAGCAAACAGGGCAGGGCTAAGACAACATCCCTGTCTTGTTCCCCTTCCAAACACAAATCTCTCAGTTAAGGACCCATTCACCTTTACTCTTGCAGTAGGTTGCTGGTAAATTGCTTTAATAACTTGAATTGAATCTTCGGTTAAGCCAAATCTTTCTAGTGTTTGATATAAGAATTCCCAATTAACCGTATCGAAAGCCTTTTCCGCATCTAAGCTTATCAGGACAGCCCGCGTACTTTCCTTTTGAATCTTGTGTATTATATGTAGGGTTCTTCTAATACTGTCCTGTGTTTGTCTGCCTATTATAAAACCAGTCTTGTCTTCATCAATTAAATCTGGCATGAACTTTTCAAATCGTTTGGAGATAATTGTAGAATATAATTTATAGTCCACGTTTTGGATTGATATCGGTCTGTAGTTGGTACAATTTTCCTTGTTTTTGTTCTCTTTGGGGATTAATATTATAATTACCTCTTTCCATGACGGGGGTGTCTTGCCTTCTTTGATAATAAAGTTAAAGGTTCTGAGAAGAAGTGGGTTCAGCTCATTCCAAAATATTTTATACCATTCTATAGGGAAACCGTCGCTGCCTGCTGCTGCGTTAAAGTTCAAGTGTAATTTTACCATTAGCCAAATGTCAGAGTGGTACATTACTAGTTCAGACGGGCAACCTCTATGGAACGCAAAAATAAGGTACAGAGGGCAAAATGGAAGGAAGGAAGGATTGAGGAAGAGAAGGCGAAAAGAGAAAGAGAAATAAAATCTCAGAAATTATCAGAAATTTGAAAGAATGATGGGACTAGGTGAGAGTAAGTGTTCGGCACGGACTAGAAGGGCCGAGATGGCCTGTTTCCGTGCTGTAATTGTTATATGGTTGTTATATGGTTAATGAGACCTTGGTTTTGGGGATTTTCAGTGCTTGGATGATTGTTTGGAATGAAGAATAATGACACTGTTAAAAATGGATGTGGGGGGAATGGATGAGGCCCAACCTTTAGTGGGATATCTCATGAGTACGCTGGCAATTTCTTTACTTTAGAACTTGACTTTAGAGAATAACAGCACGGAAACAGGCCCTTCCGCCCACCGAGTCCGCGCCAACCAGCGATCACCGCGAGCACTATCCTACACACTGGGGGCAATTTACAATCTACAGAATCCAATTAGCCTACAAATCAGTACGTCTTTGGACTGTGGGAGGAAACCAGAGCACCCGGAGAAAACCCACGCAGTCACAGGGAGAACGTACAAACTCCGTACAGACAGCACCCGTGGTCAGGATCGAACCTGGGTCTGCGGTACTGTAAGGCAGTGACTACCGCTGCGCCACCGTGCCACCCTACATGTCTTCTGTTTCTGTGTCTCATTTTGACACATCTCACAGCGGGGAAGGACATTACGTGTGGGTTTCCTCCAGGTGCTCCGGTCTCCAGCCACATCCCAAGGACGGGCGGGTTTGTCGGTTATTTGGCCTCTGTGAAAATCTGCCCCCAGTTTGGGGGGAGGGGATGGGAATGTGGGATAAATAAAACGAATGTGAATGTGTGATCGATGGTTGGCGTGGTCTCGGTGGGCCAAAGGACCTTTTCTGTGCACCTTCTCTCAACCGAGCGAAACTCAATTTCCAAGTTTGTCTGGATGTGGTTTGGTATCATGTTTTCCTGTGTGGTATTTGGATAAACCCATGGACTGTTTTTGCGTGGCTGGACACCTCCACGAGTAGTTAAATATCAGCCACATGCTGGTCGGTCTGTAGCCATGGTCAGTCTGGACCCACAGGGCAGATCAGTCCAGACCACACCAGCCTGGTCCACCCCTGGAGAACGTTCATGAACTGGTTTGAGATATGCAACAGTTCAAAACTTTCATGGTTTTTCTTTTTAATGACATCGATGACTTTTTAACTTACAATCAAGTAAGCTGTTTTGGTAGAATTTGAATGATTAGCACAAGTGTCAGGGGTTATAGAAACAGAAACATAGAAAATAGGTGCAGGAGGAGGCCATTCGGCCCTTTGAGCCAGCATCGCCATTCATCGTGATCATGGCTGATCGTCCCCTATCAATAACCCGTGCCTGCCTTCTCCCCATATCCCTTGACTCCACTAGCCCCTAAAGCCCTATCTAACTCTCTCTTAAATCCATCCAGTGACTTGGCCTCCACTTCCCTCTGTGGCAGGGAATTCCATAAATTCACAACTCTCTGGGTGAAAAATGGGAAGAAGGCACGGGAATGCGGTTAGGAGGAAGAGATAGATCAGCCATGATTGAATGGCGGAATAGACTTGATGGGCCGAGTGGCCTAATTCTACTCCTGTTACTTATGAATTTATGAACTGACGGATCAAGGGTCTGGATCAACCACAATGCTACCATTTCCACGGACCTGGTTTATATATTCGCACATCTTCCCTCACCACTATTAACCCTCAGGTCTAAGAGCTGGTCGACAGCCACCTTTACAACCCAACGATATGGACATGGAATTCTCCAGTTTTAGGTAACCTTTAATAACCCCCCCCACCCAGTACTTCTGCCACCCTCCCCTTTCTTCACCACCTGGACTCACACCTATTTTCCCCTTTCCCCCCTTCCCCTACATTCCATCCTCTGGCTTCACAATTTCGCAACTCGTCAATCCTTCTGTCTCACACCATCTGCCTATCACCCCCCTCCCCCTCGCCTGTGTCCATCTATTACCTGCCGCACTTTGTCCTTCCTCTCCTCTCTCCCAGTTTTGTTCCTCCCCCCCCCCCCACACACCCCCTACAATCAGTCTGAAGAAGGGTCCCAACCCGAAGCATCACCCATCCTTGTTCTCCAGAGATGCTGCCTGATCTGCTGAGTTACTCAATCACACAATCACAATCACAATAATGCTTTATTAGCCAAGTATGTTTTGCAACATTCAAGGAATTTCATTTGCCGAGTCAGGCAAGCAAATTAAAAACAACGGAACACACAAAATACATTTTAACACAGTGACTCCTCCACATTCCTCACTGTGATGGAAGGTGAAAAAAAGTTCAATCTCTTTCCTTTGATCTCCTGGGGTCAGGGGAACAAGCCCTCTGTTGACAGGATGATCTTGACTCCCGTAGCCGGTGGCGTGCCCTCCATGTCAAGGCGATCACTCCTGCATCGGAGGGATGTCAGCTCCCCCGCGCCGGACGATCGAACCCTGCGTCGGGGCTGGTCGAACCTTCCGCGATGTTGGAGCTCCCCGACATCCACGGCATCTCCCGAGACTGCAAGCTCCCGATGTAAAGTCCGTAGGCCGCGGTTGGAGCGATCCCAGGCAAGGGATTGACTCCGATGTAAGTCCACGCCCCTGCGGTGGGTCCCAAGGCCTCCAGCTCCATCGATGGTAGGCTGCAGAGCGACCGGAGAATGTGATCCGAAGATTAATCGCAATCCGGCAAGGTAAGAAACTGAAAAAAAGTTTCCCCTGACCCCTGCCCCTCCCCCCACAGAAAGAAAAACGGAGAACATTTACATAAACTTATAACACACACTAAAAATACAAAAAATGTTTTTTTTTTTTTAAAAGACGAAAAAACAAATAGACTGTTGGCGGGGCTGCCAATTGTGCGGCGCTCCCTGGTGGTAACTCTTGTGTCCTTTTTTGGCTGAAACCAACCCTCCTTTCACCCGATATGTCTCCACTCATACACTTGCAGCTTGGGTGGACACTGATCAGCAAATATGCAACGCTCCCTCTTTAATCCTGAGGCAGTGTTTAATCCATGACCACCATCTCAGCGTACATTGGGAAAAATAATGCCATCTTACTAATCGCTATGGTTCAGCCACCTCTTAATCAGAGGACCCCCTCTGCTCCTTCTGAGAACATTCATTCTGTACAGAAAATCTTTGACAAGAAACCTCTTGGTTCTTGGTTCTTGGACCTCCAAAATATTCCAACTGGAATTTAAACTGGAGGTGGTGAAGGGAGGGGTTTAGCCATAGAGGGTTATTGGGAAGAAAGTGCCACTTTAAATTTAGTTGCATCTGGCTGGGCAACCGTGGTTTGGTGGAGATTATTCCATGCTTTAATAGTGCATGGGAAGAACGAATTGCTGTACGCATCTGTCTTTGTGGCTGGGACCACAAATTGGATCGAATGCCCTCGTCTGCTCCTAATTAGTTTGGGGTTGGTGTAGGTCTTGTGATCTATGTCCGGCTGACCATTTAACATTTTGTAAAAACAGGTCAAACGGTGAGCTTCACGTCTGTCTTGGAGAGGATTCCACCCCAGAGAATTCAGAAGTTTAGTGACACTCGCTTCTCTCTCGTAGGTGTGAGAAACAAATCGAGCGGCCTGTCTTTGGACACGTTCGATGGATGAAATGTTTTTATCTGTGTATGGGTCCCAAGCTCCTTGCAATCAGGCAACTTAACGACAGTCCAATTTCTCAAACTTACTTGTAACTAATGCATTGGTTCCAGAGGTCTCTGAAATACACATTTGGTCCCAGCATTGTGCCCGGGCAGCTGGTGTCTTGTACACAGGTTGTGGATGGTTAATGCCCTGTGCAGCAACCTGAAATTCCTTCCAATCCTCTGTGTGTTCTATTTCCCCAAGCTGTGGTCTAATGAGCAGCCTCTGTCACAAGTGTTCTAGAACATTGACACATAACAATGTTACACATTGAAGTGTACCAACCTTCCATTACTGGGTGTGTGGACATCATCTCCTCCCACCCCACCCCAGCCCACCCTTCCTTCTTCACAGAGATGCATGCAGTCCTACAACAGAGACCCATTGTCCTTGCTCTGGCTCCAAGCCAATGGTACAACGGTACCTTATTGTCCAATGTACCAAGGTACAGTGAAATTCTATTTTTGCATACGGTTCAAAACTATTATTAGACCTAAGCATAACCGTAGTTAAGTACAAGTGTTTACTTGTACTGAGATGGTGAACAAGAGTCGCCTTGGTGCCATTTTTCAAGATTCAAGTCTGGAAGGTGTTATAAATGTACTCAACTGCTTCCAACTTAGTGAGTCTGAAGACAGAGGCCGACCCGAAACATCGCCTGTCTGTGTCCTCCAGAGATGCTGCCTGACCCACAGAGTTACTCCAACGCTTTGCCTGGTCAATACACAAGCAATATTCCAGGGGTGTGGGTGGGTGGGTGGGGTGTGAGGGGGGGTGGATTGGGGGGGGGGGGGGGGGGGGGTGGGTGGGGGGGGGGGGGGGGGGGGGTTGGGTGGTGTGAGGGGGTGGATTGGGGTGGGAGGTGTGGGGGGGGGGTGTGTGGTGGGGGGGGGTGGGGGGGGTGGGGTGGGGTGGTGTGAGGGGGTGGATTGGGGTGGGGGGGTGTGGGGGGGGGGGGGGGTTGGGTGGTGTGAGGGGGTGGATTGGGGTGGTGGGGTGGTATGTGGGGGGGTGTGTGGGGGTGGGGTGGTGTGGGAGGGGATTGGGTGGTGTGGACCAGAGCTCTTCCAACACGTTTCACTGCCTCGGCGACTTGGCTGAGTGTTAACCTGTACTTGTATCAAAGAAGCTTCAGAAGCAGAGAAGGAGATAACTTGTTTATGCTGCTGGCCTTGCCGAGGCAGCGTGAGGTATAAACGGAGTCAATGGAAGGGAGTGCTGTAGGAAGGAACAGCAGATGCTGGTTTAAACCGAAGATAGACACAAAATGCTGGAGTAACTCAGCGGGACAGGCAGCATCTCTGGACAGGAAATGGGTGACGTTTCAGGTCGAGACCACACCCATTCCTTCTATCCAGAGATGCTGCCTGTCACGCTGAGTTACTCCAGCATTTTGTGTCTATCAATGGAAGGGAGGTTGGTTTACATGATGGTCTGGGTTGCGTCCACAATTCGCTGCAATTCACTCCAATTTGTGGAACAGACTGCCACCTACTGGTCTAAAAACCAACAGCTAGAAGAGATGAAATAACTATAATTGGCTGGACATTTCATCAGCTACTGCTATTTATTTCATCGCTATTTGACTCAAAGTGCACTCTTTTCATGAACAGCCATTGTTATCCTACAGACAATTCATTAGGTCCTTCCCACTGTGAGTTGAGCTTGTGTATTTAATGCGAGGTCATACCCTTTAGAGTGCCCTGGGGGAAAGAAGCCACCTCATGCAAGGATGGTCAATAGTTGCGACCGCTTTAGACTTTACTTTATCCAACACGGAAACAGGCCCTTTGACCCACCAGATCCTTGCCGACCAGCAGTCACCCCGCACACTAACACTACCCTACACACACTCGGGACAATTTATAATTATACCAAGACAATTAACCTACAAACCTGTCCATCCATGGTATGCGGGAGGAAACCGCAGATGCCGGAGAAAACCCACACAGATCATAGAGTCATAGGGTCATAGAGTGATACAGTGTGGAAACAGGCTCTTCAGCCCAACTTGCCCACACAGGCCAACTAGTCCCAGCTACATTAGACCCAGCTGTCTGCGCTCAGTCCATATCTCTCCAAACCTGTCCTATCAGGTCACGTGGTGAACATAGAGACAAGCACCTGTAGTCAGGATCGAACCTGCGTCTCAGGTGCTGTGAGACTGTTGAGGTGCAAGAGGGAGTGACATTGTTGAACCCTTGGTTAAATTTGACAGGACTTGGGGAAGATTTATTCAACATTTTCACACAACATAAATTGTCCCCTCTCCAACTGTTTTAATAATTATTTTACCTTTATACGATGGAACGGACTTGATGACAAACGGGGACATAAATTGTTGAAATTCTTTGCAGCCCAGATTCTAGTTTTTCCTTTTTTCTCTTTTTTTCCCTTTTTTTTCTTTTTCTCTTTTGTTTTAATATATAGGTTTTCTTTTAAACATTTAACTATATTTACATAGAGACCGGGAGGTCTATATTCAATGTGTATTTTGACACTGGACTCATATTTAGGTTATACCTGTTATTAATGTAATCCTGATCCCTATGTATCAATACCATTGTTATGTTTATCATTATTTTGTTGTTGTTGTTTTGTTATTGTTTTTGAAAAAAAACGAATAAAAAGATTTTAAAAGAAAGAATAAGGTGCGAGAGTCCTACGCACTGAAAGATAGCTGACGGGCAACAAGTAGGCATTTGATGAGGAATGATGTATTGGTCATTACTTCAAGGGAGTTGGAATTTACAGGGCGGTAATGGCATAGGTGGAGAAACAAGTGGAGCACAAGTGTTATCCTTCCATTGAAGAAGGGATATGTATTGGAGAAGGTAGTGAAGAGGTTTCCTTATGAGGAAATATTTGGTAGATTGGTCTAACACAGTCTGGCGTTTCGAAGAATAAGTGGTGATCATATTGAAATGTATAAGTTCCTGGGAAGCCAGAGAGGGTCACGATGATGAATACGATGATCAACCAGGACAAACAAGGAAGTCATGCCAAGGCTTTATAGGACACTGGTCAGAATGCAATTGTGAGCAGTTCTGGGTCCCATATCTGAGGAAGGATGTACTGACATTGGAGAGGGTCCAGAGAAGGTTTACAAGAATGATCCCAGGAATGATTGCGTTTGACGTCACTGGGCCTGTACTCGCTGGAGTTTAGAAGGATGAGGGGGGGACCTCATTGAAATGTACCGAATAGTGAAAGGCCTGGATAGAGTGGATGTGGAGAGGATGTTTCCACCAGTGGGAGAGTTTAGGACCAGAGGCCATAATCTCAGAATAAAAGGACGTACCTTTCAAAAGGTGATGAGGATGAATTTCTTTAATCAGAGGGTGGTGAATCTGTGTAATTCATTGCTACAGAAGGCTGTGGAGGCCACGTCAATGGCGCAGATTCACAAATTCTTGATTCATAAGGATGTCAGGGGTTATGAGGAGAAGGTAGGAGAATGGGAAGGTTGAGAGGGGAAGATAGATCAGCCACGATTGAATGGCGGAGTAGACTTGATGGGCTGAAAGGCCTAATTTTGCTCCTAGAACTGATGGAGATGTTTTCCTGCATAAGCAATCTACAATTGGCGAGCGTAGTTTTAAATTAGATAGTCTTCTTCTTTCGTGTCCATCTTCCACGTTTCAAATGTTGACATCGCTGTCATCGTCCGTCCTGAAAAGGACGCGAGCTTCCGGCGACAATCAATGGGAGCCATCACTTGTTGCAATAGATGATGGTGGTGGAAGAATTAGCTCGTGATACTTCCAGATTCCAGCCCCGCGACGTGGACGCTTCTGCTCTGGGGCCAATTAGATGGTCATTCCATTGATGATTGTATAGGAAAGAACTGCAGATGCTGGTTTAAATCGAAGGTAGACACAAAATGCTAGAGTAACTCAGCGGGACAGGCAGCAGCTCGGGATCACCTTCACCGTCACCTCTGAAGAAGGGTATTGACCCGAAGCGTCACCCATTCCTTCTCTCTGGAGATGCTGCCTTTCCCGCTGAGTTACTCCAGCATTCAGTGCCTATCTTCGATGATGATGATTCTTTGGATTGCCCTTTCCATTGAATAGGCCGTTGCATGGGAATCAAGAGCGGGAGGAAATTAGACTGGAGATGAGCACAAGGTCACAGCGGCTGTGATCAGATGAATTAAGACAAGAAGTTCTGGGGGCAATTGTCCTGCTCCTGTCCTCATTCCCTGTTGCTCTTATGCTCTTATGCATCACAACACACAGTAGCTCTCAAAACTAAGTGAATGAAACAGGGTGAACATATATCTGCATTTTGCAGGAGCCACAAGTCGGTGCATAGAAAAGTCAATGACATGATTAAACACATTCAGAATATCCTTGCATTTAGTTGGCACTTAATGTGTTAGACCGACCAAGAAAGTTGTTGTTGGCATTCATCCATCAGCAAGGGATGATAGTGAGTCAAAGAGTCTTACAGTGTAGAAACAGGCCCTCGACCCAACTTGCCCACACCAACCAACATGCCCCACCTGCCAGCGTTTGGCCCATATCCCTCTAAACCTATCATGCAAGTACATGTCTGAATGCTTTCTTGAATATTGTGATAGTTCCTGCCTCAACTACCGCCTCCCATAGCGCGTTCCATACACCCACCACCCTTTGTGCAAAAAGGTTGCCCCTCAGGTTCCTACTAAATCACTTCGTTCCCACCTTAAATCTATGCCCTCTGGTTCTCGATTCACCCACTCTGGGTAAAAGACATATCTATTCCTATCCTCGTCTTATACTCCTCATAAGATCACCTCTCATTCTTGTGCGCTCCAAGGAATAACGCCTTAACCTGCTCAACCTCTCCCTTTAGCTCAGACCCTTGAGTCCTGGTAACATCTCCGTAAATTATCCCTGCACCCTTTCCAGCTTGACAACATATTTTACTCCGGAGTCACGTGAGTGACTACATGAAGACCCCGCCAGCACTCATGCGCGACATATCGTCGAACGCATTGCGGAAGCGACAGTCGGGTGGCGCGCCGCTCCTCCAGCGTAAGTTTTCAAAACTTACTGAAGGTAAGTCTTACCTTTCTGGTGAGCGTGGCGACTGGGTGTATTTTCTTTTTCAGATGGAGGAAGCACCATGGAGTCCCGTAAGGGAGAGCAGCGGCTAAAACCGCTGCTGTGGAAGCAGCCAGCAGCGTGCCGTCTCTCCAGAGCCGCAGGTGCTGCCAGCAGCTCCCGACTTCTCGCCGCTACAGACCGCAGGTGCGCCGCGGTCGGCGGCTAACCACCGAGTCGGACAGGACCGTTGACTCGGCTGGATCCAGACCTGAAGACAACCGTTCCCGGATAGCGACGGCGGGCGTCTTTCCTGCAGGAGCGGGTGGGGAGCAGTGCTCCAGCGTGACCTGATGCAGGGACAGAGTCACGGTGGGTCTCCTTGCAGACCCACAGCAGGATCCTTCAAGGACTGCCAAATGTCTCACCCTCTTCGCAGGGGAGCATTAGGGGTCAGAGCTGGGCTGACCCTGAAGAAGGGGCAATGGCTGAACAGTCAACTGTGTTAGGGGTGCCAGAAGAATTGTGGGGCATGGGAAAACATGCTGTACCAACACAGGAAGGACTGCCTATACATCCCAAGCTGGCAGCCAGTACAAATTACATGGCTACAAACCAGCTGTAGGAGCAAGCCATTAACTCTACGGCTGGGAAATACTTTGCTCCAGAGAACTGCATTCTCTTAAAGTACCAGCAGTCTACAACCCCATCTGGGGCAACATGAGCCCATCTATAAGGTGCCAGGAGGTGAAGCTCCAGAGAATCCTTAAACTGCTGGCTGCTGGAATCACAGCAGTACCAGGACAACTGATGGGGTTGATTAGCCTGAAGAGCTACAAGATGCTCTAACAGACTGTGTAATACTCAGTTCGAGATTAACAGTTACAGGAAGAGCATCATCAAGAAGTGCGGGATTATGCAAGACCAGTAGCACACAGCCGCCAAAATTGCTGTTGGAGACACCTCCCGAAGCAGGTGAAAGACCTGGATGAGGAAGCCAAGGCTATAGGCCTGATCAAGGTGCCAAACACCTCTAAAAACCCACTATCAGCAGCGGCAGCACCCCTACACACCCACCAGACATCGGTACTATGGAAGACCATCTGGTGGTGAAAGCTTGAAGGCCGGCCCACCTGCACAGCGGTCTTTCAGACCATGGCCCAGCCCGGCCTTCATGGAAAATGCGCCAACCCCACAACGCAGCAACACAATACCAGAAGAAACAACTGCGGAGACAACCCACACAACACCGGCGGTAACCATGGAGGTAGGTGGGTCTGGTTGCCTCAAAAACATTGCATGTCCGATTCATCAAAAGTTGGTGGACGGTTGCACTTGTTTCATCATGTGTGCAGCACTTTTACCTCTGATCTTTTACATACTCAGAAGTATTCAGTTACAAAATTGAATTTGTATACGAACTCCCCGTCCCAGTTCAGCATACGCCTAGCAGGAAGTTCATACTTTCACAAAAAGAGAGAACAGCAGGCCATGCTGAACTGTTAAAACTAAACACAAAAGGGGTAATTGAGAAGACAATCAGAGAATTTCAAGAGTTCGTATCAAATATATTTACATAAAACAAAAAAGAGGGCGGCTGCCGCATCATTATAGATTTGACCGAACTAAATACTTCTGTTCAGTATGCCCATTTCAAAATGGACACATTTGTCACACACAGGATCATCGTAAATACCTGAGATTTATCTGGATGGGACAGCTATGGCAGTATAAGGCCTTACCCAATGGGTTGTCATCAGCACCCAGGCTGTTACAAAATTATTAAAACCAGCTTTAGCATACTTAAGGAAACATAACCATATCGTCATGGCTTGCCTTGATGATATTCTCATTATAGGTGAGAATTTGGAGATGGCTACATTGGCAGTATCAGCCACAAAACATCTTTTTCAAAAGCTGGGATTTAACATACATCCAGATAAATCAAAATTGGAACCCTCCACTACCATGGATTATTTGGGGTTCACTATCGACTCTGTTCATATGTCTATCACCTTGCCACCAAACAAAGTGACAGACTTGATGGGAGCATGCAGAAGCCTCACTGGCATCAGGGAACATCCATTCGACAAGGAGCCAGAGTGATTGGGAAATTGGTGGCTGCGTTCCCAGCAGCACAATTTGGACCACTCCATTATTAAAACCTGTAAGAGCAAAATTTTAGCTCTCAAAGATCATGCAGGCCATTTCGATAGGCCTATGAAACTACCAGGGAAAGCAAAATCAGAATTAAACTGGTGGATAGAAATGCTCAGCATTGTTCTAACCCCATCACTATCATATATCCCTAGGTTACATTACAGACTGATGCCAGTGCTAAAGGTTGGGGCGCAACTAATACCACCACAAGTTGTGGTGGCAGATGAAGTGCACAAAAATTAACCCTGTTTAAAGCACTAGGAATTAATTATCTCGAAATGCTGGGAGCGTTTCATGGACTCAGGGCCTACTGCTCAGATATGCACCAGTTGCATGTACGGTACAAATTGATAATACCACAGTGGTGGCCTATATATAATCATATGGGTGAAATAAAGTCGATATCATGTGATGAATTGGCTAATAATATCTGGCACTGGTGTCTGGGAGAGAGATTTGGATCTCAACCACTTACCTTCCAGGTAAGCTAAATACAGTGGCAGACACCAGGTCACGTAAATTCAATGACAACATTAAATGGAGGTTGGATCGGAAAGTGTTTACAGATATGGGACACCAGATATCGACCTTTTTCCATCCAGACTAATTCACCAACTATCAACATATGTTGCTTGGGAACCAGACCCAGGGGCAGCAGCGATGGACGCTTTCTCGCTGCATTGGGGGGGATTTGTTTTGCTATGCATTTCCCCCTTTTGCCTCATCAGTCGGGTCTTACAAAAATTAAACAAGACTCCGCAACGGGTACCATGGTTCCCAGCAGTACAAAGATGGCCTCAGAACCCTGCATCCGGGTCAACAACGGCCGAGTTTGTTGGTACACCCCGTGACAGGGGAAAGTTATCCGTGCCATGACCGTATGAACTTGTTGATTTGCAGATTCTGAACAGGTCATTTCTGGGATACGGACTCTCCGACAGGACGATCAATGCCATCTCAGCGTCATGCAGGGAGTCCAGGAGAAGACAGTACCTGACATATGCCAGGAAACGGGAAGTGTTCTGCACCAGGACGAACACTACATATGACTCAGCCACCATCACTGAAGTGCTGGAGTTCTGGCCACCCTTCATTTCGATGAAGGATTGAGTTACAGTGCCATTATTGTGCAAGGAGTGCCCTATCTAATATCTGGGCAGAGGGAGTGATACCTGGCTATAGGATCACACCCACTAGTACCTAAACTAATGAGGGGTATTTTTACTCTATCCCCCCAGGCCCAGATACACCCATACATGGGACATAGGTATAGTATAAACCATGTTACGAGGATGGACACCCATATCGGGGCTCACTCTGGACAAACTAATATCCTAGATGGGAATGATTATGGCACTTGGATCAGCACAACGGGTCCAGTCCTTACACAAGCTAGAATAGGACGTCATGTCTGTCACAAATGGCAGATAACCAGCTACATACAGGGGTACTTAAACAAGACTGACCCGGTTCCTCTGGCCAATATTAGTTCTGGCCTATCCTGTAGATAGTCGGCTCTGCATAGTGACACATATTTTGCAATATATAGAGTCACCAAGACACTTAGGGGCACAGAGAGAGCTTTTCTCATAAGCCATAAATGCCCTCACCTAAAGGTCACAGTGCAAACCATATCCAGATGGTTAGGGTGGTATTACGTGCAGCGGTGGATACTAATGTTTTCAAATCTCACTCCACCAGGGCTGCATCTACATCGGACGCTAGGATGATGGGAGTTCCTATGGACCACATCCTTGCCACAGCGGGTTGGAGCAATGAACAAATTTCAATGCTTTATAATAAACCCGTGGCCGCTCCTGAGACGTTTGCAGGAAAAATTTAAGTTCTGTAAAATAAATTACCCAATGTGGGGCATATTATTTTAGGTATGAATAATACCTTTCTTGTTTTTCAGCACAGTGTCCTGTGTGAAATGCGTTCATCCTCCTTCCCAGAATGGCAGTGTGTGAGCATGGACTCGTTTCCAGGGCATTAAATCACAGAGCTTTGAAATCTTCACGTAGTCACTCACGTGACTCCGAAGTAAAATAGTAAGATTAAATGAGAACTTACCAGTTTGAAGTTTGATCTTTATTTTATGAGGAGTTACGATGAGGGATTACGTGCCCTCCGCTCCCAAAACCCTCTATTATAAAGTTCAACTGGTATGGAAGTTCTCTCTCATCTTACTATATTAATCTACTCTGGTATCTGTGATTTCACACCACTGCTTTGAAGAATGTCGCGCATGCGTGCTGGCGGCGATCTTCACGTAATCCCTCATCGTAACTCCTCATAAAATAAAGATCAAACTTCAAACTGGTAAGTTCTCATTTAATCTTACTAGTTTCTATAACAGGGTAACCAAAGCTGAACACAATGCTCTAAATGTGGCCTTGACAATGTCTTGTACAACTGTAACATGACCTTCAAACATCTATACTCGATATCCGATTGATGAAGGCCAACGTGCCGAAGGCCTTCCTAACCACCTTATCTACCTGTGATGCCACTTTCAAGAAACTACATACCTGGACTCCTAGATCCCTCTGCTCTGCAACACTCCCCTGCCATTCACTGTGTAGGTCCTGCCCATGTTAGACTTCCCAAAATTCACCAGCTCCCACTACTCTGTATTAAACTCCATCAACCATTAGGGAGCTAAACCATGCTGATATAAAGTGCGTCGGAAGGAACTTCCGAAGCTGGTTTAAACCGAAGATACAGTAGCCACTAAAAGCTGGAGTAAGTCAGCGGGTCAGACAGCATCTCTGGAGAAAAGGAATCAAGAGCCTTCTTCAGACATCAGGCTTGGAGTGACATGTTGCTGCCAATATTGCTGGCGTTTGCAACAGTGTGTAAGGTAGATGGCATCGGCAAGTTGCCAGATATCCGGCTTTCTCTGCGTGAGAAAGGATGTTTCTTTGTTAACCAACTCCTACCAGAAACAGGGGACAAATAATCCTGTTCCTTGGTGGTAAAGCATGTGGCAGGAATATTGACTGTCAGGTACATTATGTTTCTGAAATCGGTTTCCATATCAACGCAAACAAATGCCAGAAACATGTTTGAACAAATCTTTGCGCATGAATGCAAACTTGAGTTTAGTTTATTGCCACGTATTGCCAGGTAGTGAAACATAGAAACATAGAAAATCGGTGCAGGAGGAGGCCATTCGGCCCTTTGAGCCAGCACCGCCATTCAATATGATCATAGCTGATCATCTAAAATCAATACCCTGTTCCTGCTTTTACCCCGTATCCCTTGATTCCGTTAGCCCTAAAAGCTCTGTCTAACTCTCTCTTGAAAACATTCAGTGAATTGGCCTCCACTGCAGAGACTTCCACAGATTCACAACTCTCTGGGTGAAACTGTGTTTTTTGTTGAGTGCTAACCAGTCGGCGGAAAGACTACACGTGATATCAATAAGCCATCCTCCGTGTACAGATACATGATAAAAGGAATAACATTCGGTGCAAGATTAAGTCTGATGAAAAGTAGTCTGGGGGTCTTCAATGAGGTAGTAGTTCGGGACTGCTCTCTAGTTGGTGATGACGTTCAGTTGCCTGAGAACAGCTGGGAGGAAACTGTCCCAGAATCTGGAGGTGTGCGTTTTCAGACTTCAGCACCGCTTACCTGATGGGAGAGGGGGGAAGAGGGAGTGACCTGGGCGAGACTGGTCCTTGATTATGCTGCTGGCCTTGCCGAGGCAACATGTGGATGTAGTCAGTGGGAGTTCTGCCTGAATACTTCAACAGCTTTATTTAACATCTGTGAGAACTTCCCCCGGTCCATTTCCCGATCCTGACAGGATTGTAAAAATAAATGTTAGAGTCGAGGAGAGAATTGCAGATCATTCAATGTATTGTCTGTTCTTTGTGTAGTGTACGGGCAGGGTCATATTCCCGCAAATAAAGGTCCACATTTTTCTCGAAAGCAAAGATGGGATTGAGATGCATGCCGCTAATAAATGTGCATATTGGCCCACAAAAAAATGTCAAAGGGAGAATTAGACAATAGACAATAGACAATAGGTGCAGGAATTGGCCATTCGGCCCTTCGAGCCAGCATCGCCATTCAATGTGATCATGGTTGAACATCCCCAATCAGTACTCCGTTCCTGCCTTCTCCCCATATCCCCTGACTCCACTATCTTTAAGAGCCCTATCTAGCCCTCTATTGAAAGTATCCAGAGAACCGGCCTCCACCGCCCTCAGATGCAGAGAATTCCATAGAGACACAAAGAACTGCAGATGCTGGAATACTGAGCAAAACGTAGACTGTTGGCAGAACTTAAGGGGTTTAGTTTAGATTAGTTTAGAGATACAGCGCGGAAACAGGCCCTTCGGCCCACCGGGTCCGTGCCGACCAGCGATCCCCGCACATTAACACTACCCTACACCCACTAGGGACAATTTTTACTTTTACCAAGCCAATTAACCTACATTCCTGTGCGTCTTTGGAGTGTGGGAGGAAACCGAAGATCTCGGAGAAAACCCCACGCAGGGCACGGGGAGAACGTACAAACTCCGTACAGACAGCACCCGTAGTCAGGATCGAACCCGGGTCTCTGGTGCTGCATTCGCTGTAAGGCAGCAACTCTACCGCTGCGCCAGCGCTGTGACCGCCCTAACCCTTGCGATGAACCCTTTGCAAAACTCAAACTGCAGGTGGAACTCACCGGGTCAGATAGCATCTGTGGAGGGAACTATCAGGTGGCATTTGGAGAGGGGTACAGAGGGTGCATTTCGGGTTGGGACCCTCTGAAGATCCTGACCTGAATTATCACCTGTCCATTCCCCCCACAGATGCCACCTGACCCGGTGAGTTCCACCTGCAGTTTGAGTTTTGTAAAGGGTTAATTGGAAGTTGGATATCATCACAACTTGTTATTATTGGCTCTATCCTAACGAAACCACCAACTGCCCAGCAATCACAAGAACTTGCTGGATCAGCATTAAACATGTCTCAGAAGGCATGTTTTATACTTTTTTTTAAAGAAGGAACTGCAGATGCTGGAGAATCGAGGGTACACAAAAGCTGGAGAAACTCAGCGGGTGCAGCAGCATCTGAGGAGCGAAGGAGATAGGCGACGTTTCGGGTCGAGACCCTTCTTCAGACTGCCAGTCTGCAAAAATTAACCTGCAAACCGGTATGTTTTTGGTGTGTGGGAGGAAACCAGAGCACCCGGGAAAATCCACGTGGTTACAGGGAGAACGTGCAAACTCCATACAGACAGCGCCCATAGTCAGGATCGAACCCGGGTCTCTGGCGCTGTAAGGCAGCAACTCTACCGCTGCGCCACCGTGTCGCCCCATTTCTCTTTCTGTATTTGATCTCCTTCATTCCTTTCTTTAAATCTCACTGGTTGAGGAGATGCATTTGCGGTGTAGGAGAAGCAGAGGAGATTATTTTATCAGCTTGGCATCATATTTAGCACGGACTTTGTGGGCCAAATGGCCCGATCCTGTGTTTTATTGTTCCATGTCTACAGGTGCTGCTGCTCACTAGATTATGGGCGTCACGTTGCGCTTGGCATACCCTTCTCAGTTTGCACTTCCCTCAGGTTGCAAGTTAAAACACTTAAAGATAGACAATAGACAATAGGTGCAGGAGTAGGCCATTCGACCCTTCGAGGCAGCACCACCATTCAAACATAGAAACATAGAAACATAGAAAATAGGTGCTGGGGCAGGCCATTCGGCCCTTCGAGCCTGCACCACCATTCAATATGATCATGGCTGATCATCCAACTCAGTATCCCTTACCTGCCTTCTCTCCATACACCCTGATCCCTCTAGCCACAAAGGCCACATCTAACTCCCTCTTAAATATAGCCAATGAACTGACCTCAACTACCTTCTGTGGCAGAGAATTCCAGAGACTCACCACTCTCTGTGTGAAAAATGTTTTCCTCATCTCGGTCCTAAAAGATTTCCTCCTTATCCTTAAACTGTGACCCCTTGTTCTGGACCTCCCCAACATCGGGAACAATCTTCCTGCATCTAGCCTGTCCAACCCCTTAAGAATTTTGTAAGTTTCTGTAAGATCCCCCCTCAATCTTCTAAATTCTAGCGATTGCAAGCCGAGTCTATCCAGTCTTTCTTCATATGGAAGTCCTGCCATCCCAGGAATCAGTCTGGTGAACCTTCTCTGTACTCCCTCTATGGCAAGAATGTCTTTCCTCGGATTAGGAGACCAAAACTGTACGCAATACTCCAGGTGTGGCCTCACTCTTTCTTCATATGGAAGTCCTGTCATCCCAGTGTTGACCGTGGCTGAATGTTACGGGCCTCCTGGACTTTGGTTGGCCATTCTGTGTAATGTTTTGATTGGCCATCTAGTGATTACCTTTGTGATCCTCATCTCTGTCAATCCCTTACACAGCATTGTCTTTTCACACTTTATTCCATTAAACTCTCAAAATACACAACTGCCTGTTGCTTTGGAGGGAGATGGAAGGAGTGTTTAACTCGACTGAGTAGCTGAGCAGCCGGTGTTCAGTGAAGGCAGCACACTGATCATCCCCAATCAGTACCCCGTTCCTGCCTTCTCCCCATGTCCCCTGACTCCGCTAATTTTAAGAGCCCTATCTAGCTCTCTCTTGAAAGCATCCAGATATGTCAGCATGTACGTGGGATTCACCAGCCCAGCAGGATTTGGGCCAATGTACCTCCTGCATTGGACACAGAACAAGGGTCCTGATACAGAACGATCAAATGCATGGAACTGGTCTAAAGAAGGGTCCCGACCCAAAACCGTCACCTATCCTCTAGCTCACAATGTCGATGCCAAACATGAGGCCAAGACCAAATCCATCAATCAATTTTATTTGTATAGCACATTTAAAAACAACTCACGTTGACCAAACTGCTGTCCATCAGTGCAGGTACTAATGTGCTACATACAATGCTACACGGACCTAACAATACATACATAAACTGTTTACAGCGCCCCCTCAGAGGGCCTCAAAAACACTAGGGAGTAGAAATAAGTTTTGAGCCTCGATTTAAAGGAGTCGATGGAGGGGGCTGTTATGATAAGGAGCGGGATGCTGTTCCACAGCTTAGGTGCTACACCCGCAAAAGCGCGGTCACCCCTGAGCTTAAACCCAGACCGCGAGATGGTCAGCAGCCCCAGGTCGGCCGACCTGAGGGACCTGGAGGTAGAATGGTGGGTTAGAAGATTTTTGATATAGGTGGGGGCAAGCCCGTTAAGGGCTTTGCATACGAATAAGAGGAGCTTGAAGTTGATTCTGTACCGTACTGGGAGCCAGTGGAGAGAGGCCAGAATCGGGGTGATGTGGTCCCTTTTATAAGTACCTGTCAGGAGTCTCGCTGCGGCGTTTTGAACCAGTTGCAGGCGGGACAGGGATGATTGGTTGATGCCAGTGTATCGGGAGTTGCAGTTGTCAAGGCGGGAGGAGATGAATGCGTGGATGATTTTTTTTCAAGGAGAAAAGCAATAGGTGACGTTTCGGGTCGAGGCCTTTCCACAGACTCTTTGGGGTCTCGACCCGAGATGTCACCCATTCCGTTTCTCCGGAGATGCTGCCCCCCGACCCCCTGCTTTACTCCAGCACTTTGTGTCTATCTTTGGTATAAAGCAGCATCTGCGGGTCTTTGTTTCTGCAAGGCGCTGGTCATTTGTCTGCCCTCATTAGCGAGAATGGGATCAGCGCTGGGGATTAAGTGTTGCAAAGGACCTACTCTGCTTTTCCTGTGCCAGGGTTATATTTTGCTTTGTTGGTTTTAATGACGGGCAGCTATTTCTAGGCAGGCTCATTATCACATCCCTCCAGAGCTCCCACCACGAGTAATCTCCATGCTAACGGCAGTCAAAGCCCTTTAATCCCAGCTCACAAAGTGCCTCGCCGCCTCAGACTAATGAATAATGACACAGAGCGCAAAGCTGGTCGCTTGATACGTTGCTGCTGCTGGGAGTGTGAACGGGGCTGGGAAGCAGCGACATCGGTTTTAACAACAAGACCTGCTGCCAGCAGGCTGGTGCTGTTCCTCTCAAAGCCCACAGATTTCACAGATCACCAGCTCAGACGTACCGACTCTGGTTTGATTGCTGGCCTCCGACTGAGAAGAGGGGCCTCGCCCTGAAACGTCACCCATTCCTCCTCTCCAGGGATGCTGCCTGACCCGCTGAGTTACTCCAGGATTGTGTGTGTATCTCCCACTGAGAAAGTGTGCGGCCCAGTGGCGCGGTGGAGCTGCTGGCGTGCATCTCACTCAGCATGTTCACTCTGTCTCCATGCCTCTTGCTTGACATAGAGACGTTAACTTTAGAGACGCAGCGCGGAAACAGGGCATTTCGGCCCATCGGGCCCGTGCCTGCTGGCGATCGCTGCACACCAACACTATCCTACCCGTGCTGGGGACAATTTACAATTTAAACCAAAGCCAATTGACTTACAAACTTTGTGGAGTGTGGGAGGAAACCGGGGCACCAGGGCAAAACCCACGCAGTCACGGGGAGAACGTGCAAACTCCGTACAGACAGTCCACACACAGTCAGGATCGAATCCGAGTCTCTGGCGCTGTAAGGCAGCAACTCTGCCGCTGTGGCACTGTGCCGCCAACGGGTCTCTAATGATGCTGTCTGCCTTTTTGGGGCAGCGACTCTTGTGGATCCTTTTGATGGTGGGGAGGTCAGTACCCATGACGGACCGGGCAGTGTTTTGAAATCATCTTTATTCTTGGGCGTTCCAGTTGCTGAACCAGCCCAGGGTGTAACCAGTCAATATGCTCCCTGCACTACACCTGTAGAGATTCAAGAGCTTTACCCCCCCCCCCCCCCCTCGACTCCATTCAAGGACCCAAGCAGTCGTTCCAGGTGCGACAGAGGTTCACCTGCATCTCCTCCAACCTCATCTATTGCATCCGCTGCTCTAGATGTCAGCTGCTCTACATCGATGTAGAGCTTGGCGATTGTTTCGCCGAACGCCTCCGCTCGGTCCGCATTAACCAACCTGATCTCCCTATGGCTCAGCACTTCAACTCCCCCTCCCATTCCGAATCCGACCTTTCTGTCCTGGGCCTCCTCCATGGCCAGAGTGAGCGCCACCGGAAATTGGAGGAGCACCACCTCATATTCCGCTTGGGCAGAATATGGTCTGCATCCCGGTGGCCTGAACATTGACTTCTCCAATTTCCGGTAGCCCTTGCTGTCTCCTCCCCTTCTCAGCTCTCCCTCAGCCCTCTGGCTCCCCCTCTTCCTTTCTACTTCCCGCTCCCCCCCCCCCCTCCCCCCCCCTGCATCAGTCTGAAGAAGGGTTTCGGCCCGAAACGTTGCCTATTTCCTTCGCTCCATAGATGCTGCCGCACCCGCTGAGTTTCTCCAGCAATTTTGTCTACCTGAGGTTCAAGAGTGTTTAAGTTGACGTAATAAATCTCCTCAGTCTTTCAAGGAAGTAGAGGCGTCGATGAGCTTTCTTTAAGATTGTGTCAGTGTGCTGGGTCCAAAATAGCTCTTTAGAGATATGCATGTCCAGCATAGGTAATAAATGCTGAGCTTACAGTCACAGAGTCATACAGTGTGGAAACAGGCCCACTGACCTAACTTGCCCACACCGACCAACATGTCCCATCTACACTAGTCCCACCTGCCTGCGTCTGGTGCATATCACCCTAAACCTGTCCTATCCGTGTACCCGTCCAAATGTTTCTTGAACGTTGCGATATTCCCTGCCTCAACCACCTCCTCCGGCAGTTCGTTCCACACACCCACCACCCTTTGTGTGAAAGAGTCACCACTTAGGTTCTTATTAAATTTTTCTCCTCTCACCTGAAACCTATGTCCTCTGGTTCTCAATTCCCCTACTCTGGGCAAGAGACTCGGTGCGTCAACCCGATCTATTCCTCTCATGATTTTGTACACCTTGATATGATGCCCAGAATAAGATGCCCCATAAGCTTACCCAGATTGAATAAATAAAAACATTCCATCAAGTTGTAAGTACACAATTCATCCATCCAACAGCTTCATATGTTGTGCAGATTCAGCATTATGTTGGAGTGTTGGCAAACTCCGAACACAGATATCTCTACAGGACACAAGAGTTACAAAATAACTGTCCCGCATTAGCCGGGACAACCTGCACATTGGGCTAAATTGGTTTGTCCCATACGGGACCGCCCTTGTCCTGTATTTGACTGCTACTACTCGGGTCGAGGGGACTGTCGGGACAGAGCGCCCACGTCCGGCCCCGCCTCACCCCGTCCCGACGTAGTGCAGCCCATGGAGTGCAGCAGCAGCGCCTCACCCGTGGCCCCGTCGGTCGGCAGCCCGGCCAGCTGTCCGACCTTCCCTTACCGCTGACACCACCACCCCTCCTTCTCATGGCCGATCATCGGTTCGTGAGTTGGATGGGGCGCCGGACTTTGCGCACAGCAGAACGCAAAGCCCAGCCGGCGGGCCAGCTGATGAGTTTTGGCCTGGGCCGCGCGACGGCACACGCAAAGTCCGGCGCCCGGGCCAAAACTCCTCAGCTGGCCCGCCGGCTGGGCTTTGTGTGCAGTCCAGCACCAGGGCCAACTCATCATTCACCCAGCCACGGCCGAGTCGGTCAACGAATTGCCGTCGGTAATTTGTCCCTTAGTTTGACCTTTGGTCCCTTATTTGGGAGTGAGAAAGTTGACAACCCTAAACAAGGTGTCGTGTGTTGATTCAGGTCTAAAAGCAAAGACGATGCAGTGTTACTTCTGTTACGGATGCCAATAGAATGAACAAACTCACCGGGAAGGCTGGCTCCGTCCTGGGGGCGGAGTTGGATTCACGGGAGGTTGGTCTTGGAGGGGAGGATGCCCCTCAAACTGCGAAGCATCCTGGACAATACAGCTCACCCCCTCCATGACACACTGGTCAACCTGAGGAGCACCTTCAGCAACAGACTGGTTCCACCAAGATGCAGCACAGAACGCCACAGTAGACTGAGACTGACTCCCTCCCCCCCTCCCCCCCTCACCAATTTCCACTTTAATTTCATGTTTCATGTATTTTGTGTTTTTACATGCAGATCAATTTCCCTCCTGGGATAAATAAAGTTCTATCATACTGTGGGTTACACAAAAAGCTGGAGAAACTCAGCGGGTGCAGCAGCATTTAAGGAGCGAAGGAGATAGGCGACGTTTCGGGTCGAGACCCTTCTTCAGTCTATCATACTGTATTGTATCGTTATATCATCCGGCCACAAGCAGAGAGCAGCTCTGAACTATTATCTGTCTCTTTGATGTCCCTCGGACTATCCTCGATCGGACTTTGCTGGCTTTACCATGCACTAAACGTTATTCCCTTACCATGTCTCTACACGTTGTAAGCGGCTCGAACATAATCAAGAATTGTCGTTCCGCTGACTGGTTAGCACGCAGCAAAAAGCTTTTCACTGTACCTCGGTACGCGTGACAATAAACTAAACTGTGCACAAAAAGGTCCCAGTATGTTGTCGATATATGTTTTATTTAAACCTTGTGCATGAATACACCGTGCCGACGGTGAGCTAATCTGCTGTCACACTGATTTTCTTCAGATGCAGGAAAAGCTTTTATTAATTCTCTCTAACCATAGCAGCGACACCTCCGTGGTAACATTGGCCACGATGATCTCCCCTTTGGCAGCCGAACCTCTGTTGCCACGGTGCAAATATCTTCGCTCGTGGACAGGGATCCACTAATGATCACATGAAATCACCTCCAAACTCTGACCCCCCCCCCAACCTCTTGTACACCCTCCTTGTATCAATTCAACATTTCTAGCTTCGTTTATGTCATATGTGAACCGTGCAGCCCTACATGTTACAGGGCGGCACTGTGGCACAGCGGTAGAGTCGCTGCCTTAACAACGGACGCAGCGCTGGAGACCCGGGTTCGATCCCGACTATGGGTGCTGTCTGTATGGAGTTTGTCCCCGTGACCTGCGTTGGTTTTCTCCGAGACCTTCGGGTTTCCTCCCACGCTCCAAAGACGCGCACGTTTGTAGGTCAATTGGCTTGGTAAAAGCACTCCGTGGATTGTCACCTTGTCGTGGTGGAGAAGCTTGTGTGGTCCAGAGACCCTGAGAGCGATGCCGTCTGGAGCTACGCTCCTGGTAGGGCCACCCATGGCGGTAAATTCGAAGGGGAGGTCTCTGACAAAGAGCCAATCCAACCAAGACCTCAACGGTGAAACAGGCGGAGGACAATGGCTGACCTTAGTGGAGCGTCACAACAGCTGGGAAGGTGGATGAAGGCTGCAGCAGAAAAGGGTCTCTGGTCGTCTTGGATTCCATGCCACTAAAACATAGAAACATAGAAACATAGAAAATAGGTGCAGGAGGAGGCCATTCGGCCCTTCGAGCCTGCACCGCCATTCATTGTGATCATGGCTGATCGTCCGCTGTCAATAACCCGTGCCTGCCTTCTCCCCATATCCCTTGACTCCACTAGTCTCTAGAGCTCTATCCAACTCACTCTAAAATCCATCCAGTGATTTGTCCTCCTCTGTGGCAGGGAATTCCATAAATTCACAACTCTCTGGGTAAAAAGGTTTTTTCTCACCTCAGTCTTAAATGACATCCCCTTTATTGTGACCCCTGGTTCTGGACTCACGCAACATTGGGAACATTTTTCCTGCATCCAGCTTGTCCAGTCCTTTTATAATTTTATATGTTTCTATAAGATTCCCCCTCATCCTTCTGAACTTCAGTGAATACAAGCCTAGTCTTTTCAATCTTTCCTCATGTGACAGTCCCGCCATCCCAGGGATCAATCTCGTGAACCTGCGCTGCACTGCCTCAATCACAAGGATGTCCATTCTCAAATTAGGAGACCAAAACTGTACACAATACTCAAGATGTGGTCTCACCAGAGCCCTATACAACTGCAGAAGAACCTCTTTACTCCTGTACTGAAATCCTCTTGTTATGAAGGCCAACATTCCATTAGCTTTCTTCACTGCCTGCTGTACCTGCACGCCAACTTTCAGTGACTGGTGTACAAGGACACCCAGGTCTCGCTGTACCTCCCCCTTACCTAACCTAACCCCATTGAGATAATAATCTGCCCCCTTGATTTTGCCGCCAAAGTGGATAACCTCACATTTATCTATATTATACTGCATCTGCCCACTCACTCAACCTGTCCAGGTCCCCCTGCAACCTCCTAACATCCTCTTCACAGTTCACACTGCCACCCAGCTTTGTGTCACCCGCAAACTTGTTTGTGTTGCTCCTAATTCCCTCCTACAAATCATTAATATATATGGTAAACAGTTGCGGCCCCAACACCGAGCCTTGCGGCACTCCACTCGCCACTGCCTGCCATTCTGAAAAGGACCCGTTCACTCCTACTCTTTGCTTCTGGCCTGCCAACCAATTTTCTATCCATGTCAACACCCCACCCCCAATACCATGTGCACTGGATCCTGACCCAGATCTGTCAAAGACCGTGGGGTGGCTGTCTGTGCACCAGTCTCTCCACGTTAACCAAAGTCACGCACAGGCGTCCTCTATAGAAGGAATACACCCTAACACCCTGGATTACGACCCTATGGAGAGGAGAGGACAGTCATCATCATTTCGAGTGACGGCTGATGATGAAGAAAATGTAACAAAATTGTCCCTAAAGGGTGCGGCGATCGCTAGTCGGCGCGGACCCGCTGGGCCGAAGGGCCTGTTTCCGTGCTGTACCTCTAAACTAAACTAAACTAAAGACACAGGCTCGATTCTGATGACAGATGCTATCTGTATGGGGTTTGCACGTTCTCCCTTTGACAGCGTGGGTTTTCTCCAGGTGCCCCGGTTTCCTCCCACATTCCAAAGAGGTGCAGGATTAATTGGCTCCGGTAAAATTGTCCCTAGAGTGTAGTATGCGAAACTGGAATAACATAGAACTAGTGCACGGGTGATTGTTGGTAGGTGCGGCCTCGATGGGCCGAAGGGCCTGTTTCCACGCTGTCTCTCTAAACCAAACTATTTGAAGGGGAAAGACTGGATTGACGTAGTGCCTGTCAATTTCCTTTTTAGTATGTCTCGAAGTGGTGTCCACAATGTTGGCACTGAGCATGATGCCAAGTTAGACTAATCTTCTTCCTCTTGCGTATGGCGTGCACAGCCTAAAGTTGTAGGACAACTTGTTCTATTTGATCTTACTTGATTGTGCACGCCAGGTTGATTGCATTCGTCGAAACAGGGCGGACCACGTGAAGGTTGCAAATTCCCACCCCAGACTAATCTCATCTGCCTGTGCATAATCCATATCCTTCCATTCCTTGCATATCTATGCACCTATCTGAACACCTTTTAAACGCCACTATCACATCTGCTTCCATCTCCACCCCTGGCAATGTGTTCCAGGCCCCCACCCACTCTCTGTGTAAAAAACCTGGCCCACACATCTCCGTTAAACTTCCCCCTTTCTCACCTTATTGTCCAACACCGCCCTCTAGTGTTGGACATTTCCACCCTGGGTGAAAGGTTCTGACTGTCTACCTTACCCAGGCCTCACATAATTTCATATACTTCTAGCAAGTCTCCCCTCAACCTCCTCTGACTTTCAACCAAACTCATCTCCATAGTTCTGGACCCACGACTGAGTTCCCCCCCCCCCCCCGCCCCCCGCCCCCCCTGCCACCCGATCCCCGACATCCTGACCCATGGACCATAATCCGTCAGGGTAGGCGACAAAACATCATCCACAATCATTTTTAATTCATGCGTTCTAGGAGCAGAATTAGGCCATTCGGCCCATCAAGTCTACCCCACCATTCAATCGTGGCTGATCTATCTTTCCCATTCCCCTGCCTTCCCCTCATAACCCCCGACACCCGAGCTATCACAATTCACAACGCAGTTATGCTACTGGCATCTACTTGACAGCGTGTAAAATTGTATTTTTAGTTTCGTTTTTTTAGTTTAGAGATACAGCGCGGAAACAGGCCCCCTCGGCCCACCGGGTCCGCGCCGACCAACGATCCCCGCTCATTAACACTATCCTAAACCCACTAGGGACAATTTTTACATTCACCAAGACAATTAACCCACAAACCTGTACGTCTTTGGAGTGTTTGAGGAAACCGAAGATCTCGGAGAAAACCCACGCAGGTCACGGGGAGAACGTGCAAACTCCGTACAGGCAGCACCGCTGTAAGGGAGCAACTCTACCGCCGCACCACCGTGACTGTGATTCTATAGAAGGCAGAACAAATCCAATTAAGTTAATCACCACTCAATCAGTCTTCTCTCAACTAGCAGTGATGTGTTGGGATGTGTCGGACAGCACTTACCCACCATAACCAGCTCAATGTTGCCCCATTTGCCTTTAACCAAAACTCATGGCTCACAGCCTTGAGTCAAACATGATCCAATGAGTTGAGTTCTGGAGGTGGGTGGCACCCTGCCACAGCTGGTACAACCCCTGCCTCACACCGCCAAAGACCCAGCTTTGAAGCTGACTTTGTGCTGTATTTGTGGAGTTTGCATGCTCTCCATGTGACCGTGTGGGTTTCCTTCAGGTGCTCCGGCTTCCTCACACATCCCAAAGACGTGCAGGTTTTGTAGGTTAATTGGTGTGGAGTAGGGAAGGGATGCTAAAGTGGGTAGCGTAGAATTAGGGTGATCAAAGGCATTTTTGTCACACAGAGGGTGATGGGTGCACGGAACGAGCTGCCAGAGGAGGTGGTTGAGGCAGGTGCGAGAACAACATTTAAAAGTCATTTGGTCAGCTCAGGGACTTGGATAGGAGAGGCTTGGAGAGACATGGGTCCAAAGCAGGCAGATGGTTCTGGTGTAGATGGGGCACGTTGAAGCCTGGATGGGCAGGTTGGGCCGCAGGGCCTGTTTCCGTGCTGTGTGACTCATGACCCTCTGCAGACTGGTGCGGAATATGCGCTGGAGTGTTGAAATGTGTTAAGAAACAGTTTGCCAATGTTGCAGGGAGAGAGGTTTTTGCTGGCAGTTTGTGACACTCTGCTTGTTACCAATGGTAACCGTGTTGAACAGAGCTGTGAAAGCCGCTAATAGACTGTCTGCCGGAATGAAGCTCCCCTGATTTAATTACCGCTGACTGTGTTTGGATTATCCGACAGGTAATTTAGAACGTCCTAGCTCCAGGTTCCAAAGCATACAGTTATCAACCCAAACTGCTTCACTTCGTGTTTAGAATCAAACATCAGCATTTACGCATCTCTGCCGTGTTTTAGAAATTGACTGAGCGCCCTTCACAGCTGCCAACTGTGTGACGACTGGCCTTAGTCCTGAATTTCAATGTAACTGAAGCACCAAGACACATAACAAGGCACTACGAAAATCAGATGCTTCTCTTTAAAGGGGTTCAGTGCAGTCTCTAGCGCATTGTACAGTGAAAAGCTTTTGTTGCGTCCTATCCAGTCAGCGGAAAGACAATACATGGATTACAATCGAGCCATTTACAGTGTACAGATACATGATGAGGGAATAACGTTTAGTGCAGGTAAAGCCAGTAAAGTTTGATCAAAGATAGTCCAAGGGTCACCGATGAGGTAAATAGTAGTTCAGGACTGCTCTCTGGTGGTTGGTAGGATGGTTCAGTTGCTTGATAACAGCTGGGAAGAAACTGTCCCTGAATCTAGAGGTGTGCGTTTTCATACTTCTATACCTTTTGCCCGAGAGGAGAGGGGAGAAGAGGGAGTGTCCAATTGTGCGACTCGTCCTTAATTATGCTGCTGGCCTTGCCGAGGCAGCGTGAGGTGTTGATGGAGTCTGTTGAGAACTGTTGAGTGAGATAGTTCTTGCTATTGAGGGACTGCAGGTAGGTTCACCGGGTTAATTCCCGGGATGGTCGGACTGTCATGTGTTGAAAGAATGGAGCAGCTGGGCTATTGTCTATTGAAGGCAGGAACGGGGTACTGATTGGGGATGATCAGCCATGATCACAATGAATGGCAGTGCTGGCTCGAAGGGCCGAATGGCCTCCTCCTGTACCTATTTTCTATGGTTCTATGTTTCTGTTGCAGAGTATAGCACAAGGACAGGCCCTTTGGCCCATGACATCCCAGCCAAACATGATGCCAAGTTAAACTAATCTCCTCTGCCTGCATGTGACCCAGATCCCTCCGTATCTATGTTCTAACATTAACATTACAGTCTGCACATTAACACTGTCAAATCTACAAGATGGGATTTTATTTGTAAAAAGCAAACAATTTTTGCAACTCTTCTCTCATAATTGATTTATTTTCTGGGCGGGCCCACTTTTGTTGATGGCTGCAGGATGTAAGGCAGTGGAGACACAAAGAACTGCAGATGCTGGGACCTTCATAGAATCATAGAAAATAGGTGCAGGAGCAGGCCATTCAGCCCTTCGAGCCTGCACCGCCATTCAATATAATCATGGCTGATCATCCAACTCAGTATCCTGTACCTGCCTTCTCTCCATACCCCCTGATCCCTTCAGCCACAAGGGCCACATCTAACTCCCTCTTAAATATAGCCAATGAACTGGCCTCAACTACCTTCTGTGGCAGAGAATTCCACAGACTCACCACTCTCTGTGTGAAAAAAGATCTTCTCATCTCGGTCCTAAAAGACTTCCCCCTTATCCTTAAACTGTGACCCCTTGTTCTGGAGTTCCCCAACATCGGGAACAATCTTCCTGCATCTAGCCTGTCTAACTCCTTAAGAATTTTGTAAGCCTTTATAAGATCCCTCTCAATTTCCTAAATTCCAGCGAGTACAAGCCGAGTCTATCCAGTCTTTCTTCATATGGAAGTCCTGCCATCCCAGGAATCAGTCTGGTGAACCTTCTCTGTACTCCCTCTATGGCAAGAATGTCTTTCCTCAGAATAGGAGAACAAAACTGTACGCAATACTCCAGGTGTGGCCTCACCAAGGCCCTGTACAACTGCAGTAGAACCTCCCTGCTCTTGTACTCAAATCCTTTGGCTATGAATGCCAACATACCATTCGCTTTCTTCACAGCCTGCTGCACCTGCATGCCTACTTTCAATGACTGGTGTACCATGACACCCAGGTCTCATTGCATCTCCCCTTTTCCTAATCGGCCACCATTAAGATAATAATCTACCCTTTTTGCCGCCAAAGTGGATAACCTCACATTTATCCACATTATACTGCACCTGCCATGCATCTGCCCACTCACCCAACCTATTCAAGTCACCTTGCAGCCTCCTAGCATCCTCCTCACAGCTAACACTGCCCCCCAGCTTAGTGTCATCCGCAAACTTGGAGATGTTGCATTCAATTCCCTCATCCAGATCATTAATATATATTGTAAATAGCTGGGGTCCCAGCACTGAGCCTTGCGGTACCCCACTAGTCACTGCCTGCCATTCTGAAAATGACCCGTTTACTCCTACTCTTTGCTTCCTGTCTGCCAGCCAGTTCTCTATCCACATCAAAACTGAACCCCCAATGCCATGTGCGTTAAGTTTGTATGCTAATCTCTTATGTGGGACCTTGTCGAAAGCTTTCTGAAAGTCCAGATATAACACATCCACAGGTTCTCCCTTATCCACTCTACTAGTTATATCCTCAAAAAATTCTATAAGATTCGTCAGACATGATTTACCTTTCATAAATCCATGCTGACTTTGTCCAGTGATTTCACCGCTTTCCAAATGTGCTGCTGATCTTGAGCAAGATACAAAGTGCGGCACAGCAGCTCAGCAGTAAAGTTGCTGCCTAATGGGCCTGTCCCACTGTACGAGTTTACCCAATATCTCTCCCGAGTTTAAAAAAAATCAAACACGTGGTAAGCACGTAGAATGTACTTTGCGGGTACGTCAGAGCTCGGGGGCGCCTCTTAGCGGCTCGTAACGCTAACGGCAGGCAATCGGGAAACGCGGTAAGCTCGGGAAGACTCGTGAAGATTTTTCAACATGTTGCAAAAATGTCCACGAGAGCCCTGAGTACCTACATGCGGGTATTGCCGTAAATCTCCGAGTTCGAATCAGGGGAAACGCGGGAGAACTCTTGAATTAGCACGTACAGTGGGACAACCCCATTAAGGTGCGCCAGAGACCCAGGTTCGATCCTGACTGTGGGCGCTGTCTGTATGGAGTTTGTACTGTACGTTCTCCCCGTGACATGCGTGGGTTCTCCCCATGTGCTCGCTTTCCTCCAACACTCCAACGATGTACAAACTTATAGTTGAATTGGCTTGGTATAAACGCACATTGTCTAGTGTGTGTAGGATAGCGTGTAAGTGTGCGGGGATCGCTGGTCGACATGGACTCGGTGGGCCTGTTGCCACGCTGTATCTCCAAACTAACCTGAACAAAGCGTTAGGGGTATAACTCAATTTATCAGGCAGCATCTATGGAGGGAAGAGACAGGTGACGTTTCAGATTGGGACCTTTCTTCAGGTGAGTGGGGGTGCCCACAAATGGGTTAGTAGCGATTAAGGCCAATGTACAATGTTTTCATTCCTTTTAACTGGCCTGGACCTTGGGTTTCTCACACTGAATGGCAAGGTGTTGGCTGCAGCGGAGCTGGGAATATCTCAATGAAAACATGAATTCCTAATTGATACCAATTTTCGCAATCCTTGCAGAGTTGTCGAAAATAACTGATGAGTGTAACCAAGAGGACAAAAATATCCCAAGCAGTATGTGCAGGAGTTATTAAGTCATCAGGACCTGTCAGGCTAAGCGTCCTTAACAATGTCTTACTGTGTGTCACTTAGATGAAATCTGTTTCTGTTCCTGCATTCACAGTGTGAAAGTGCTCACTTACACTCAGATCCAGGTCACAGCAGCGACCAGACTGACAGGATGTAGTGCATTGTGTGTCCATTAAGTCAAAGTCAAAGTCACAAGAGTTTATTGTCATGTGTCCCTGACAGGACAATGAAATTCTTTCTTTGCTTAGCACAACAGAACATAGTAGGCATTGACTACAATTATATACTTAAATACACACATTAATTAATAAATTAATAAAGTGCAAATAACAGATGGAGGGGTATTAATGTTCAGAGTTTTGTCCGAGCCAGGTTTAATAGCCTGATGGCTGTGGGGGAGTAGCTATTCCTGAACCGGGTCGTTGCAGTTCTCAGGCTCCTGTACCTTCTACCCGAAGGTAGCAGGGAGATGAGTGTGTGGCCAGGATGGTGTGGGTCCTTGATGATGCTGCCAGCCTTTTTGAGACAGCGACTGTGGTAGATCCCCTCGATGGAAGGAAGGTCAGAGCCGATGATGGACTGGGCAGTGTTTACTACTTTTTGTAGTCTTTTCCTCTCCAGGGCACTCAAGTTGCCGAACCAAGCCACGATGCAACCGGTCAACAAGCTCTCTACTGTGCACCTGTAGAAGTTAGAGTCCTCCTTGACAGACCGACTCTCCGTAATCTTCTCAGGAAGTAGAGGCGCTGATGAGCTTTCTTAATAATTGCATCTATGTTCTCGGACCAGGAAAGATCTTCACAGATGTGCACGCCCAGGAATTTGAAGCTCTTGACCCTTTCAACCATCGACCCGTTGATATAAACAGGACTGTGGGTCCCCATCCTACTCCTTCCAAAGTCCACAATCAGTCCCTTGGTTTTGCTGGTGTTGAGGGCCAGGTTATTGTGCTGGCACCATATGGACAGTCGCTCGATCTCTCTTCTGTACTCCGACTCATTCCCATCGGTGATACGTCCCACAACAGTGGTGTCGTCAGCGAACTTGATGATGGAGTTCGCACTGTGACCGGCTACACAGTCATGAGTATAGAGTGAGTACAGCAGGGGGCTGAGCACGCTGCCTTGAGGTGCTCCCGTGCTGATTGTTATCGAGTCTGACACATTTCCTCCAATACGAACAGACTGTGGTCTGTGAATGAGGAAGTCGAGGATCCAATTGCAGAGGGATGCGCAGAGACCCAGTTCTGCGGGTTTGGTAACCAGCTTGGAGGGGATGATTGTGTTAAATGCTGAGCTGTAGTCAATGAATAACAGCCTGACATATGAGTTTTTGATGTCCAAGTGGTCCAGAGTGGAGTGGAGGGCCAGTGAGATCGCGTCCACCGTTGATCTGTTGTGGCGGTAAGCGAACTGCAGTGGGTCCAAGTTTTGGTCGAGGTAGGAGTTGATTTGCGCCATGATCAACCTCTGCACTTCATCACCACAGGCAGTGCCTCTCGAACCACTTTTCAGGTGGGAATCACCCACAGAAAATGCGTAAAAACTAGTGCCACAGGTTATTAGTGACCGCCATCATCCAGAGTCTGAAGGATCCTGACGTTGGCACGAAATACCATCACAGCTGGGGGCTGCACTCTTCCCTCAAGCGTGGTAAAATGCATTGAGTCCAGGGAGTATGTATATTGAATCGCCCCATTAAATGTTCATTGAAGATAGCGAAAGAAGAGTACAGGAGCAGGGAGGTTCTACTGCAGTTGTACAGGGTTTTGGTGAGACCACACCTAGAGTATTGCGTACAGTTTTGGTCTCCTAATCTGAGGAAAGACATTCTTGCCATAGAGGGAGTACAGAGAAGGTTCACCAGACTGATTCCTGGAATGTCAGGACTTTCATATGAAGTAAGACTGGATAGACTTGGCTTGTACTCGCTAGAATTTAGATTGAGTGGGGATCTTGTATTGTATTGTATTGTATATCTTTACTATCATTTTTCCTGAGTACTTACATACCCAGAGGAAACAAAAAAACATTGCTCAACCAGTGTCCATTCAGTGTGCGGTAAAAAATAAATAGAAATAAAAATAAAAATACATATATCATGAGTTCCAATCGGCAGCGGCACGACAATGGCTCTGCTTCAGTGTGTCCAGGTTGGTGGTTGGTGCGCGATACTTTGGCAGGGGGCAAAGTCCGTTTATCAGTCTTATAGCCTGCGGGAAGAAGCTGAGGAGCATCCTGCTGGTTTTGCAGCTGATGCTCCTGTACCTCTTCCCAGATGGCAGGATGGAGAATATGTGATGCGATGGGTGGTAGGGGTCTTTGATGATGGAGATGGCTCTGCTAATACATCTCTTCCTGTGTATGTCAGCAGGCAATAAAGGGAGTGGAGCACCAATAGTCCTGCTGGCGGTCTTCACAATCCTGTCCAGTTGGTGCCGTTCGTACGCCTTGCAGCTCCCGAACCAGGAGGTGATGCCGTAGGTTAATGTGCTCTCGATTGTCCCCCTGTAAAAAGTTCGTAGGTGTGCAGTGGGGAGACCTGCTTTCCGTAGGCTACGGAGAGGGTGTAGTCGCTGCTGGGCTCACTTGACCAGTGTTGCGGTGTTGGTCGTGGACGTCAGGTCATCTGACAGGTGGAGTCCTAGGAACTTCACACTGCTGATCCTTTCCACATCAGCTCCATCGATGTGCAGAGGTGTATGGCGTTGTTTTCCCGCCCTCCTGAAGTCAACCACCATCTCCTTCGTTTTTCCCACGTTGAGAATGAGGTTGTGGGATTTGCACCATCCTGTGAGCAGCTCCACCTCCATCCTGTACGCCGACTCATCATTGTCACTGATGAGACCCACCACTGTTGTGTCATCAGCGAACTTGTTGATGAAGTTGTTGTTGAGTCTCTAGCAGTACAGTCGTGTGTAAGCAGACTAAACAGCAGGGGGCTTAGGACACAGCCTTGGGGCGAGCCAGTGCTCACGGCTATGGTTTTTGATGTCCTACTGCCCACCCTGACTGTCTGCTGCCGTTGCGATAGAAAGTTCAGGACCCAGTTACATGTGCCAGCATCAACCCCCAATAACTCCAACTTCTCCACCAGCTGCTGCGGAATGATTGTGTTAAAAGCAGAGCTGAAGTCTATGAAGAGGATCCTGGCATAAGTATTTTTCCGATCAAGGTGTGGCAGTACGAGGTTTAGTGTTGTTGAGACTGCGTCCTCTGTGGGTCGGTTGGCTCTGTAGGCGAACTGCAGTGGGTCTAGGTCGGCAGGTAGGCTATTTTTGATATGCTGCATAACCAGTCGCTCAAAACATTTCATTACTATGGGTGTTAGAGCCACTGGTCGAAAGTCATTATGGCAGGCTGGGTTTGGTTTCTTCGGGACAGGAACGATGGTGGCACTCTTAAGAATTGGGCACTACTGCCTGGCTGAGCGAGGTGTTAAAAATATCTGTGAAGACATCTTTCAGTTGCTCGGCGCAGTCTCTTAGAACGCATCCAGGAATGTTGTCCGGCCCTGTGGCTTTGCGTAGGTTGATGCTGGCAAAGGGCTTTTTAACTCCGGCTGCGGACAGCCTGAGCGACTGGTCACTGGGAGATGGCAGTAGTGCACGTGTCTGGGCGCTGTTTTTAATCTCAAACCGTGCGTAGAACTCGTTCAGTTCATCTGGTAGAGAGGGGTCGTTTTGGCATATCCGCAGTGGGGGGGGGGCTTGTAGTCAGTGATGGTATGAAACTTACAGTGATCTTATAGAAACTTACAAAATTCTTAAGGGGTTGGGCAGTCTAGATGCAGGAAGATTGTTCCCGATGTTGGGGAGGTCCAGAACAAGGGGTCACAGTGTAACGATAAGGGGGAATTCCTTTAGGACCGAGATGAGGAAAATATTTTTCACACAGAGTGGTGAGTCTCTGGAATTCTCTGCCACAGAAGGTAGTTGAGGCCAGTTCATTGACTATATTTAAGAGGGAGTTAGATGTGGCCCTTGGGATCAGGGGGTATGGAGAGAAGGCAGGTACAGAATACTGAATTGGATGATCAGCCATGATCATATTGAATGGCGGTGCAGGCTCGAAGGGCCGAATGGCCTACTCCTGCACCTATTTTCTAAGTTTCTATGATTCTATGATAGATGTCGTCAAGCCGGAAAAAGGTTGAGAGAGGATTTACGAGGATGTTGCCAGGGCTCGAGGGCCTGAGCTATAGGGACTGGTTGAGCAGGCTATGACTCTATTCCTTGGAGCGCAGGAGATTGAGAGTTGATCTTACCCAGGTGTATAAAATCATGAGAGGAATAGATCGGGTAAACGCACAAGGTCTCTTGCCCAGGGTAGGGGAATCGAGAACCATAGGATGGATATCGGTTTAAGGTGAGAGGGAAAAGATTTAACGGGCAACTTTTTATCATATAAATGGTGGTGGGTGTATGGAACGTGCTGCCAGAGGAGGTAGTTAAGGCAGGTACTATCACAACATTTAGACAGCTGCATGGATAAGAATGGTTTAGCGAGATGTGGGCCAAATGCAGGCAGGTGGGACTAGTGTAGGTATTAGGGGACTAGGGATAGCAGAGACTAGTAGTGTACATTGTGGGCAAGATGGGCCGAAGGGCCTGTTTCCACGCTGTATGACTTTATGACTAAGAGGACAAAAATATCTCAAGCAAAATGTGCAGGAGCGATTAAGTCATCAGGACCTGTCAGGCTCAGAGTGCTTAACAATGTCTTACTGTGTGTCACTTAGATGAAATCTGTTTTTGTTTCTGCTTTCACAGTGTGAAAGTGTTCGCTTACACTCGGATCCAGGTCACTGCCAGACTGACAGAGTATGTAGAGCATTGTGTGTCCATTATTGATCACTAAATGGCAAGGGTTTGTACGATGGACATGTCACTGCATCTCAACGTGGTCGCACAGCACAGAAACAGGCCCTTCAGGCCTATTCATCCATGCTGACCATCAGCCTGAAGAAGGGTCCCAAACCGAAACATCACCTATCCATGTTCTCCAGAGATGCTGCCTGACCCGCTGCATTACTCCTACGCTTTGTGTCCCTTCTTGCCCCATCTAAGCTAGTCACGCATTTGGCCCCTATCCCTCTATCTACCGATCCATCTACATGTCCAAGTGTCTTTTAAATGTTGCTCTTGTCCCTGTTGCTATTGTACCTCTTCTGGCAGCTCATTCCATGTCTCCACCACACTCCAAGTGAAAATTCTGCCCCTCAGATTCCTATTAAATCTTGCCCCTCACACCTTAAACTTATGTGGGAAGAACATAGATTGAGGCAAAGAGCATTCTAAATATATTTTGCGCAGAGACAGCCAAGGCTCCGTGCCAAGTAGGTTTCCATGGCAACATCTTCATTGGCTCTTAATGCATGATGGTTGAAGTTTGGAAATAGGGAAGTATCGTTAGAATCGTTAATTATTGAGTGCTTCACACAGTTTTGGTTCCCTTACTTCAGAAATGATATACTGTCATTGGAATTAGTCACCAGGCCGATCCCTGGGGTGAGAGGATTTTCTCATTTCGAACAGGAAAATAAATTATGTGGGAATGAACTGCAGATGCAGGGTTTACATCGAAGATCGACACAAAATGCTGGAGTAACTCAGCGGGACAGGCAGCATCTCTGGACAGAAGGAATGGGTGACGTTTCGGGTGGAGACCCTTCTGCAGACTGAGAGTCAGGGGAGAGGGAAACGAGAGATATAGACAGTAATATAGAGAGATATAGAACAATATAGCAAAAAAAAGTAACAATGATAAAGGGAACAGGCCATAGAAAATAGGTGCAGGGGGAGGCCATTCGGCCCTTCGAGCCATGTTAGGATAAATTCCAGCTTTAGTTGGACTTCCACTGTATTTCTCTATCTTTCCCTTCAACATCAGTAGAGTGGTGAGTGCTGCCAACAACTTACCATGTAGAACTGTACATGAACAACTGCTGGGTCTTGGGAAGCTGGATCCAAGAATGGACCACACGGTTTGGCCAATGTAGATTAGTGTCACTCATATCATGAGTCATGCTTCGGTAGTTACGCCCACTAGCTCTTCAGTTATCGCTGCTTGCTGGATTTCCTTAGTGAAAGTGGAACTCGTAAGTGTGAAGTTGTGCTTGCTATGTAGTTAATAAAGTCTTTGGATCTTAGCTTGTTTTTTTTTAGCTTTGTTGGATCTTTAGCTTCTGTTGTTGTATGGTCATCACTCAACGTGGTGTCAGAAGTGGGATACGAACCCACGCCTCCAATCGGAGACCAGAAGGAGTGATTTCGAAGTTATCTCACCACTTTTCAGTCCAGGAACGAACATAGAACTGTATAGCGCAGGAACAGGCCCTTCAGCCCACAAGGTCTGTTCTAAACATAACTGCAAGATAAATCAATCTCCTCTGCCCATTCAAAATCCAGGTCTCTCCCTTCAATGTATATTTAAGTGCCACTTAAACACCACTGTCACATTTATTGTCACGTGTACCGAGGAACAGTGAAAAGCTTCGGAGATGGCGCCCTGCCCAGGCGACCGTTGGCAGGCGAGCCACAGAAGCAGATCTACAGATTTTTTTCTCCCGTTGCGTACTATGTTTACATATTCTGTCGTGCTGCAGCAAGTAAAAATTTCATTGTCCTATCTGGGACACATGACAATAAAATACTCTTGACCCTCTTGTTACAAACGTTCCATATTCTTAAATCTTGCACTAAACGTTATTCCCTTATCATATATCTACACACTGTGGATGCCCCGATTGTAACCGTGTATTGCTTTTCCACTGACCTGTAAGCACGCAACTAAAGCTTTTCACTGAAGCTCAGTACACGTGACAATAAACTAAACTAAACTAAACGTGAAAGAAGGAACTGCAGATGCTGGCGAATCGAGGGTACACAAAAGGCTTGAGAAACTCAGTGGGTGCAGCAGCATCTAAGGAGCGAAGGAGATAGGCGACGTTTCGGGTCGAGACCCTTCCTACGTTTTTCGTTACGCTCTATCCAGTCAGCGGAAAGACTAACGTGATTGCATTCAAGCTGTCCACAGTGAGGAGCAGAATTTTTTTTAAAAAATTATTTCCGACATGTATTTGAAGGCAAATAGGCCCAATGATTCATGTCTTCCGACAACAAAACTCTGGCTATAGGTTTAGTGATTCATTGCCACAGCTCACAAGCATATCCAAAAACAGGTAGGCAATTTTGTTTTTAAACCTTTCAATAAATTCCCGCTTGTAGCTTGAGTGGATGAAAACAGCCAGCTACTTCACCAGAAACTGAACCATCAAACTGCAGCTTATTAGACAGCGAGCCTGTTGCTCTTTCAATGTCCCAGAGGGGCATGAACAACATGGAAAAATAATTAGAATGTAGTCGATTGGTTTGTCCAGCAGATGGCAGTGGTGACCATCACAAGGCAGCAACCGTGATAGTTTGGATCAGAGAGTCATGGAGTGATAGAGTGGAAACGGGCCCTCCATCCCAACTTGCCCACACCAACCAACATGCTGCATTTTGTTTAGTTTAGTTTATACATACAGCGCGGAAACTGGCCCTTCGGCCCACCGAGGCCATGCTTTCTTCTCTTGCTTTAGTTTAGAGACTTAGCATTGATCAAGGTATAAACCAGGAACTTCCCTGGTCTTTAAAGATTCATTACATTCTTGAGTAAAGCAATTAGCAACTGAATTAATGGCCCAACTGAGTGATAAGACATAGTTCACACGTGCCCATGTTAGTTTAGAGATACAGCACGGTAACAGGCCCTTTGGGCCACTTAGTATATGCCGACCATAGAACCTGTTCACACTCGTTCTATGTTAACCCACCTTCACGCCCACTCCCTACACGTTAGATGAAATTACCCACCGAATCCAAGCATTGATCACCCGTTCACACTAGTTCTAAGTTATCCCACTTTCAATTCACTCCCTACACACTAGGGGAAATTTAGACAATAGACAATAGGTGCAGGAGTAGGCCATTTGGCCCTTCGAGCCAGCCCTTCAATGTGATCATGGCTGATCATCCCCAATCAGTACCCCGTTCCTGCCTTCTCCCCATATCCCCTGACTCTGCTATTTTTAAGAGCCTTATCTAGTTCTCTCATGAAAGCATCCAGAGAACCTGCCTCCACCGCCCTCTTGAGGCAGAGAATTCCACAGACTATACAGAGAATTTTACAGAGTCCCATTAACCTACAGACCCGCATGTCTTTGGAATGTGGGAGGGAACTGGAACACCCGGAGAAAACCCCATGCGGTCACAGGGAGAACATGCAAACTCCACGCAGACAGCACCCGAGGGCAGGATCGAACCCGGGTCTTGGGCTCTGTGAGGAAGCAGCTCTACCCGCTGCACCACCTTGATTTGCTCCAGTTGACATGAGTTCCATTGCCGATGATACGATAGATTGGTGCACTTTAGGGAGAGTGCAGGGATGCTTGGTGATGTCTCTAACAGCTGAGAGAGCTGCAGATATCAAACTGTGCCAGCACGTTACCATGGCAACACCATTGCACAGCGCTTTTCATCTTCTGCTCTGAAGCTACTTTTCATTATTTAGAAGGATGTAGGCCAAATACGGGCAGGTGGAACTAATGTAGATGGAAAGATACAGTTGTGAGCACACTTAACTTGGCAAAAAGCCAAAGGTGCTGTCAAATCTGCCCCAACTACCTCCTCTGGCAGTCTGAAGAAGGGTCTCAACCCGAAACGTCACCCATTCCTTCTCTTCAGAGATGCTGCCTGTCCCGCTGAGTTTACTCCAGATTTTTGTGTCTATCTCCTCTTGTAGCTCGTTCCATTTACCCACCATCATTTGGGAGAAAATGCTGCCCCTCAGGTCCCTATTGAATCTTTTCCATCTCACTTTAAACCTATGTTCTCTAGTCCTTGATTAATCAGTCATGGGTTAAAAAAAACTTGAGCATTCACCTTATCTATTCCTCTAATGATTTTATACACCTCTGTAAGATCGCCACTCAGCCTCCTGCACTCCAAGGAACAAATTCCAAGCCTGCTCTACCTCTCCTTATAGATCAGGTCCCTCAGGTCTTGGCGACATCTTTGTAAGTCTTCTTTGCACTCTTTCTAGCTTAACAATATCCTTCCCAGAGTCATAGAGTGATACAGTGTGGAAACAGGCCCTTCAGCCCAACTTGCCCACAGCCAACACGTCCCAGCTACACTAGTCCCACCTGCCTGTGTTTGGTCCATATCTCTCCAAACCTGTCCTATCCATGTACCTGTCTAACTGTTTCTTAAACGTTGGAATAGTCCCAGCCTCAACTACCTCCTCTGGCAGCTTGTTCCATACACCCTCCACCCTTCGTGTGAAAAAGTTACCCCTCAGATTCCTATTAGATCTTTTCCTCTTCACCTTAAACCTACGTCCTGTGGTTCCTATTTGATGCAAAGAGCCCTCTAGGACAACATGAATGATGGTGCAATGCGGAAAAATGTTTCAGTGCACGAAACAGAATTATTATTTTTTTTGTTAGTGAGAAATTGAGTAATATGAATTATCAAAGAGGTGTTTCAAAGCGTCCTTGCACACAAGTCATTGAAGGCAGTTCTATCAGCGCATCAAGTGATAATGAAGGCTAATGATACACCAGGCAGTATTATGAGGGGATCTAATCACAGAGTTAAGGTGTATCAGTGCAATTATATAGAACATGCGTCGAACATGATGCCAAACCAACTCTTATCTGCCTGCACTAATCCATATCCCTCCATTATCTGCACATTGGGGTTCATGACAGAAGCCTCCTCGTGGCGAACCCCGGAAACGATGACACGATGAACTCTGTGACGCGTCGGGCGACCGATTCTGTCAACATGTTGGACGACGACAGAATCCAACAGCGAGCTACACGGCGTCTGACACACAAGCGTACGATCTGCACATCTGTGCGCTTACATCTAAAGATCTCCAAATGCCACCGTTGTACCTGCCTGCACCACACTAGACACATTCAGTTGGGGAGACTTTAAACTAGAAAGGCTGGGGGGAGGGACTCGGGTAGAGGGGGCTAGGGGACAGGGTGTGGGGCAAGAGGCAGAGAAGGGAAGCACTCGGACCCAAAATGTAGGCGAGAAAGATGAAAAAGATAATAGACAGAGAATAAAGGATGGTGGGTTTATAAAATGTGCATATTTTAATGCTAGGAGCATTGTAAGTAAGGTGGATGAACTTAGAGCCTGGATTGACACCTGGAAATATGATGTTGTGGCAATCAGTGAAACATGGTTGCAGGAGGGCTGTGATTGGAAACTAAATATTCCAGGATTTCGTTGCTTCCGGGGTGATAGAATTGGACCAGAGGGGGAGGTGTTGCATTGCTTGTCAGAGAGGATATTACAGCAGTGCTTTGGCAGGATAGATTAGAGGGTTCGTCTAGGGAGGCTATTTGGGTGGAACTGAGAAGTGGGAATAGCAACACTTTTAGGGGGAACCAAAAGCGAGAATTGGAAGAGCAAATATGTAAGGAGATAGCAGATATTAGTAGTAAGCACAAGGTAGTGATTGTGGGAGATTTCAATTTCCCAAAAATAGACTGGGAAACACATTCTGTAAATGGGCTGGATGGTTTGGAGTTTGTAAAATGTGTGCAGGATAGTTTTTTGCAGCAGTACATAGAGGTGACCAGAGAAGGGGCAGTGTTCTCCGTTAGGATGGAGACCAGTGACACAATACATTAGTTTCAATATAATTATGGAGCGAGTCAGAACAGGACCTAGAGTGGAGATTTTCTGACTTAAAGAAAGGCTAACTTTGAGGGAATGCGTGAGGATTTTAAAGGAGTGAATTGGGACACTTTATTCTCATGGGAAGGATGTAGAAGACAATGGAGGACATTTAAAGGGGAAATTGTAAGAGTACAGAATCTTTATGTCCCTGTTAGGTTGAAAGGAAATAGTAAAAATTGGAAAGAGCCATGGTTTTCAAGGGAAATTAGACACTTGTTTCAAAAAAAGAGAGATATCTACAATAATTATAGGAGGCATGGGAGTAAATGAGGTGCTAGAGGAGTATAAAGAATGTAAAAAGAATCTTAAGAAATAAATTAGGAAGGCTAAAAGAAGATATGAGGTTGCTTTGGCAAGGGAAAAAGTAAACTCCAAAGGGTTTCTACAGCTATATTAATAGCAAAAGGAAACGAGGGATAAAATTGGACCATTAGAGAACAGAATGGACAGCTATCTGCAGAGCCAAAAGAGATGGGGGAGATATTGAACAATTTCTTTTTCTTCGGTATTCACCAAGGAGAAGGATATTGAAACTCTGTGAGGTAAGGGAAAAAAGTAGAGTAGCTATGGAAACTATGAGATTCAAAGAGGAGGAAGTACTGACACTTTTGAAAAATATAAAGGTGGATAAAGTCTCCAGGGCCTGACAGGATATTCCCTAGGACATTGAGGGAAGTTAGTGTAGAAATAGCAGGAGCTATGACAGAAATATTTCAAATGTCATTAGAAACGGGAATAGTGCCTGAGGATTGGCGTACTGCGCATGTTGTTCCATTGTTTAAAAAGGGTTCAAAGAATAAACCTAGCAATTATAGACCTATTAGTTTGACGTCAGTGGTGGGCAAATTAATGGAAAGGATACTTAGAGATAATATATATAAGCATCTGGATAAACAGGGTCTGATCAGGAACAGTCAACATGGATTTGTGCCTGGAAGGTCATGTTTGACAAACCTTCTTGAATTTTTTGAAGCGGTAACTAGGGAAATTGATGAGGGTAAAGCAGTGGATGTTGTCTATATGGATTTCAGTAAGGCCTTTGACAAGGTTCCCCATGGAAGGTTGGTTTCAGAAGGTTCAATCTTTGGGTGTTAATGGCGGAGTAGCAAGATGGATTCAACAGTGGCTGAATGGAAGATGTCAGAGAGTAATGGTGGATGGCTGTTTGTCAGGTTGGAAGCCGGTGACCAGTGGGGTGCTCAGGGATCTGTGTTGGGTCCACTGTTGTTTGTCATGTACATCAATGATCTGGATGATGGGGTGGAAAATTGGATAAGTAAGTATGCAGATGATACTAAGATAGGTGGTATTGTGGATAATGAAGTAGATTCTCAAAGTCTACAGAGAGATTTGGGCCATTTGGAAAGTGGGCTGAAAGATGGCAGATGGAGTTTAATGCTGATAAGTGTGAAGTGCTACATCTTGGCAGGACAAATCAAAATAGGACGTACATGGTAAATGGTAGGGAATTGAGGAATGCTGTGGAACAGAGGGATCTGGAATAACTGTGCATAGTTCCCTGAAGGTGGAATCGCATGTAGATAGGGTGGTAAAGAAAGCCTTTGGTGTGCTGGCCTTTATAAATCAGAGCATTGAATATAGGAGTAGGGAATAAATGTTAAAATTGTACAAGGCATTGGTAAGACCAACCTGGAGTATGGTGTACAATTTTGGTCGCCTAGTTATAGGAAGGATGTCAACAAAATAGAGGAGAGTACAGAGGAGATTTACTAGAATGTTGCCAGGGTTCCAGCAACTATGTTACAGAGAAAGGTTGAACAAGTTAGGTCTTTATTCTTTGGAGCGCAGAAGGTTAAGGGGTGACTTGATTGAGGTCTTTAAAATGATGAAAGGGTTAGACAGAGTTGACGTGGATAAGCTTTTCCCATTGAGGGTAGGGAAGATTCAAACAAGAGGGCATGACATGCGAATTAAGGGACAGAAGTTTAGGGGTAACGTGAGGGGGAACTTCTTTACTCAGAGGGTGGTGGCTGTGTGGAATGAGCTTCCAGCAGAGGTGGTGGAGGCAGGATCGATTTTAACATTTAAAAGTAAAGTGGATAGGTATATGGACGTGAAGGGAATGGAGGGGTATGGTCTGAGTGCAGGTAGATGGGACTAGGGGAAAACAAATGGTCGGCACGGACTGGAAGGGCCGAGAGGGCCTGTCTCCGTGCTGTAATTGTTATATGGTTATATGGTTATATTCAGTTGGTCTTGGCATCATGTTCGACACATGTTCTAAATATTTGCACTGATACAATTTAACTCTGTAATCAAATCCTCTCATGACACTGCCCTGTACCTGCCCCCTCCACCCTTGTTGTCGCGGGTTACTGAGGTACAGTGAAAAGCTTTTTTTGTTGCGTGATGTCCAGTCGGTGGAAAGACCAGACATGATTACAATCGAGCCGTCCACAGTGCGCAGACACGGGATAAAGGGAATAACGGATAGTGCAAGATAAATTCTTCATCTAGTTCACATTCAGGACTCTCTGCTGAATATACAGTAGACCAGGCAGCGCCTTTAGTTCACCCACCACCCTTTGTTTTACGAAAAAAAACTTGTCCTGTTAATTCCATTAAACTTTTCACCTTAAAGCTATGCCCTCTAGTATTTATTTCCATCCTGGAATAAAGGTTCTGACTGTCTACCATATCTATGCCCATGGCCTAACGTGATAGATATTGGTCTTGGGAGTTTGGTGATGGGCAAGCGAAGGATGTGGTCAGCCTGATGTAGCTGACCTAGGGGAACTAGGGCATCAATGGTGAACATCAGTTGGACATCTAAACCTCCTTGAGGAAATGAACCATCTCCCTTCTATAATGAAGACCTGGGCCATTGTACCCAGTGTCCAGGCCAATGTGCGTTCCTCTAACTAGATCACACAGATATTGGTCATTAGCGGAATGTTGACACATGGAACGGCAAATGCTGGTTTTGCAAAAAAAAAGTTCACAAAGTGTTGAAGTAATTTCAGCCTGAGGAAAGGTCCTGACCCAAAACGTCACCTATCCGTGTTCCCCAGAGATGCTGGTGACATGGTGGTGCAGGGGTGGAGTTGCTGCCTTACAGCGCCAGATATCCTGGTTCGATCCTGACTTCAGGTGCTGCCTGCACGGAGTTTGCGCGTTCTCCCTGTGACCTGCGTGGGTTTTCTCCGGGTGCTCCGGCTTCCTCCCACACTCCAAAGACGTACAAATTTGTAGGTTAATTGGCTTCGGTAAAATTATAAATCGTCCCTAGAGTGTAAGAAAGTGCTAGTGTACGGGGTGAACGCTGGTTGGCACGGACTAGGCGTGCCGTTGTGCCTGTTTCTGCGCCGTATCTCTAAAGTCTAAGGATGCTGCCTGACCTGCTGAATGACTCCAGCACTTGGTGTCCTCTTTGGACCATGAGCAGTTTGCACTTTCTGGAGAGCTTAAACCCCTGTCCCACGGTACGAGTTCATTCTAAGAGTTCTCCCGAGTTTGCCCTGATTCGAACTCGGTGATTTATGCCCCTGGAAACCTGAACGGAAACCTCTGGAGACTTTGCGCCCCACCCAAGGTTTCCGTGCGGTTCCCGGAGGTTTTTGTCAGTCTCCCTAATGGTCGAAAGTGGTTTCCGTTTTAAAAATCGTTAATTTTTTAGTCGAAGCCGGTTGCGATGCTAGTTGAAGGTGGTTGCCGGAGGACAAAAACCTCCGGGAACCGCACCGAAACCTTGGGTGGGGCGCAAAGTATCCAGAGGTTTCCGTTCAGGTTTCCTAAGTGGGACAGGGGCATTACGGTAATGGCCACTCGCCGGTAGTTGGGGCTCTCGTGGACATTTTTCATCATGTTGAAAAATCTTCACGAGTCTTCCCGTGCTTACCTGCCGTTAGCGAGTCTTCCCGAGTACCTGCTGTTAGCGCTGAGTGACGTCCCCGAGCTCCGACGTACCCGCTACGTTCATTCTCCGTGCTTACCACGAGTTTGATTTTTTTTTACTCGGGAGAGCTCTTGGAATGAACTCGTACCGTGGGACAGGGTTAATACACCTGGAAAATGGTCGGCCATGGGTCTAAACTCAAAACTACTTTCACTGGCTGTTAAGGAGGATGAGATGGTGAAAATCGATTGCATGTTCTGGCCCCAGGGTCACCGACACTGTTTGATCCTGTTGGCCCTTCATGTTTATTGCCCCAGTCCCATTCTCACACAATTTTATACGAAGAAAAAAAAATAACGACAATTTCAGAATGGGTCTCAGGCAAGAATCAGACATGTCCTTTACATGTAAACCGATCAATACTGTTATGGAAAAGGGAAGAAAATTCAATAAACAGATAACCTCAAGATTCTCAGGAGGGAACGCAATAAGTCATTCATAAGCTGACAGAAATCGGGTAACTGGATAGATGTTAATCAAATACATAACTGCAATACACAACAGTAAATACACTGGAGGATAACGAAGGCCAAGTCAATGCTGTGGCTAGCGAAACACTGGGACAAATTGCCATTACCTGGTTTATACGCACTGCATTTCATTGGAAATAACATTTGAAAGTGAAGGCAGCACAAATGAATTTTCTTTGTGTCCTTAGCTCGCCCCGTGGGCGGCACGGTGGCGCAGCGGTGGAGTTGCTGCCTCACAGCGCCAGAGACCCGGCCACGATCCCGACTACGGGTGCTGTCAGTACAGAGTTTGCACGTTCTCCCCGTGACCGCGCTGGTTTTCTCTGAGATCTTCGGTTTCCTCCCACGACGTGCACGTTTGTAGGTTAATTGGCTTGGTACGAACGTAAGAATTGAACCTAGTGTGTGTCGCATAGAGTTAAAGTGCGGGGATGGCTGGTCGGTGTGGACTTGGTGGGCCAAAAGGCCTGTTTCCGTGCTGAATCTCTAAACTAAACTATAAAGTCCCCTCCAATTTCATCTTCATCGCTAAATTAGGGAACAGAGCTATCTGTGCACACCTCCAGATTCAGGGACTGTTTCTTCCCAGCTACCATCAGGCAATTGAACCATCCTATCAACAGCCAGAGAGCCGTCCTGACCTCCCATCATCGCAGGCCCTCGGACTATCTTTAATCGGACTTTGCTGAAGTTTATCTTGCACTGAACATTATTGCCTTTATCCTGCATCTGTACACTGTGGACGGCTCGATTGCAATCATGTATGGTCTTTCCGCTGACTGGATAGCACGCAACAAAAAAGCTTTACACAGTACCTCGGTACACGTGGAAATAAACAAAACTAAATTAATCACCCCTTGTTTGCCTCTAACAATTCAGGCCATAGAACATCGATTAATTCAAAATGAAGTAATTAATCTCGTAGCATAAAAGAACCCAGCAGGTCAGGCAGCATCTGCGGAGGCAAAAGGACTGTTAATGTTTCGGGTTGAGGCCCTGTTTGTTTTGATACTCCAGGCAAGCAAACGTAAAGTCATCCAGGTTTGTAGTTTTATTGGATCCTGCAGGATTTCGCCAAGTGTGTGGGGAAGGTGGGATTACATAGAGCTGCTGTGGGTGGGTGATTGATGGTCGGAGTGGACTCAGGAGGGCCGAAGGGCCCTTTGCAGACCCTCGCCGACCTCATTCAACTCGTGTATATTTTATTTTTTTACTCTTCAGTCACAGCGGAGGGTGCCAGAGGTCAGGTGGCTGTGCAGTGGGTGCCGGCGAAAACAAAGAGGGACCTGGCCTGGGGGGGGGGGGGCAAGAGAACATAGAGGGACCCGGCATGGGGGGGGTCTGGGCCGCAGAGAGCAAAGGGGCACCATCTATATGTGGCGACTCTTTACACACTTGTGTGAGTAACCCAAAGGATCTCACTGTGACACGTCACATGTGATAATAAAGTATAATTCATTTATTTCTGGAAACCACATTCTGATGATTCTCCGATGATGTTGATCTTCAGTGGGGAATGGAGTTGGCAGATGTGTCAGCGTCTGTTACATCCCGTGACCCAGATGTGTGCCTATTCAATGTCCTCGTGAGGGCACTGAGACACAGTCGTCACACAGACAAAAAGGCAGAGGTTTATTTATGAGGCAGTCCGCTTAGCGACTATTTATTTGCTGAGACTTACAGCGCTCTGACAATGTGGCTTCACTGGAGAGCAGAAATATTCCCTGGATCTCCCCTCCAATCAAGTTCATAAGTTCTAGGAGCAGAATTAGGCCATTCGGCCCATCAAGTCTACTGCGCCATTTAATCATGGCTGATCTATCTTTCCCTCTCAACCAGTTTCTCCTGCCTTCACCCCGTAACCCCTGACACCCGTACTAATCGAATATAGATACAGGGAGAACAAGCAGACTGTGCATCAAGATGCACATCAGTTGGTCTGTTTAAGGATTTATTCATCTAATGAGCGACTAACTGCCAATAATTCCCTTCAGATTTGCTAACTGCAGCCAACACAACTTGGCCAAATGTCTCTGCTTGCAAACATTACGTTTTCAACCAAATTCATGTGGGGAAAAATGCTTTATTCAAAAGTTATTTGATTATACAACTTGGATTGCTATCACCTCATGTTTCGCTTGGGCAGCTTACATCCCAGCGGTATGAACTTTGATATCTCTCATTTCAATTAACTACTGCAACCCCTCTCCCCTCTCCCCCCCCCCCCCCCCAGTCCCTCCAGCTCGACTGTTCTCATCCATGTATCCCTCTTGTTAGCACACCGTCCCCAGCCAACAATGGGCCATTGTGGGCTCCACCCTTCCTGATGTCATCATCATCTGTGGCCAGCCCTGATTTGTTTTGGTCTGTGCTCGCCTCCAGTTCATTCCCCCTCCCCACCTTTACTCTTGAGTCTGAAGAAGGGTCCCGGCCCACGTCAGCTACTCTTTCCCTCCGGAGATGCTGCCTGTCCCGCTGAGTCACGCCAGCATTTTTTGGTCTGAGCCATTTTGATACTGATTAAGTTACCAGACTGGAGGCCCAATGCTGATCCCTGGACCGATTCAAAATCCTGCACATTATCTGGGGTTTATAAAACCTGGCAATGCATATGACGGTCGGAAAACCCAGTTTGATTCAACTCCGCTTTTCAGGAAATAAGATCCGTCATCCTTGCGCATCATGAGCCATGACTCACCGCTGCGGTCATCTCTTCACGTCTTCTCAGTGTGGGAGCAATTAACGATGGAAAATATAGGTTGGCATTGCCAGCGACATCCATATCCCATAACAGAAATAAACCTCGGATAACATCACAGTGCAGCCCTGACTCTCAGTCTGATGAAGCTTCTCAACCCCAAACCTCACCTATTCCTTTTCACCGGATATGCTGCCTGACCCGCTGAGATATCCCAGCATTTTAGGGTGCATCTTGGGTGTAGACCAGCAAGTGCACTTCCTCCCTACACATTACGGTGCAAGGCTTGGTCTGGTCTCACAGGGTCATAAGGAATAGGAGTAGAATTAGGCCATTTGGCCCATCAAGTCTACCCCACCTTTCAATCATGGCTGATCTATCTCTCCCTACTTAACCCCCTCCTTAATTATTCTCCTACCTTTTCCCCATAACCTCCGACACCTGTACTAATCAAGAATCTATCTATCTCTGCCTAAAAAATATTCACTGACTTGTCCTCCACAGCCTTCGGTGGCAAAGAATTCCACAGATTCACCACCCTCTGATGAAAGAAATTTCTCCTCATCTTCTTCCTAAAAGAACATCCTTTAATTCTGAGGCTGTGACCTCTAGACTCTCCCACTGGTGGAAACATCCTCTCCACATCCACTCCATCCAAGCCATTATCCAGGTCTCACCTACCAATGTTATAGCAGCACATTTGGAAAGCAGTGACAAGATCGGTCAAAGTCAGCACAGATTTATGAAAGGGAAATCATGCTTGACTAATCTTCTGGAATGTATTGAGGATGTAACAAGTAGAATGGATAAAGGAGAGCCAATGGATGTGGTGTATCCGGACTTTCAAAAAGCCTTTGACAAGGTCCCACACAAGAGATTAGTGTGCAAAATTGGAGCACATGGTATTGGGGGTAGGGTATTGACATGGATAGAGAACTGGTTGGGAGACAGGAAGCAAAGAGTAGGAATTAACGGGTCCTTTTCGGAATGGCAGGCAGTGACTAATGGGGTGCCACAAGGCTCAGTGCTGGGAACCATTATTTACAATATATATTAACGAATTAGATGAGGGAATTAAATGTGACATCTCCAAGTTTGATGATGGCACAAAGCTGGGTGGCAGTGTGAGCTGCGATGGGGATGCTCTGAGGCTGCAGGGTGACTTGGATAGGTTGGGTGAACAGGCAGATGCATGGCAGATGCAGTATAATGTGGATAAATGTGAGGATATCCACTTTGGTGGCAAGAACAGGCAGGCAGATTATTATCTGATTGGTGTCAGATTAGGAAAAGGGGAGATGCAACAAGACCTGGGTGTGCTTGTACATCAGTCACTGAAAGTAAGCATGCAGGTACAGCAGGAAGTGAAGAAAGCTAACGGCATGTTGGCCTTCATTGCGAGAGGATTTCAAAAGTCAAGAGTTTATTGTCATGTGTCCCTGACAGGACAATGAAATTCTTTCTTTGCATAGCACAACAGAACATAGTAGGCATTGACTACAATTATATACTTAAATACACACATTAATTAATAAATTAATAAAGTGCAAATAACAGATGGAGGGGTATTAATGTTCAGAGTTTTGTCCGAGCCAGGTTTAATAGCCTGATGGCTGTGGGGAAATAGCTATTCCTGAACCGGGTCGTTGCAGTTCTCAGGCTCCTGTACCTTCTACCCGAAGGTAGCAGGGAGATGAGTGTGTGGCCAGGGTGGTGTGGGTCCTTGATGATGCTGCCAGCCTTTTTGAGGCAGCGACTGTGGTAGGTCCCCTCGATGGAAGGAAGGTCAGAGCCGATGATGGACTGGGCAGTGTTTACTACTTTTTGTAGTCTTTTCCTCTCCAGGGCACTCAAGTTGCCGAACCAAGCCACGATGCAACCGGTCAGCAAGCTCTCTACTGTGCACCTGTAGAAGTTAAAGAGAGTCCTCCTTGACAGACTGACTCTCCGTAATCTTCTCAGGAAGTAGAGGCGCTGATGAGCTTTCTTAATAATTGCATCTGTGTTCTCGGACCAGGAAAGATCTTCACAGATGTGCACGCCCAGGAATTTGAAGCTCTTGACCCTTTCAACCATCGACCCATTGATATAAACAGGATTGTGGGTCCCCATCCTACTCCTTCCATATTTGAGTTTAGGAGCAAGGAGGTCCTACTGCAGGTAGACAAAAATGCTGGAGAAACTCAGCGGGTGAGTCAGCATCTATGGAGCGAAGGAAATAGGCAACGTTTCGGGTTGAAACCCTTCTTCAGACTGATGTGAGGGTGGAGAGGGGGGGGGGGGGGGGGGGGTGGGCGGGACGAAGAAAGGAAGTGGTGGTGCCAGAGTCCTGAGGGAGAGCTGAGAAGGGGAAGAGAAAGTAGGGACTACCTGAAATTAGAGAAGTCAATACTCATACCGCTGGGGTGCAGACTGCCCAAGCGAAATATTTGGTGCTGCTCCTCCAATTTACGGTGGTCTTCACTCTGGCCATGGAGGAGACCCAGGACAGAAAGATCGGATTCGAAATGGGAGGGGAAGTGCTGAGCCACCGGGAGATCAGGTTGGTTATAGCGAACCGAGCAGGGGTGTTGGGCGAAGCTATCGCCAAGCCTACACCTGGTCTCACCAATGTAGAGCAGCTGACACCTAGAGCAGCGGATGCAATAGATGAGGTTGGAGGAGGTGCAGGTGAACCTCTGTCGCATCTGGAACGACTGCTTGGGTCCTTGAATGGAGTCAAGTGGGGAGGTAAAGCGACAAGTGTAGCATCTCCTGCGGTTGCAAGGGAAAGTGCCCAGAGGGGGTGGTTCGGGTGGGAAGGGACAAATTGACCAGGGAGTTACGGAGGGAGCGGTCTCTACGGAGAGCGGACAGGGGGGGAGATGGGAAGATGTGGCAAGTGGTGGGATCACGTTGGAGGTGGCGAAAATGTCGGAGGCTTATTTGTTGTACGTGACGGCTGGTAGGGTGGAAGGTGAGGACAAGGGGGACACTGCCCTGGTTACAAGTGGGAGAATGGGGAGTGAGAGCAGAGTCACTGGGTATAGAAGAGACCCCGGTGAGAGCCTCATCTATGGAAGAAGAGAGGATCCCCCGTTCCCTGAAGAATGAGGACATTTGTGATGCCCTGGTGTGGAACACCTCACCCTGGGTGCAGATGCGGCGTAGACGGAGGAATAGGGAGTAGGGGATGGAGTCCTTACAGGAAGCAGGGTGGGAAGAAGTGTAGTCCAGTTAGCCATGGGAGTCAGTGGGTTTATAGTGGATGTCGGTCAGGAGTCTATCACCTGCGATGGAGATAGTGAGGTCTAGAAATGGTAGGGAAATGTCGAAAATGGTCCAGGTGTATTTGAGTGCCGGATGGAAGTTAGTGGTGAAATGGATGAGGTCGGTGAGTTGTGTGTGGGTGCAGGAGGTAGCACCAATGCAGTCGTCGATGTAGCGGAGGTAGAGGTCGGGGATCGGGCCACGGTACGTCTCGAACAAGGATTGTTCGACGTACCTCACAAAGACAGCTGTACTGGGCCCTGGTGAGACAGCGCCTGGAGTATTGTGTGCAATATTGGTCTCCGAATTTGAGGGAGGACATTATTGCTATTGAGGTCCACCAGGTTCATTCCCGGGATGGCGGGACTGACATATGATGAAAGAATTGGTCAGCTTGTATTCACTGGAGTTCAAGAGATTCATGATTCAAGAGGCATTTATTGTCACATGCACCAATTGGTACAGTGAAATTTGGGGTCACCATAGAGCTATACCAATAAAAAAAGAACACAGAACAAGATAGTCTTTAACATAAACATCCCCACACAGCAGAATCAAAGTTTCCCACTGTGAGGGAAGGCACTAGTGCAGTCATCTTCCTCTTTGATGTTCACCCGTGGTCGGGGCCTCCCGAGCCTCCCACAGTCGCTGCAACGGCGGCCCGATGTCCAGGTCCTCTCGCCGGGATGATGGAACTCCGACGTCGGAATGGAAGAACACCCTCAGCGGCTTGGCCTTCCGAATCGGCCACTTCTTACCGGAGACCGCTGTTCCCGAAGTCCACAGGCCGAGCTGGGCGGAGATTCACGCCGGCGGCCCTCGGCAAAGGGATCCCAGGACTCCGCCGATGTTGAAGTCGACGCCGCCCGCGGCCGGGAGCTCCGCAAACCTCAGCTCCACGATGTTGAAGCAGCAGGCCCAACACCCCGGAGCTTCAAACGGTGATCCAGGCAAGGCATCGCCCGCTCTGCGGTGAATCCATCCAGAATTTAGAAGGATGAGAGGATATCTTATAGAAACATATAAAATTCTTAACGGATTAGACAGGCTAGATGCAGGAAAAATGTTTCCGATATTTAGGGAGTCCAGAACCAGGGATCACAGTTTAAGAATAAGGGATAGGCCATTTAGGACTGAGATGAGGAAAAACCTATTCACCTTGTTGTGAATCTGTTGAATTCTGTGTCATGGAAGGCAGTGGAGGCCAATTCACTGGATGTTTTCAAGCGAGAGTTAGATTTAGGTCTTAGGGCTAAAGGAATCAAGGGATGTGGGGAGAAAGCAGGAACGGCAGTGCTGGAGTGCTGACTCGAAGGGCCTACTCCTGCATCTATTTTTCTATGTTTCTAATGAGAGATGCACTTGCGACAGAGGGAGGTCAATGAAGGTTCGTTCACCTGATTGATTCTTGGGATCGCAGGTCTGTAGCATGTGGGCTGAAGAGGTTTGGCCTTTTACCTGCATTAGGCAGAATACTACCGGTTATTAGCCTTGAACTAGGAGCGTATAAGCCTCAAATTAAGTTGGACTTCCAGAACAATTAAGAGAAATTCCTACACTCCAGGGAATGTTGTGTTGAGTCCATGGAATGTCAAGTGGGCTGCAGAGGCATTTTGGGACCAAGTTCCTGTTTTAGTTTGAAGATAAGACACCAAAATGAGGGAGTAACTCAGCGGGTCAGGCGGCATCTCTGGAGAACATTTTTAGGTGACGTTTCGCAGTGTTGGAGTAACTCAGCGGGTCAGGCATCATCTGTGGAGAACATGGATAGGTGACGTTTCACTTTGTGCTGGAGTGACTCAGCGGGTCAGGCAGCATCTCTGGAGAGAATGGATAGTTGATAGGCCAATTTATGTCGTCACTTGCGGGCGGAGCACCAAGGCAAATTCCTTGTATGTGAATACTTGGCCAACAAACTTATTCATTCATTCATTTTGTTCGGGTCTGGACCCTTCAGCTCGAAGCAGGGTCCCGACCCGAAACATCACCTATACATTTTCTCCCCAGATGCCACCTGACCTGCTGTGTAACCCCAACATTTTGTATCTACATTTGGTACAAGCCAGCGTCTGCAGTTACTTTTTATTACATCCTGTTTGGGAGCAATCAATTTGATGTTCTTGGCAGATGTGGTCCTGATTTCCAAATTGCTGCGTCTTCACAGGGGGACGGACGTTAACGTCAATTTAAACTGTACCAATTGACGAATGGATGTTGTTCTTGGCAGCAGAATATGCATCGCTCAGTGTGCAACGTGCCTTCCCATGCAACTGAGGGCAGTTCCAGCAATGCAGCGTCACCTCAGGCACTGCACTGAAACACCAGCATCTAGGATGTCGCCAGGACTCGAGTGTCTGAGCTACAGGGAGAGGTTGAGTAGGCAGGGACTAATCCTTGGTGCACAGGCGGATGAGGGGTGATCTTGTAGAGTACAAAATCGTGAGAGGAATAGATCGGGCAGATGCACCGAGTCTCTTGCCCAGAGTAGGTGAATTGAGGACCAGAGGATATAGGTTTAAGGTGAAGGTGAAGGGGGGGGGGGGGGGGAGAAGATTTAATGGGAATCAGAGGGGTAACTTTTTCACACAAAGGGTGGTGGGTGTATGGAACAAGCTGCCAGAGGAGGTAGTTGAGGCTGGGACTATCCCAATGTTTAAGAAGCAGTTAGACAGGTACATGGATAGGACGGGTTTGGAGGGATATGGGCCAAATGCAGGTAGCTGGGGCATGTTGGCCCATATCCCTCCAAATCCAATGAGCCAACGGCCGCGGACTGCAATGCGCACAAAGTCCCGGCGGCCAGTCGAGGATGGGCTGCCGAGAACGAAGAGGGGGGCCATGAAGAACAAAGGGGGACCCGACGTGGGGGAGGGGCTGAGAGCAATGAGGGACCCGGTCTGGGGGAGGGGGAGAATGAAGGAAGAGGGACCCTCAGGACCACATTGAAAACTTTTGGAACTGTGGTATTCCCATACCTGCATATTTGTGCATTGAATGCAAAACAAAAATGTAATTTACCAATTTCATGTGACAATAAGGTATCAATCACTCATGTTTAATAGCGTTAAACAATTGTACACACATCGGTTCAGCATTGGCTGGAGTTATGTGGGTACATGTAATTATCAGTCCCGCTTCTATCAATGAAAGAGATAACTGGAACACGCCGGTACTGTGGGAGGCGTTATTCCTCCACGTGTGAGATACAAGACCCATTTATTTGTCACATGTACCAATTGGTACAGTGAAATGTGTGGTCACTGTGCAGCCATACGAATAAGAAAAACACAACACACGATAAGACTCCAACATAAAACATCCCCCCACAGCAGAATCAAAGTTCCCCACTGTGAGGGAAGGCACCAAAGTTCAGTCCTCTTCCTCTGATGTTCTTTGATGTTCACCCGTGGCCGGGGCCTCCCGAGCCCTCCGCAGTCGCCGCCACGGGTGGCCCGCTGTTCAGGCCGCCCGTAGCCTGATGTGTGCCACCGCGTTCAGACTGACGAGACGCCGTGTTTCCCCAATCATTATAACCGATTTCAAATGGTGCTAGATAAATACAGAGACTCTGAACACCAAGAGAAATCGGTCATCTTCCAAGGGGGAGAGAGAGAGAGAGGGGGTGGATGGCAGGTTGGTGGGGGGGGGGGGGTGCAGCATATCCAGACCGGAATCCGAGATGTCAAGCGGCAACAATACAAGTCAAAGCCCATGAACACGAACAACCTTTAAGGTCACTGAATATAATGGCCAACGGCACACATGAAAAGCAGATACAACTCGATAAAATCTGGTAGCTGGTCAAATTATTAAATATTACACGTATATTAATTTAACCCCGAATTTTAGTACATTCTGTGGCCAAAGATTCGACACCATGCCCTAGGATATATAACTGACACTGGTGAAAGTTGGTGTACACAAGTTCTCCTACATCACCCCGGGGCAGACACAAAGTGCTGGAGTTACTCAGTGTTTAAGAAAGAACTGCAGATGATTAGAAAAATCAAAGATAGACAACAATGGTGGAGAAACTCAGCGGTTGAGACAGCATCTATGGAGCGATGGAATAGGTGATGTTTCGGGTCGAGACCCTTCTTCAGACTGAGGTGCAGCTGGGGAGAGGGAGGGGGTGTGGCGGGAAGAAGAAAGGAAGAGGTGGAGACAGAGGGCTGTGGGAGAGCTGGGAAGGGGAGGGGAAGGAGGGAGAAAGCAGGGACTACCTGAAATTGGAGAAGTCAATGTTCATACCGCTGGGGTGTAAACTACCCAAGCGAAATATGAGGTGCTGCTCCTCCAATTTGCTCAGTGAATCAGGCAGAATCTATGGAGAACAGGTTTACGAAAATGATCCCAGGAATGATTGGGTTAACATGGCCTGAACTCGCTGAAGTTTAGAAGGATGAGTGGGAACCTCATTGAAACTTGCCGAATAGTGAAATGCCTGGTTAGATAGTGTGAATGTGGAGAGGATATTTCCACCAGTGAGTCTAGGACCAGAAGCCACAGCCTCAGAATAAAAGGACATACCTTTGGAAAGGAGATGAGGAGGAATCTATTTAGTCTGAGGGTGGTGAATCTGTGGAATTCATTGCCACGGCGGAGATTGACAGATTCTTGATTAGTACGGGTGTCAGAAGTTATGGGGAGATGGCAGGAGAATGGGGTTGAGAGGGAAAGATAGATCAGCCATGATTGAATGGGGGAGTAGACCCGATGGGCCGAATGGCCTAATTCTTCTCCAATAACTTATGAACAGGTGATATTTCGGATGGGGACCCTTCTTCAGACCCGAAACGCCACCTAGCCATGTCCTCCAGAGATGCTGCCTGACCTGCTGAGTTACTACAGCTCTTTGCGCCTTTCTTTGGTAAAGCGGCATCTGCAGTTCTTCTTTATGACATCCTACGTGTCCCCACCCGCTCAAGATGGACACTTGAGCTCTGTCGAGCGGCTCTTAGCAAAGCGCAGTTAACCAGCATGACTGCAGTGGCACTGCTCCCTCTGTGTATGCAGGACATAGAGTCAAAGAGTGATACAGTGTGGAAACAGGCCCTTCGGCCCAACTTGCCCACACCGGCCAACAGTCCCAGCTACACTAGTCCCACCTGCCTGCGCTTGGTCCATATCCCTCCAAACCTGCACCTGTCTAACTGTTTCTTAATTGTTTGGGTAGTCCCGGCCTCAACTACCTCCTCTGGCAGCTTGTTCCATACACCCACCACCCTGTGTGTGAAAAGGTTACCCCTCAGATTCTTATAAAATTTTTTCCTCTTCACCGTCAACCGATGTCCTCTGGTCCTCGATCCCACCTACCCTGGGCAAGAGACTCTGTGCGTCTACCCGATCTATTCCTCTCATGATATTATACATCTTTTTGCTTCCGGCTTTGACGCTTTTTATTGGTCTGACTGTATGGCAATTCCTCCTATGTTGCAAAACACACTTGGCTAATAAAGTATGATTATGATTCTATTTATGATTATGGCTGCTGCAGACTGGTGAAATACAACTCCCTGACAGCATGTGGCAAGGGATCTCTCCATGAACATCCAGGGAAGTGTGCGGGAATTTGACTAAAGCACTCCGGGGCTACACCAAGAATCGAGATGAAAGGCCTGTAATTGGGTGTTTTACGAGCAAATAAAGAGAAAGCAGAATTCCCCCCCAAAAGGGCTGCTCGATACACGCACCGTAAAAGTAGGTCAAGTTCTTTACTGCACAAAACATGCCTTCCTCTTGCCACAGTGCAGTTGAAAATTAATAAAACCCAGAAGCAAAACAGAAGCAAGCTGTTCCTGATGTTCGAGGGAGATTAGCTGTTGAAATGCACAGAAAATGGAAATGCAAGTGAAGATTAACTCCAGAGGCTGAATTAAGGGCAAAAAATTGCAGTCTCATCTTTTGGACATCTCGTCGCCAATCTGCATTGGCAGCACTGCAAATGCCTCAAACCCACAGCCAAACACACGGCCAATTCAATCTGTCAACACACTGCGTTTCTGCTCTAGAGTTTTGACTCTGCACCCACTGAACAGCCATCCCTACCACACGCACAGCGTTGTACCCTGGGGACATGTGCCTATAATTTGCCCGCAACAACCAGCATGTCCCATCTACACTCGTCTCACCTGCCTGCGTTTGGTCTTTCTCCCTCCAAACCTGCCCCAGTTGTTTTGTAAACGTTGCAATAGTTCGTCCCTGCCTCAACTGCCTCCTCTGGCAGCTTGTTTCGTACACCCACCGCCCTTTGTGTGAAAAAGTTACCCCTCAGATTCCGATTAAACCTGTTCCTCTCCACCATATACCTATGCCCCCTGGTTCTCGATTCTCTTACCGTGGGCTAGCGACTGCGTCTACCAGATCTATCCTTCTCGCGATTTTATATACCTCCGTAAGATCATTCTTCATCCTCCTGCGCTGCAAGGAATAGAGTCTCGGCCTGGTCAACCTATCTCCAGAGCTCAGACCTTGGAGAGGAAGCAAGACCTATCTGTGCTGAACGACGACTAAACATGTCGTTTACCGGGGCAGTTGTCTTTGAGATCAACGAGGAGTTACTGCACCACAAAATCAACGCGGGGTTCCTAATGTTTAAGAAAGAACAGCAGATGCTGGAAAAATCAAAGGTAGACAAAAATGCTGGGGAAACTCAGCGGGTGAGGCACCTATTTCCTTCGCTCCGTAGATGCTGCCTCACCCGCTGAGTTTCTCCAGCATTTTTGCCTCCCGGGTTCCTAAAGATCATCTCAACGTCGTTCCCCCCCCCCCCCCCCCCCCACATTTTGACATTTCGGCAGAAGTGACCTTGGAGAGAAAACAGCCAAACTACACAAAGAAGAAATACAGGGTTAATAAACCTCCATTGGCCAGCAAACCTCCCTTCCTTCCGTGCATTCGTCGACATTGGTCCTCGAAGGTGATGACAATCTTTCGCCAAGAACACTGATTTCAAATGGTGCTAGACACTGGTTAGTCAAATCTAAACCACCATATGGAACCAGCCTCCTGGAGAAATGGTTAGCGTCTTTGTTGAGCACCTTCAGAGATAAAAGAGAAATATTTCTTGGCACAACATTCACAATCACCCCTTAGAAAAGCAAACGGGGAACTTCAGGATCCAACATCAATAAGCAGCTGAGAAAATGGCACACAGCAGAAATGTGGCACGGTGGCGCAGCGGTAGAGTCGCTGCCTTACAGCGAACACAGCGCCGGAGGTCTGGGTTCGATCCCGACTACAGGTGCTGTCTGTACGGAGTTGGTACGTTCTCCCCGTGACCTGCGTGGGGTTTCTCCGAGAGCTGCGGTTTCCTCCCACGCTCCAAAGGCGTACAGGGTTAATTGGCTTGGTAAATGTAAAAATTGTACCTAGTGTGTGTAGGATGGTGTTAGTGTGCGGGGATCGCTGGTCGGCACGGACCCGGTGGGCCGAAGGGCCTGTATCTCTAAACTAAAACTAAACAAAATAAAAACTGGCTTCAGTAAGAAGTATAAATATGTAAGTCTGAAGAAGGGTCTTGACCCGAAACATCAGTCTGAAGAAGGGTCTCGACCCGAAACATCAGTCTGAAGAAGGGTCTCGACCCGAAACGTCATCCTGAAGAAGGATCCCGACTCGAAACATCAGTCTGAAGAAGGGTCTTGACCCGAAACGTCACCCATGCCTTCTCTCCAGAGATGCCGCCTGTCCCGCTGAGTTACTCCAGTATTTTGTATCTACCTTCGATTTAAATCAGCATCTGCAGTTCTTTCCTACACATAAATATCTAACACATACGGTAGCTGGAGAGCCGGACTAATTATTCACGCCAGCTCCCAAGTATCTACTAGTGAAACACAGTGCATGTCTTTTGCTGGGTGAAGATACATGAACTAGACTGGTCCCGCACTGCATTCAAATTCTAATTCATAAGCAAGGGTTTCTTACAGAGTGGAAACAGGCCCTTCGGCCCAACTTGCCCACGCCAGCCAGGATGCCCCATCTACACTAGTCCCACCTACCCACATTTGGCCCATCTCCCTCTGAATCTTTCCAATCCATGTACCTGTCCAAATGTCTTTTAAATGTTGTTATCATACCTACCTCAACTACCTCCTCTGGCAGCTCGTTCCATATATCCACTCTCAGGTTCCTATTGTACCTTTCCCCCCTCACCTAGTACCTATGTCCTCTGCTTCTTAATTCCCCTACTCTGGGTAAAATACTCTGCATCTGTCCTATCTCATGCTTTTATACACCTCTCTAAGATCACCCTCACCCTCCTACCCAACTAGCTCTGGCCCTCAAGTGCTGGCAACATCCTCGCTGTAGACATCTGGTCTTGAAGCAAGGTCTTGAAGCGAAATGTCACTTGTTCATTTCCCTCCATAAATGACGCCTGTCCAGTTGAGCTACTCCAGCGGTATTTTGCTCAAGATTCCAACATCTGCAGATACAGCGGCCTGCGCACTTTACCATCGAGAGCTCGCAGTCTCAGGGGAGGCTGAGTCGAGAAAATCCAACGAAGCAGAGGCTCGACCAGCCCGACCAGGGGTCCGATCACTGGCGCGGGGGAGCTGACATCCCCGATGCGGAGGGCCCAAACGCTGCCGGCTACGGGAGTCAAGATCGTCCCGTCAACGTAGGGCTCGAGGACCAAAGAAGGGAAGAGATTTGAACTTTGTTCTGCCTTCCTTCACAGTGAGGAATGTGGAGGAGTCACTGTGGTGGATGTTTATGTTAAAATGTGTTTCGTGTGTTCTGTCGCTTTTTATTAGTATGACTGATTTGGCAATTGAAATTCCTCGTATGTTGCAAAACACACTTGGCTAATAAAGTGTGATCGTGATTGTGTCCACTCGCTACTGATTTGCTGTCTCGACTGGTGAGAGTGGAGAGAGACAGGGGCACATCGAACAGACTTCGCTTGCGAGCAGGTTCTGTCCGGGTCATGTGGGTCAAGTGAGTCATGTGGCTGCTTATTAAATTCGCACAGAATAAATTATAAAATAGCAGACAGCACATAATTCACAGTTTCTCTACACAGGGGAAAGATAATCCTTTATAAATTATACACACATTAATAATCCTGGAACATAGAACAGTACAGCACTGGACTAGGCTTTTCGGCCCACACTGTCTTTGCTGAACATGATGCAAGATTTAAACTAATCCCCCCCCCCTTGCCCGCACGTGATTCATATCCCTCAATTCCCTGCCAATCTAAAACCCTCTCACATGCCACCATCCAATCTGCCTCCACAACCATCCTTGGCATGTTCCAGGCACCCACCTTCATTATCATTGCGAGGGTTGGTGGCGGAGGCAGATACGTTAGTGTAATCACATGGAGGTACAGGGAATAAATAGAGGGGCAAGCATCACGTACAGGCAGATGAGATCAGTTTAACTTGGCATCACGTTCGGCCACAAACATTGTGGGCTGAAGGGCCTGTTCCTGTGCTGTACTGTTCTCTGTCAGTCTAAAGAACAACAGTAATAACCTCAGTCATTCTAAACGTTATAGAACAGAAATAATCTGATCTGGATTCCATTTTGATAGGGTTTATCAATTACATTCAGTATTTACTTCCCACTGGCCTTCAGAGTTAACAGGACCAGCAGGACTCTCCCAGACCTGGAAATGGGGGAGTGGGGCGGCTTGAATCCATGCTGCGTTAAGGGTGGTTGAGGAAAGCACTCAGAGGAGTTGTAAGCTAGTTGTTGATGGAGCTGGACAATGCCTCCACAGATTCGTAATTAGTACGGGTGTCAGGGGTTATGGGGAGCAGGCAGGAGAATGGGGTTGGGAGGGAGAGATAGATCAGCCATGATTGAATGGCGGAGTGGACTCGATGGGCCGAATGGCCCATTTCTGCTCCGATGTCTTATGGTCTAACTATGTAAATGATGTATCGTGACCAGTGGCAACAGTAGGAGTATCTTGCATGCGACCCAGTCAGCAAAAAGACATACAGTCAAGCCGTCCACACACACAGGATAAAGGAAATAATGTTTAGTGCACGATAAGGACCAACAAAGCCCAATTAAACATAGTCCAAAGGTCTATAATGAGGTAGATGGCAGACCAGATCTCTCTAGTTGGCGATAAGATGGTTCTGTTGCCTGATAACAGCTGAGAAGAAACTGTTCCTTAATATGGAGGTGTGTGTTTCAACACTTTTGCACCTCTTGCCTGATGGGAGAAGAGGCAGTGAGACTGGACCAGGATTATTCTGGTGGCCTTGCTGAGGCAGCGTGAAGTGTAAATGGTCAATGGAAGGGAGTTTGGTTTGCATGATGCTCCGGGCTAAGTAGAACAGCCTTCCTCATGGTATGCAATCACCCTCACTATCTTCAGAGTCGGCAGAGTGGCGCAGCAGGTGGAGCTGCTGCCTCGCAACTCTAGTGGCCTGGGTTAAATCCTGACCTCCGCCGCTGCCTGTGGAGTGTTCGCACACTCGCCCCGTGAGCGCACAAATTTCACCCCGAAAAAAGACACCGGCACGGTGGCGCAGCGGTGGAGTTGCTGCCTTGCAGCGTCAGAGACCCAGGTTCGATCCTGACTACAGGCGCTGCATGCAGGGGGTTTGCACGTTCTCCCTGTGACCACGTGGGTTTTCTCCGGGTGCTCCGGTTTCCTCCCACATTCCAAAGACGTACAAGCGTGCGGGTTAATTGGCTTCGTTAAAAAACCTAAAATGTCCCCAGTGTGTAGAATAGTGATCGCTGGTTGGCACGGACCTGGTGGGCCGAGGGCAGCCCGACAGTAAAACTCAAGTAAAGGCCTGGGTTGGAAGGTTAACTCCTAATTTCCTGTAATTTGTAGATAAATGGCGGGACCTTGGCAGCAATTGGGAGAAATTGGCGTCGTGGGGGGGTGAGGGTTTGGGGAGGAGGATAAAATGTGTTTGGACTGAATGCATGTAAAAATGGACACTTGATGGTGGGTGTGGACTTTGGTCAAAGGGCGTGTTTCTACGCTGTATCTCCCCACACGGCCATGAGGGGGAAGCACTGCCCGGTTAACACTGGATGTTTGCGGATTGTTAAGATTCCAAAGTTAACCGCAGAAGAACATTTTAAAAAAATGTTGGGACTTTGAACTTGTGTGGGAGTATTGACATAAACCTGCGTTTAGGCGCTCCCTTTATTCGCAGTTTTAGTGCCGTCATTAAACCATTCATCAAAAGATGTTGATACCTGTTGGGGTGATCGGGATGCCAACTGTAGACAGCTAGCCGTTTGTTCTTGCTGAAATGAAGCAGTTTTGACCACCTGTATCTTTCTCCACAAACAGGCAAAGAAAGGAGGATAATAACAAATGATGCCCCACATTCCCGCACGGACCTTCATCCTGCAACGAATAAGAGTTATTACAGCGTCATTTGTCCCTCTCTCCACCCCCACCTCTCACAAAGTATAGGAGTAGAATTAGGCCATTCGGCCCATCAAGTCCACTCCGTCATTCATGGCCTCCTCGTCCCATTTTCATGCCTTCTCCCCATGACCCTTGACACCCGGTCGAATGTCTCTCTCTCTCTCACTTAAAAATACCCACTGACTTGGCCTCCACAGCCCTCTGTGGCAATGAGTTCCGCAGATTAACTACCCTCTGACTAAAGTAGTTCCTCCTCACCTCCTTTCTAAAAGAGCACCCTTTAATTCTGAGGCTATGACCTCTGGTCCTAGACTCTCCCACCAGTGGAAACATCCTCTCCATGTCCACTCTATCTATGCCTTTCATTATATTCTGTAAGTTTCAATGTGGATCCCCCCCCCCCCCTCAACCTTCTAAACCCCAGCGAGTAGAGAGCCAGTGCTGTCAAACGCTTGTTTGCTCTCCCCCACCCCCCTCCCATCCCCTCTTGCACTCCCCCCTCACCCCCACACGAACCCCTCCAATGCCCAACACTCAGGCTTTTAGACCACTTCATTAAACGGTGACCCCCTATTCAAGGACAAGGATTTTATTTTTGGCTAATGCCGAGGAAAGAAAATAAGATCAAATGTTTCAGTTGAAGGAGATGAAAAGAATAGGATGTGAAAATTGTGGACAAGAGGCCATTTGGCCCATTGTCATTAGTGATAGGAGTAGAATTAGGCCATTCGGCAGCCCATCAAGGCTACTCCACTATTCAATCATGGCTGACCTACCTTTCCCTCTCGACCCCATTCTCCTGCCTTCTTTCCATAACCTCTGACACCCGTACTAATCAAGAATCTATCTCTGCCTTAAAAATATCCGCTGACTTGACCTCCAGAGCCTTCTGTGTCCATACTGGGGAAAATAAAAACATTGAAAATAGGTGCAGGAGGAGGCCATTCGGCCCTCCGAGCCAGCACCGCCATTCATTGTGAACCAGTTAAGACAGTGGATCACTTGTGATGAACATCCGGCAGATTCTCGGATGAAATTCAGATCTCTGCCGCCACCACCATTTTGGGCAAAGGGCTAACTTGGACATCACATGTCACTTCCTTTTGGATCCCAAGGGCTCCCACTGAGTTACTCCAGCGTTTTGTGTCTATCTACTATTACGCTGCCAAATCGGTCTGCCAAGCAGAACTTTCCCATTGAGAGGCAGGAGGTTCGTGCAACGAACAAACTATCTTTGTTCTTTCATTAGCCTATTTCTGAACTGTAATGTAGGAGAGCACTGAATGTGATCACACCTTTATTTGATGTTTTGTTTTGAACAGTACATTCACTGATTCCAGCTTATCAGTGAAGCTGGGTAGTACAGGTAGGGCCACCACCGATTTTCTGATGGTCAGGCACCTTTAATCCGTGCAAAATTACGGGAACACACTTGAAATCTCTCCCCCCCCCCCCGGCCGATGTTTCCAGTAGTGGGTGAGTCGAGGACTAGAGGTCATAGCCTCAGAATTAAAGGACGTTCTTTTAGGAAGGAGATGAGGAGAAATCTATTTTTCCAGAGGGTGGTGAATCTGTGGAATTCTTTGCCGCAGAGGGCTGTGGAGGCCACGTCAGTGGATATTTTTACGGCAGAGATAAATAGATTCCTGATCAGTCCGGGTGTCCGAGGTTATGGGGAGAAGGTGGGAGAATGGGGTTTTTTGTTGAGACCCTTCATCAGACTCCATTTCATGTTCTTTTACTGACAATCCTCACCCATACGTTATAGATCAGAATTAGGCCATTCGGCCCATCTAGTCTACTCCGCCATTCAATCATGGCTGATCGATCTCACCCTCCTAACCCCATTCTCCTGCCTTCTCCCCGTGACCCCCGTACTAATCATATCTTTAAAGAATATTCAAAAGGAAGTATGATGTGATAGTCCATTTGGCTTTTACTCCACATAAAAGTAAAATTCACCTCAGGAGGGAACGATCCTGATGCATGGCCTTTGGATGGGGAAGATCCCTTCAAACCAACCTCCTCACAGAAACCTAAGAAACAAAACAAAATCAAAAAGTCAAGCCGGTTTTCCCACAAAATTGTGATAAAGCTCCCGAAGATCTCCTGAGGTTTTCCATGTATGTAAATGCAAAAATATTACAGGGGGAAAACAGTGGATGAGAAAGTGAGGTAACAGGACGGCACAGTGGGTAGAGCTGCTGCCTCACAACGCCAGAGACCAGAGTTCGATGCTGACCTCAGGTGCTGTCTGTGTGGAGTTTGCACGCTTTCCCCGTGGCCGTGCGGGTTTCCTCCCACATCCCAAAGCTGTGCGGATCTGTACATTAATTGGCCCTAGTGTGGAGGGAGTTGATGAGAAAGTGGGACGACGTAGAATTAGTGTAGAGGTGACTCGCTGAGCCATAAATGTAGAAATAGTGTTAACGGGTTGATCAACGGCCAGCATGGACCAGACAGGCCAAAGGGCCTGTTTCCATGCTGTACTGCGAAACGTACAACTAGTGTCAGTAGGTGATCGATGGTCGGCGTGGAATTGGTAGACCAAAGGGCCCGTTTCTGGGCTGGATCTCCAAACATAGAACGAGTGTGAATGGATGATCGATGGTCAGCGTGGACTCTGGGCCGATGGTCAGCGTGGACTCTGGGCCGATGGTCCCGTTTCAATGCTGCATCTCTGAACTAAATATAGTTTAGTTTAGTTTCCAGATACAACCTATAAACATGCCCTTTTGGCCCAGCGATCCCACCAATCACTAACACTATCCTACACACACTGGGGGCAATTTTAAATTTACTCCAAGCCAATTAACCTACAAACTCAGGTGCTCTGGATGCTTTCAAGAGAGAGTAAGATAGAGCTTTTAAAGATAGAGGAGTCAGGGGATATGGGGAGAAGGCAGGAACGGGGTACTGAATGTGGATGGGCAGCCATGATCACACCGAATGGCGGTGCTGGCTCAAAGGGCCGAATGGCCTATTCCTGCACATATTGTCTATTGTCTATCTATTATCTATAAACCTGTATATCTTTGGAGTGAGGGAGGAAACCGAAGATCTCGGAGAAAACCAGCGTGTTCACGGCGAGAGTGTACAAACTCCGTATGGACAGCACCCTTAGTCGGGATTGAACCCGGGTCGTAGGTGAATTCCATTAAAACTAGTCCCCGGCAGTCGCCTAAGTGGGACAGGCCCTTAAGGCCGTGCCTCCCAGATGCTAAATGAACAGCTTGCACCAATATTAGGGGCTTGCTCTTTTCATGCTGGCACTAATTGTTTGAAGTATGTTTGCTCCTTTAGTGTTGGTGGACCTGCGTGGGCTGCCTGTAGATACGGTGTGGGCATCTTTCACTCCTCACTGAAGACTGCATTGATTCCAGTGTCCTTGTGAGGCGGCAAATCAGAGCACTGCCTGTAGACATACAAAGCCTCCCCCCTGCGAGCCGACAGTTCCCGTCAGTGTTCGAGGCACCTTCAAAGAGAGTCACGACGAGCCAACAATCCATTGGAAACACATTTCTAAACACCTCCTCTCTGCCCCCCAGGCAAACGCAGCTAACAAGACGGCCAGATTCACTCCTGCTCCATCCTCTGTGATCCAGCAAAAGCCAAAAGGGAATCTACAACATCTTAGCACGCAACTGCACCAAGAACATTGTTTAACCTCGAGATACAGCGGTTCCACAATGTCTGTGCGTGTGCAATACAAATATGTTAGGCACTGACGGCTTTCTTTGCTTTTTCACCGCACCAGCTCTGGAATGAATGTCATCAGATAATATATGGGGCGATGCCTTTGTGATGGCGTGGACGCACAGACCTAGAACGCAATGCAATGACTCCGCATGCACTTCACATTGCCTCGGCAAAGCAGCCAACCTAATCAAGAACCCCACCCCGGTCATTCCCCCTTCTCCCCACCCCTGTCCAGCAGACGATACAGAAGCATGAAAGCAAACACCACCGGACACAGGAAGAGCTGCTTCCCCCGTTATCAGGCTTCTGAACGGTCCTTCCACAGGCAAGGATACAATCCGATCCACCGTGTGGGCGGTCAGCGGTAGAGTTTCTGCCTTGCAGCGAATGCAGCGCCAGAGACCCGGGTTCGATCCCAACTGCGGGTGCTGTCTGCACGGAGTTTGCACGTTCTCCCCGTGACCTGCGCGGGTTTTCTCTCCGAGATCTTCGGTTTCCTCCCACACTCCAAAGGCGTACAGGTTTTTGTACGTTAATTGGCTTGGTGTTAGTGTAAATTGACCCTAGTGTGTGTGTGGCATAGTGTTAGTGAGCAGGGATCGCTGGTCGGCGCGGACCTGGTGGGCTGAAGGGCCCGTTTCCAGACTGAAGCAGCTGAACTGCCAACACTATGAAGCAACCAAGGACATTCCTACCCTCAGGGCTGCGTTTCCCATGGTTTTCGTGCCCTGATTCATGGCCAGAAAGGGCCACGAGTCACGATACGTAGAATAATTCGCCACGCTGGAACAACGGATGAAGGGAGCCGAGAGATTTTCTTTTTGTCCTAGTTTCCATTTGCATTGCAAACACAATCCTGTTTTGTTTTCAACGAGTTCATCTGATAGTGTTTGCGGAGTTAGTCATACCGCCCAAAGGAGTTGGGACTTGTTGCCGTGGATCATTGTTCGTCTTCTCACTGCCTCACAATCGCTTTGTAATTTGTCCAAGCCGTTAGCTATTTGTTTTCACAGCCGAGTGAGTGCTCAACTCAAAGCCAAGATTCTTAGAGGGCGGGTCCGAGCATCGCTACCGTCGGAAATGTTGGTTCCCAAAACGAATTTTTAATTTATTGTTCCGGGCGTGGCTCCAACTCAATTCAATGAAAACACCAGCTCACCAAGAACAATCCCACCCAAGATATTAAATAGCCGAAGATATAGACACAAAAAGCTGGAGTCACTCAGCAGGACAGGCAGCATCTCAGGAGCGAAGGAATCGACGATGTTTTGGGTCAAGACCCTTCTTCAGACCCAAAATGTCACCTATTCCTTCTGAGTTATTATTCTTGGATACCTAACGTTGAGTTGTTAAGTTGGTGACACTGTCATGCCCCTGTCCCACTTAGGTGATTTTTTCGGCGACTGTCAAGGTCGGAGCAGGTCGCTGAAAAATCGGCGACTGGACCCCACTACGACAATGTCTATGACAATGTCTACTACAAACTACCACCGAGTCGACGTCAAGCTACCGACAACCGCCGACCCATTAGACCGTCCACCTACGGCCACACCTACGACAACCTACGTCCACCCGCGACAAGCTATGACAAGGTACGACAATTCAGGAGAAGTCACGCTACGCTCACTGGCGTCAAGCCAACTGTCGCCGAAAGGTTTTGAACATTTAAAATCCAGCGGCGACCAGAAAAAAACGCTACGATTCTTTGGCCAACTGAGGAGACGGCTCACGACCATACAGGCGACACCCCGGCGACCACGTGGCAACAGCCTAGTCGCCTGAAAAATCGCCCAAGTGGGACAGGGGCATTATACCACACCTGCCAGATATAAAGGCAAGCAAAGATGAACCGCACGGCTCAGTCAACATCGGAAAGACATGTGACAACCAGTCACGGGCATAATTGGAATCCAAGTTCCTTATATTAGTAATTCCTTCCTTTCGGAAACCAACCAAAACCATGCCAAATGTCTGAATATTTTTATGTTGAATCCCTTCCTGCAGATGCAAACTTCCAGGAAACAAATTTCTATCCCTCTATTTTTCCAAAAACAAACCCAACCCAAATCAAACTTCAACTGCATTGTGTTTCAGTGGTTAGTGCTGTTGCTTCACAGCTCTCCAGACCCATGTTCCACCCACAAGGCTTCAAGGCAAAGGAGAGAGACTGCGTTGATACAGGAAACTGCAGATGCTTGTTTACACAACACCCCCCACAAAATACTGGAGTAACTCAGTGGGTCAAGTAACATAGTCAGAGTCATACAGCATGGAAACTCCCATCAGTCCAACTTGCCCATTGCGACCAAGACCTTTCACATGTTCAGAATCCACAGAAGCAGAAGTAGGCAATTCGGCCCATCGATTCTACTCTGCCATTCAATCGTAGCTGATCTATCGTTTCCTCTCAACCCTATTCTCCTGCTTTCCCCACCCACATAATCTTTGACCCTTACTAAGCAAGAAGCTGTCAAACTCCACTTTGAAAATATCAATGACTTGGCCTCCACAGCCATCTGCGGCAATGAATTCCACCAATTCATCACCCTCTGCCTTAAGAAAATCCCCCTCATCTCCTTTCTGAAGGTATGTCCTTTTATTCTTTCCTATCCATGTACTGGTCCAAATGCTGTCATAGTACCTGCCTCAACTACCTCCTCTGGCAGCACGTTCCATATACTCACCCATCCACTGTCTGAAAAAGTTGCCCCTTGGGTTCCCATTAAATCTTTCCCCTCTCACCTTGAATCATAGAAAATAGGTGCAGGAGTAGGCCATTCGCCCCTTCGAGCCTGCACCACCGAATGAATAAGTTTATTGGCCAACTATTCACATACAAGGAATTTGCCTTGGAGCTCCGCCCACAAGTGACAACATGACATACAGTGACAGTTAGGAATGACACATATAACATTAAACATTAATAATAAAATATTATCGATTAAACCCATGTCCACTGGTTCTTGATTCTGCTCTGAAAGACATGGATAGGTGACGTTTTGGGTCGGGACACCTTCTTCAGACTGGGTACGTGTGTGTGCAAAAGCTTGGCAGGTGCAGAGCCACATGGACAAGTTGCTATCAAATTCCAGCCTCTGATTAACAATCTGGTACAACACGGACTACAACATAGTCCTGACATTATTATAATTCCCATTCCTAGTTGCCTGCCTAAAAATTCAGCTGGGTGCAGCAATGGACATCTAGAGCTGAAGGGGCATTTCACAATAGATAATAAATAATAAGACAATAGGTGCAGGATGGCCCTTCGATCCAGCACTGCCATTCAATATGATCATGGCTGATCATCCATAATCAGTACCCCGTCCCTGCCATCTCGCCATATCCCCTGACTCCACTATGTCTAACTCTCTCTTGAAAGCATCCAGAGAATTGGCCTCCACTGCCTTCTGAGGCAGAGAATTCCACAGATTCACAACTCTCTGGGTGAAAACGTTTTTCCTCATCTCCATTCTAAATGGCTTACCCCTTAATTTTAAACTGTGGCCCCTGGTTCTGGACTGCCCCCAACATAGGGAACATGTTTCCTGCTTCAAGCCCTTAATAATCTTATATGTTTCAATAAGATCCCCTCACATCCTTCTAAATTCCAGAGTGTACAAGCCCAACCGCTCCATTCTATCAACACATGACAGTCCGCCATCCCGGGAATTTACCTGGTGAACCTTTGCTGCACTCCCTCAATAGCAAGAATGTCCTTCCTCAAATTCGGAGACCAAAACTGCACACAGTATTCTAGGTGTTTCAGTCCCAGACTGTAGATTCAGAGCACATTCACGATGCGAAGGGAGGTAATTCACAATACGAGTGAAAAAGAGAGTCCCAGTCTCATGCAGCTACACAGCACTTGGCTCATAGCCCTGTAAGCTATAGCTCAAGTACAAACCCAAGACTCAAACCAGACATAGAGGAGCTTGAAAACCATGACCAGAGGTTCAAGTACAGCTTCTACCCAGGGACCATCAGGTTCTCGAACATTGCCCAACACAGGTGTCAGAGGTTATGGAGAGAAGGCAGGAAAGAATGGGGTTAGGAGGGAGAGATAGATCAGCCATGATTGAATGGCAGAGTAGACTTGATGGGCCAAATGGCCTAATTCTACTCCTATCACTTATGACCTTGTGACAAACCACTACCTCAGCAACTATGAGAGAGATAGACAGGAGTTCAGCACTGCTTTCAGGTAATGGATGGGTGGTTCAGCTGCCTGATATCAGCTGGGAAGAAACTGTCCCTGAATCTGGCAAAAAGCATTTTGACACTTTGGCACCTTTTGAGGGGAGAAGAGGGAGTGGCTAGGGTGCAACACGTCCTTGATTATGCTGCCGGGGCAGCGCCAGGTATAAATGGAGTCAACGGAAGGGAGGTTGGTTTGTGCGATGGTCTGGGCTGCGTCCACAATGGAAAGGGAAGGACAATGGGATTGAGTGGGCAAGGCTCCATTTTCAAGGGTCATTGAGAGGGGTGATAAATTTCCCCCGCCCCCGATGCAGGAGCTTGATCGCCCCGACGCAGAGGGCCCGAACGCCGCTGGCAAGATCGTCCGGTCAACGGAAGGCTTGAGGCCCCCGACCGCAGGAGAACAAAGAAGGGAAGAGATTGAACTTTTTTTTCGCCTTCCATCACAGTGAGGAATGTGGAGGAGTCGCTGTGGTGGATGTCCATGGTAAAATGTACTTTGTGTGTTTTGTTGGTTTTTAATTGTACGACAAACACCTTGTATGTTGCAAAACATACTTGGCGAACAAAGTACGATTATGATTATGAAAGTTTGCCCCTACTAACAACTGCGTTAACATGAAGCAGATAAGATGTCCATTGCTGGATGAAACTGGGAGATAAGGCTCACTCATGGAGAAGAGATAGTCTGCTGTGTCTTTGCAGAACCAAGCAAGGAGGCAGGGAGCGCACTGCACAAGCACAGTTGGTTTTCAGGCTGGGCAAGTGTTAAATACAATGCTTCGACTACTCTTCTCATTTCTACGCGCAAAAAGACTCCGCTGACGGAACCTGGCCTGCCAGCCACCCACACGATGGGCTCAGTCAAACGTAACTCGAGTTCTTTGCTTGAACAAGCAGTGGCGAGGGGCATTGTTTGAAGCCAAGTAGACTTAGTAACAGCTAAAGTTCCAGTCAAACGGACAAAACATTAATCCTGGAGATTTACAGGCACTTTCCACAACAGCAACCATTGTTAAAATACTGTGCCTATTTGGAAATGAGATACAAGTCTTGCTTATACAATGTTGAACTGTATCGATTTCAGCATCGCCAGCAATCAGACATGCCCCCGCCCGCCCGCCAGCGTCAAAAGGCCCACAGTGTCGTTCCTGCGCCTCAGATCACGAGAAGTCTCTTACTCCGCGAGGGAGGTCGCAGCACGAGGGAACGTTCCCAATTTTCACTCCTGCAGAACAACAAATCTGTTTTTGAATACTGCATCTAACATGCATGGGATCGGGAAAAAGACAGGCTACCACTTTTCTTCAAAAGCCAAGAGACAAAAGCATCCCAAGGAGCGTTCAAAGACATAGTTAAAATTATTGTTGATTGGGGAAAGAAATGCACAGTCCTCGCTGGCATGCCTCCTAATCCTCCTGCCTGTGATGAGAGCACATTCCTGCATCCACAATAATTAAGGCTGGTGAACATTTTAGACCCAGACTGAGGGATGACTGGTGCCATGATCCAGCTGTGTGACTTTGTGGTTCTGGCTCCAGAGATCTGTTGAGGGATCCAGAGAGGGTGGAATCGGATTTCCTTTCTGAACACTGTATCCCCCCCCCCCCCCCCCCCTCGTCTCTTATCCTTAAGCTTAGGACTGAGGGAACGCTGCGTTCACGAGCAAGAAGGAACACACACGTGGGAGAAAAAGAACATTCAACTCATGCAAGGGTATTGAAAGCATCTCCATTGAAAACATCAACCGTCCATCCATTTAAAGCTCAGGAAATAAAGCTTCACCAGACATGACAGTGGCATTCAAGAGGCTTTTGGATGGGTCCATGGATGTATAGGGAATGGAGGGATATGGATTGTGTGCAGGCAGATAAGGATTGGTCTTGGCATTCTGTGCAAGAAGGAACTGCAGATGCTGGTTTACACCAAAGGTAGACACCAAAATGCTGGAGTAACTCAGCGGGTCAGGCAAAGCATCTCTGGATTCAGGTCGGGTGAAGAACGGTCTCGGCAGTTTCCCCAGAGATGCTGTCTGGCCTGCTGAGCTACTCCAGCAGTTTGTGTCTGTCTTCAGTCTTGGCCTCGTGTATTGCACAGACATTGTGAGCCAGAGGGCCTGTTCTCTGCTGTACTCTGTGTTTTATGTTCATTAATTTACTTTCTCTTTCCTGGCCAAATGGCTTGGTTCATTCCTGGATCCAGCCCCCCCCCCCCCCCCCCCCCCCCCCCCCCCCCCAAAGACGCAACAGATGTTCATTAACTTTATGATAATTATGCAGCAGTGCTGACCAACCATTCACCCCCGCTGGTGGTGGACTTGGATGGGATGGAGAGGTTGGCTGGGACAAGATGGCAAAGTTGGAGCTGGCACAAATGCTGCCCTCCTCTGCCACCCCAGGCAGATTCAGTGTTTAGTTTAGAGATGCAGCACAGAAACAGGCCCTTTGGCCCACAGAGTCCACACTGACCCGTGGTTACCCGTGCACGAGCTCCATCCTTGCACACGGGGAACAATTAACGTACAGACCTGCACGTTCTTGGAACGTGGGAGGAAACCGGAGCTCCCGGATAAAACCCGTATAAACAGCACCCGTTGGTCAGGATTGGTCCCAGGTCTCTGGAGCTGTAAGGGAACAACTCCACTGCAGTGCCACTGTGCCTCCAAGGAGGAATTTACAAAGCGTTCTCACGTGAAAATGGAGCTTAATGGTTTCATTTTTTCTACAGTTGACAGAGCAATAATTTGAACGAGCATCAGGATCAACATTGTGGACGGCGTGAGAATGGCCGGCGAGGAATATTTACAGGCTACGTCAAGACGACAGTGGAGAATTCAGTTTAGTTTATTGTCACGTGTACCGAGGTACAGTGAAAAGCCTTTAATGCGTGCTAACTTGTCAGCAGAAAGACAATACATGATTACAATGGAGCCACCCGCAGTGCACTGATACCTGATAAAGGGAATAACGTTTAGTACAAGATAAAGACAGTAAAGTCCGATTAAAGATCGTTCGAAAGTCTCCACTGAGCTGGGAGGTCAGGACTGCTCTCTAGTTGGTGAGAGGATGGTTCAGTTGCCTGTTAAAGATCGTCCGATGGTCACCAACAATGTAGATTGTGGTACAGGATTGCTCTGTAGGTGGGTGGATGGGTGGGGGACAAGAAGTAGATACAAAGTCTACATGATGGATCATTGGTAGAGTGGACCATCCCTAGACAGCACAGGTTTAAAGATGTGATGGAACCATTGGAGGGAAGTTGATGAGCTGGTTTGCTCCTTCGCCCACAGAGACCAGCGGGGTATACAAGGACGGGGCTTCAGGAAGAAGAGGAGGATTTTCTTGAGCCTAATGTCACCAGATCCATGTCAAGAACCAGTGGACATGGGTTTAAGGTGAGAGGGGGAAGATTTAATGGGAACCCAAGGGGCAACGTTTTCACAGGATGGGTGGCTATATGGAACGAGCTGCCAGAGGAGGTAGTTGAGGCAGGTTCTACGACAGCATTTGCACCAGTACATGGATAGGAAAGAATAAAAGGACATACATTCAGGAAGGAGATGAGGAGGATTTTCTTAAGGTAGAGGGTGGTGAATCGGTGGAATTCATTGCCACAGATGGCTGTGGCGGCCAAGCCATGGGGTAGTTTTAAAGCAGAGATTGGCAGGATATTGATTAGTAAGGGTGTCAAAGGCTACGGGGAAAAGGCAGGAGAATGGTTCTGTTGCCTGATAACAGCTGGGGGGGGGGGGGGGGGGACTAACCCTGAATATGGAGGTGTGCGTTTTCACACTTCTGTACCTCTTGCCTGATGGGAGAGGGGAGAAGAGGGTGAGACTGGTCCTGGACTATGTTGCTGGCCTTGCCGAGGCAGCGTGAAGTGTAGGTCGAGCCTATGGAAGGGAGGTTGGTTTGCGTTATTCTGTTGTTCTACTGATCACATTTCAGGGTGTGCATTAACGCTCGAGTGGGTGCAGTGGAGATTTACGAGGCACTTGCCAGGGTCAAAGAATGTTTATGAGGAGATATTGTCTTGATTTCAGTAGGTGCCTTGGGAACAAAGCACTTTGTGCAGAAAGTTAATCTTGGGACTATTAAATGGTGAGAGAATTGTACAGGGCAAACAGGAAGTGCTGCAGGTCTTAGCAGAGGTCAGTAACCATGGGAGATAGATTGAAAATAACCGGTGGAATGAATAGAGGGAAAGTATTTTCACCTGAAGCTCTCGTAGAGCTCTCTGCCGGGGCAACAAGTCAACACATTACAGGTGTAGGCACCGAGGTACAGCGAAAAACGTTGTTTTGCATGCTATTCAAATAGATCGGGTAAACCACTCGTAGAAACAATCAAACCAAACTCAGTACAATAGATAAGAGCAAAAGGAAAAATACCGGTGCGGAATATAATCCTCAGCATTGTCGCGCACTTAGTCTAGAGACTAGGTCCAATGTGTAGACTCTTCCTATCCCGATACCTGTCCAAATCTCTTTGATGACATTCCTGCATCCGCCTCCACTGCTTTCTCCGACGGCTTGGTCCACATACTCACCATCCTCTGTGCGAAGATGTTGCCCCTCAGATCCGTAAACTTCAGTGAATATAGATTTAAATTTGGCTTGGAAGATAATTCTTTGGAGAGTTTGACAAGGGGCACAAAATTCAGCAATAGAGTGTTCAATTCCACACGAAGGCAAAGCCATCATGTGTTGTACACAATTATCACCAAGAACAAATAGGCTCTTCTTTGGATTATGTCTCTCTTATGAATGTAATGTTAAAATTGTACAAGGCATTGGTAAGACCAATTCTGGAGTATTGTGTACAATTTTGGTCGCCTAATTATAGGAAGGATGTCAACAAAATAGAGAGAGTACAGAGATTTACTAGAATGTTGCCAGGGTTCCAGCAACTATGTTACAAAGAAAGGTTGAACAAGTTAGGTCTTTATTCTTTGGAGCGCAGAAGGTTAAGGGGGGACTTGATTGAGGTCTTTAAAATGATGAAAGGGATAGACAGAGTTGACGTGGATAAGCTTTTCCCATTGAGGGTAGGGAAGATTCAAACAAGAGGGCATGACATGAGAATTAAGGGACAGAAGTTTAGGGGTAACGTGAGGGGGAACTTCTTTACTCAGAGGGTGGTGGCTGTGTGGAATGAGGTTCCAGCAGAGGTGGTGGAGGCACGATCGATTTTAACATTTAAAAGTAAAGTGGATAGGTATATGGACGTGAAGGGAATGGAGGGGTATGGTCTGAGTGCAGGTAGATGGGACTAGGGGAAAACAAATGGTCGGCACGGACTGGAAGGGCCGAGAAGGCCTGTTTCCGTGCTGTAATTGTTATATGGTTATATGGTTATATGGTTATGAATGAATCAATTCCTCTCAGGAGCTTGATATGTATGTTCAATGGTACCCATAGTGGCAGCCGCACATCCCATAGCACAGTGGTTAATAACTCACTAAATACTCTGGGATATCTTGGGTCGTTGAATACAAGACATGGAATTGCCATTAAGAGCTTCCTTCTGAGAACAAGATGCCATCTCTGTTTGAACACAACGTGAAATTTCAATCCACAGTAGAAATTTAGCCTCCAGGTAAATTCTTCAAATATGAGAGATTCCGATGTAACAAAGATCTAAAGCCCCTGTCCCACTTAGGAGATCTAAACAGCAACCTCTTGCCCGCCACCCAAGGTTTCCATGAGTCACCGGAGGTTTTGGTCACTCTCCCTAATGGTCGAAAGTGGTTTCCGCGGCGGTCGAGGCTTCATCTAGGTTGCTGCTATTTTTTCATCATGTTTAAAACTGGCCTCGACTAAAAAGAGGTTGCTGTTTTAAAAATCGATATTTTTTTAGTTGCAGGTTTAGTCGAAGCCGGTTTTCTTCATAGTCGAGGAAGGTTTTCAACATATGCGTGGGAGGTTGTAGGAGGTTGCAGGTCACCTCAACTTTGATTTTTTTTGGGTGGTGGGCAAGGTCACCAGAGGTTGCTGTTTAGGTCTCCCAAGTGTGACAGGGGCTTATGGCATCTCACTGAATGCACTGGGAATAAATCAACAAGACTGATGACACAAATGTTCTTTAGTACTGCTACTGTGTAGAAACAAACTGCATCGTTCACAGATAGTGTCATAGAGTGCAGGTACAGCAGGCAGTGAAGAAAGCCAATGGCATGTTGGCCTTCATATCAAGAGTAGTTGAGTATAGGAGCAAAGGGGTCCTCCTGCAGTTGTGCAGCGCCCTAGTGAGACCACACCTGGAGTAGTGTGTGCAGTTTAGGTCTCCAAATTTGAGGTAGGACATTCTTGTTACTGAGGGAGTGCAGTGTAGGTTCACGAGGTTAATTCCCGGGATGGCGGGAATGTCATACGTTGAAAGAAGGAGCGACTGGGCTTGTGTACATTGGAATTCAGAAGAATGAGAGGGGATCTTGTTGAAACATACAAGATTATTAATGGATTGGACACAAAAAGCTGGAGAAACTCAGCGGGTGCAGCAGCATCTAAGGAGCGAAGGAGATAGGCGACGTTTCGGGTCGAGACCCTTCTTCAGAAGAAGGGTCTCGACCCGAAACGTCGCCTATCTCCTTCGCTCCTTAGATGCTGCTGCACCCGCTGAGTTTCTCCAGCTTTTTGTGTACCCTCGATTCTCCAGCATCTGCAGTTTCTTGTTGAAACATACAAGATTATTAATGGATTGGACACGCTAGAGACAGGAAACATGTTCCCGATGTTGGGGGAGTCCAGAACCAGGGGCCACAGTTTCACAGTTTAAGAATAAGGGGATGGCCATTTAGAACGGAGATGAGGAAAAGCTTTTTCACCCAGAGAATTGTGAATCTGTGGAATTATCTGCCTCTGAAGGCAGTGGAGTCCAATTCTCTATCTAACTCTCAAAAGAGAGTTAGATAGAACTTTTAAACATAGCGGAGTCAAGGGATATGGGGAGAAGGCAGGAACGGGGTACTGAATGTGGATGAGCAGGCATGATCACAGTGAATGGCGTTGCTGGCTCTAAGGGCCCGAAAGGCCTACTCCTGCACCTATTGTCTATTGAAACAGGCCCTTCAGCCCACTTGCCCACACTGGCCAACTTGTCACATCTTTACCTGTCCCACCTGCCTGCTTTTGGCCCATATCTCTCTAAATGTCCGATCCAAATGTTTCTTAAACGTTTGGATGGTACCTGCCTCAACCACCTCCTCTGGCAGCTCGTTCCATACACCCACCGCCCATTGTGTGAAAGTTGTGCAGAGAGGTTTTACAGGAGCACGAGGAATTTGCCGCAGTTCTTCACCCCTCTTCAGCTGCTGCATAAGATTGCGTGAATATGACTGGGGCGGAGGAGGGGTAGGGTTCGGGAGAGGGGAGAAGGGAGGTGTGGGAGTGGGGGCAGGGGAAGGCCAAGGTGAGAGCGAGAGAGTGGAGATTAACTAAGTGTCCAGGATTTGCTCTCATGATGGTTCAGTGTTTTAAATGACTACCTGTAACAAAATTACTTCTTGGAAGAGAGAATCAAGAGCAACTCAAGTCCATAACTCTGCTGATAAGACATACAACGGGCCTGAGCTACAGGGAGAGCTCAGGGATTTTACTCCTTGGAGCGCAGGAGGATAAGGGGTAATAGAGCTATGGAGTTACACAGCGTGGAAACAGAGACCCTTCAGCTCAACTTGCCCAACATGTCCCAGCTACACTAGTCTCAGCTGCCTGTGTTTGGCTCGTATCCCTCCAAACCAATCCTATCCATGTACCTGTCTAATCGTTTCTTAAACGTTGCGATAGTCCCTACCTCAACTACCTCCTCTGGCAGCTCGTTCCAGACATATAATAAAAATGCAAAGTATTTCTGTGTGCATGATACACAAGAGGCCATGCCAAAGTATGTGTGAATATATTCTCATACAGATACTCAGCAATTTGTTACAGATTTGGTCTGAGACACAGAGGCCGTTTCTTAAGGATGGAAAACATTTTTTTAAAGAGGAAAACATTATTTTAAGTGTCAAATTTAGCTGACCTGAATTTCACACTGAGTGGAGGTCTTATAACTATTTCTGTCGTGTGCTCCCGGTTTTACATAGTTATAACAAGGCTTCGACATTCAATGTAAAGTGGCCCAAATATGCCAGTTGCAGCCTCGGGTTATTTTCCGCACCCATTCTGCACTTGCATTCTTTGGCTCTGCCAAGTTAAAAATCCATGCAAGTGTTGCCTTAATAATTCTTGAGGCCTACAGTACAAATTGCATCAATTGAAAAAAAAAAACATTGCTGGAGCTGTGATTTCCCAGTGCTCTCCCAAATTAAACGTAACAGGAAGCCGACCTGCTTTCCATGCATCTGCTTAGGTGGTCTGCTCATAGCATATCTTTTTTTTAAATATATGAATGTTTCCAGATTGTACACATTGCTGGCAAAGCCAACGTTACCTGCCAACATCTCAAAGTAGTTAATAACGAGTTCAGTGAAGGCAAGGGCGGCAAGGATTGCTCCTTGCGTGAAGACCACGGGGCGGCAGGGTGGGGCCGCGGTAGAGGTGCTGCCTCACAGCGTCAGAGAACCGGAGATGCCTGAATTTCTGGCATAATCAGAAACTGGAGCCCCTGGAGAAAACTCACACAGTTCTCGCTCCTGGGAGATTCGCTTTTTTCACGTACAAACTCCGCACAGACAGCACCCGTAGTCTGGATCCAACCCGGGTCTCTGGCGCTGTAAAAGGCCTGTCCCACTGTACGAGCTAATTCAAGAGTTCTCCCGAGTTTCTCCTGATTCGAACTCGGAGATTTACTGTAATGGCCGCTCGTAGGTACTCGGGGCTCTCGTGGGCATTTTTCAACATGTTTGAAAAATCTTCAGGAGTCTTCCCGTGTTTCCCGAGTACCTGCCGTTAGCGTTACGAGCCGCTAAGAGACGCCCCGAGCTGCAACATACCCGCTACGTACATTCTACGTGCTTACCACGAGTTTGATTTTTTTTTTAAACTCGGGAGAGCTCTTGAATTACCTCGTACAGTGGGACAGCCCCTTAAGGCAGCACCACCGTGCCACCCACAATTGAGAGTATGACAAAATAATCACTGAAATTTTGCACACAATTGAACAACATATTTTCCACAGTCCAGCACAACATGATACCACTTCCTCTGTGGTCTCCAGTTAAACTTCTACCAAGTCTCAAAACACAGTAACAATTAACCTCCCAAGATTTGATAAAACAGCACGGACTGGAAGGGCCGAGAGGGCCTGTCTCCGTGCTGTAATTGTTATTTGGGTATATGGTTAGTACCAGGGAATTAAAAGCAGATTATAATACATGTCATTTGAAAGAAGTGGAGATTATGGAGCAAGCTTCTGTTTTCAAGTCACACAAATGTTGCTAACAAATACCAGATAATGAAACTAGTCAACAGCTACAGTACAATTCAAGCTTATATCTTTTGCGTCATAGTACTCATGGAAACGCGTTCTTTATACTCCCTGTATTTACATCCGCTGACAACAGATCTCACCCACACATCTGCACACGGTGCAATTTACACTGGGCAATTGACCTGTCACTGAGGGAACATGCAAACTCCACAGAGCACCGGGCATCAGGATTCAAGCTGGGTTACAGGAGCAGCTTTGCCAGCTACACCCAGGGAACAGCGTCGGAGACCCAGTGATATCAGTAATCTGCAAAAGAAGCTATTAGTTGCTACGTAGATCTGTCGTTCCAAAGGTCTGAAGAAGGGTCTCGAATCATTCCATTTCTCCAGAGATGCTGCCTGTCCCGCTGAGTTACTCCAGCTTTTTGTGCCTATCCCAGAGGTAACATATTTCCGTCTTCCACTCATCTCAAAATGTGGAAACAAAAATAGAATAAGGTGCTTATTTATAACTGTGCCAGAATATGGTGTCTCACTCGTGGAGAGTGTCAAATCCTGTTTTAGATGCTTCAACCATGTTCCATGTCGTACCTTTCTCTGCACACTGTGGATACCTAGATTGTAACGTTTTAGTTTAGTTTAGAGATACAACGTGGAAACAGGCCCTTCGGCCCACCATGTCCGCGCCGACCAGCGATCCCCGCACATTAACACTATCCTACACACACACAAAGGGACAATTTACATTTATACCAAGACAAGTAACCTACAAACCTGTACGTCTTTGGAGTGTGGGAGGAAACCGAAGGTCTCGGAGAAAACCCACGCAGGTCACGGGGAGAACGTACAAACTCCGTACAGACAGCTCCCAATAGGATCGAACCCGGGTCTCCGACGCTGTAAGGCAGCAACTCCACCATGGTGTTGTTGAGGGTCCAGAGAGAGCAGAATTCAAGAGCATTCATCAGTCTGAACGACATTTATCAATGTGCCTTGTGCTTGGCATACGATTGCAATCGCTATTTTTAATGTAATTACTGCATTGTTGATGACAACCTGCAGCTGAATCCAATGAATTTGTGCCATCCGTGTTTACATATTGTATCGAGTTAACAGATGGCGCGATGCAAGTCATTGCTCAGAAGTCAATGAGAACTCTACCCATTGCTAAGATAGACACAAGGAGGGAGTAAATCAGCGGGTCTGGCAGCATCTCTGGGGAAAAGGGAATAGGGGACATTTTGGGTTGGGACCCTTCCTCACAAGGGTCTCTTGAGTCTGATGAAGGATGCCCACTTGAAACGCCACCTATCTTTTTACTCCAGAGATGCTGCCTGTCCTGCTGAGTTACTCCAGCACTTTGTGTCTATCTGCTGTTTCTACACTACCTGTTGCGTTTGGATGACCATCTTGCCCGTGGTACTTTCACAAGGCATGCTCCTCGAACCGGAGGAGTCAGGAACCAAAAGAAGGCGATAGACTTGGGAGATTTGGAGTCACCTTTGTTCGAATCCCATCCACGTGTTGTTAATCAACTGGAATCAGTCCCGTAGAAAAAAAACCCCACAAACCCACAGCATGACTGATCCTGCATTCCTAGTCAGACAACCAAGTCAGAAGGAAGAGGGCACTTGCTGCATCTCTATCTTTGTCCTGACATCAGTCTGAAGAAGGGTCTTGACCCGAAACGTCACCTATTCCTTCACTCAACAGATGCTGCCTTACCCGCTGAGTTACTCCAGCAGTTTGCACGTTCTCCCCGTGACTTTTCCCTGGGTGCTCCAGTATGTAGGTTAATTTGGCTTCGGTAAAAATGTTAATAGACAATAGGTGCAGGAGTAGGCCATTCGGCCCTTCGAGCCAGCACTGCCATTCAATGTGATCATGGCTGATCATCCCCAATCAGTACCCCGTTCCTGCCTTCTCCCCATATCCCCTGACTCCGCTATCTTTAAGAGCCCTATCCAGCTCTCCATATCCAGCATACCCAGAAATATGTCCCTAGTGTGTGTAGGATAGTGTTAGTGTATGGGGGGGATCGCTGGTCGGCGCAGACGCGGTGGGCCAAAGGGCCTGTTTCCACGCTGTATCTCTAACTAACTAAACTAAAATTCATTTTGTTAATTGAATATTTATGGTTCTCGTCGCAAACCCACTTGCCACCACCCTGTGGAGCTCTATTTCCAAGTCTGTTTTTGCACAGATTCAATAGTTCCCCTGCCACTTCTCAATGATGTAACTGTTATAATGCAAAAGCTTTTGCATCAGATGATTTTCTGCAGGGGACAATTACGTCCCAAATAAAGCATCCTTGATAGATGACGCTGACATCTCTTGGACAAGTGCCACCCCCCCCTAACATTTCCTAGTTCTAACGAAAGGCCAGTGACCAGGAAACAAACACTACAGAGGACCTTTAGACTTCAGAGATACAGCGCAGAAACAGGCCCTTCGGCCCACCAAGTCCATGCCGGCCAGTGATCAGACCGCACGTCTGAAGAAGGGTCAAGACCCGAAACGTCACCTATTCCTTCTCTCCATAGATGCTGCCTCACCCGCTGAGTTTCTCCAACATTTCAGTCTACATTAACATTATCCTGCACACATTAGGGACAATTTTTACCAAAGCCAATTAACCTACAAACCAGCATGTCTTTGGAATGGGGGAGGAGACCGGAGCACCAGGAAAAAACCCCACGCGGTCACGGGGAGAACGTACAAACTCCGTACAGACAGCACCTGTAGTCGGGATCGAACCCGGTTCTCTGGCGCCTTGAGGCTTTGCTAGGAGGACCTGCTCACATTTTCAGGTTTTGCTTCCAACATCCCCTGCGGCGGTTTGTCTGGGGACTGCAGCTTCCTCCATTAACATTAGCAGCAAAACGCCCTTGGTGGTTCTTGCTACGATTGAATAAGGTGCAACGCTGATGGAGGCCTCTGCCGCAATTAGTTTATACCAAACAGATCGGGGAGGACGAGCTGCAGCATGTGCTGGCACCAAGGTGAGCCATGGAATTTACACCAGGTATTGGGCAAACATCCCAACTCCAAGCCTCTGCTCTTTTGTTTATGCTGCTTGCCATTGCCCCAGGAGGTTAGGTAAACACATTGACACCCGAGCGGTCTGTATGCAGTGGTACCTGGCCACAGCAAGCGCCAACACCTCCAAAGCAAATATGGGTCCAGGAAGGGGAACAGGAGGGTGCGTGGCGGGAAGATGAAGGGGTAAAGGGCCTGTCCCACTTGGGAGTCATTTACGCGACATCATTTACGCGTCACGACGCACGACCCGCGTGGTGACGTAGGCAGGGTCGCGCGCGGGGCCCCAGGACGTTGGGATGTACAAAATCTTCGCACGCCATCTGCGTGACGCGCAAATGACGCCCAGGTGGGACAGGCCCTTAGGAGGGGAACGGGTCAGGAGGGGAAGAGGGGGCAGGAGGAATAGACAATAGACAATAGGTGCAGGAGTAGGCCATTTGGCCATTCGAGCAGCACTACCGAATGGAAGAGGGAGTGAGGGGCAGGGAGGGGAAGAGGGAGTGAGGGGACAGGGAGGGACAGGATGAAAGGGCACATGGCAGGAGGAAGGGAATGGGAAGAGGGTGCAGAGGGAAGGGGAGTAAAAGCGAGGGCGAGATGAGGCAACAGGTACCCCCTTCACAATGGAATGCACACAAGCTGTTCCATTTATTTCACCTGCTCCTTCCAGCCAACAAGCTTTGCCTAGCAACGCACTGCTCACAAGGGCAAACAGTTCTGGCTCCCTGAGCGGTGATGACATCTTCCGTTTGGCCAAGTGACCAGAGAGAAGCGAGAGAATACTCCAGGCATGATATCACACCCATGTTTTGTAACTCTCTCAGGCCTTTAGGCTTTAGAGATGTAGCGTGGAAACAGGGCCTTTGGCCTGCCGGGTTTGCGCCAACCAGCGATCCCCACACACCAACACTATCCTACGCACCATGGGCTGGTTACAATTTTTTTTTTTTAAACCAGAACCAATTAACCCACAAACCTGTATGTTTTAGGAGTGTGGGAGGAAACCGGAGCACCCGGAGAAAGCCCACGCAGATCAGGGGGGAGAACGTACAGGCAGACTCCACACAGGCAGCACCCGTAGTCGGGGTTGAAGAGTCTCTGGCGCTGTGAGGCGCCAGTGTGCCTGCTATTACGGAGCACACACTTAAGGACTGAGGGATTTCAAGTGCAGTCTCGGAATTTCGTCTGGATTAGAGGAGGTGCCGGGATCACTGGATGCTGGATAATCGGTGGTGAACCTCCGTGGGGAAGCCGAGGAAATGGGGAGAAAGTTGGATGTAGAAGGGCAGTGTTCACAAACTATGCAACGTGTAGGCGTTCAGCAGGCATTTCTTCATAAGGAAATGTAGCAAGGGACACAAGTTAAAAGCACTAACTCAGGGCTTGTATTCGCTGGAATTTAGAAGGATGAGACGGGGATCTTATTGAAACATTTTTGAAGATTATTAAGGGCTTGGACACATTAGAGGCAGGAAACATGCTCCCGACGTTGGGGGAGTCCAGAGGCCACAGTTTAAGAGTAAGGGGTAAGCCATTTAGAACGGAGACGAGGAAACACTTTTCCACTCAGAGAGTTGTGAGTCTGCGGAATTCTCTGCCTCAGAGGGCGGTGGGGACAGGTTCTCTGGATGCTTTCAAGAGAGAGCTTAAAAGGGCTCTTAAAAATAGCGGAGTCAGGGGATATGGGGAGAAGGCAGGAACGGGGTACTGATTGTGGATGATCAGGCATGATCACATTGAATGGCGGTGCTGGCTCGAAGGGCCGAATGGCCTACTCCTGCGTCTATTGTCTATTGTCTAACCCAGTTACCGCTGTACAACTTGCACTGGTTCATTAAGTGTCTGCTCTCAATCTGAGTCAAGGCCTCAGAGCAGTAACGTGGCATTAATCATGCAGCCTACAAATTGGTCCTTTCAATGTAATTTTCTATTCCAGCAAACCAAAGTTATCACAACGGGGAAATGATTCACTTAATCGAAATCCATGAGAAACAGCAGCTCCAGGCCACAACGACATGTGCCTTGAAAAGACCAATATCAGACCCTTGACTCACCAGCCCCAAAGATGACTCGAGGGCAAGGATTTATTTTCATCCGTCTGTGCGGCAGACTTGTTTCCTGACCAAGGATTGGAAAACATTTCCTCATGTTGACTCACAAAACTGGAACCTTTCACCCACTTTGTGCCTGGACCCTTTAATGCAGCACCTGTGCCCTCCCCATCTCAAAGTCAAACTCGTCTCACAGAAAAACCGGCATTCCAGAGACCCTCGACTGTGCTTTAGTTTAGAGACCGGCCCTTCGGCCCACCGAGTCCATGCCGACCAGCGATCGGATCGCCCCGTCCACTAGCAGTATCCTACACACACTAGGGACAATTTACACTATGTTTTTTTAACCAAAGCCAAGCAACCTACAACCTTGTGCATACGACTTTGGAGTGTGGGAGGGGAAAACCTACAAACTCCTTACCGGCAGCACCCGTGGTCAGGATCGAACCTGGGACTCTGGCGCTGTTAGGCGGCAACTCAATTCTACCGCTGCGCCACAGTGCCATACTTGTCTGAAAAAAAAAACTTTGGAATCGTGAAGGCCACTTGTACTCTTTCGCTTGCCAAGGGCCATTAAATTGGGGTTGGGGTGGAAGTATTTACGAATGTTTTGGTAACAGTCATATTTCACTGCAAACCACACTGCAATCATCAATGGTCAATGATCCAGTTAGTTTTCACAAGAGTGTCTCGGTCCAGAGGTTAATGTCCTCCACAATAATTGACAATCCTGCATCCCACGCGGATGTGTCCTCAACCCTCTGTTCCACTCCCCAACCTCAGGCTTCAGAGATACAGCGCGGAAACAGGCCCCACGGCCCACAGAGTCCGCGCCAACCAGCGATCCCCGTACACGCGCACTATCCCACACATGGGGGACAACCCACGCGGTCACGGAGAGAACATACAAACTCCGTACGGGCAGCACCCGAGGCCAGGATCGAATGGCGCTGTAAGGCAGCAGCTGGTCCAACTACATTGACGCGATTTCCAAGAATGCACACAAGTGCCTGCCTCTACATTGTCAGAAAGGAAGGGGATTCGGCATGTCTCTAGTGACTCATCAATTACTACAGATAGACCATAGAAAGCATCCGCTCCTCATACATTGCTGCTTGGTATGGCAACTGCTTTGCCCAAGACTGCAAGTAATTGCAGAGTTATGGACACAGCCTAGTTCATCATGCAACCGAGCCTCATTCCTCCCACCACCTCAATCCCCCCCCCCCCCCCCCCCCCCCCCCCCCCCCCCCCCCCCAAACCCCCAAATTGATTCCATTTAAACTACTCACAACCTCTGGAAAATAAGGAGAAAAGAGAAAACAGGTCTCTGAAAAGTATCTACTCCCAAAACATCACCCCATCCATGTTCTCCAGGGATGCTGCCTGACCCGCAGAGTTACTCCAGCCCTGTGTGTCCGTCTTTGGAACAAACACAAAGTGCTGGAGTAACTCAGCGGGTCAGGCAGTATCTCTGTCGAGCATGGTCTCTTGCCCAGAGCGGGTGAATTGAGGTCACAGGTTTAAGGTGAAGGGGGAAAGGTTTAATAGGAATTGGTGGAATCTTTGTTTGAATTTTTCACACACAAAGGGTGGTGGATGTATGGAACGAGCTGCCGGAGGAGGTCGTTGAGCCTGAGACTATCCCACCATTTAAGAAACAGTTGGACAGGTACGTGGATAGGACAGGTTTGGAGGGATATGGACCAAACACGGGCAGGTGGGGCTTGTGTAGCTGGGACGTTGGTCGTTTTGGGCAAGATGGGCCGAAGGGCCTGTTTACATGTTGTATCACTCTTTGAAAGGTGCCGGTTCGCACTGGGCACTTCTTCAGAATATAAAGACCACTTGCATCCCATTTAGCCTTTTCTCATCCCCTCGCCCGATGACACAACTCATCGGAATAACACGTAAAACAAAGATATTCCACCGTCATTAAGTACGTGATAATAATAAACCAACGCTGAGGGTTTAACAAAACACTAACTCAACCAAAATTAATCACACATTCTTTGCCACAGTAGGCTTTTAAAATCGTAAGTGATAGGAGCAGAATTAGGCCATTCGACCCATCAAGTCTACTCCGCCATTCAATCATGGCTGATCCATCTCCCCCTCCTCTCCCGTTCTCCTGCCTTCTCCCCGTAACCCCTGACACCCGTACTAGGCTTTGGAGGCCAAGTAATTGGATATTTTTAAGGCAGAGATAGAAAGATACTTGTTTAGTGCGGGTGTCAGGGGTTATGGGGAGAAGGCAGGAGAATGGGGTAAGGAGTTGGAGATAGATCAGCCATGATTGAGTGGCGGAGTAGACTTAATGGGCCGAATGGCCTAATTCTGCTCAAATCACTTATAACCTTATGACACAAATTAGCCTCCATAGGTTTTACAGGCCCCTGACTATTTTTTAAAAATGTGTGAAAGGCGAGTGCTGGAAGCAGCGTAAAATATAATCTCACTGGAATTTAGTTTGTTGGTCGTGTTAAAGCCTGAGTTTGCAAACTGCGGGATAACATTAGTGGGCGGCTCTCCACCCGCCAGACCACAGTATGTATGTCATCGCCATTGACGCAATACTAGACATGACTTCAGAAAGCCCTGGGATCGGTCTGGGTGCGGGAGGTCTGTCTCACTGGCCTCCTGACAGTGCGTGTCACCACGGACTCAACACCAGGCCAGGTTCAGAGATACAGCACAGTTTAAGAATAAGGGGTAAGCTATTTAGAACGGAGACGAGGAAACACTTTTTCTCACAGAGAGTGGTGAGTCTGTGGAATTCTCTGCCTCAGAAGGCGGTGGAGGCCGGTTCTCTGGATGCTTTCAAGAGAGAGCTATATAGGGCTCTTAAAGATAGCTGATTTAGGGGATATGGGGAGAAGGCAGGAACGGGGTACTGATTGGGGATGATCAGCCATGATCACATTGAATGGCGGTGCTGGCTTGAAGGGCAGAATGGCCTACTGCTGCGTCTGTCGTCTATGGAAACAGGCCCATCGGCCCACAGATTCCATGCCGAGCATCTATCACCCGTTCACGCTAGTCCCAATCTCATCCCCACTTTCTCATCCACTCTCAATACACCAGGGGCAAATTTACAGAAAGCCAATTAACCTACAAAGCCGCACGTCTTTGAGATGTGGGAGGAAACTTGCGCGGTCACACGAAGAACATGCAAACTCCACAAACAGACCACACTCAAAGGCAGGATCGAATCCAGGTTTCTGGCGCTGTTAGGCACGGGAGCCCTAGCAGCTGCGTGTTCAAAGACAAGTCCTTGATGTATTACCACCAGACCTATCCGGATCTTAACACTGTTTAAGTTAGCAGCAGGATGTTGAACAGGATGTGCGGTGTTCTATTTGACCCCACCACAAACTACATGAGGCACGATGATGGAGTCTCATGATTCCTAATGCGACTTCTTCCAGATTCATAGGACTACCGCTAGTGACCGCAGTGGAACGGTAGAGTTGCTGCCTCACAGTGCCAGAGACCCGGGTTCGATCCCGACCACGGGCGCTGTCCGTGTTCGGAGTTCGCACGTTCTCCGTGTGATCACGCAAGTTTCCTCCCACATCTCAGAGACTTTGTGGGTTCATTGGCCTCGGAGTTTGCACGCTCTCTCCCCCCCCGAACGTTGGTCGGCCCGGCTGGGTGGGCCGAAGGGCCTGATTCCACGCTGTATGGCTAAACTAAACTAGATACACTTAAAGGTGTTGCCCAAGACAATTAAAATAAGTGCGTTTATTGGCCAAGTATTCACATACAAGGAATTTGCCTTGGTGCTCCGCCCACAAGTAACAACATGACATGCAGTGACAATGACTCAGAAAACACTAAACATTATTAATAATAATAAAACATTAATGATTAAAACACCATTGATCAAGCATGTGAACCAACAAAATACCAGATCAAAGGGAGGCTACAGATTTTTGGCTGTTGAGCAGAGCAACTACTCGTGGATGAAAACTGTTTTTGTGTCTGGCTGCGGCAGCTTTGACAGTCCGGAGTCGCCTTCCAGAGGGAAGTGATTCAAAGAGTTTGTGGCCAGGGTGAGAGGGGTCAGAGATGATCTTGCCCGCTCGCTTCCTGGCCCTTGCAGTGTACAGTTCATCAATGGAGGGAAGGTTGTGGGGACTTTAATAAAAAGGACAACTAATTATGGCAATGCCGTGCACCTAGTAGAGAAAGTATTTTTAGAAATCACTCTCGCCCCTTCAATTAATCGCAGAGCAAAGTGAACAAAGCGACTGCTATTTTTACATGGAGCCCAGCACAGGATTCAGTGTCTTCAAAATTAATGTCTTCTATCTCGGCCTTTTCAAAGATGCTTAATCAAGCATCAGATCGCTGTGGTGGGACGATAGAGCAACAGGCCTCAGCTTACGACAGCCAAACCCTCGTGGCATCTTGATCCAGTTTACCACAGGTCCCTGTGGGAGGACTGCAGGACGTCGATTTGAATGGCTCTTCTCCAAACCAAAGAAGTGGTGAGCACTCGCACTCTGAGCTGATGCAGGAAGCATCGTCCACAACCGTGCAGGGGGAGAAACAGTCAATGAAACCCAACTACAGAAGATACGCGTAGGAAATGTGTAGGAAGGAACTGCAGACAGATGCTGGTTTAAACCAAAGATAGACACTAAAAAGCTGGAGTAACTCGAGCAGCGTCTCTGGAGAAAAAGGCAAGGTGCGTTTCGGGTCGGGTGAAGAAGGGTCTCGACCCAAAACCTCACCCGTTCCTTCTCTCCAGAGTTGCAGCCCGACCAGCTGAATTACTCCAGCTTTTTGTGTCTATCTACAGAAGATATGGATCTCATTCTGCCCATCCAGCACTGTTCTTGGTGAGCTGCTCCACATTGCTTTTCCTCGGAAACGCAAGTGACTCAAACCGCTGGAGTAACTCAGTGGGTCAGGCAGCATCTCTGGAGAACATGGATAGGTGCCGCTTCTGCCAGGTCAGGGCCTTTTTTCAGTGAAGAATCTATCCACCTATCCATGTTCTTCAGAGATACTGCTTCGCCCACTCAGTTTTAGACTCTCGACTTTAGAGACACAGCGCGGAAACAGGCCCAACGGGGGAGAAGGCAGGAGAATGGGGTTGCAAGATAGATCCGCCATGATTGAATGGTGAGGTAGGCTCGATGGGCCCAATGGCCTAATTCTGCTCCTGCGACTTACGAGTCGGTGCCGACCAGCGATCAGCCAGTCCAGCACCACCACCTTCCGCACTAGGGACAATTTACACACGCCAATTGGCCTTCAAACCTGTATGTCTTTGGCGTGTGGGAAGAAATAGGAGCACGCAGAGAAAACCCACGCAGTTACAGGGGGAGCGTGCAAACTCCGTACAGACAGCACCCATAGTCAGGATCGAACTTGGGACTCTGGCGTTGTAAGGCAGCAATTCCACCGCTGCATCAATGTGACACACTTTGGTGTGTACACCAGCATCTGCAGATGACCAATGTAACTTATGACCAATGTCTGATCTACAAAGTGAGCAGGTAACCTGCCAACTGCAGGCAAGGCAGCATCTTATTAATGCGCAGCCATTTTCCACCACTGTATCTGGCGTTCCATCATGTTGGAATTAATCTTCAGGACGGGGAACAAAACTCACCCGCAGCGTATCATATCTTAGTCCAATTACTGTGCACATCTTCACTTCCACTTCAGCGCCAGTTCCAATGCCATGAAAGGGCCAACCTAGAGTGAGACAAGGATTCAGAAAATTCATTAAGAGGGAAAGACTCATAGCAGACTGTACACAGCCCCAGATCAATATACAAGGAAAGGCACAAAATGGTGGGGCCACTCAACGGGCCAGGCAACATCCCTGGAGAACATGGATAGGTGATGTTTCGGGTCGAGACCTTTCTTCAGACGTCACCTTTCTACGGGGAAGTTGCCTGGCCTCTCAGTATCAGGATCGCTGAGATATTCCACCATTTTGTGTCTTTTCTTGGTAAACCAGCATTTGCTGTTCCTTGTTTCTACAGTAGAAACATACAAGCTTGCCTGAACACCACTCTGCTCCTTTTAAAACCTTTCCGGGCAGGCAATTAACCCAGAGAGTGCAAATCACGAAATTCTCGGCACGCAGACTTTCGTGGCGTGCTCGGAGATTGAACAGACGCAGGACAATGCCTCAAAATGAGTGGGAACACTGATGAACTTCTGTAAACAACATTTTTTGCTTCAACAGTGGAACAGTGACAACCTTGACACTGAATTTCTGAAAAGCTGCAGCAGTGAGCTTGCAGCAAAGAGTGCAGCAGAAACCGAGGGCGTTCAATGTAACGTGCAACAGAATGGAAGCACTTTGCATTTTACGCAGGGGATATATTCCTGAAAAACAGCGCACAATTCTAAAAGGAGTCTATTAAACATATACATTTAATCAGACGTAGATTTCAGCGTGTGAGTTCAAAAATAGAGCACGTAAATTAGGTTTTGGTCTTAAGTAAACAAGTGTGTCATTTCTAAAACGCACAGATCAAATACGCGACGTGCTTGTACAGATGGATTAGATAACAACCGGGTTCCCTGAATGGTTCTCATGGCCAGGTACCAACATTTAGAGTGCATGGAAATGTGCAGGAAGGAACTGCAGATGCTGGTTTACACAATATGGGTCTCGTCCCGAAACGTCACCCATTCCTTCCCTCCAGAGATGCTGCCTCTCCCCGCTGAGTTACTCCAACTTTTTGTGCCTATCTTTGTAGTTCAATTTAATCCATCCATGTTTGAAAATAGCTCCAGAGTTTTGCAAATTTGCTCCTCTCAACAAAGGGATTAATTGCAACGAGTTGACTGCCTGATCTACTCGGGGACGCTGGAGCAGGGGGGATATATCAATGTGGTAAAAAAGGAACTGCACATGCTAGTTAATACACACGAGGACACAAAGTGCTGGGGTAACTCAGCGGGTCAGGCAGCACCTCCGGAGAACATGGATAGTTGACGTTTTGGGTTGGACCTGAAGAAGGGTCTCGAACTGAAACGTCATCTATATATGTTCTCCAGGGATGCTGCCTGACCCGTTGAGTTACTCCAGTTGAGACTGATTGTAGGGGGTGGGGTGGGGGTCGGTGAAGGCTGGATGATTGGGGAGGCGGCAAGACAATGCTGAACGTGCTTAGACCCGTCTCCCTTCTTGCAGCTTTCTTCTCCACCCCTTATAATCAGTCTGAGGAAGAGTCAATAGACAATAGGTGCAGGAGTAGGCCATTTGGCCCTTCGAGCCAGCACCGCCATTCAATGTGATCATGGCTGATCATCCCCAATCAGTACCCCGTTCCTGCCTTCTCCCCATATCCCTCGACTCCACTATTTTTAAGAGCCCTATCTAGCTCTCTCTTTAAAGCATCCAGAGAACCTGCCTCCACCGCCCTCTGAGGCAGAGAATTCCACAGACTCACCACTCTCTGTGAGAAAAAGTGTTTCCTCGTCTCCGTTCTAAATGGCTTACTCCTACACCATTATAATGACAATCCAACAAGACACATCTGCTGTCCTGAATAGTTTATACATCTCAGTTCGAGGAAACATGCGTTACAACACTGAATGCCCCTCCCCCTCACACTAAATGATGACACACTGGAATACACAAATGAATCACAACCCACAAAACAACATTCTCTTTTCAAACAACGGGAACTTTGAGATGTGGAGGACTTTCCCTTCCCACTCATTCAGTATTAGTAGATCAAATGTGGTAAACTCGTGCACGCATCACTCCAGAGTTGACTTGTTTGTGTGCTGGTCTCCGTCTCCCCTAGACAGCTCAGTATCTCGATCATTCTAGCCCGATGGACACAATCTTTTCACTCCCAACGTAAAACAAGACCTTCTCCGCAAGTTAGTGAAACTAAAATAAATTGTACCTTGAATACAAAGGGCTGGGGGTGAAGATTGCCACTCGCTAAACCCTTCTTGGTTTGGTTTAGAGATACAGCGCGGAAATAGGCCGTTCGGCTCACCGAGTCCATCGCCGCTGACCATCGGTCCCCACACACTAACGCTATCCTACACACACTGTGGACAATGTACAGTTATACCAAGCCAATTAACCTGTACGTCTTTGGAGTGTGGGAGGAAACAGGAGGTGCCGGTGAAAACCCACGCAGGTCACGGGGAGAACGTACAAACTCCGTGCAGACAGCACCCTTAGTCAGGATTGAACTTGGGTCTCTCGCATTGTGAGGCGGCAAACATCACCCATTTCGTTTCCGCCTGTTCGATGCTGCCTGCCCCTCTGAGTTACTCCAGCTTTTTGTGTCTACCTTCGGTTTAAGCCAACGTCTGCAGTTCCTTCCTACACGTTCTTGGTCTTTGGGGTGACGTTGGCCACCGTCTGAAAACACCTGCCCATAAACACTGAATAGCTAACGCAGGGCAGAAAAGTCCCACAAGAAGCACAAGACGCCATTGTATGCAGATGTGGAGAATGTGTTCAGATCTGGCTGAACGATTTCTAACCTCGTGACGTGGACTCGATAAGAAGAAGCTTTAAGGTTGAGAGGGGCAAAGTTCAAAGGAGCTGTGTAGGGTTAGGGGGCCCAGCACAACACAGCTGGCTGGTTTTGAATTCCTCTTCAGTGACCATAACATAGCAAGGTCAAGGTTTCTGTCCGTGCTGTCAAACAAAGGCATCAGCTGAAAGACCCAGAACGTGTAGGAAGGAACTGCAGAGGCTGGTTCAACCCGAAGATGGACACAGAAAGCTGGAGTAACTCAGCGGGACAGGCAGCATCTTAAGGGCCAGGCCCACCGTGCACGTTTACCCAAGAGCTCTCCCGAGTTTAAATAAAAATCAAACTCGTGGTAAGCATGTAGAATGTACGTAGCGGCTATGTCGGAGCTCATGGACGTCTCGTAGCGGCTCGTAACGCTAACGGCAGGTACTCGGGAAACGCGGTAAGCTTGTGAAACTTGTGACGTTTTTTCAACAGTGTGAAAAATTTCCAAGAGTAAAATAATACTCGTGATGAAGTACCACGAGTTTGATTTTTTTCATACCTCGGGAGAGCTCTTGGGTAAAAGCGCATCGTGGGACAGGCCCTTAACAGACAGAAACAAAAACAGGTGACGTTTCAGGTCGAGACATCTAAAGTCTGAAGAAGGGTCTCGACCTGAAACGTCACCTGTTCCTTTTCTCCACAGATGCTGTCTAACTCCACTAGTTACTCCAGCTTTTTGTGTCTATCGCGGGCCAAGAACATTTTTTTGTATATTCAAAAAAATTTCAAAATGCTGTGTTGAACACAGCTCTGTTCCCAAGGCCAGGTGGAGCAGCGTGGGAGCGAGCGACGGTAATTATATATTAACCAGACGCAGCTAGAACAATACTATCTATCGTCACTATTACATCAGTTACGTTTGTTAGTTCTCATGCATGAAGCAGATTGCCAAATGCACGCACTTCATCAGGCGATGACGATTGGATTGCGTTCAAGATTGAGAACATAACTCAAAACTTTGAAACTTTTAAGAGAATACGGGACGGTTGTATTGGAAGGAGAGATGACCTTGTGTTTCATGGGCTGCATCCTGATGTAATGTACCAGCTGCAGTGGAACTCAATTAGTTTAGTTTAGTTTAGAGATGCAGCGCAAATACTGGCCCTTCGGCCCACGGAGTCCGCACCGACCAGCGATCCCCGCCCATGAACACTATCCTATACTAGGGACAATTTTTACCCAAGCCAATTCAACTACAAACCCGTACGTCTTTGGAGCATGAGAAGATACTGAAGTGCTCAGAGAAAACCCCTGCACAGGTCATGGGGTGAACTTGCAAACTCTGTACAGACAGCACCTGCAGCCGGGATCGAACACGGGTCCCTGGCGCTGTAAGCTCCGCAAGGCAGCAACTCTACCTCTGCGCCACCGTGCCATCCATTAACAAATTCTAGCGCGCAGTGACACATAGTCAACAAGAATGTCAATACCACACACCCTCTTGGACAGCGTAGTGGCAACATTGGTACAACTGCACCCTCATAGCACCGGCGACCAGGGTTTGATCCTGACCTCGGGTGCTGCCAGAACGCAGTTGGCAAGTTCTCCCTGTGACCACGTGGGTTTCATCCGGGAGCTCCGGTTTCCTCCCACATCCCAAAGACGTGCAGGTCTGGAGGTTAATTGGGCACTGTAAATTGCCCCTGGTAAGGGTGGGAGTGGATGAGAAAGTAGGATCACAGAACTAGTGTGAAGGTGCGATCGATGGTCAGCATGGACTCTGGTCAGCTGAAGGGCCATGCTGTACCTCTAAACTAAATAGAGCAGGGTTTCTGTAGAAGCATTTACGACTAGCAAATACAGACAATTCAACAAGACACCAACTGGTTCAATAACGTGAATTAAATCCAACTTGTAGATAAGAACGTTAACAATTTTTAGCTGCTAATAGTGTTGATAATAAATCATAAGGAAAGTATAACGTGATAAACCAGCGCACTGCTACACACCATGCACACGAAAAAGCAAAAGAACGTTCGATCTACTGGCTCACACGTGTTCTGAAAACCACATTTCAAATGGATGCTTCTGCCCAGAATCAATCAACACAATGTCTTTTAATCGTTAGTTCAGATAACCAGGTATTAACCAGACTCTAATTGCCAAATGGCTGCCAAAACTTAGCAAGAAAACTTATGGCAGCAAACTGCAGAAGGCTTTTCAAGATAGGCTGAGACTACGCGGCACATCGTAATGAGTATCTCAGACACATGGAATGAAATTATTCATAGAAACCAGAATCAGAAGAAATATGGTCGCTACCATTACCCAAAAACAGCTAATTAATAACATTCAAACCCGCCACAAATGTCTGCCCATGGTCACCCTGGACCCAGGTTCGTTTAGTTTAGAGATATAGCTCGGAAACAGGCCCTTCGGACCACCGAGTCCGCGCCAACGTGTACACCAACACTATCCCACACACCAGGGGCAATTTACAACTTTTTCAAAGCTAACCTGCAAACCAGCATGCCCTTGGAGTGTGGGGGGAAACCGGAGCGCCCGGAGAAAACCCACACGGTCACGGGGAGAACATACAAACTCCGGACAGACAGCACCCGTAGTCAGGATTGAACCCGGGTCTCTGGCGCTGTGAGGCAGCAACTCTACCGCTGCGCCAGCATGCCGTCCACACAAAGATGATCTTACGAACACTAATTTAGCTTAGTTACAGATTAGGTTTAGTTTAGTTTAGTTACAGAGTGGAAACAGGCCATTCAGTGCACAGAGTTCACTAGTACACTAGTTCCATGTCCTGTACACCAGGGCAATTTACAGAAGCCAATTAACCGACAAACCTGCACGTCTTTGGAATGTGGGAGGAAACCGGATCACTCAGAAAAAACCCACGCCGTCACAGGGAGAGCGTGCAAACTCTGCACAGACAGCACCCGTAGTCAGGATTGAACCTGGGTCTCTGGTGCTGTGAGGCAGCAACTTCACCGCTGCGCCCGCTCAGACGACATGGGGAGTTTTTGCACCATAAAACCCACAACAGTACAGCACAGAACAGGCCCGTCAGCCTGCAGTGTTTAGGCCGAACACGATGCCCAGGTAAACGGATCCCATCTGCCTGCTCATGATCCATATCCTTCTATTCCCAGAACTTCCATGTCGTTGTCCAAAAGCCTCTTTAGCACCAGTAATGGCAGGAGCGGGCAATTGCAGTCGCCCCAAGTCACAAAGCCAATCAAAAAATTTCCATGACATCTGCTTTGCAAATACTTTTCATGACACTCGATCGAGTAAGCTAAATTAAGGCAACTCGACACAAAGGAGCCCTTGTACCCAATTATAAATAGCTCAAGGCAGCAGCGCAAGTGCTTTCATCAGTCTCGATCGAGTCAATATTTGTCGAGTCTTGCTTGCATCGCAATGCCAGAACCAACCAGCAGGTCGGACGTACACCTCCTCCTTTATTGTTTATTGCCGAGCGGGGATTAGAATAATTCCCTGAGTCATCGCCACCCACAAACACAAACCATCTTGCAACAGGATGGCCAAGGCTTTATTCCGCCATCGTGCATCTACACACTGTCAATGGCTCGATTGTAATCGCTGACTGGTTAGCACGCAACAAAAAGCTTTGCACTGTATCTCGGTACACGTGACAATAAACTAAACTGAGCTGAGGATCTGAAGGCGGAGGGGCCTGCCTACAACACACGATGCAAGCCTATTTCCCGTTTGGCACTTGACTTCGAGGCTCAAAGGGGGAAAGGAGGGGCTCCAACTATCTGCAACAACCTTGCAGCCAGCAACAAAGGAAACCGGACATCAGTTACGATGCCCTCTCAAGTTCACAAGTTATTGGAGGAGAATTTGGCCAGTCAGCCCATCGAGTCTACCACTCTACCATTCAATCCAGGCTGATCTCTGCCTCCTAATCGCATGTTCCTGCCTTCTCCCAATAACCCTTGACACCCGTTCTAATCGAGAATCTGTCCATCTCTGCTGTAAAAATATCTTGGCCTCCACGACCCTCTGTGGCAATGAGTTCCACAGATTAACTAAAGAAATTCCTCCTCACCTCCTTTCTAAAAGCGCGCCCATTAATTCTGAGGCTGTGACCTCTGGCCCTTGACTCTCCCACCAGTCGAAACATCCTTTCCACATCCACTCTGTCTATGCCTTGCATTATTCTGTAAGTTCCAATGAAGTCCCCTCTCAACCTTCTAAACTCCAGCGAGTAGAGGCCCAGTGCTGTCAAACGCTCATCATACGCTAACCCACTCATTCCTGGAATCATTCTCGTAAACATTCTCGTGAGTTGAAGCAGGCCAACTGGACAATGATATATTTTTTAATATAAATTCGCAATTGCGGTTTCTGCCTTGGGTTGCCAAAACTGGTTTAAGCACAAAAGGACACAATGTGTTGGATTAACTCAGCAGGTCACTCTGGAGAACATGGACAGGTGACGTTTTTGGGTCTCAACCCTTCTTCAGATGCGGATTAATGCATAACTTGCAATTATTGGACAGGAGAAAAATAACCCCTGGATGAACATTATCCCGCTGTTAACACAGAAATGTACGCATCCATGTTTAGATTGCGTTGAGAGATAGAGTATGGAAGCAGGTCCCTCAACCCACTGAGTCTTTGTCTGTTATCCATGTTATCCTACTTTCACGTCTACTCCTTACGTTCTATGTAAGGAGTGGGTGAGAAAGCGGGATCATATATTCACAGAGGCCAATTAACCAACAACCCCACAGGTCCTCGGAATGTGGGAGGAAACCAGAACACCCTGGGGAGCAAATTCTGCACAAGCAGCACCTGGTCTCTGGCTGTGTGAGACAGTAGCTCTACCAGCATCATGTTCAACATCGACAGTGTGGAAACAGGTCCTTCGGCCCAACTTGTCCACACCTGCCAACACGTCCCATCTACACTTGTCCCACCGTACAGTACCCTGTTCCTGCTTCCTCCCCATATCCCTCGATTCCTTTAGCCCTAAGAGCTCTATCTAACTCTCTCTTGAGTACAGCCAGTGAATTGGCTTCCACTGCCTTCCGTGGCAGAGAATTCCACAGATTCACGACTCTCTGGCTGAAAAAGTGTTTCCTCACCTCTGTTAAAGAAGGAACTGCAGACGCTAGAAAATCGAGGGGACACAAAATGCTGGAGAAACTCAGCGGGTGCAGCAGCATCTATGGAGCGAAGGAGATGGGTAACGTTTCGGGCCAAAACCCTTCTTCATACCCTTTCAACCCTTTCCTCATCTCTGTTCTAAACGGCCGACACATTATTCTTAAACTGTGACCCCTGGTTCTAGACTCCACCAATGTGGGCAACATTTATACTGCATCAAGCCTGCCCGATCCCTTAAGAATGTTATGTGTTTCTATAAGATCCCCCCTCTCATCCTTCTAAATTCCAGTGAATATAAGCCCATTCTATAAAGTAAAGTGGGGAAGAAAGAAGATGGGAGTTTTAATAGTCAATAGGTGCAGGAGTAGGCCATTTGGCCCTTCGAGCCAGCATCGCCATTCAATGTGATCATGGCTGATCATCCCCAATCAGTGCCCCGTTCTTGCCTTCTCCCCATATCCCCTGACTTTACAAAAATTGGTCAAACGTACGAGGGCAAATTATGAATGGCGGGTTCAATGTGGGAAAATGGAGGTGAAAGCTCGTGTTGTTACCCACTACATTTAGAAGGAGCTTTTACCTTTTAAACTTGTTAAGTGAGTTAATTCACGGAGCTGCATTTGAATGGAAAAAACGTACCATCTAAGGTTTCACAAGGTGCAGTGTGGTGCCTGATAAATTGGAACAATCATCACGCTACCCTTGAGAGGGCAGCACAGGGTAAAAATACTCCTGCAACTGACAGTTACATAACGTTCATTTATAGAGCCACCACCACAGTGCAGTTCTCTTTTTAATGAGATCTTGTGGAATGAGTAAACTGAAACTACAAATGCTCAGCGACCTCCGCTGCTTTTCCTGGGGTCTGCGGTCTCAGCTCCCTGGTTGCACTCTGCAAGCTCCATCTGCTTCTAAAAGGTGCCCTACTTGGGTAGTTTGCTAGACAAAAGTGCTGGAGAAACTCAGCGGGTGCAGCAGCATCGATGGAGCGAAGGAAATAGGCACCGTTTCGGGCCAAAACCCTTCTTCAGACTGGGTAGTTAATTAGTTTAGTTTATTGTCACGTATGATGAGTTACAGTGAAAACCATTTGGTGCGTGCGATCCAGTCAGCGGAAAGACAATTGGGGCGGTACTGTGGCAGCGTTGCGGCCATTCAGCACTCGCAGCGCCGGACACTCGGGTCCGATCCCGTCTGTACGGAGTATGTACCTTCTCCCCTCCCCGTGGCCGCGTGGGTTTTCTCCGAGATCGTCGCTTCCCCCCACACTATGTAGATTAATTGGCTTTGTGTATGTCACATGCAAATTGTCCCCAGTGTGTGTAGGGTAGCGTTAATGTGCGGGGATCGCTGGTCGGCGCGGACTCGGTGAGCCGAAGGGCCTGTTTCCGCGCTGTATCGCTTAACTAAACAATGCATTACTACAATCGAGCCACCTTACAGTGCACAGATACATGATAAGGGAACAACGTTTCGTGCAAGGTAAAGCCAGCCAAGCCCAATCAAGGACGGTCCAAGGCTCACCAAAGTGGGAGATAGTAGTTCAGCACTGCTCTCAGGTTGTGGTGGGATGATTCAGGAGCCTGATAACAGCTGGGAAGAAACTGCCGCAGCCTCCAACTGCCCGTGTAGGCGCGAGCAAACACAGGGGAAAGAGGAATCCGCAACTTCCCCACACACACTAATTACGAGTCGCCAGCACACGCGGTGACTTCCTCCCGCTCCGATGGTGGGGAGACCCCCCACCCCAAAATCAAACCCCCCCCCCCTACCCACTACCTGACGTCTTACCAGTTTCACTATTGGGGTGTTCAAGAGATTTTACCTGACACCTGGTATTAGCCACACAACCAGTTGTTCAGATGATCAGACAGCATCTTCTACAAGGCTACGTCAGTGGATATTTTTAAGGCAGAGATAGACAAGTTCTTGATTAGAACAGGTGTCAAGAGTTATGGGGAGAAGGCAGGAAAATGGGATTAGTTGGCAGAGATCATAGAAACATAGAAAATAGGTGCAGGAGTAGGCCATTCGGCCCTTCGAGCCTGCACCGCCATTCAAAATAATCATGGCTGATGATCAGCCATGATTGAATGGCGGAATAGACTCGATGGGCCGAATGGCCAACTTCGACTATAACATGTGAACTTGTGAATCCTACACAATGGCGCAGCTGGCAGAGCTACTATCTCACAGCACCAGGGACCCGGGTTCCATCCTGTGCTGACCCGGGTGCTGTCTGTGCGGAGTTTGCACGTTCGCCCTGTGACCGCGTGGGTTTTCTCCGGGTGCTCCGGTTTCCTCCCACACTCAAAAGACATGCAGGCTTGCAGGTTCTTTCAGCCTGAAGGAAGGTTCCAACCCGAAATGTCACCGATTCCTTTTCTCCAGAGATGCTGCCTGACCTGCTGAGTTATTCCGGCATTTTGTGTCGGCCTTCGGTCCAAACCAGCGTCTGCAGTTACTTCCTACACAGGTCTGTAGGTTAGTTGGCTGCTGTAGGAGCACCAAGGCAAATTCCTTGTATGTGAATACTTGGCCAATAAACTTACTTACTGAAATTGCCCCTGTGGTGTAGGATTTGAAAGTGGGTTGCTGGAGGACTTGTGAATGGGTGGTCAGCGTGGACTTGGTGGGCTGAAGAGGGCTTGTTTCCGGACGGGCCTGTCCCACTTAGGCAACTTTTTAGGCGACTGCAGGAGACTATGCAGTCTCCACTTGTTCGCGGGTGGTTGGTGGCGAGCCGCCTTTATGGTCATGAGGAGTTCCCCTGCAATCTGGAAATTAGTTGCGTCCTCATTATGGTCGCCGCAAATTTTTCAACGCGTCTGCAGGTTAATTTGTTTGGTATAAATGTAAATCACGCCTAGTGTGTACGATAGTGTAGTGTGCGGGGTGATCGCGGGTCGGCGCGGACTCGGTGGGCCAAAGAGCCTGTTTCCACGCTGTATCTCAAACTAAACTAAACCTGCTGGGTGTGCACGAGAAGAGAGTGCAGTTACCTTTAATAGGAGCAGGCGTTCGCTGTTTAGTTCCTAGGCGCGTCATGCAAGATGGTGGCAGGTGCGGAGAGAGTCGGGGACAACAACCGAAGTTAGTGCTGGATTCCAGGTTCTGCTCCAGAGTCACGAGATCTGCTGGTGGCAGAAAAACCTGCACCTCCTCGTCGGGTGTGCGGCTCCCATAGCGGACTTTGTGCAGTCTTGTTGCCTCTTGGTCAGGCGCTCCGTACCCAGGTGACTGCGCACACACACACACGCACGAATTCCACCTCTGACCACCAAAGGAGAAGCCACCTGGGTCCTCGGTACCTGCTGCCTCCAGTCCTGGCTGGGCCACGTTAAAACCCTAATCCATTGCCAATCCCCTTGCTCACCCACCCCCCCCCCCACCCCCCCCCCCCCCCACAACCCGCACCAAACTGTGTGTCGGAGGCTTTGGCAGAGGGCTACAGGCAGCCGAACTGCTTGGGAACATCTGCGATCCAGGCCTCGGATCAGTTTCCATTACAGAACCACGCACGCAACCCTCCGCTGCCGCGATGTCACCGCGACAACTCAAACCAGTAAACGGGGAAGCCAATCTTCTTGGAGACGATGAGGCTGGCGAAACCCAGGCTGACGAATGCTGGCCGATGACTGCCCCAGCACCGTGTGTCAGCAACGTGCCATTACCTCCGGCAACGCCCTTGTGTGCGACCCAAGTTCACCGCTGGCTTCAGCTCTGCCGACAGAGGCAGCGGCAGCCTCTCGCTCGCAGTTTCCCACTTTAAACCAGCTACAGTCGTTAACTCAACACGCTGGCTGGGAACAGTGGGACCGTCGCCCTATCTCAAGTGGTCAGCCTCTCGACCTCTGCACGAGGGATCGTTGCTTTTATTGCTTCTTAGATCTCTATCTAAGAGCGTGCAGTCTCCACGTCAGAAATGTACAAAACGTGCAAATTCTATGTTCAAATTTTACAAGGCTGTACAATTTCTGTGAGAATTTTATGACACCATACTCTTTCCAAGTTAAAAAAAATTTATAAGAGATTCCAGGTTCTATCAGAAATTCGTACGAGCGTGCAATTTCTAAGTTTTTTAATTGACAAGTGCCTGCAATTTCCAAGTTAGAAATCTGTAAGAGCTTGCAATTTCTAAGTTGCAAATTGATAACAACGAGCAATTTCCAAGTTAGAAATTTGTAACATTCAATTTCTCAATTTTAAATTGATATATAAGATGCAATTTCCAAGTTTTAAAATTTAACACAGATAATAAATCAAATGGTGTTGACGCATTTCATCAATATGTTCAGCCCTTGCGCAAATGGCCAGAATACCTCGAAATAGAAATGAATTAAGCTCAGCATAGAAATCAATGCCTGTGCACAATTCCCTTCCTGATAGGAAAGGGTTTAGAACATTTCACATTGGAAAAAATAGCTTGAAAATATCGTGCGATTTCCAGGAAACACTTTAGTCAATGGTTGGCGGCGACCCACGTGGTCGATGCGTGGTGTGGCTGCACTTCAGGCCACTCCTCAAGAAGTCCTTTTTCATGAATGAAGCCAGATCAAAAGGAAGCCAGCCTCTGGCACCCTCTCAAACACCCACCCCCACATCGCGTTCTCACGAGGGTTCCTGTAAGTAGCCCCCCCCCCCCCCCCCCCCGCAGCAATTTCCCAATCGGTGACGATTTCAACATTTCAAAACATTTGGGCTTTTGGCTGAAACGCTGCCCTTCTGCTCCAGATCCACCAATGTGGTGAGTGGAGCACTTAGCACTGCATTCTTGAGTGTTCCATCGAACTTCAAGCCCAAACTAAACACAAACATGCATGCTGCTCCGATTTTAAACTCAAATTCGATAGCTGGCAAGACCAAAACCCCCATCAATAGTAACACTGCCCCCTAAAGACTTCCAGGGAGTCCCCCATCTGTCAGTTCATTTTCTAGAAATAGAAATTAAACCATCTCTCTCCCTGCGTCTGTTAAGCCTGCATTCGGAAAGAGGAGACTATTTTAATTTGACAGGAAAGAGGCCAGAATCGGATTTCCTAAATCTGCATACAACATTCCTCTGCAGCTCTGACGTGCAAAAAGTTAGCTCCAGCTCGAGCAGTTTGCAACGACTTACATTAAGCAAGCAGCATTTGAGTGCCATACCAGGTTCTAACAAGCAGGCTTGTAGAATGGGCAGGCACACCAGGAGTGGAGTCCTGCCAGCAAACTACTCGCAGTTTAAATAAGCCCCTGGGAATGCAAGGGTGCGGAGAGAAAGAGAGAGCCAGAGAGAGAGAGAGAGAGAGATAGAGAGGGAAAGAGAGAGAGAGGGGGAGAGAGGGGGAGGAGAGGAGGGAGAGAGAGAGAGAGGGGGGAAGAGAGAGAGAGGGGGAAAGAGAGAGAGGGAAAGAGAGCAAGAGAGAGGGAAAGAAGGAGGGAGGGAGAGAGAGAGGGGAGAGAGAGAGGGGAGAGAGGGAAAGAGTGAGAGAAAGAGAGAAAGAGGGAGAGGGAAAGAGAGAGAGGGAGGGAGAGGGAGGGAGAGAGAGGAAGGGGGAGAGGGTGAGAGGAATAGAGAGAGGAAGAGAGAGGGGGAAAGAAGGAAAGAGAAGGAAAGAGATAGAGAGGGAAAGAGAGAGAAAGAGGGAGAGGGAAAGAGAGAGGGGGAAAGCGAGAGAGAGAACGAGTGACAATCTTTTAAGAAAACCTTAAAAACAAACCAAACTGTGGTATAAAGTAGAGTGACGGAAGACGGGGAGGGAAAAGCAAGTGCTGTGCATTGGCGCGCTTACCTCCACGTTTCCAGTGTTCCATCGAGCGCTTTCATTCACACTGAACACTGGAGCATCAGTGAATTTTGGCGGTTCTGATACTCCAGAGGTGGCCGCTCTGCTTATGAGTGAAACCGGAGGGTGACTCATCTCCCTCCAAATGGCTGCAAGACAAACCCTCACTGCCTGGGTTCAGCCAACAACGAGGAGCAAGAGCTCTGCCTTGATGCACACGATAAATATACAGAAACCTCACGCCTGTGACAGGGCGCCCTGACAGTGCGGTGAGTAACCCTGGCCCAAATGTGAAACTAAACTGAAATTATTGTAATCCAGGCAATGATTCATCGCCGCACTGTGTATTGTGCAATCGCAAGACCTCGTGCTCAAGTCAAGCCCTGCCAAGAGAGCTGGAAAGAGAAACAACCAGTTTGCACAACTCATCAGAGGACAAGAGTGCACTTCCACTGCCAGAGAGGATTTCCCAGGCAGGGTGGAGGCGGGGAGGAGAGGGGAGGGTAGTCACGGCTCACAACATACGACGACACAGCACCACTTCATCCTGATAAGAGTACGGCAATCAGAGTGTCACACGGCATGGAAACAGGCCCTTTGGCCCAACTTGCCCACGATGCCCCATCTACACTAGTCCCACCTGCCTGCGTTTGGCCCCTGCTCCCTCTGGACCTTTCCAATCCTACATTTAATGACAGTTGCTGTAAAACTCCGATAATTCGCAATCCGATTGATCAGAGCTCTTGGTGGCATCATCCTATGTGAGACGAGCAGAATTAGGTCATTCGGCCCATCAAGTCCACCCCGCCATTCAATCATGGCTGATCTACCTTTCCCTCTTAACCCCATTCTCCTGCCTTCTCCCCATAACCCCTGACACCCGTACCAATCAAGAATCTACCAATTCCTGCCTTAAAAATATCCAGAGTCATTGGCTCATAATCCCCAGTTTATTCCCCTGTTCCCTCTGACACAATGGGGCCTTCTGTGGCCCCAGTTCCTGCATTGCCTTTAAACTCACCATGCCCACAAGAAGTTGAGTCTAATGTAAATTTAACGTATGATAACCATGACTAGACTGCATGTGTGAAATCAGCACCTGTGGATAAAGGTGCGTTTGAGTATTAATTTAAATAGCTTCCAATAGTAAATATAACTAGCACGAGGGCCCCTTCTACTGCATCAAATATTGTTTCCCTCCCCCCCCACACACAATGGGTGAAAATATAAAATGGTACGGCCATACCCACGTTACCTGCAAAGGATTGCGGGTTTTATTGGAGGTGACTAAGCTTGTCAGCACAGTAGGTTGGAAGTCTACCGTTTCGTCTCGAGACCCAGGTCCAAACCCAACTCGGATGAGGGAACTGAAAGACTCCTTTCTCCGGTTCCGTAGGGGCCCATTGTGGTGTTGCACAGAACAATGACAATGAACAACTCTTCGTGGGGAAAAAACCACAACCCAATATAGTCAACACTTGACACGCGATCCTGGCTGCTGGCAAAATCTGCTGTTATAATATAGAACAGAACAGCACAGGAACACGCCCTTCGGCCCACAATGTCTGTGTTGCCAAGAGCATCCCTTATCTGCCCGCACATTGCACATATCTCTGCATTGGAAATAGAAATTCGCACTGGGACAAAAAAATGTCCTAAAATCTGGTCACGGTGGCGCAGCGGTAGAGTTGATGACTTACAGCGCCGGAGACCCGGTTCGATCCCGACTACAGGTGTTGTCTCTCTGGAGTTTGTGCGTTCTCCCCGTGACCGCATGGGTTTCCTCCGAGATCTTCGGTTTCCTCCCACACTCCAAAGACGTACAGGGTTGTAGGTTAATTGGCTTGGCGTGTGTGTAAATTGTCCCCAGTGTGTGTAGGATAATGTTAATGTGAGGACTCAGTGGGCCGAAGGGCCTGTTTGAGTTGGATGACCAGCCATGATCATATTGAATGGCGGTGCAGGCTCGAAGGCCCAAATGGCCTACTCCTGCACCTATTTTCTATGTTTCTATGTTTCCTCGCTGTATTTCTAAACTAAACTGACGCGTGATGAAAGAATGGGTCGTCTGGGCTTGTATTCACTGAAATTTAGAAGGATAAGGGGATATCTTATTGAAACATATAAGGATTGGACAGGCTCGCTGCAGGAAAAATGTTCCCGATGTTGGGGGGAGTCCAGAACTAGGAGGTCACAGTTTAAGAATAAGGGGTAGGCTATTTAGGACTGATGAGGAAAAACCACCTCATCCAGAGAGTTGTGAATCTGTGGAATTCTCTGCTACAGAAGGCAGTGGAGGCCAATTCACTGGATGTTTTCAAGCGAGAGTTAGATTTAGCTCTTAGGGCTGAGGGAATCAAGGAGGGATATGGGGAAAAAGCAGGAACGCGGTACCAATTTTAGATGATCAGCCATGATCATATTGAATGGCGGTGCTGGCTCAAAGGGCTGAATGGCCTACTCCTATTTTTCTGTTTCTATGTAAACTAAACTATAATTCAGTTTTAAGTCCTCTGATCTTTAACTTCCCACGTTGGTTCACTTCGTGGCTTGAAAAAGTTCAGAGTTATTAAAGCGGATGAAATATTATTATCTCTGGGAACAATGCCAATCTTCACATTAATAATCAGAAAACCATGGATAGGAAATGTTTATGAGAATATTGGCCAAGCGTAGGCAGGTGGGTGGATGGGGGTTCTTGGTTTGGTTGGGCAAGTTGGGCTGAAGGGCCATTAAGCAAACAACCTCCCTTCCATTGACTCGATCCACACTTCACACTGTCTCACAAAGCCACCTGCTCTGTTCCCTGCCTTTATGTTAGATAGAGGTCTCGGGGCCAGCAGAATCAAGGGATATGAGGACAAGGTAGGAATGGGTTACTGATTGTGGATGATCGGCCATGATCACAATGAATGGCAGTGCAGGCTCGAAGGGCCAAATGGCCTCCCCCTGCACCTATTTCCTTTGTTCCAGTGCCACCAGAAAATAATGGATCTACTGGGCTTATATTCACTGGAATTTAGCAGGATGAGAGGGGATCTTATAGAAACATACACAATTCTTAAGGGATTGGACAGGCAAAATGCAGGAAATATATTCCCGATATTGGGGGGTAGTCCAGAACCAGGGGTCACAGTTTAAGATAAGGGTTAGGCCATTTAGGACTGAGATGAGGAAAAACGTTTTCACCCAGAGAGTTGTGAATCTGCGGAATTCTCTGCCACAGAAGGCAGTGGGGGCCAATTCTCTGGATGTTTTAAAGAGAGAGTTAGATATAGCTCTGAGGGATAACAGAATCAAGGGCTATGGGGAGAGAACAGGAGCAGGGTATTGATTTTGGAAGATCAGCCATGATTCAATAAGATCGTCGTGATAGTCCCTGCTTCAACTACATCCCCCGGCAGCTGGTTCCACCCACCCACCACCCTTTGTGTGAATTTATCCAGTTTATTTTGCTAAGTATTTAGATTCATCCCAAAGCAGTCGGCAAACGGGCACTCCCTCACACTACCCGGCAAACAAAGAGGAAGATGACTGAACTTTATTGCCTTCCATCACAGTGAGGAACGTTGATTCCGTGTGCGTGTGCGTGTGCGTGTGTGTGGTGCTTTTCACTTAGTATGGCTGTATGGTAACTCAAATTTCACTGCAGCTCAGTTGGTTAAGTGACAATAAGCGCAAACTGCCCAGCTTGGAGTCTTGAAGCAAATTGCAAAACAAGTCTCCAAACTTCCTAAGGCTATTGGTACAAGGTGCCAACCATTGTGAACAAATATGACCTCTGCAAATCCATACCTGCAATCACCATGACTCAGAACGGGGGGGGGTGGAATTTATTGCGGGATTCTCAGTTTGGACTCTCAACACGACTGATGCAAGGTACGGCTTCCCCACCCGAATCTGAAAATAAAATCGGTTCGGCCTTCAATCTAAGAGTTTGCAGGCACAGGCAGTGAGATCCAAGAGGATGGTGAGAAAGGTGCTCTTCAGAAACCTGCCTAAATTCATCCCTGCCGTCTGACGTTTCCTGCTCATGATAGGAAAGGATTTGACGGCAAGGGACACAAGCTTCTAGACAGCACAAATTTAAAGCAATGTAATTTTAAGTTGCAATAGGTATGAGACGCGTATATACGTCGGAGTGAGTGGGAGTTGCTGAGCGATTGAATCTCTCCCACACACAGGTCTTTGCGCAAGTCTATGCACAACCATGCCATCATTGTCTACAACAGGCCCTCACCACGTATGAGAATACTGGATGTATTCAAGGGAGAGTTAGACAATAGACAATAGGTGCAGGAGTAGGCCATTCGACCCTTCGAGCCAGCCAGAGTTAGATTTAGTTAGGGGCTAACGGAATCAAGGGATATGGGGAAAAAGCAGGAACAGGGTACTGATTTTGGATGATCAGCCGTGATCACATTGAATGGCGGTGCTGACTCGAAGGGCCGAATGGCCTCCTCCTGCGCCTATTGTCTATGTTTCCATGAGAGCACGGAGAAATTCCAAATGTCCAGACAGGTTACAGTGTAAAATTGCTCCATAGAATTCAGTCAAGATTCACGCTCCCAAATCTATGTTCCACAAGAGTGGGAGAATGCTTGCACTCTCGTATTCGCGTGACCTGCTGCTTTTCACACAACTGTCACCGCGTGGGTTCCCTCCAAGTGCTCCAGATGGTCAGTGTGGACCTGGTGGGCCTGTTTCCGTGCAGTATCTCAAAACTAAATTAAACCTCTGGTGTACAGAAATAAGCCCTTCGGCCCACTGGGCCGACACTGACCATCGATCACCCACTCACACTAGTTTAGGTTTGTTTAGAGATACAGCGCGGAAACAGGCCCTTCAGCCCACCGGGTCAGCGCTGACCAGCGATCCCCGCACATTAACACTCCTACACCCACAAGGGACAATTTTTACATTTACCAAGTCAATTAACCTACAAACCTGTTGGTCGTTGGAATGCGGGAGGAAACTGAAGATCTCGTAGAAAACCAACGCAGGTCACCGGGTGAATGTACAAACTCTGTACAGACAGCACCCGTACTCGGGATCGAACCGACTGTAAGGCAGCAAATGTACCGCTGTGCCACCGTACTACCCTCAAATTTATACCAATGTAACTTCAAAAACCTGGAGCTTTATAATGAGTGTTTATTAACAGTGAAGGATTCGTCCCTGGGCAAGTTATGAAATTGTAACGCAGGGGAAGAAATCCACCCGGTTTAACAAGCAACAATCTCTACAATTAACTTAAAATACAGACAAAATATTATTTGGGAATTGAACAGGCTGCACTGCATTTGCACAATAGGCCATCAAACGGGGAAAACAACGTGTTGGAGCATTAATCACACGCACAGCAACAAGGTCCCCGAGCTTCACAGGACTCCATTTTGAGAGGGTGAGGCAGAAGATGGGAAAATGGCTTCCGAGTGTTTTTGTCACGCTGAAAGAGCAGCTAACGAGCAAGCAGATTATAACGTGTCATGGGGGTTACTTCAGAGTGAAGCTCACACAAGAATAAAGCCTTGCTGATTAACCAGAACGTCAAGAGATGATCGGGCAAGATAAGAGAGGCTTCACGCCACTTCAAGCTCAGACAACCAAGTCTGGGTTTAAAAGGAATATCTTTATTGGCGCGTGGTAGAACAGGGCTGCACATGAACAGACTCTTCAGACTACAATGTCCGTGCCCAACATGATGCCGTCACCCTCTGCCTGCATGTGATCCATACCCCACCATGCTCTGCACCCCCACCCACCCCCCCATGTGCCTATCTAAAGCCTCTAAAACGCCACTAACATTTCCACCAGCCTTGGCGAAGCATTCCAGGCCCCCGCTATTCCCGGGAAAAGCAACCCCTCCCAAAACACATCACCTTTCAACTCTCTCCCCCCCCCCCCCTCTAATCTTGACATTTCTATCCTTTAGACTTTAAAAGATCCTCTTAGACTGTTAGAGATACAACCCCGGAAACAGGCCCGTCGGTCCACCGGGTCCGCTCCGAACACGAGCTCTGTCCTACACACTCGAGACAATTTATAATTTTACCAAAGCCAATTAACCTATAAACCTGTACGGCTTTGGAGCGTGGGAGGAGACCGAAGATCGCGAGAAAACCCATGCGGTCACGGGGAGAACGTACAGACTCCGTACAGACAGCACCAGAGATCATAGGTTTAAGGTGAAGGGGGGGGGGGGCTGGGGAGAGGAGGAAAGATTTAATAGATTCCTGAGGATAATTTTTTTTTCCCCCACACAAAGAGCGGTAGGTGTATGTAACGAGCTGCCGGAAGAAGTTGAGGCAGGTACTATCACAATGTTTAAGAAACATTTAGACAGTTGCATGGATAGGGCAGGTTTAGAGGGATAGGGGGTCAAAAGCAGGCAGGTGGGACTAGTGTAGACGGAGGCATGTTGGTCGGTGTGGGCAAGTTGGGCTGACGGGCTGCATGACTCTATGAGGAAATATTATTGACAAGTGACCGAAAGCTTGATAAAGGTTCACCATGGGTTATGAGTGCCCAAAACATGTGTACTATTCTCTGGGAGAATAGTTCGCGAGATGGCTGGAGCAATTTCCCGGCTGCTGGCGCTGTGTGGTGACTGAAGTTTGCGGCTGCACCTCCGACCGGCAAGTGTTACGGACACTTCACGAGAATACAATGCTGACGTGACCTTTGGTTTTAGAGGAACAACTTCCAGCAGGAGAGAAGCAGGGAGTTGGGAGTTGCAGAGTCTAGGGCAGAGATAGATGAATTCAAATGACATTGATGAAGGACACTCACGACTAGAATGAAACAGAGAAACCCATGTGTGGAGGGGTTGGAGATGTTTAAGTGGTTAGAAAGGTATGTGAAAAAGAGATTGAGGTTTTAATTAACGAGATGCTACTTAACTGACACTCAGTGACAACCGGTGTGGGTGAATGGGAGTTTTTTGTTGTTTTTTTTATAAAAGAGATACAGCGCAGAAACAGGCCCTTCGGCCCACACCCACCAGCGATCCCCGTATATTAACACTCCCCTTCACACACGAGGGCCATTTTTTAAAAACATTTTACCAAGCCAATTTACCTACATACCTGTACGTCTTTGGAGCGTGGGAGGGGACCGAAGATGGCGGGGAAAAAAACGCGCAGGTCGCGGGGCGAATGTACAAACTCCGTACAGACAAGCGCCCGTAGTCGGGATTGAACCCGGGTCTCCGGCGCCACCGTGCCTGCCGAGTTGATAACGTTGCACAAAAAGGGACCAAAAACTATAAAACAGCTTCCATCTCTTTGCAATGAAATATGTCACTCTATTTGTGTGCTCAGTGCTGACGAGCTTGGAGTGATTGGATAAGGCCCTTAATTGCGGAGATAGAACAGGTGAACAGTAAAGCAGTCCTAACACATTTTTTATATATGTTCTAAAAAGCCACGTCGTTTCACAACTTGTTTCACTCAGGGTTTCTAAATGAACAATTATCTAAACTGCGATTCACTCTTTCAATCAGATTCTTGACATGTCTGCTACTCTAGACTCTGGATATGACACGTGAAGATGTGCTTTACTACTTCATGCCAACGAATTACTAATCCAATGGTCAAAAGCCACAAAGCCAATGGAATTTTTTTTTTTAAGTAACTGAAGAGCTTCCAAGGTTCAGATGCAAAACAAGATTAGAACATTTTTTTATGAGATGCACATCCATAAAAGTGGCACCATGGCCCAAAGACTGAGCGGCCAAGTCTTGAACACAAGCATCTCAAGCGCATTCTCTCGTCTGTCCTGAGTTGTCCAATCTCACCTGCAGAAGTCCTGGAGGTTATTTGGTCCTTAAAGTTAGCAAGGAAAGGAATGCAGTCAATGGGTCTTTATTATCACATGTTCACACGTACAGTGAATTATTTTTGCATACAGCTCAGTGAGAGCGGCGCGGTGACACAGCGGTGGAGTTGCTGCCTCGCAGCGCCAGAGACCCGGGTTCGATCCCGACTACGGGTGCTGTCTGTACGGAGTTTGTACATTTCCATCGTGAGCGTTTGGGTTTCCTCCCACACTCTAAAGACGTACAGGTTTGTAGGTTAATAGGCTTCGGAAAAATTGTCCCTAGTGTGTTAGATAGAGTTAGTGTGGGGGATCGCTGGTCAACATGGCTTATAGACAATAGGCGCAGGAGGAGGCCATTCGTCCCTTCGAGCCAGCACCGCCATTCATTGTGATCATGGCTGATCATCCCCAATCAGTACCCCGTTCCTGCCTTCTCCCCGTATCCCCTGACTCTGCTATTTTTAAGAGCCCTCTCTATTGAAAGTGGGCTGAAGGGCCTGTTTCCCTGCTGTATCTCTAAACTAAACCTAACCCAACATGAATTTTTTTTCATGAAATTCTTAATATACATAATTAATGATGATCACTTTGTTTGACACAACCTGTCCATCACTTGTTGAACTCTAGAGAGGAGGTAGATTCTGGTAACAACACAACCTTCGCTGGGGCAGGAAAAGGAAAAAAAATCGCCCAGTAAAACTGAAGCGATGTATTAAAGCGGCAATGGATCGGCCGTAGGAGGGGTTGAACTGAAATGATGTTTCACCGTTGGTTGCACAATCTCCACCCGGGTAATGGGCAATGGTCCCAAAATGCCTGTGGTTTTCTCAGATCAAAGGAACACGGGGCCCCAGGAGGTCTGTTGGGGATTGAAACTTGTTGTGGCAAACAGAATAAACCTCACACAAAACTCTGTAAACTAACATTGAACAGCGATGGGCAGGTTCAAACAATGTGAAAGAATGAAAATGCAGACACCCTCCCAAGAAACGACAGATGCCACCTCGAACGTGGAGTATCTGGGCACTTGTCCAACAGGTTTGGGAAATTTCATGAGGGCGGCAGCGGTAGAGCTACTGTCTTCCGGCGCCAAAGACGCCGGTTCAATCCTGACCACGGGTGCTTGGCTGTACGGAGATTGGGCGTTTCTGCGAGATCTTCGATTTCCTCCCACATGCCAAAAGAAGCGCAGGTTTGTACGTTAATTGGCTTGGCAATGTAACATTGTCCCTAGTGCGAGTGGGGTAGAGTAAATGTGCGGGGATCGCTGGTCGGTGCGGACTCGAAGGGCCTGTTTCCACGCTGTATCTCTAGACTAAACAGATACCAACGCAGATTAAAGTGATAATGATCTTGTGCACCCATGTTCTGCGAAAGAGTGGGATGGATTCATGCAGCAGATAGAGCTCGATCTAGGATGAACCCCTCCTCTGCTCAACATCTTAAGAAGGGTCTCCCCAGAGATGCTGCCCGCCCGGCTGAGTCACTCCAGCTTTTTGTGTCTATCTTCGGTTTAAACCAGCACCTGCAGTTCCTTCCTGTACATCTTTTTGAAGTCCCTTCCCCAGATCTAATCGTGAATTAGAACTCTTCAGTTCCACTTCCTGTCAAGTCTCGTGTTCAAGTCCTAATTCCCCCACAGTTTAGAGATCCAGCATGAAAGCAGGCCGTTCGGCCCACAAAGTCCGTGCCGACCAGCGATCCCCGTACACTAACACTATCCTACACACTAGGGACAATTAACAAGTATCCCAAGCCAATTAGGCTACAAACCTGACCGTCTTTGTGACCCATCTTTTTTTTGGAACCCCAACCCACCTCTCAATGCCCCTCCAACCCTCGATCCTCAACCATATGGCTGATGGACATCCAAAGTCTCATTCGTCCAATGACTCTGTGAAATTCAAATGTTCTGGGATCATTCCCACACTCTAGAAATGGGACAAAGATGAAACCATACCCAGGAGCAAGAGCAGATGCACCAGAGAGGAGGAAGAGCTCGAGAATAACGCTGGAGTGACTCAGCGGGACAGGCACCATCTCTGGAGAGAAGGAATGGGTGACGTTTCGGGTCGAGACCCTTCTTCAGACTGATCAGTACCATGCAAAGTGTTTGTTCTCCAGTCTTTGTTCAAGAAGGAACTGCAGATGCTGGAAAAATCAAAAGTAGATAAAAATGCTGGAGAAACTCGGCGGGTGAGGCAGCATCTATGGAGCGAAGGAAATAGGTCCTCAGTCTTTTGTTCTCAGCCCAAATCCTTCACTACCTGCCACCTCTTCTCCCTTTTAGCACTAACAGGAGTCAATCATTAAGAGATAAATTCAACTCCACGGGCTTTAAGGAGTTAATCCTCAGCATGTTGTTTTGGAGGAATGCCCGACCATTAGTTATGCAGAACTATGAATGTTGTCAAGCGTTGATGGAAGGAACTGCTGCCATTTGCCGTGTAAATGTCTTAAATTGTGCAGGTTTGTAAGTTAATTGGCTTGCAATGTAAAATCATCCCTAGTGTGAGTGGGGTAGAGCGAACGTGCGGGGATCGCTGGTTGGTGCGGGCTCGATGGGCCGAAGGGCCTGTTTCCACGCTGTATCTCTAAACTAAACAGATACCAACGTAGATTAAACGATAATGATCTTGTGCACGCATGTTCTGCGAAAGAGTGGGATAGATTTATGCAGCAGATAGAGCTCGATCTAGGATGAACCCCTTCTCTGCTCAACATCTTAAGAAGGGTCTCGACCCTAAATGTCTTAAATTGGAATTCCATATTGTAAAACGGTCTAACATTAAAAAGACATCCTTCTTGTAGCAAATCACAGAGTTCTGGAGGAACTCGATGGGTCGGGCAGCATCTGTGGAGGAAATGGCAACATTTCAGGCTGACACCCTTTTTCAGACGGAAGGAGTCTTAAGGGTTTTGACCCCGTAACACCATCTATTAATTTCCTGCATAGATGCTGCCCGACCTGCTGAGTTATTCCAGTACATTGTGATTTGCGCAAGACTCCAGCGTCTGCAGTTCCTTGCATCTTCATCCTTTGTGGTCGGGTGGATCGGTTAACTCGCATCCCAACTGCAGGCCTGGCTCTCCGAGAGAGGGAAGGCCACCGAGCCCGGCCCCTGCTCACCCCGTGGATCGGGAACCGGAGAAGAGGTGGAGGGAGAGGGAAACGGATACAGGACAAAGGGCCCAGTGAGAAGAGCTGGGGTCGGCTGCAGGAGGCGCTCTCTGGGGAACGAGGGCTGGAGAGCACCGGGCGTGGACAGGGACGATGGTTTGTGGAACGACCGAAACGGAGGCAACGGCTGCAAACGGGCCTTTGTGGCCAGTGGAGGGGACCTTATAGAAACGTATAAAATTCTTAGAGGATTGGACAGGCTAGATGCAGGAATAATGTTCCCGATGTTGGCGGAGTCCAGAACCAGAGGTCAAAGTTTTGGACTGAGATGAGGAAAAACCTTTTCACCCAGAGAGTTGTGAATCTTTTGAATTCTCCACGATGGCGCCACCGTGCCTCTTATCAGGTAGAGTTGCTGCCTTACAGCGAATGCAACGCCGGAAACCAGGGTTCGATCCTGACCATGGGTGCTGTCTGTACAGAGTACGTACGTTCTCGCCGTGACCTGCGTGATCTTGGGTTTTCTCCAAGATCTTTGGTTTCCTCCCACCGTCCAAAGACGTACAGGTTTGTAGGTGAATTGGCTTGGTAAATGTAAAAATTGTCCCTAGTGGGTTTAGGATAGTATTAATGTGCGGGGGTCGCTGGTCGGCATGGACCCGGTGGGCCGAAGGGCCTGTATTTGCGCTGTATCTCTGAACTAAAGAAGGCAGTGGAGGCCAATTCACTGGCTGTTTTCAAGAGAGTTCGATTTAGCTCTTAGGGCTAAAGGAATCAAGGGATATGGGGAAAAAGCTGGAACGGGGTACTGATTTTGGATGATCAGCTATGATCATATTGAATGGCGGTGCTGGCTCGAAGGGCCAAATGGTGTAATCCTGCACCTATTGTCTATGTTTCTATGGCCAGCTACAGCTGGGACTGTAAAATTGAACCAAAATGGCGCCTCTTGCATCTGGACTCAGTGGGGAGTTCTGTGCCTTCTGTTTAAGAAGGAACTGCAGATGCTTGAAAATCGAAGATCTATAGATGCTGCTGCACCCGCTGAGTTTCTCCAGCACTTTTGTCGACCGTCTGTACTGACCGGGGAGGTTGTGCTTATGTATGGTGATGCTCTTGTCGCGCTATTTGCAAAAAATGGATTTCACTGTATCTTCTAAAGAAACCAGTGAGTAATTGCTGCAGGGAGTGGTGCTGATAGAACAGCTCCTTTTCAGGTTTGCCAGTGTCGCTGTTGAAAGCTCCCATTTTGCTTTCCCTAACATCAAGCAGGTCTTGAACAATGTCGGTGGGTGCGAGGAAAAGGTTTCACTTTGATGGTTACAACTTGCACTTGGCACCATAAAAAACTTACTTGATGTCACACTTTTGAATTTTTATTTCAAAAAACAAACAAATTGAAATATCCAAAACAAATCCAATGTAAAAAAAAAAAAACTGGATTCCCCTGCTGGGAATTGAACCGTCGTACTTCGAATTGCCCAGTCTACCCACTGTGAGAAATAAGGGGTGCTGTTGCAGAGTTTCATCTGCCAGAAATAGATCGGGTCACAGAGTTAGTCATACAGTGCGAAAACAGACCCTTCAGCCAAACTTGTCCATACCGACCAACATGCCCCATCTTTACCAGTCCCACCTGCCTGCATGTGGCCCATATCCCTCTAAATACATCACATCCATGTACATGCCTAAATGTTTCTTAAAGTTGTGATAGTACCTGCCTCAAGTACCTCCTCTGGCAGATCGTTCCACACACCAACCACCATTTATGTGAAAATAAGTTGCCGCCCAGGTTCCCATTAAATCATCCCCCCTCACCCTTCAACATTTCTGGAGGAGAAGACATTTTTGGAGAAGTGGAGTGATTTGCAGAATACTGCCTGACAAATATAGTTTGGGACAATCTATCTCATCACACTACAACATGGGTTCAAAAGCTCAAGTGAAAACTTAAATGAACAAACAAGCATCCAGTAGCCAAAAGCATTGTAGTTTCAAACACCACAAATCACCCTGGGAAAGACGCAGAGTGGTGAAAGTACATCGCACAAACCATACTGGCTCAATTAAGGGCGGTGGAGCATTTAAATTGTAGCTAACTTTAGTTTAGTTTAGAGATACAGCGTAGAAACAGGCCCTTCAGCCCACGGATTCCGCGCTGACCAGCGAACCCAGTTACACCAGCACCGGGGTCAATTTACAACTTTGCTGAAGCCAATTAACCTACAAACCCACCGGTCTTTAGAGTGTGGGACAACACCGGAGAACCCGGAGAAAACCCACGCGGTCACGGGGAGAAAGTACAAACTCTGTACAGACAGCACCCGTGGTCAGGATCGAACGCGGGTCACTGGTGCTGTCAGGCAGCAACTCTACCGCTGCGCCACCGTGCCAGGAATCATGGTCAAATGGGCCAACTTACTGCAGGATATGAGTACAAGAACACATCTAAAATTCTTCACACGCCTCCAATTTCAGTCTCACTCAGCTGCAAGCGCATTGGCCATTCAGTGACTGTACTCCAGAGAACTTGTGGGGGGTCAGCAACTGAAAAGTAGGTCGAACCCCAGCACTTTCTAAATGTGGTCAGCATTCTTTGTCGACTTTGAGGTGGAGCGGGCAAATTCCTCGGGGTACACATCTCGGAGAATCTGTCCTGGTCCCTCACACCTCCAAGCTGGTCAAAAGGCGCAGCAGTGCCTTTACTGCTCAATCCTGACCAACTTCTACCGCTGTACCATCGAAAGCATCCTGTGCTTTACGGTCTGGTACAGCAGTTGCACCGTAGCAGACAGGAAGGCACTACAACGGGTGGTGAAAACGGTGTCTGAACGGGCTGGGAAGTCAAGGACCCCTCCACCCCTAACCATGGACTGTTTGTCGGTACAGGAGCCTCAGGTCCCGCACCAGCAGGATGAGGAGTAGCACATCGCACTGCTGAACTCGGAATAGATTCCCCACATCTGTGTATTTATCTAAACATTGCTATCACTACGTACTGACACTAAACTGCATTTTGTTGTACCCATACTTGTATCTGTGCAATGACAAAATCTTATGACTGGCCTTTCTCTGAACCAAAGGGTCAGGTTACTGCTTACTGAGTTTCCCTCCAAACTCAAACATGGGCAACACAACGTATTTAAAAAAAATACACTTCTCACATATTAGTACTGGACTTTGACGATTTTTAGATATGTGAAAACATGCAAAAAATTAGATTTGAGGCATGTGAATAATATGTGCTTCCACAATGTTTGGGACAAAGACACATAATTTATTTATTTGCCTCTGTACTCCACAATTTGAGATTTGTAATAGGAAAAAAAAAATCACATGAGGTTAAAGTGCACATTGTCAGATTTTATTAAAGGCCATTTATATACATTTTGGTTTCACCATGTAGAAATTACAGCAGTGTTTATACATAGTCGTCCCCCCCCCCCCCCCCCCCGACCGAGTTGGTCGAAGGGCCTGTTTCCACGATGTATCTCTAGAGTTTGAAGTCTAAAGTCACACCACATTCATCCTCCACATCACCTATCAACAATGTTCTTTGGCTACGATTTTTTTTTGCTCTCTGTTCAACTGAACCAGCGTTGCTCAAATACAGCTGCGTGCAAACTACAACTACAAAATACCACAATCATTGGACCATCCTCTGTCATTTGCAACATCTTCAGCACTATGCCACCAGACAAGTCTTCATCCTGCCTCCCCCTTTGGAATTCACACAGGATAAACCTGCCGGACTTCAGTTCCCATCCATAATAGCACAAACTCCCAGCACCTTCTCATGCAACCACAGGAGATGCAAATCTGGTCCCTTTTATCTTTCCAACCAACTCCCTCCAAGTAAAGCAGCAACTTATCTGTACTTTTCCCAATCTAGTGCACTACATTTGATGCATACCTCATGGTCTCCTCTCCATCCGAATAATCAAACAAACCGAATGGCCATTCTACAAACCACCTCTGTCAGTCTGCGCTTCCAATTTCCTGTCACTTAAATCCTCCGTGGTTTGGCTTGGCCCAAAGATCTCTGGTCTTCAATATTGTTCCATCAAATCTCATCCTAAGTTGATGGATACAACTCATCATCTGATGGGTTACCATCATCCTCAATCAAACCTTCAGTTCAACAATCTCAGATTTCCCTCAGAAGGGGGAGAAGAGAGAAAGACTGGTTTAGTCAGAGCATTTTAAAGATGCTGAAAATTACAGAGGGTGATCATTGAATGTGGGACATTGCCCATTCCTTCGCTCCATAGATGCTGCCTCACCCGCTGAGTTTCTCCAGCATTTTTGTCTGCATTGAATGTGGGATGCCGCTGTTGTCACTTTGAATGCGGAATTGACCAATTCTGATGAAAGGTCAAACATTGATTGCATTTCCTTTCTCCAGAGACGTTGCCTGAGCTGCAAGCCTTGATGGCATGGTGGCACAGCGGTAGAGTTGCAGTGCCAGAGACCCGGGTTCAATCCTGACTGCGGGATGCTGTCCGTATGGAGTTTGTTCGTTCTCCCCGTGACCCGTGTGGGTTTTCTCTGGTTTCCTCCCACACCCCAAAGACGTACAGGTTTGATGGTTAATAAGCTCGGTAAAATTGTAAATTATCCCTCGTGCGTGTGGTGTCGCGTTAGTGTGCGGGGATCGCTGGTCAGCGCCGACCTGGTTGGCCAAAGGAGCTATTTCCGTGCTGTATCTCTGAACTAAAACTAAACTCGCAGCCAGTGGTGGGATCTTGCCCTGTGAAAATGGTTTGCCACATTCACCCCCACTTTACATCGGAATTCTACATTTCAAAATGCTTCGTTAATTATCCTCTTTTCTAACATCTTGAGATTGCACAAGCTGCAAATTCAAAATATGCGAGTTATTGTCCCTAACGTCCGCGCCAATGCAATAATTTGTCCATTGCGTCCACTTATGATGACCAATGCAAGTACTTCAACACGCATTCTTGTTTTTTCCCAGCCAACCCCTTTCTTTCATTAATAGCAAGGTACTATGTTCTTTTATTTTTGACAAAAGGTTTTCTTGCCAAGTGAGCAGATTTTCAATCATCTTTATTAACGTGAAATAATTTGCAGGTTGGCATGCACTGACAATCTTCACACCTCTTGCAGTTGGAAGGTAAAATTAAGTTTGAGTGAAAAACAAAGTCATAACCAACACACAATGTTTAAGCCCAGCGCCGCGTGCAATATTAACTTGGCTTTTGACCCTCAAATGTTCAGGATTCACTGCCTCTCTTATCAAGCCTTTATCGTGTACATGTGCACTGTAGATGGCTCGATTGTAATCATGTACAAGGATTTTTTTCCGCCTTCCAACACAGTGAGGAACGTGGAGTCACTGTGGCAGATGTTGATGGATTTTGTGTTCTGTTGCTTTTTATTAATACGACGGTATGACAAATCAAATTCCTCGTATGTTGCAAAACATACTCGGCTGATAAAGTATGATGATGATTTAGTCTTTCTGCCGACTGGTCAGCATGCAGCAAAAGCTTTTCACCCTACCTCGGCACACGTGACAATAAACTAAACACAAACTGAAATATCAGCCCAACACAGTTCAGAATAATGAATCAAATATTAAAAAACACAGACAAAATAGCAAGGATGCTGGCAAGCTGAAATACAACTAGGAACACCACAATCCTGTTATCTAAAATGGACAATAATTAATTCCCAAGATTTTAAAGACACTTTTCATGCACAAGACACAATTTTTATTTTTTGGGGCGGCACAGTGGCGTAGAGTTGCTGCCTCACGAGCGTCAGAGCCCCGGGTTCGCTCCCGACTACGGGTGCTGTCTGTATGGAGTTTGCACGTTCTCCCTGTTGCAGGGTGGGTTTTCTCCGGGGGCTCCTGGTTTCCTCCAACGTCCCAAAGACGTACAGGTTTTTTGGGTTAATCGGACCTCTGCAAATTGTCATTTGTCCCAAGTGCGTAGGACGGTGTTAGTGCAGAGGGTGAGCGCGGGCCGGCCTGGGCTCGGTGGGCCCAAGGGCCTGTTTCCGCTCTGTATCGCTAAAGTCTAAAGACTGAATTATAATATTCTGAGCCAGCTGGTCACTTGTGGAGAAGCAGCACCGTGCCATCCTAAACACTTCCCTCTCCCACCAGGCAAGAAGTGCAGAAGTGTAACAACACACACATCTCAAGATTTGGGGACAGTTTCTCCCAAGCAACTGAACCATCCTACCACCAACTAGGGAGCAGTCCTGACCCATCATCTACCTCACGGGAGACCATCTACCTCTAGCAGACTATCTTTAATCACACCTTACCCTTCCATATCTCTCATTTCCCTTTCCCCTGACTCTGTCTGAAGAAGGGTCCCGACCCGAAACGTCACCCATTCCTTCTCTCCAGAGATGCTGCCTGCCCCGCTGAGTTACTCCAGCATTTTGTGTCTATCTTCAATTTAGATCAGTGTCGGCAGTTCTTTCCGACATATCTTTAATCAGACTTTACTGGAATTTATATTGCACCGAACATCATTCCCTTTGTCCTGCACTGTACTCTGCGGAGTTTGATAGCGATCATGACATTGTAATCAAGTCATAGTCTTTCCACTGTTTGCATAACCCGCAACAAATAAGCTTTTCACACTGTACCTCGGTGAGTACAAGTGTCAAGTAAACTAAACTAAACCCAAGCTAACCAAGCTCTCTTTCGGAGGCCAAACAAATACACTTGTTTTACCCAAGAATCGACTTTGCAAATAAGTCTTTGCACCTGAACAATGGAACGTTCAATGCACCAGTGGGAATGAGAAATGGAAGCAACAGGAATGTGGGCTGCAAAGGGAATGGAACATTCCTGGAAGGATGGTCTACGCGGCTTCAGGGTGCTGCATCTCCACCGACACTGGCGGCAAGCAACACTTGGGTGCAGCTTTCAACTGAACCTTATCCTGCCAAACAGGAACTCCGCACTAACACGGCACACTGCCATCAACACTTTGCCCACACAAAGCTTGGAAGCCGCCCAAAAAAGGGTTAGCATTGGGTACACAACAGGCTTAATTAGGATGCAAAGCGGCGCCTGTTTCAAGAAGCAGGCTGGAAGTAGTTTGGAGCGGTTTCATCTTGAAACACAAGGAAGGTGAAAGAGTTCTCTCTCGCTCTCTCTCTCTCTCTGGCTTCGTCTCTCCGTAAAACAATTAGGGTCTTTTTAAAAATTAATGCAGCGAGGATTGCCGCAGACTTGCTCGAGAGTCCCGTTAATGATTGATGAGTGATGAACCAGGGTTGGTCGTTCTCACTGGGATCTGGGGAGCAGGGCAGACAGACGTCGCTAGCAGCAGACGTTCTAGCAGCAGAATTCGGGCCATTCGGCCCATCAAGCCTACTCCACCATTCAATCATGACTGATCCATCTCTCCCTCTCAACCACATTCTCCTGTCTTCTCCACATAACCCCAACATCCGTACTAGTAGCCCTGTCCCACGGTGCGAGTTCATTCCAAGAGCTCTCCCGAGTTTAAAAAAAAAATCAAACTCGTGGTAAGCACGGAGAATGAACGTAGCGGGTACGTCGGAGCTCGGGGACGTCTCTTAGCGCTAACGGCAGGTACTCGGGAAGACTCCCTAAACGGCAGGTAAGCACGGGAAGACTCGTGAAGATTTTTCAACATGTTGAAAAATGTCCACGAGAGCCCCGAGCACCGACGAGTGGCCATTACCGTAAATCTCCGAGTTCAAATCAGGGCAAACTCGGGAGAACTCGTGGAATGAACTCGTACCGTGGGACAGGGGTTTAAGCAAGAATCTATCAATCTCCACCTTAAAAAAAATACCCATTGACTTGGCCTCCACAGCCTTCTGTGGCAATGAATTCCACAGATTCACCACCCTCTGACTAAACGAGTGAAAAGAAGCAATTACAAAAAGAAATCCAACTAAAGTTTTTTTTTTAAATTACCATGGAGAGTGAATAATACTTAAATGTTCATTGAGTCTTTAGGAATGTGTTCCTTTATTTGTTAAAAGATCAATTTGCCCAACCCTCCACATACTTTGTACAACCTACCCAATCATATTTAAACAAACAAGTCATGAAATGATAGGTGCTTTACAAGTACTCTTTGATTCGTGAAGTAATAAGTCACCATCTACCCCCGCAGTGCTAAGCAGTGTCTTGGTTACGGGAATGTTCCGGTAAGTACCACATCACTTCCCAACATCTTTAAATCATGTGATAGGAGCAGAATTAGGCCATTTGGCCCATCAAGATGGCTGATCCATCTCTTCCTCCTAACCCCATTCTCCTGCCTTCTCCCCATAACCTCTGAGACCCGTACTAAGCAAGAATCTATCCATCTCTGCCATAAATATATCCACGGATTTGGCCTCCACAGCCTTCTGTGGCAAAGAATTCCACCGATTCACCACCCTCTGACTGAAGAAATTCCTCCTCATCCCCTTCCTAAAAGTTGGTTCAATCTGCACACATCCATCACCTCCTAAGCCATTATGGCACTAAACAGAGCCATGTAATGTTTAGTTTTTAATTTAGTTCAGAGATATAGCATGGAAACAGGCCCTTCGGCCCGCCAAGACCACACCGATCATTGATCGCCATTTACACTAGTTCTTTGTTATCCTACTTTCTCATCCACTCCATACACAACAAGGGCAATTTTACACTCGGTGGGCCGATTGGCCCGTTTCCATGCTGTATCTCCAATCTAATCTACAAACCCTCACGTTTTGGGATGTGGGAGGAGACCAGGGCACTCCGAGTGCAGGCTCGGCGATCGTTTCACTGAACACCTCCGCTCAGTCCGTCTTAACCTACCTGATCTCCCGGTGGCTCAGCACTTCAACTCCCCCTCCCATTCCCAATCTGACCTTTCTGTCCTGGGCCTCCTCCATTGTCAGAGTGAGGTCCAGCGCAAGTTGGAGGAACAGCACCTCATATTTTGCTTGGGTAGCTTGCATACCAGCGGTATGAGTGCTGACTTCTCTAACTTCAGATAGCCCTTGATTTCTCTCTCCATCCCCTTCCCCATTGTCCCACAAGTCTTCCTGTCTCCACCTACGTTCTATCTTTGTCCCGCCCACTCCTATGACATCAGTCTGACGAAGGGTCTCGACCAGAAACGTCGCCCATTCCTTCTCTCCAGAGATGCCACCTGTCCCGCTGAGTTTCTCCATCATTTTGAGTCTGCACTCTGAGAAAACCCACGTAGTCGCAGGAATAAGGTGCAAACTCCACACAGACAGCACCAGAGGTCAGGATCGAACCTGCGTCTCAGGCGCTGTGAGGCAGCAACTCTACCGCTCCAATGTGGTGTTAAAGCAGGCCGTTTAAGTTGAGGCCCTCCATTCTCAGTAACAGTATACATCTCTGCAAGTCCACTGACTTAATTTGCTTTAAATGCAATTTATTAACTAAATTTGAAAAAAAAAGGGACAACACACAAACTGGAGGAACAGCACCTCTTATTCCGTTTGGGTAGCTTACAACCAACTGGCATGAACATTGAATTCTCCAATTTTAGGTTAACCTAGAAACATCATCCCTTCCCTCCCCCCTCCCTGTACCCCAGATGGATGCACTCCCAATTGTCCCTTTCTTCTCCTCCCCATCCCTTCAACCTATATTTCTCCCTTTGGCTTCACATTTCACCCTACTTTAGTTTAGTTCAGAGATACAGTGCGGAAAACAGGCCATTCGGCCCACCAATTCTGCGCCGACCAGCGATCCCAGCACACTTAACACTATTCCCACACACACTGGGGACAATTTACACTTATGCCAAGCCAATTAACCTACAAATGTGTACGTCATTGGAGACTGGGAGGAAACGGAAGATCTCGGAGAAAACCCACGCAGGTCACGGGGAGAACGTACAAACTCCGTACAGACAGCGCCCCTAGTCGGGATCAAACCCGGGCCACTGTGCTGCGATATAGATATTTCCAACCGTATTTCACACTTGCCGACCACTAATCACCCATTCATACTAGTTTTCTGGTTATCCACTGTCTACACACCAGGGCAAAGTAAAATGCAAGCCCGCATGTCATTGAGATGTGGGAGGAGGCTGAAGCACCTGGAGGAAACCCACGCCTTCACAGAGAGGACTTGCAAGCTCCACGCATACTGCAGCTGAGGTCAGGACTGAACCTGGGTATCTGGCGCTGTGAGACACCTGCTCTACTAGCCCCTGCGCCCCCGCGCCCCCCTCGTATAGTTTGGCAAGCTGTTAAGAGACTGGCATCCAATACTGGCCATGCCAGTGAAACCCACATCCCCTGGTCAAAGAGACTCATCTTACAACATCTGCCACCTCCTTGCCCACTTGCTCAGCTGGGCCATTGGGTCCTAGGTATTTACGGGCTCTTTGCTTCCCCAACGGTTTACGTTTGTGTGAAGATATCTCTGGCAGATCAGCCAGCGCGGGGGAGACGGGAGGAAGCGGCCCCCCACCACTTTCTGTTTCATTTCCTGCAGGCATTCCTGCTGCACTGGAGCACAGCCGCCCACTACCAGAGCAGCAGCTCGAGATGAACACTTCATGAGATCGTATCGACGTGCGGCCGCCAGCTGCCCCAATCGCAACACGCAGAATCGCCGCTATCTGGGTTTTGAGGAAATCGGGATAAGGAAGAGTGCAGGAAGGAACTGCAGATGCTGTTTTTTTATTGAAGATAGGCAAAGTGCTGGAGGAACTCAACGGGTCAGGCAGCATCTCTGGAGAAAAAGGATAGGTGACATTTTGGATGCGACCCTTCTTCAGACTTAAAGATAGGTGGGGGGGGGGAAGAAAGTGAGAAACTGGATATAAGAAAAGGCCAGAACTAAGCAGGTCTGGCAACAGATGACCAAGGAAGGGTGGAGCCCATAATGGTCCATTGTTGGCTGGGGAAGAAGAGATAACAATGGGATACAGGGATGGGGGGGGGGGATTGGAGCTGGAAAATGCAGCGGTTACTTGAAATTAGAGAAATCAATATCGCGTTGCAGTTGTTTAAGGCGTAGCTAAGACTGTGACATTCAGAGTATCGTGTTCAGTTTTGGGCAGCAAAGAAGGAGTTGGGCATCAAAGTAAAAAAAATGGTTGTTGTCAAGCTGGAAAGGGTGCAGAGGAGATTCATGAGGAAGTTGCCAGGACTGGAGGGCTTGAGCAGATTTAGACTCTTGACTCTTTGATGCACAGGAGGATGAGGGACGATCTCATGGAGGTGTCCATAATCATGAGGGGAACAGATTGTGTAAACACATAGAACCTCTTGCCCAGAGTAGGGCAATCAAGAACCAGAGGACCTAGGTTTAAGGTGAGGGGGGAAAAGATTTAATAGAAACCTAAGGTGTAACTTTTGTTTTTTCACACAGAGTGATGTGTGTATGGGACGAGCTGCCGGAGGAGGTAGTTGAGGCAAGTACTATTGCAACATTTAAGAATGACTGACCTGGCTAGTGAAATTTCACTACACCAATTGGTGTATGTGACAATAAATGAACCTTATGAACCTTAAAACATTTAGACAGGTACATGGATAGGTCTGGTTCAGAGGGGAATGGGGCAAACGCAGGCAGGTGAGACTAATGTAGATGTGATATGTTGGTTGGTGTGGGCACATTGGGCTGAAGGGCTCGTTTCCACGCTGTATGACGAATTGGAAAATCCAAGCTTCATACAGACACCAGACCCAATTCCAATAATCCAAGGGGGAAATTGTAAATTCCCACCTCATCTGACCGATAACAGGTTTGTGTGTGGTTCCATATCCGTTGCATTTCTCCCCCTTTGGAAAACTACATTGTTCCAATTCTCCTCGTCGTGTAACCAGCACCTCCATAAAGACTGGGATACACATGGAAATAACTGCATTACCCACTTCAGATGGGAGAGTCAACTGTAATAACTTTATTCATCATCTGAGGTTATATAAGATGATAGAAACATATCTACAAATTGGTTTGCAAGGAGATGGGACAACTCTGATTGCTTGAATCACTCGCCATTTATACTGACAGGGCACTTCAGATGATGTGGAGTGCTTTCTTTGTGTTTCAGCACCACTCACCACTATTAAATCCAAGGAAATTCAGACAAGCCACTTCAAAGACAAATTTGGCTCCTTTTTAGAATAATTTTTCCTCTCAAATATTGATGGAATCCCACAGCGATTTTTTCATCATAAGACATCAAAGAAAGTTGCTCTCCCTTTTCTCGAAAAAATTAATTTCAGCAAACAGAACCAGACTAACATGTTGACATTTTTCTCCACAGATACTTTGCCATGCCAACCATTTCCAACAAAAAAAAATGTTTTCATTTCAGATTCTGAGATCCCAATTTTTTTTTTGCTTTACAATCCTAAGAGTGATATAGTGTGGAAACAGGCCCTTCAGCCCAACACGCCCACACCAGCCAACAATGTCCCAGCTACACTAGTCCCACTTGGTCCATATCCCTCCAAACCTGTCCTATCCATGTACCTGTCTAACTGTTTCTTAAACGATGGGACAGTCCCAGCCTCAACTACCTCTTCTGGCAGCTTGCTCCATACACCCACCACCCTTTGTGTGAAAAAGTTACCCCTCGGATTCCTATCTTGGACCAGAGGACACAGTCAAAGTAAATGGATGCATCTTTCGAAAGGAGATGAGGAGGAATTTCTTTAGTCAGAGGGTGGTGAATCTGTGGAACTCAATGAATATTTTGAAGGCGGAGATTAACAGATTCTTGATTAATGCGGGTGTCAAGGGTTATGGGAAGAAGGCAGGAGAATGGGGTTGAGAGGGAAGGATAGAACAGCCATGATTGAACGCTGGAGTAAATCCGATTGGCCAAACGGCCTAATTCTGCTCCGAGATGAAGGAACTGATGTGGCTCATTGTCAAACGTTTAAAAAATAGCTGCTGTAAAATCCTTGGAGCATAACTACATTCAAAATGAACCTGGAACACTCATTACATTTTGTGGCTTTTTTTAAACCAAGAAAGCACCGATTAGGTAGTTTCAAAAACCTCTTTTCAGAGAGTGCAGATCCAACTATTGCACATTCAAACACGCTGTTCTTCAATCATCTGGCACTCAATTCTAATCAGAGCGTGCATCTCAAGTCCCAGCAAGAAGTCAAAGCTTGTTGCAGGCAGTAACTACCTGCACACGTTCCAGACACTCACCACCCTCTCAAAAACCATCCTGCAATGGGCCGACCAGAACACCATGGTCCATGAGTTAGTCTAATTTTAGCTTTAGTTTTAGAAATACAGCGCGGAAACAGGCCCTTCGGCCCACCGAGTCCGTGACAACCAGCGATCCCCACACATTAACACTATCCTACACACACCCGCGACAATTTACACATACACCAAGCCAATTAACCTACAAGCCTGCACATCTTTGGAGTGTGGGAGGAAACCGAAGATCTCGGAGAAAACCCACGCAGGAACGTACGTACTCAGTACAGACAGCACCCGTAGTTGGGATTGAACCCGGGTCTCCGGCGCTGCAAGCGATGCAAGGTCAGCAACTCCACCACAGCGCCGTGCCGCCCTCGGTTGGAGCCGGTTAGATTCTAACTCCGTGTGCTGCGTATGCACGCACTTCCCTCAGCTGCTCTGACTTCACAGCTCAAGCATCCTGCAAACAAGACTGATCCGCAGGACTGCTGCTGTTATTTAGTTATTAGGTATCCATGTCCACAAAATTCAGCCTAAGAGAATAAGTATCTCAGAAGCAAAACAAAATGTTGGTGGTAGATGGGCTAAAGGGGAGGAAAAGAGAAAAGACTGGTCAGCTGGGGGCAGATGCAGGTCTCGAACTCTCTTCCTGAAAAGCTTCACATTTATACTTGGAGGCCCGTGAGCCTGTGCTAGAAGGTGGGATAAGCCCAAATAGCTGACTTTTAAAAAATCGGTAAAATCATGATGGGCCAAATGGCCTCCTCCTGTACACTAAGGCTTTTGGTGTCTATAAACCAATTTTCATTCTTTCAAGAGCAAGTTTTCAAATTATTTCCAAGGTAAGACGCCAATTCAATTACACCACCGAATAACCACAAAGAGAGTGATTTTCAGACCTGAAGGTTTTCTGAAATCATGTTGCAGTGGCTTTGAAGTGGACAGAATTGCAGGACTTGTATCATCGGGTGGCGCCTGCAATGGCTGCCTCGTCAACAATCTGTCTGTCCCTTCATTGTTTTTTATTAGTACATGTTAAATGTTTTAGTGTTCTTTAGTTTGTTTTGTTGGGGAGTGATTGGGGGGGGGGGGGGGGAGAATCTTTTACCTCTTCGGAGACGCAATCTTTTTACGTATCGCACTGCGGCCTAACATCGAGGAGTTAGTGGCCTTTGCAGGAGACCGACTCCGGGAGCTCCACCTGCGAGATCCTGCGGACTTACCATCGTGGAGCTCGCAAAAACCCTGTCGGGGATCGACCTCTGAGCTCCAACCGCGGGAGCCTTGCGGACTTTAACATCGTGGAGCTTGCGTTGGGGGCTTTGATCACCCCAACTGCGGATGGTCCGACTGCCCCGACTTCAGGAGAATAAGCAGGAAGAAGCTTGGATTTTATTGCCTTCCATCACAGTGAGGAATGTGGGGAATCCGCTGTGGTGGATGTTTCCGTTAACTTTTATGTAGTTGTGTGTCTTGTTGCTTTTTTTTAGTATGGTCATTCGAATTTCACTGAACCTTAATTGGTACGCGTGATAATAAACTGATCTTCGAACCTTCAAAACCCGAGGGGATTGTCTCCCCATAAATAGTTAATACTAGGCAAGGGGATTTCCACCAGCGCCGCGCAAGTTCACCTTCTACAGTTCTGTAGGTTTTTTCTAATGTTAAAACTACAAATCTGTTGCCCTGAAGAATTAATCCAGTGAGGTTTGATCAAAAATACATCAAAAGGAAAGAAAGAGAGAAATAAAGAGAGTGAGAAAGCAAAGCCAAGCCTTTTGTTTTACACATTGGCAACTGTGTTTCTCTCACCAATGGTTATTTTTACATCTAAAGGCACACTAATAAAGCTACTCCTGATAATTGTAGTAGGGGATTTCTGAGCAGAAAGTGTTCAGAGACTGCTTGGGGTTAGGGTAGGAAAGCAAATATGGCCACAGATTTGTTCAGATTCCAGTTCAGACAGAATAAAGAGCTGTTATGTACCACCACAGTCAGGCAACACTTGTGATAAGGTCATAAGTGATAGGAGTAGAATTCGGCCATTCGGCCCATCAAGTCTACTCCGCCATTCAATCATGGCTGACCTATCAAGTCAAGTCAAGAGAGTTTATTGTCATGTGTCCCGGATAAGACAATGAAATTCTTGCTTGCTGCAGCACAACAGAGTATTGTAGACATAAATACAGAACAGATCAGAACATATCTCTCCATCCTAACCCAATTCTCCTGTCTTCTCCCCATAACCTCTGACACCTGTACTAATCCAAAATCTATCTATCTCTGCCTTAAAAATATCCACTGACCTGGCCACCACGGCCTTCTGTAATGGTAAGAACTGCACACTTAGGGATAGGGAGAGGCAAGGTGCAGCCATCAAATCCGTGACAGTGGCAGTATCACGGCAACACAAAGAGAAAACAGAATGGAGAAGACAAGTAGCAACTGAAGAAGGAAGCTAGGGCCAAACAACAGGTCATCCCACACCAGAAAGGTCAGAAGTGATAAGAGTAGAATTAGACACAAAATGCTGGAGTAACTCTGCGGAACAGGCAGCATGTCTGGAGAGAAGGAATGGGTGACTGTTCAGGTCAAGACCCTTCTTCAGACTTAGAATTAGGCCATTTGGCCCATCTAGTCTCCTCCGGCATTCAATCATGGCTGATCTATCTCTCCCTCCTAACCCCATTCTCCGGCCTTCTCCCCATAACCACTGACACCTGAAAGGGTGGATATTTCGCATTTGTCCAAGGGTCTTTTCATATTTTCAATGTGCCACGCCTATGCACTATGTGCTGATTAAAGTAAAGTTTCACATGATTCACATGACTTGTCCAAATTATTTTTCTTGTTAATATATTCCAATTTTGGTATCGTACAAAAATATCAATGCTCCATTTTAGTTCCTCGATGCCATCCAATTCACCTGTGTTTCTTCACCCAATCCAAACACTTTAGTTCCTTCATTCTGTTATCATTCATCCGAACTTGTTGAGAACAAGTTGCTGTAAAATCCAACACTCATCACCACCAGGCGGTGCCAGCATTGGCCGCCTAGTCAGCAGTCTGTCTTGTCCCTTCTCTGTTTTTATTATTTTATGCATGTCTTGAATGTTTGTTTTAATGTCTACTTGGTATGTTTTATGTGGAGGGGTGATCGGGGGAAACATTTTCCAGTCACTTACCTCGATGCGATTTTTCTCCGCGTCGCACCTCAGTCCCCCCCCCCCCCCGCCACGGCCTACAATGTGGAGTGGTGCGACCTTTCCTGGAGACCGGCCCCGAGCTTCAAGCCGCGGGCGCGGCGCGGACTACCGTCGCGGAGCCTGGGATGTTTTGCCGAGGATCGGCAGAGTGTGGCTCCGACCGCGTGGCCTGTGGACTGTAACACCGCAAAGCAGCGGTCTCCGGTAAGAAGCGGCCGACTCGGGAGCTCCATGCTCCAATCCGTCCCAACGCCGGAGTTTCGATCATCCCGGCGAGAGGGCTAGAACGCCGGACCGTCGGCAACGGCAAGTGCGGAGGGTTCATCCCCGACCACGGGTGAACAAAGGAGGAATATGACCGACCTTTATTGCCATCCATCACAGTGAGGAATGTGGATTCCACCGTGGTGGATGTTTATGTTAACTTTTATTTTATGTGGCTGTGTGTATTGTTGTTTTGCTCACTTAGTATGGCAACTCAAATTTCACTGTACCTTAGTTGGTACATGTGACAATTAAATTGAATCTTGAATCTATGAACCCTTCATAATGTAACCCTCCTCAAGCTAATTACTTGTCTTTTCACCTCTGGCTTTTGTCCAACCATCTGCCTAGCAATCCCCCTCCCTCCCTCACCAGTATCCACCTATTACTCGCCCGGCTTTGTCCTGCCCCTCCTCTTTTCCACTCAGCCACCACAATCTGTCTGAAGAAGGGTCCCAACATGAAACGTCACCGATCCATGTTCGTCAGAGATGCTGCCTGATCTGCTGAGTTACTCTTTTTTAGTAAACCAGCATCTGCAGTTCTTTGGATCCCCATTCAAAAAAAAACAAAATGTTCTCTGCTGGTGATTAGCAAACACAAAAATATGCAATAGCATCTGACCAAAGATTTATTTAATCTTAAATTAGCTGCCACCCTTTTGTACGTCAGTGAAGTGGTCAACATTCCATTAGGCCACGTAATTCCTTTTAAACCTAGAAACAATGAAAGAATACAAAGGGTATTTCAGAACATGCAAATGCGATGTTATCTATCGTCTGTGGTTTAATAAGGGGGATTTCCACAGTTTCTGACATGGAAACAGTTGAGCCTTTTGGTTAGGAAGGAACTGCAGATGCTGGTTCCAACTGACAATAGACACAAAATGCTGGAGTTTAGGGCCTGTCCCACTTGGGCTATATTTGCGCATCATTTACACAACATAATTTACACGTCACGACGCGCGCGGAACTCGTGCATGGCGCGTGGTGACGTAGGCAGTGACGAGCGGTAGCGTGCGACGTCCCAGGATTTTGGGATTCTCAAAATCCTCGCGCACCACCTGCGTGACGTGCAAACGACCCCCAAGTGGGACAGGCCCTTAACTCAGCGGGACAGGCAGCATCTCACCGTTCTCACAGAGAAAGCAGCTAACAATGGTCTGTTTCGTATATCATTGTTGCTTTTTTTTGCATATCTTTCATTAATTTGTTCTATATTTCTCGACATCACTGTCAATATCTCTCATTTCCCTTTCCTGTGACTCTAAGTCTGAAGAATGGTGTTGACCTGATTCAACCATTCCTTCTTACCAGAGACACTGCCTGACCCGCTGAGTTACTCCAGCACTGTGCCTTATCTCCAGCGTTTTGATTAACAGGACAGCGTGTAAGCGAATGGCGAATCTTCAGGCCCGAGCAAGATGGCGCGGAAGGGGAAAAAAGATCAATGCTGGTGAGCGGGCCGAGGGCTGACCTCCCATGCCCTAGGTGGAGCACGGAGGCCGAGCGATGGCCGGCCCGTTCACGGGACGATGTTGAGCAGGCTTCAGAGTGGGGCGAGTTGGTGACGTGGGCCGCTGGAGGCCCTGCTGCAGCCCTGGGGCTCAACGAGATCGGACGCCGCTCCTAGTGGACGAGCGCGTGGATCGGACGCTGTCTGCAGCGGCAAAGCAGTGGTACAGGACGTACACACATCACCTGCCCAGACCAACCCCACAACTCCAACCCAGTGCCACTACCACGACAACAGGCCTCTATGGCCAAGGCAAGACAAACACGATTAAATCTCAGACTTGAAAGGTACAAGATGGCATTCATGATATGGGGAGTATTTTATACTGCCTCAGTGTATGTCTACTATATTATACTTACTATGCTTGAGCTTAATGTATTGAAGGATTGTCGATGAACTGTATGCAACATTTTTTTAATTGTACTTCGCGTACAGGTGACAAAGTACCATTAAACGTAGAGGGTGGCATGGTGGTGCAGCGGTAGAGTTGTGGCCTTACAGCGCCAGAGACCCGGGTTCGATCCTGACCATGGTTGCTGTCCGTACAGTTTGTACGTTCTCCCCGTGACCTGTGTGGGTTTTCTCTGGTTTCCTTCCACATTCCAAAGATATGCACGTTAATTGGCTTCTGTCAATTGTCCCTAGTGTGAAGGATATAAATGATATGTAGGCCAGCATGGCCTCGGTGGGCCAAAGGCCCTGTTTCCACGCCGTGTCCCTAACCTAAACTAATGCTTCCAGGGTCAAGAACAGCTTCTTCCCATCAGGCTGTTGAACACTAACCATACGCTTACCTCGGCAATGATATACTATGGACTTTGGATGCACGATGTCGCTCATTTTTTGAGCAATTATGGTCTGGTTACCTCATATACCTGATTATTATTACATTGTATTGTTAATCACTGAATATCTACTTGTTGCAATATTGCATTAATGGGCCAATAAAACTGAAGGAAATACTAATCTCAACAGTTTATTTCCCGCTCCAAAAGACAATAAAATGGAGAAATGTCAAAGACTGGAGGAGATAGCTTTGAGGTGAGAGGGGCAGAGATGTACAGGGCAGTTTTTCTTTTACAGACACGCACGTTTAGTTCACAGATACAGGGTGGAACCAGGCCCTTCGATCCACCCAGTCTGTGCTGACCAGCGATCTCCTTACACACTATCCTACACACTAGGGACAATATACTTTCTGTTACTACAGCCAATTAACCTACAAACCTGTACGTCCTTGGAGTGTGGGAGAGAACCGTAGCACCCGGAGAAAACCCACGTGGGTCAAGGGGAGAACGTACAAACTCCATACAGATGGCACCTGAAGTCAGGATCGAACCCGGGTCTCTGGCGCTATAAGGCAGCAACTCTACCGCTGTGCCACTGTGGTAGAGAGAGTTAAATCAGGCTCTACCACAGTTGGCGTTTCAATAGGGGCAGAGTCGATGGGTGCCATTGAAGCAAGGAGATCCTGCAAGCAAACATGGCGGACGGAAGCAAGAGCACGCCAACCTTCAGCCGCAGCAGGCGAAAGCGGTCGTTGACGCCTGCACGACTTGTCACCGTTGCTATTCCGCTAAACTGCAAAACAGTGGCTGCAAGGAAATCACATTGCCATAGAAATTTAACACATTTGATCTCAACAGTCACCACGGCAACCACCCTGCCATGAAGAGCATGACGCAAAAATAACTCAAAACTGCCTCGCTCTTCTTTGGAGCACACAACCTGTCAAGCTGCTATTGAAAAAGCTGGACTCCTGTAGCGTAATCAAACAGAATTCCATGTAGTTAAACCGCAAGAACCATGGATAGACCATGGTTTATCCCCCCCATCTTTGTAAACTCCAGCGAGCGCAGGCCCAGTGCCGTCACACGCCCCTCACACATTAACCCAGTCACCCTCAGGATCATTCTCGTAAAAACCTCCTCTGGACCCTCTCCAAAGTCAGAGAATCCTGGTGACAATTGAAAACCGCCTTCACAACTAGAGAGAGGGCGGGCGGAGGAAAAGGCAACATTTATTCCACTGCGAGTGAAACAGCAGGGTCCACGTGCGGAGAGGTCATGACTTGCAAAGCCGCCCACGCACATGACGCAAGCACTGAGGTTTCGAAGAAAAGCCATTCAAAGGCTACTCGAGTGACAGCCTCTTCCCGCCAAAGCCAGCAGACCCGATTCACAGCAACCTCAATGCTGAAAACAGGAAGCTTGCGCGCACACACACTGTACTGGCACGGTGACATCGCCATTGGAGCCTCCAGCTATGAACTTGGACGGGCTACAAAAGGAGCAGTGTTTGGCAGAGCACAGTTCACATCGTCGCTTTCTATATACCCTCGAGAGGAAAAACAACCCATCAAACTGACTAGAACGGAAAATCGAGTATTTTTTTCTTGTTAAAAATCAAAATAATTGTTTGCAGAATGAAATGTCATAGCTTTTTGGTGAGGCAAAGTTACTTGGCTCTTGTTTTGCTTAAAACATAATAATTTGCCACAAATAGATGCTCAGTTAATCCGTTCCAAAGCAAAGCCAACAAATTATGCGAGGGACCAGCAACTAGAGAGCGCCCTGAATGGTCAGGAGCTAACAGTAATACAGGGTCTTGGTGAGGCCACACCTGGAGTATTGCGTACAGTTTTGGTCTCCAAATCTGAGAAAAGACATTCTTGCCATAGGGGGGTACAGAGAAGGTTCACCAGAATGATTCCTGGGATGTCAGGACTTTCATATGAGGAAAGACTGGATAGACTCGGCTTGTACTCGCTAGAATTTAGAAGATTGAGGGAGGATCTTATAGAAACTTACAAAATTCTTAAGGGGTTGGACAGGCTAGATGCAGGAAGATTGTTCCCGATGTTGGGGAGGTCCAGAACAAGGGGTCACAGTCTAAGGATAAGGGGGAATTCCTTTAGGACCAAGATGAGGAAAACATTTTTCATACAGAGAGTGGTGAGTCACTGGAATTATCTGCCACAGAAGGTAGTTGAAGCCAGTTCATTGGCTATATTTAAGAGGGAGTTAGATGTGGCCCTTGTGGCTAAAGGGATCAGGGGGTACGGAGAGAAGGCAGGTACGGGATACTGAGTTGGATGATCAGCCATGATCATATTGAATGGCGGTGCAGGCTCGAAGGGCCAAATGGCCTACTCCTGCACCTATTTTCTATGTTTCTGTATTTCTATGTAAATGTAGTCCACAGATTGAAATGGGATCGTCGCTGGTGTGAAGTATTGGGGAGAATACTGAGGCAATTCAATCAAACATCACCCATGTACGTGGGGAACAAGAGAGCATTGTAGGCACACCTCGACAACCATGCTGCTTGACACCTGGATAGTCGAGATCACTTCAAGTAAACAAGAGGCCATTCTGCTACTAGTTTAGTTTAGTTTAGAGATACAGCGCGGAAACAGGCCCTTCGGCCCACAGAGTACACACCAACCAGCGGTCCCCGCACATTAACACTACCCTACACACAATTTACACATACACCAAGCCAATTAACCTACAAACCTATTAGTTGGTTGCAGTAGCTGTTCAAAGAAAAATGTAATGCTGCTTGCTATTATTAACCAGAAGCATGAAGGCTAAAGAACAACAGAGTCAGTGAGAGACAGTGAGGAGATACAGAATGAAAACAGGCCCAACAAACCATGGGTACTTTTAAGCAGCGGCTGACAGGCTGACAAGTTCTTGATAAGAAAGGGTGTCAAAGGTTGCGAGAAGGAAGGAGAATGGGCCAGAGAGGGAAAGATAGATCAGCCATGATCGAATGGTGGGGCAGACATAATGGACCGAATTACCTAATAATGCTCCCACGTCTTATGAACTTATTATCGCAACAATGCACAATTTATTTCAGCAAAGATAAATGTTTATTTAAATACATGTTATCATATAAATAGCTCAAGGGTTTACAAGTTACCAACTTTATATGAAAGTCTCCTCTCAGAGCCCTCTTCACCTATCCACCAAACGTGACCACTTAAAAGGTTCTCACGATTTCTGTATACCACTTAAACCACAAATCACATTGTTTTTAATTCTTAAACCACATTATGGTATAGCCTCAACCTATCAGCAGTCAACAGCACGAGTTGACCTTCATCTGCCAAATGATTACAGTTGAAATGAAAAGAGATAAGACAACAATAACTAACTACATGTCGATAAATGCAGAAGGGAGCTTGTTTTAAACACACACCAGAAAGGGCAGCACAGCTGGTAAAGTTATTGCCTCACAGTGCAAGGGACCCAGGTTCAATCCTAACCTTCGGAGCTGTCTTCGTGGAGTTTACACGTTCTCCCCTTGACCGCGCGGGTGTCCACCCACATCCCAAAGACGTGTGGGTTTGTCGTTTAATTGGCCTGCTGTGTAGGCAGTGGACGAGAAAATGGCATAGGTAAGATAGAACGAGTGTGAATGGGTGATCGATAATTGACATGGTCTCAGTGGGTGAACGGGCCTGTTTCCATGCTGCACTTTCAAAACTAAACCCAATCGAAAGATTAATAATTCCCATTGTTGAGGTAAAATACATCGCCAACACTAAGAAAAACCAAATCAAGAAAGAGAGAGAATGCTACCAGCATCTATTTATAATCAGTTCAGTAGCCTGTACTGTAGCCCACTTCCTCAATACGTTCCCCTGCATTCCTTCTCCCCCCCCCCCCCACAGTTCTCATCCCTCTGTTATCACGTCTTCCCCAGCCACCAATGGGCCATTGTGGGCTCCACCCTACCCTGGTTATCTGTTGTCACACCTGATTTGTTCTGGCCTTATCCTAAGTCCAGCACCCCCTCCCCCCCCCCCAATACACACACACACAAGACGTGCTCAAACCCGAAACACCGCCCATCCGTATACTCCAGAGATGCTGCCTGACCTGCTAAGTTCCTCCAGCACTTTCTCTGAATCCTCTACACATTTACTCCATTGCAGACATGTTGAACCACAATGCAGAACTATATTCTGCACTCTATCTCCCCCTTTGTTCTATCTATTGTATTTGAGATAGACTTGATTGTATTCTAGTATAGTATTATCCGATCTGGCTGAATAGCGTGCAAAATGAAGCTCGACGATAATAACTCTACAAAACAACACCGCTTTGAAGTCACTTGAAAGTTTATTGCATGTTGGCAAGTGATCAGTCGCCAGCCACCTTGCACTTATTTGGACTTTGGACCAAATATTCTCATTCGGAAATGGGCTCTATGCACATTACACTGGCATCCCAAGAGTCTTACAGGATAGAAACAGGACTTTCGACCCAACCTGCCCACGGCGACCAACAGGTCCCATATACACTAATCCCACCTACCTGCGTTTGGCCCACATTGCTCCAAATATGTCCTATCCATGTACCTGACTAAATGTATCTTAAAGGTTGCGGTAGTCCCAGCCTCAACTACCTCCTCCAACAGCTCATTCCATACACCCACCATCCTTTGTATGAAAAAGTTACCCCTCAGATTCTTATTTTTATCTTTTCCCCTTCACCTAACACCTATGTCCTCTGGTTCTTGAATCGGCAACTCTGGGCGAGAGACTCTGTGCGTCTACCTGGTCCTATTCCTCTCATGATTTTGTTATACGCCTTCAGAAGAGCAAGTCGCCAGCTTTCACCAGAGAAGGGAAGTGGTGGTGGCAGGTACAACTGCAGCACTGGAACAGGTACATGGATGGGAAGGGACAAGGACGGCAAGCAGGACAAGTTTGGCTAGGAACCTTGCTTAGTGTGGACTATATGGGCTAAAGGGGCTGTTTCCACTGCCTTCAAAGTGTCGCTGATATTGTTTAGTTTAGAGTTACAGTGCAGAACCAGGCCCTTCTGCCCATCGAGTCTGCACCGACCAGTGATCCCCGCACACTAACACCACCCCCTACCACACACCAGGGAGAATTTACAATTTTACCAAACTAATTAGCCTCCAAACCTGTACATCTTTGAAGTGTGGGAGGAAGCCGGAGCTGCTGGGGAAAACCCATGCGGGTCACAGGGAGAACGTACAAACTCCGTACAGACAGCACCCGTAGTCGGGATCGAACCCGGGACTGGCGCTGTGAGGCAACAACTCTACCGCCGCACCACCGTTAATATTGTCACGCTGTATTGCATGCTATGCAAAAAGATCAGGTAATACTGTACATGAATACAATCCAAGTGCAATAGATGGAGAACTGGAGAAGATACACAGAGCAGAATATAGATCTGCATTGTAGGGCCTCAGTTCCATAGACAAAGGCCACTGTCCGCAATGGGGTCGAGGTATTGAGGAAATGGGCAACAGCCACTGGTCTAGATCGTCCTGTTCATACAGGGTGTAGTCAAGATTGGCCAGAATGTTGCCTGAATTAGTGGGTATTTGCTACAAGGTGAGGTTGGATACATCTGGATTGTTTTCTATGGAGTGTCAGAGGCTGAGAGGACACCCGATAGAGGTGTGGAAAATCATGAGAGGTGCAAACTCAGGTAGACGGTCAGAAGATTTTTTTCACCCCTGTGGATGGAAATGACAAGGACCGGAGGGCAGAGCTTTACAGTGAGAGGGGCAACGTTTAAAGGAGCAACCTTTTTTCTAGTACATAAAGGGAGGTGGGTGCGCTGCCAAGGGTGGTGGCAGAGGCAAACAGTGTCAGTGAGGAGGCATTTAGTTAGACACAAGGATGTGCAGAACATGGTGGGATATGAATAGAGTCGTAGTGATACAGTGTGAAAACAGGCCCCTCGGCTCAACCTGCCCACACCAGCCACACTAGTCCCACCTGCCCTCCAAACCCGTCCTATCCAAGTACCTATCTAAATGTCTATAGTCCCAGCCTGTGGTCCTTGATTCATCTACTCTGGGCAAGAGACTTTGTGCATCGACCCGATCTATTTCTCTCATGATTTTATACACCTTTATAAGACCACCCCTCATCCTCCTGCGCTCCAAGGAATGCTCCAAGACCCAGCCTACTCAACCTCTCCCTGTGCCTCGGACCCTCTAGTGCTGGCAACATCCTTGAAAATCTCCTCTGTACCCTTTCCAGCTTGACAACATCTTTCTTATAACATGGTGCCCAGAACTGAACACAATACTCTAAATGTGGCCTCACCAACGTCTTATACAACTGCACCATGACCTCCCAACTTCTATACTCATTTGGAGGAAGTGGAGTTGAACTTGGTATTGTGCTCACCATAGACATGGTGGGCTGAATGGCCTGGCCCTGTTCTTTACTGTTTTATGTTCTACGAGTAAGACACAGGATGCAGGTCAATACACTACAGAGACAGACAAAATATTGCAGCATGCCCAGATCATAATCCCACCATCACTGGAATGGCAATATTCTCCAAGGACTGCATTAAGATCAAGCCGATTGATTTATTCTCGAGGGGGGGGGTAAGAATTACACAGAGAGCCTGCCGAACTGGATTGCAAGGAAGGAGGATATTCTTTCCCCACTCTTCAAAGTGAAGGCAAAATACTGCAGCAATGCCGTGGCATGAGGATGTTTACTTTGGCAATCGTTACCCAGTTGTTATAGTAACCACGTACATTCTTAAAACAGAGTCTGTGCTACACAATTTCCACCCTACCTCCGGCAGCTTACAGCTTGACAAAAAGCCACGTGACGCTGCACTTGACTGACAAAGTTGGAGCGCGTCGATGTTATTGTGGGCACCGTGATGGATTGAAAACTAAATACATTTCCTCCCCACGACCATGTTCTACGGTTGAGTAGCGCTTGCCATCCTGCTCACAATGCGATCTGCTGACCCCCATGTACGGGCACCTTGCATTTTACACGGGTTTGGTTTACAAGTTTTGAAAAGAAGAAAGCGCCTTAGTTTAGTGATACAGAGCAAAAACACGCCCTTTGGCCCACCCAGTCCACGCCGATTCCCCGGGGACGGACGGACAGACGGGCGCGCGGACGGACGGGTGGGCGCGCGCGCACACACACACACGACAATTTTCAATATTTACCAAAGCCAATTAACCTGCAAACCTGTACGTCTTTAGAGTGTGGTAGGAGACCGGAGCACCCGGAGACAACCCACACAGGTCACGGGGAGAATGTACAAACTCCGTACATCCACAAGCAGGATCGAACCTGGTTGTCTGGTGCTGTAAGGCAGCAACTCTACCGCTCCGCCAACGCGCCTTGTTGAATTGATACCAAAGCCTAATATACTCAATTATATTTATGAAGCAACGCGCTTGTATTTACGCCAGCCAGCATAGTCGGGTAGGTGTTTAAATTACGTGGCTTCGAATTACGCAATGCTTTACAAGAACATAAGCCGGCCGTAAAACGCAATGTGCGGCTGTATTTGTATTGGGATAGTCATGGTTACCAATACTCTGAAGCTAGCTGCCCAGCAAAACCCATCGATGTGCAGTTATGTTCTGACGGTCACCAGAATTGGAAAGTGGAGCCTGACTCAGTCTGCTGGTGCAGTTACGATACCATAGAATTGTATTTATCTACTATCCCTGGATGGAAATTGATCTGCCAACAGTCAGAGAAACGTAGAAAATAGGTGCAGGAGTAGGTCACTCTGCCCTTCCTGCCAGCACCATCATTCAATATCACGGCTGATCATCCAACATCAGTACCCCGTTCCTGCTTTTTCCCCCATATCCCTTGATTCCGTTAGCCATAAGAGCCATATCTAACTCTCTCTTGAAAACATCCAGTGAATTGGCCTCCACTGCCTCCTGTGCCACGCATGTCTTCCAGGAACTGTGGCCGGCCTTGATGCACCATTGTGTCCACTCCACAGGTGGCAAGGAATGCAAGACAGCTTGGTCGAGACACCACCCAATGCAAGGTCGTTAGTCAAGACTCAACATCGGGACTCCCTAGATTTCAGCCTCAGAAGACAAGGCTGGCTAAAGAAATTCAAACAGCTATGGGCAATGTGGTAACTTAGTACATCAGTAGTAAACCAGAGGCTTCACCTCTGCCATCCACAACAACATACCACAGGTCCACCACTGATTTTCTGACACCGGGTGGTCTGGCACCGACTTTAATGCAGACAAAATTACAAGAGTGCACTTGAACCACCCCCCCATCCCCGAAAAAGGGACGTCTTGGCTGGGTGAGGCAGCCGATCTCAACATCATTGGGACTTCCGCAGCCAATCGGGCGGGGTCAATTTGCCCCTTGCGGCTGGGCCCCTGGAACACCGGCCTGGCTGGATCCGGTCCCTGAGCCGGCATCCAAGGCCGTATTTTCAAGCCGGCATCTCGCCAGTCCATTCCAGTAGCTTTGGACTCCTCTCGGGGGGCCGTGATCTCTGTCAGTCGGGCAAAACGGATAATCCAGAAGGGCTCCGGAACAAAAGGGTGCCGGAAAATCGGTGGCGGACCTGTATATCATCACACCTTGCCTCCAATAGAGATTCAGCACCAGTGCCTTTAACATCATGTCACTCTCTGCAGTGACGACACGATACCACATGAACCTTGAATGGCAGGTTCCTGCTGTGCACAAGAATACCCGCTCACAAGGTTCATGTCATATGTTTTATAAATCAGAGACAAATTAGTCCAAGTCATCCTTTACAGTTTATCTTCTGACGATAAAAAGCTGTCTCGTGTATTCAAAGGAAACCACACAGATACTGAATGAATCTGGTTACTCACCTCAAACAGAATCGCATGACAGGATTGAAGCCGTCTTCCATTAAGCCTTGCCTGTGTTCACTTCCATCAGCAGATTAAATAATGAGCTGTGATTTATATTGAAGTGGAAAAAATAAAAAATAAAATTAGAAAGTGCGTATAACGCGTTCTACATACTGACAGAGACACCTAAATGGGAATTTTGCCTACATGTCCTCCCACTCCTCTCCTGAAGACGGAAAATGCACCCAGCAATACCAATATCAAGAGGCAAAATGCTTAAACGAACGGGTGAAATCAGAAATCTTGCCGGATTTACGAACACAGAAATCATTGACTGGGTGCCAATAGCCGTGCGAGGTGGCTTACCCAAATTTGTTGTTTCAATTCTTTCCATTTGTGTCTTGAATGCCATTTTCAAGGAATAATGAAGCGGGAGCTGTCAGATTTGCAGAACTTTGCCGTTCACGACGTGCGTGTAGTTCAGCTATTTTTTTCGGCCCGGAGAATTGTCTACTTGTGAGCCAAGCGCAGCGAAGAGGCCTAAATAGGCACCAACCTTCCCACAGTGGGTGGCTGACAAATTTGCATATGAATTATTTTTCCCACGCACTCAGGATTAGAGTACATATTCTGACTTTGTCGTTGCAAAGCAAACCGAATTACAGTAAGTGGCACACAACAATCTAGGCTGCTGCAATGCATTAAAAACAATCCGTGCAGGTTCATGATCCACAGCACCTTGCTTTCACCTTGCAGCAAAACAAGAGAGGCTCTTTACTGACGGGTTCAACTGGTGTACATGTTCTCGGTTACCATTTCTACCACTCCCTTCGACAAGAGGGTGGGGCGTGAGACAATTTTCATTGAATTTCCAGAACACTATTTGCAGAACACTATTTGCAGAACACTATTTGCAAGGATGTTTGGCCCATCCGTGCCTTCTCACAGTGGAGTATCAGTTCTATTCCATGACCCAAAATGTCTCATATTCACGTTCCCCAGTGATGCTGCCTGACCTGCGGAGTTACTCCAGCACTTTGTCTCTTGCCGCGATTGTATTTATGTTGAAGGTAGGCGCAAAACGCTGGAGTAACTCTGCGGGGCAGGCAGCATCTCTGGCGAGAAGGAACGGGTGACGTTTCGGGTCGAGACCTTTCTTCAGACTGATGTCAGGAGAGTGGGAGGTACATAGCTAATAAGGAAGTGTATAAATAAGGAAGTGTATAGATAAGGAAGTGCAAGGTATAAAAACAGGACAAAGGGAATGGAGATCAATGAAAATGCAGAATAAATCATAGTTAATTGGGAGACAGTATCAGCAAAGCAAACAGAGATAAAATGTAGTTGGAAACAGTAAGACTGGTCGGAGAACTGGGAAGGGGGAGGGGATGGAAGGCATAATGGAGAGAGAGGGAAAGTGTTAACATAAGTTGTACTTATGTCGACTGGATAGCGGAGAAAGTATGTCTGTTTGGTGACAATATGCCAATAAACAACCATTGCATCCTCAAATAAACACATTAAATTTGCAATGCATCTGCATCATGTGTGGGTGCTTTCGTTTTGAACAACACCCTCACAAAGTGTTTTAGAGGTAGTCACAGTGGATGCAACTTTGCAGTGACCACTGGAGGCCAGATGCTAAAACTCTGGTACTTGGTGGTGGCTGCTTGGGATTTAAGTGCATAGCTATAAGTTTGTGAAAAAATATATAGTGCTGGAGTAACTCAGCGGGTCAGGCAGCATCTCCAGAGTACATGGATAGGCGATATTTTGCAACGTTACCAACATTCTCCGGGGATGCCGCCTGACCCGCTGAGTTAAGGGGCCGTCCCACTTGGGCAACCTAATCGGTGAGTTCTGGCGAGTTTGCCCTCGACATACTCGCAGCATGGTCGACACGAGGTCGTAGGAGGTCTTCGTAACTCTCCTTCATGCTCGAGAGTGGTCTCCGCGTACTTGAGGCCTCAGCAAGGTCGCGGCATTTTTTTCAATATGTAAAAAAATGCCCGCGAGTTAAAAAAAGGTTGCCGTGGACAAAAATTGATACTTTTTTTACTCGTAGGTTTAGTCGTAGTAGGTCGGCATGTTAGTCGTAGGTAATCGAGGGTAGTCGTAGATAGTCTTCATCATAGTTGGAGATCGTCTACACTCTCCACTATTTGGTGTCCAATTTTCCCGAAGTTAGTCCTAGCTAGTTGAAGCTAGTCTTCTACATAGGTCTTCAACATGTCATTTTTTCAAACTATTCTAAACTCGCCAATTAGGTCGCCCAAGTGGAACAGCCCCATCATTCTAGTGTCTTTTTTTTTGGTAAACCAGCATCTGCAGTTCTTCGTTTCTACAGATCCATGAACAGTAAATAGAGGGAAGATATTCTATTAAGGCTAATTCTATTCTATTCTATTAAGGAAATTAGCCGCAGTATGTAAGTTATCGGGATGTGTGTGGAATAGTGCTAAAGTACGGGGTAATCGATGGTTGGCGCAGACTCATTGGGCTGAAGGGTCTGTTTCTATGCTGTATCTCTAAACTAAACTAAAGACTGAAGCCAGTATGAAGGAAGTTCATAAATTTATAAGTGATAGGAGCAGAATTAGACCATCTGGCCTAAGTCTACTCCTCCATTTGATCATGGTTGATGTATCTCTTCCTCTGCACCTCATTCTCCTGCTTTCTCCCCAAACCTCTGACACCCATCCTAATCAAGAACCTATCTATCTCTGCCTTAAAAATATTAATTGTCGGCCTCCACAGCCTTCAAGGGCAATGAATTCCACAGATTCACCACACTCTGACTAAAGAAATCCCTCCTCATCTCCTTCCTAAAGGAACGTCCTTTAATTCTGAGGGGATGATCTCTGGTCCTAGACTCTCCCACTAGTGCAGGGATGTCCCCACCTTTTGTGTCCCGTTTATCTCCTGGCAACTTTAATAGCACATAACAACGTTATTTCACTTATTTATGAACAACTAATGATGAACTAATGATGAACAGATACCGATATACCAGATCCAAACACAGTCAGTCAATGAGAATAAATATGTAGAAATCCAGAATCAACAAATTTACCCCCTGGGTAGGTGAAATTTACCCCAGGTTGGGAACCCTTGCACTAGTGGAAACATCCTCCCCACATCCGCTCTATCCAGGCCTTTCACTAGTCTGTAAGTTTCAATGAGGTCCCCCCCTCATCCTTCTGAACTCCAGCGAGAACAGGCCCAGTGCCGTCAAATGCTTATCATATATTAACTCACAGGAAGCCCACAAAGTCTCTGGGAGCACATGCAAACTTCACACCAAGATCCAAGGTCAGGATATAACTGGGACACTGCAGCTGTGCGGTAGGGTCTCCAAAAGAAGCAGCATGTTGCCGCAATGACCTTGCTACATTTGTGCAGTCCCAGGTGGGTCAATTACTGCAGAACGCCGAGCTCTCTGTTCACGCACGCTGGTGCGACTTATCAGCCGCCGTGCACACTTCCAACAAGTCAAATAACATTTGAACGCACCCGATCCAGGAAACAATCTCACGGTACTCGGGGAGGGCAGAGAAAAATGGTCGCTGCGCAACAGTCAGTGGGCACAAAGATTGATTCTCCAAACTTTCCCACCTACTGGCCGGCACGGTGGCCCAGCGGTAGAGTTGCTGCCTTACAGCTCTTGCGGTCTCGGAGACCCGCGTTCGATCCCGACTACGTGCGGAGTTTGCACGTTCTCCCCGTGACCTGCGCGGGTTTTGTCCGAGATCTTTGGTTTCCTCCCACACTCCAAAGCCGTACAGGTTTGTACATTAATTGGCTTGGTGTATGTGTAAATGGTCCCTAGTGCGTGTGGGGCAGTGTTAGTGTGCGGGGATCGCTGGTCGGTGCGGACTCGGTGGGCCTAATGGGCCACATTCCGCTCTGTATCTCTAAACCAAATAAACAAAACTACTTCAGATCTGTCATTATTAAAAGCCATGCAGACAAGGAACTGGTTCACAGAAAAGCTACCCTCATACGATCAATTATAAACAGGTCGAGATAGTTATTGATAAATGGTATTCAGTTCCCGTCTCAGCTGGAGCTTCTGCACAGTGGCACAGCGGTAGAGTTGCTGCCTGACAGCGTCAGAGACCTGGGTTCGATCTTGAGCTGAGGTGCTGTCTGTACGGAGTTTGTACATTCCCCCTGGGACGCGTGGGCAGTCTCCGGCTGCTCTAGTTTCTTCCCACATTCTAAAGACATGCAGGTTTGTAGGTTAATTGGCTTCTGTAAATTGCCCCCAGAGTGTAGGATGCGAACGTGGGATAATATAGAACTAGCGAATGGGTGATTGATGATTATAAAGTCATACAGCGTGGAAATAGGCCATTGGGCCCAACTTGCCCACACCGACCAACATGTCCCCTCTACACTAGTCCCACTTGCTTGGCTGGTGTGGATGGACTTGGTGGGCCGAAGAGCCTGTTTCCAAAGCTGTGTCTCTAAACTAAATCTCTAAACTCTAAGAGCTGAACAGTGGAGCAGTTTAGTTTATTGTCACGTGTACCGAGGTACAGCTAAAAGCTTTTGTTGCGTGCTATCCAGCCAGTGGAAAGACAATACATGATTACAATCTACAGTGTATAGATGATGTAGATCAGGGGTGGGCAACCTTGTTCTGCATAGGGGCCGGGACACATGTCTGTGAGCGGATGGCGGGCCACATCTATCACGTGTACACATGGATCCCGCCCCGGATGGCAGGCATCAAATCACGTGCTCACAGAAGGTCGACAAAAATGCTGGAGAAACTCAGCGGGTGAGGCAGCCTCAAGCAATCTTTGCATGCCTCACCTGCTGAGTTTCTCCAGCATTTGTGTCTACCTTCGATTTTTCCAGCAACTGCAGTTCTTAAACATGTGCACAGAAGGCGCGCGACCATGCCGGCAGCTTTGCGCAGGATACGGTACAGCCAGAGCTTGGCGGTGCTCGGCGGGCCAGATGATTTCGGGTTACGGGGCCGCATGCGGCCCGGAGGCCGTGGGCTGCCGACCCCTGAAGTAGATAGAGCTTTTAGCATTAAGAAGAAAGTGACAAATTCTGAAGCATCAATATGGAAGCATGTTGAACACAGACAGAATTTAATCATCGCAAAATAAAAATCAGGCTATTCTACTTGTGTTACAACTATAAAGCTGAGGTGACTTATGAAGAATGAAAAGGGAATGCGTGTACAGGGGTCTGCCATTTCCTTCATCTCTTTGTCCTTGCACTGCAGGTTAACGGCAAACACATTCAGGAGGCCCAGTACTTACCCATGAGAAAGTGAAAGTTGTGCGCTCAATTACATGAGAAACAAAACTAAAAGAATACTTTTTGTTCAGGCAAGTCCTTCGTTGTGCAAAACAAGGTCTTTAGTAAACTACAGTGAGGAAAAGATAGTCAGACAAAACAAATCTTCACATCTAGGGACACTCATTTAGAATGAGCACTGGTGTTGGAATCAACATGCAGTGACCACCAACAGTGGTTCCAATCGTGTAACCACTACAAACATATTTTATAGGGGGAGAGGGGGCGGGGGGGGAGAATAGAGGGAGCAGCACAAGGCGGCACAGCGGTAGAGTTACTGCCTCACAACGCCAGAGACCTAGGTTCAATCCTGACAACGGGTGCCTGTCTGTATAAATCTGTCCGTTCTCCCTGTGCACTCCCAAGGTGCGGGGGTTTCGATCGCCCCCGTAGCGAGAGTTTCGATCGCCCCGAAGCAGGGGCTTCGACCGCCGGCTGCGGGAGCTTCAATCGCCCCGACGGATGGCTCGACTGCTCCGACCGTGGGAGAAATAAAGAGGAAGAAGATTGAACTTTTTCGTCTTCCATCACGATTGTTCCAATAAGATTGTTAAGTGCTTGGACACATTAGAGGCAGGAAACATGTTCCCGATGTTGGGCGAGTCCAGAACCAAGGAGTAAGCCATTTAGAACGGAGACGAGGAAACACTTTTTTCTAACAGTGAGTGGTGAGTCCGGTTCTCTGGATGCTTTCAAGAGAGAGCTAGATAGGCCTCTTAAAGATAGCGGAGTCAGGGGATATGGGGAGGAGGCAGGAACAGGGTACTGATTGGGGATGATCAGCCACGATCACATTGAATGGCGGTGCTGGCTCGAAGGGCCGAATGGCCTACTCCCGCACCTATTGTCTATTATCACAGTGAGGAACGTGGGGAATCCGCTGCGGTGGATGTTTATGTTAACTTTCATGTAGTTGTGTGTCTTGTTGCTTTTTTCTGCGTATGGCTATATGGTAATTCACATATCAATGTACCTTAATTGGTACACGGGACAATAAAGAGACCTTTGAGACCTTTGATCGCGTGGGTTTTCTCCAGGAGCTCCAGTTTCCACCCACATTCCAAAGACGTACAAGTCTGTAGGGCAATTGGCTTCTGTAAACTGTCCCATCGCAGACTTGGTGGGACGAAGGGCCGTTTCCACGCTGTATCTCCAAAGTCTAAAGAATACTTTTGCCAAGATGACTCACGTGGTTCAAGCAGTGCACCCAAACTCAGGGTCACAGAATTATAGTGTGGAAACAGGCCCTTTGGCCCAACCTGCCCACACCGATCAACATGCCCCATCTACACTCATCCCACCTGCCTGCGTTTGGCCGATTCCCTCTAAACTTGTCCTATCCATGTGCCTGTCTACATGTTTCTTAAACCTCGCAATGGTCCCTGCCACAACTTCCTCCTATGGCAGCTTGCTCCATTCACCCACCACCCTTTGTGCAAAAACATTGCCCCTCTGGTTCCTGTTAAGTCTTGTCCCCCTCACCATAAACCTATGACTCAAGGACAATTAAGGATGAGCAGTAAATGTTGGGCAATTAATGTTTAAGAAAGAACTGCAGATGCTGGAAAAATCGAAGGTAGACAAAAAATGCTTGAGAAACTCAGCGGGTGAAGCAGCATCTATGGAGAGAAGGAATTGGTTTGGGGTCGAGACCCTTCTTCAGACTGATGTCGGGGGGGGGGGGGGGGGCGGGAAAAGAAAGGAAGTAGGCGGAGACAGTCAGAGTGAGCGGAGGGCTGTACTTTTCCGGGGGGGGGGGGGGGAGGTTAGAGTGAGTAAGGGTGGTGGAAAAGTTGAGGCAGTTGATGTCCCGCCATCAGATTAAAATGAAAATGTCTAAAGAAGGTTTGTCTCCACCTACTTCCTTTCTTCACCCCTCCCCATCAGTCTGAAGAAGGGTCTCGACCCGAAACATCACCAGTTCTTTCTCTCCACACATGCTGCCTCACCCGCTGAGTTTCTCCAGCATCTTTTGTCTACGTTGGGCTCCGTTGTCTACGTTGAGGCAATGTACCATGTGAAGTGTTGGAGAGTCAAAAGATAGAAATGTCTCAAATATATGCAATGCAAACCCAGATTATCGCGAGTCAAGGGCAACGTCACTCAGGGGCAAGACTGACACTACTTGGCTTCCACAAGGCCATGCGACAAAGGATAACGTAATCCATCTAGACAATTGATTGAAGCCTGCACACCGCAGGATTTTGGCTGGTTGGCCACAACAACACCCTTGTGCACCCATCCGAGTCCATAAACACTGCCTGAGCCAAGCTTCTGCTGCATTTTACAACTTGATTAAGCTGGCATGCATGGTGAAATGTGCAGTCCCAACAGGCAAATAGAACCTCTGGGAGTTCAGTTCAGAGATACAGCGTGAAAACAGGTCCTTCATCCCACCAAGACCAGCGATCACCTGTGCACTCATTCGATCCCATTAGGGACCATTTACAGAAGCCAATTAACCTGCAAAACTGTACGTCTTTGGAGAGTAGAAGTGATCAGTATGGGTATCAGGGGTTATGGGTAGGAAGCAGGAGAATGGGGTTCAGAGGGAAAGATAGATTAGCCATCATTGAATGGCGGAGTAGACTTGATGGGCCGAATGGCCTAATTCTGCCCCCATCAGAGGGCGGTGGAGGCCGGTTCTCTGGACACTCTCAAGGGAGAGCTAGATAGGGCTCTTAAAGATAGCGGAGTCAGGGTATATGGGGAGAAGGTAGGAACGGGGTACTGATTGGGGATGATCACATCAAATGGCGGTGCTGGCTCGAAGGGCCAAACGGCCTACTCCTGCACCTATTGTCTATTGTCTCTTATGAACCTATGAAACTGGAGCACCTGGAGAAAACCCACAGAGTCACAGGGAGAACATAACACCATACAGACAGCACCCATGTTAAGGATCAAACCCGGGTCTCTGGCACTGTGAGGCAGCAACTCTACTGCTGCACCACTGAGCTGCCCTAATTTAGTTTGCGTACATAAACCCGACAGTGGAAGTCAAGCCATTCCACTGACCCGAAATAAAAAATCGCTCATTTGCTCAACTTGGACAGCAAAAATTTGCGAAAGATATTGTGAATAATGACTAACACGAGATAATCAAACAACATGATACAAGAACCAGTGGCACTCTCAAACAGTTCCAAGAAAACACATTTAGTATATATCTTACTCTGGCTTTGGATTCCTGAGACTGGACATCATGTGTGGTTGAATAAAATTCCATGAGTGGTGATTAGGAAGGTTTATTTGGCAGAACAAAAATGCTTGGAACCTTCAGTCACCTTCCTCCAATCTGGGTTGTTGCCATTTCAATAGAGTGAGGAAATAGCTTCCTCATTTCTCACTTCCTGTCAAAGGTTTTTAATCTTCCCAGGGACAATCACAATTCCAATTTGTTGCCGTATTCATCAGTCTCACGAGTACGTAATTAGTGTTTGTCTTTCTGTCCACTCCAAGTAGATTTGGTGGCTGCAAAAGTAGAGGTGCTGCCTCATCACCAGAGATCTGGGTTCAAGCCTGACCTCGGCTGTGGTTTATGTGGAGTTGGCATATTTTCTATGATCAGGTGAGCTTCCTCTGGGTTCTCCGGTCGCTACCCACATCCCCAAGACATGTTCATCAGTGATAGGGGCTCCTAATAATGGTCATAAGTATTAGGAGCAGAATTAGGCCATTCGACCCATCAAGTCTACTCCGCCATTCAATCATGGCTGATCTATCTCTCCCCCTCAACTCCATTTTCCTACCTTCTCCCCACAATCCCTGACACCTGCACTAATCAAGACACGCAGGTTGGTAGGTCAATTGACCATTGGAAATTGCCCAGAGTGTGTGCGGCTGAGCAGCAGACTTTGGATGGGAATTGATATGGGCGAGGTGAGAATAAAGTGAGACTCGGTACAGGAACAGGCCCTTCGGTCTGAACTGACCATCGATGACTGACTCTAAATGGGGATAGGATGGTGTGGAAAACAGTGTTTGAGTAGAACATGATAACCAACTTGCAGCACTGAGCAAACCAAAAAGAGCATTAGGACAAGCCCGTTTTGGCTCAACGCAGAAATTATAAAATGCACAAAGGAGATGGCCATTCGGCCCATCAAGCCTGTGCCAGTACACAAAGACCCCCTAAAGTAAGCCCAACTTCAAGCATGAGATTCACAGCCCAGCACATTCAACATACATCCAAACTTTATTTAAATCTGGTGGGGGACCATTCGGGCAAAGGGTTTTTGTGTGAAAATGTTTTGCCTTAAATCATTCTGTACTGAAAACCTCAGCCCACTGTTTCGACTTCCTCTGCAAAGGGCGGCGAAGAGGGGGGAATAATTGATCCTTTTTATTTCCTCAGCCCCCTCAATTTTAGACTTATGTTTTAGGGAAACAGCGTGGAGATAGGCCTCTCGGCCATCAAGTCCGTGCCAACCCACAATCACCAACACTCTAGCACAAAATTATCCGAGTTTTGTACTGTACACACGAGGGGAATTTACAGAAGGCAAATACACGACAAATCTGCACGTCTTTGGAAGGTGGGAGCACGGTGGCACAGCGGTAGAGTTGCTGCCTTACAGCGAATGCAGCGCCAGAGACCCGGGTTCGATCCCGACCATGGGTGCTGTCTGTACGCAGTTTGTACGTTTTCCCCGTGGCCTGCGCGGGTTTTCTCCGAGATCTCCAAAGACGTCCAGGTTTGTAGGTTAATTGGCTTGGTAAATGTAAATAAAATGTCCCTAGTGTGTGGAGGATGGTGTTAATGTGTGGGGATCGCAGGTCGGTGCGGACCCGGTGGGCCGAAGGGCCTGTTTCCGTGCTGTATCTCTGAACTAAACTAAACTAGAGCACCCAGAGAAAAACCTCATGGCCACAGGGAGAACGCACAAACTCTGCCGAAAGAATCCATCGTCGGGTTCGAACCTGGGTCTCTGGCACTGTGAGGCAGCGACTCTGCCGCTGCGCCACAGGCAAGCCTTTCCGAATCCCCCCGCTGTGCATCCCCCTGCACTGTTAATTCACAGTGAACATTTACCAACGGGAATCTGACAGACCAACTGTATAGTAACTAAAACCTCATGGATCACACACTGAGCCCAAGGAAATTATATTCCTACTGGAACATGCACTGACACAAAACTGATTTACGACTAATCCAGTTGACGTTTGATGTGATTGAGTTGGGGCAGTGTTCTTGGCGGTGTTACCAAGGGCACAGAACAGTGTCCCGAGTCAAGGGTATTCAAATTGTCATCTGCACGAGAAACAGAACAGTAAAATTGTTGAAACAAAGAGCCGCTGATGCTGGTTTACAAAGGAGAGCAGAGTGCTGGAGTAGCTCAGCAGGTCAGGCAGCAACTCTGGAGAACTTGGATAGGCGACGTCTACGGTCGGGAACCTTCTCACAATAAAGTCGTTACTTGCTGCAACCTTGCAGGCATCTTAATGCAAGACAATGATAAAAATAAAATAAACGTTAATGCAAATTATTAGGAAGGAACTGATGAGTCTGAAGAAGGGCCCCCAACCCAAAACACCATCCATCCTTTTTCTCCAGAGACGCTGCCTGACCCACTGAGTTACTCCAGCACTTTGCGTCTATCTTCAATGCAAATTATTCGTTACATCAGGTTACCAGATCACGATAGCATAAGGATGTAGTGCAGCTTTTCTACAAAGTACATGACAGTCGCGTGCCGGGGTAGGATTGTGCATTGCGGTTTAAAATGGTTGTTAAGAAGCCATTCTCGAACCAGCTCTTGAGCTCCTGTACCCTTAGTATGGGTGTCGGGGGTTGTGGGGAGAAGGCAGGAGAATGGGGTAGCGCGGGATTGATAGATCAGCCATTATTGAATGGCGGGGTAGATTCGATGGGCCGATTGGCCTAATTTTGCTCCTATCACTTCTGAACTGTAGTGAGGTGAGAGCACAACCTGGATGGTGCTGGACTTTGAAATGCGTCACCAATCATTACAGATACCATTATCCAGAAATACTTGAAAACCAAACAGGTGGAGATACCAAAAATATGAAACGTTGCATTTTCTGTTCAATCCGGGCCTATAGGAGTTAGGAGGGAGAGATGGACGAGATAGCAATGATTAAATGGCGGAGTAGACTTTTGATGATAATAATAATAATAATATATTGACTGCCTTGAGGGAGACACCAGGAATATTGCCCAAACTGAAATCATATTGCCCGAGTCGAAGACGAGGGCAATATTATTTCAGTGCGGGCAATATTCCTGGTGTCTCCCGAAAGAAGCCAGTCAATATTATAATTATTACCTATCCGCACGTAAATTAAAATAATTCCGTCGTCGTCAAGAGACGCGAATCTCGCACTGCTGGAGGCTGCCATGTTTGTTTAGATGCCGTGAGCTGATTCTTCGCGGTGAACTTTGGCCGGGTTCGTGTCCCGGATGTACGCCGGATGTAATATTTCATCTTTGTGATTGACCGCAGTTTTTCAACGTAAAGTCAATGGCGAAACCCGGAAGAAGAAAAATACCAAGTAATATTGCCCGCCGGAAACTGCGCGTTTTTGGACCTGTCAAAATACCAACTAATATTGCCCGGTAAAACTACCTCGTATAGGTAATAATAATAGAATATTGACTGGCCTTGAGGGGGATACGACATATATTGCCTGAAGTAGATTCATATTGCCCGAGTCGAAGACGAGGGCAATATGGATCTAGTGAGGGCAATATATGTCGTATCTCCCGAAAGAGGACAGTCAATATTGTTATTATTACCCATATCAGACATCTAGAGGAAAATCTGAACATCTCAGCTCGGCGGACTTCCACGTAAAATTTAACCAAAAATGGACGCGGCAGTCTTCCTGTCTGCCGTTTGAATATTCTAAATTTCCCACGCAGCGTCACGTTGCCGTCACGTTGCCAGGTTCCCGGATGTGAGACCAGGGGAATATAAGACTATATTCCCCGCTGTTTTAACAGGTAAAGTCCATAGGCGTTCGCAAGAAAGGGGAATACAAGAAAATATTCCCCTGTTACCCCTGCTGGCAGTAAAAACGAAGGGAATACAATTTTGTAAAAGCATACCTCAGATGTGTGATATGGTAATAATAATAGAATATTGACTGGCCTTGAGGGGGATACGACATATATTGCCTGAAGTAGATTCATATTGCCCGAGTCGAAGACGAGGGCAATATGGATCTAGTGAGGGCAATATATGTCGTATCCCCCGAAAGAGGACAGTCAATATTGTTATTATTACCCATATCAGACATCTAGAGGAAAATCTCAACATCTCAGCTCGGCGGACTTCCACGTAAAAATTTAGCCAAAATGGACGCCAAAGTCTTCCTGTCTGCCGTTTGAATATCGACATCTAGACCCTTCTCCATCATATATTCCTTGAATATTGTTACTGCTTGTTTCGTTGCCTTCTTCGTGTTCTGCGCGTCTTTGTTTTGTAAAATCTCGTCAAATTGCTGTTCGTCAAAAGTCGCGAACCTCTTCTCGCAGGAGGCTGCCATTTTGCTTGTTTTGTCGAGAACAAATTCTAAATTTCCCACGCAGCGCCACATTGCCAAGTTCCCGGATGTGAGACCAGGGGAATATAAGACTATATTTACCGCTGTTTTAACACGTAAAGTCCATAGGCGTTCGCAAGAAAGGGGAATACAAGAAAATATTCCCCTGTTAACCCTGCTGGCACTCAAAACGAAGGGAATACAATTTTGTAAAAGCATAGCTCAGATGTGTGATATGGGTAATAATATATTTTATTGTCATTGCACAGAGGTACAACGAGATTTGGTATGCAGCTTCCATCCTATGTAATAACTTAATTAATTAAAAATTTAGACACCCAGAGAAACAAGATTTTAAAAAACAGTAAAACAGGATAAAGTGCAAATAGTTCTGTGCCGGGTCGATGTGCGACGTGACCATCCGAGGGGGACAGTTCATGGGGGGGGGGGGCTCAGCAGGGCCAGTTCAGAGCAGCTACAGCTCTGGGGATGAAACTGTTCCTAAGTCTGGAGGTGCGGGCGAAGAAGGCCTTGTAACGTCTGCCGGAAGGTAGAAGTTCGAACAGTATTCCACTCCTGTTCCTTATGACCTTCACAGGCTGGAGACCTTTGCACAGTAAAATCTCCCCATGTAGTACAGCGCCAATTACAAACCAACGCGCCAAGAACCGACAGTGCGGAGAGAATGCTGGGACCTACAAATGCTCGATCGCGTACAAAACTAAGAACGAGCAAAAATCAGTGATGAAACGTGGGAAAAACAAGAGGGAACAAAAAAACAGTTGAACCCATCATCCCACCCACAGACAATGCACGACAAGATTCTCATGTTCCCTAGATATCGAGCTACCAAAATATTTATCCAACCATTTATGCTGTTGAATTTTGTCCAACTTGTTGACAGATTACATCATTTTATGAAACCATCAGCTCTTTTTAAAAAATAATAAAGGTGGTGATCAACATGTAATGAGCTGTTTAAACACCATATTCATTGTCGGGTGATAAAGGGAAAATCCCTTTCATCCCTGGAACCGTTTAACAGAAAAAAAAGTTTAGAGATGCAGCCTGGAAACAGGCCCTTCGGCCCCGAGTCATTGATCACCCATTCACACTAGTTGTGTGTTATCACACTTTCCCATCCACTCTCTACACTCAAGGGACAGTTTGCAGAGGCCAATTAGCCAGGGCTGCCAACTCTCACGCATTGAGCGTGAGAATCACGCATTTCAGCCAATTCTCACGCCCTCACGCTGATGACGGAATTCTCACACTGCCTTCAGTCCCTGCACAGCAAATATCCTATAATGAAGCTGTACGATCTTTGCTGCACAGTTTGTCTCTTTACGCCACATGACAGTGATCTGTGCAGTCTGGGGAAGCGGTCAGTTGGTGGCTGTGAGTGACGTCGCGTCTCTTCTCCTCTTTCCTGGTCGAGTATGGCTGCCCTGCCAGCAGCTGTTAGTCCTTTCACTCTTTTTTTTAATTTTTAGTGAGTTCAAAGTGTTTGTTTTGGAGGTCTAATCTTTTTATGTGGGGGGGTGGGGAAAAAGGGGGAGACAACAGCTCAAGTGCTCATCTCCATCACCCCTTGGCTCCGGCCTTCACATTTCTTGGACAATGGCATTTTAAGATTAAATGCGTAGGAAGAAACTGCAGATGCTAGTTTAAACCGAAGATAGACACAAAAAGCATGAGTAACTCAGCAGGGCAGGCAGCATCTCTGGAGAGAAGGAATGGGTGACGTTTCCTGTCGATACATTTCTTCAGACAGTGTCAGGGGAGAGGGAAACGAGAGATACGGAAGGGTAGGGAGTGAAAACGAGAGATCACTCATGGAAAATGTAGAATAGATCATTGTTAGCGAGGGGAAAGTGATAATGAGGCATACAGACTGAAGAAGGGCCTCGACCCAAAATGTCACCCATTCTGTCTCTCCAGAGATGCTGCCTGACCCACTGGGCTATTTTGAGTCTATCTTTGAGTTTTAAGATTAGCTGATCACCGATTCTGGAGCGAGCATCAGCATGAAAGTTGTGCGGAAAGTAGTTGAGAAGACAAAATAAAAAGATGGTGCCTTTAGTGGAAGATGACGCTTGTTTTACAGCAGAAATGTTTTAATATGGTTATGCTGACAATTCAACCTTATCCTTTGAGTTACTCGGTAACAAGTTAACAAACATGACAACCTCATCGTAGAATGCGGATCAGGACCGAAGACAATGACGCCGGCAAAAACGCAACAAATCTGTTTGGCCTAGTTATTAATTGGGTTAATAGAAGCTACTGTTTGAGTGGCCTATTTGAATGGGGAAGATGGAAGGTAACGGCTCTAGAACTCCAATGATACATTTTTTAAATGAGCATAGCCAAGATCCTGGGGTGTGTTTTAAAAACAGAGAGACTAAGAGATTCAAATACATAATTCCCTGAAAGAGGTGACAGGTAGACTAGGTGGCAAAGGCAGATATGGCATGCTCTCCTTCACTGGAAAATAATCATCATAGAGTGATACAGCACAGAAACAGGGTGTTCGGCCCAACTTGCCCACACCGGCCAACATGTCCCAGCTATACTAGTCCCACCTGCCTACGTTTGCCCCATATCCCTCCAAACCTGTCCTATCTATGTACCTGTTTAACTGTTTCTTAAATGTTGAGATAGTCCCTGCCTCAACTACCTCCTCTGGCAGCTTGTTCTATACACCCACCACCCTTTGTGAGAAAAAGGTACCCCTCAGATTCCTATTAAATCTTTTCCTCTTCACCTTAAACCTATGTCCTCTGGTCCTCGATTCACCTCCTCTGGGCAAGAGACTGTGCATCTTAAATACAGAGAAATGTGAGGTGTTGCATTTTGGGAAGTCTAACATGGGCAGGACCTACACAGTGAATGCTAGGCCTCTGGGGAGTGTTGAAGGGCAGAGGGATCTAGGATAGAGGATTCTAAAACGAGAGGACATAGACTTAAGGTGAGAGGGACGTCCAGAATGGCACCTTGTTCAGCATGGACATGATGAGCTACAGGGCCCATTTCCAAGCATACAAGGAACTGCTGGCGCTGTTTTTTTCGTGGTCCCTGGAGATTATGGCTGACCTGCTGAGTTACTCCAGCACGGGCTTAAGAGGGACCTCAGGGGCATTACGTCTCAGAAGGTAGTCCGTATGTGGAATAAGCTGCCAGAGGAAGCTATGGATGCGGATGGAATTATCATGATGTTCAAAAGACATTTGGACAGGTGCAAGGATAGGAAGGGGTTTAGAGGGATAAGGGCCAAATGCAGGCAATTAGGACGGGTCCAGAATGCCAACTTCTTCAGCATGGACAGGATGAGCCGCAAGGCCCGTTTCCATGGATACGAGGAACTGCTGATTTTAGTCCTGCCTCCGTGCTGTAAAAACTCTGTGACCACATTAACCTGGAGGGGTTACAAGACAAGCTCAAAAGACCACTTACCAAGAGAAGCAATATTTTCTGCTGTCAAATCTGCAAACAGCTGAGGTCTGTGCGTGTTGTTGTTTATATCTGCGGATGGTCTACCCAAGCCTTGGCAACCAGCCCTTCACCATCTGATCCCATGATGGAGCTCATCACCTCATGGCAAAGAAAGTTCTGTTGAGGGACAGAAATTAGATCAGATTACTGAAAGCAACTATCTATTTATTCACTTATTTATCTATCTATTCATTTATCTATCTGTTTATTTATTTATTTATCTGCCTGCCTATCCCCCTACCCATCTATCTATTTATTTATTTTCCAGTTTATCTGCCTGTTTATTTATTCATTTATTTATTTTTAGACAAGAGCAAAGCTAACAGATTCATTTACTAGAACATAGAACAGTACAGCACTGGAACATACCGTTTGGCCGATATTAAACGGGCCAAACGTTACGCCACCACCACCTCCAGCAGCACGTTCCAGGCACTGTGTAAACTGAAACCCCATTCGTCCCCTCACCAAAGTCTTAAGAGTCACAATTAAACCAATCTCCTCTACTTGCACGTGATCCACATGCCTCCATTCCCTGCATATCCACATGCCAAAAACAGCTTATTTCCTGCTATTATCAGCCTCCTGAACAGATCTCCCATATGCCAAGGATGTGTTCACAATCTTCCAATCCACCTCCAGTTATTGCCTTAGAGGGCCAGAGGCCCGGGTTCCATCGTGACTACGGAACATCAGTACAGAGTTTGTACATTCTCCCCGTGACCTGCGTGGGTTTCCTCCCACACTGTAAAGGATCGGTGGTTAATTGGCTTGGTATAAACATAATATTTTTGGCCCCTAGTGTGTGCAGGACAGTGTTAATGTGCGGGGATCGCTGCTCGGTGCGGATTCAGTCAGCCAAAGGGCCTGTTCCCGTGCTGTATCTCTTTTTTTTAATATATTTTTTTATTTTATTAGAAGTACAGGATCATGGCAACAAGGTGCCTAATATATATTGACATATTACATTTTATGTACAGCTTTTTTTTTTTTTTTTTAATAATGAAAAGGAAAAAGAGTAGAAAATAAAAGATAGAGAAACGTGATATATAGTGTGAGAAAGAAAAAAGTGTGAAAAAAGAAAGTTGAGAATGAAAAAGAAAAAAAAGAGTAGAAAGTAAGAGATTAAGGAGATCGTTATCCATACTCTTGACCATCCCTCACCCAATCCTGAAATAATTGGCTTCTACGGTTTTGTTGCACCATATGCTTCCAAAAAATCGACAAATGGAGACCAACTCGTTACAAATTGGTCTGATTTATCAATTAGGAGGAATCGCATTTCCTCAAGATGTGCAGTGTCCAACATGTTTGAAAGTGTATCTCGAAACTAAACTTCTACCCGCTGGACTAAAATGCTGGAGAAACTCAGTGGGTGAGGCAGCATCTATGGAGCGAAGGAAATAGGCAATGTTTCAGGCCAAAACCGTTCTTCAGAAGAAGGGTTCAGATGAATAACCGAGTCAACAGAAGATTGTGCAGCAATCAGACCAACAGCAAAACGAAACAAGGGCATTAGTTTGGAGTGAGGAGCACGAGGTTCAGAGATGCTCAGAGGAATAATGTTTAAGCCTAGATTGCAGTAGGAATGAGATGCATAAAATCATGAGGGGAATGCACAGAGTCCTTTACCCAGAATAGGGGAATCAAAAAACAACAGGGCAAATATATAAGGCCAGATGGACAAGTTTAATACAAACCCGATCGGCAACTCTTTCACTCAGAGTGGTGGATATTTAGAAAGAGTTGCCAGAGGATATAGATGAGGCTGTTATAACAGCATTTTAAAGACACTTGGATGGGAACATGAATAGAAAAGGTTTAGGAGGGACATTGGCCAAACGGCTCCGACCGCCAGCCTGAGGCCTATAACATCCCGAAGCTACGATCTCCGGTAAAAAAGTGCCGATTCGGGCACTCGAAGTGTGTTCAACCGTCCCGGCGTCGGAGTTTGGATCATCCCGACGAGAGGGCCTGTACATCGGGCCGTAGCGGTGACTACGGAGGGCTCATAGACCCGACCACAGGTGAACAAAGGAGGAGGATTGACTAAAAAATTAAGGAATGCTGTGGTGGATGTTTGTGCTAAATCTTATTTTGTACTAAGTGTTCTTTTTAAGTGTATTGCTGCTGGCAAATTCATTTCACTGCACCTTCGGGTGCATGTGACGGATAAAAATGACTTTGACTTTGCACGGGACATCTTGGTCGACATGGACAAGTAGGGCTGAAGGGTCTGTTTCCATGCTGTACGACTATGACTCTAAATACAACAGGGGATTAGTGTAAATCAGGGTGGATTTCATAGGCCACAGTCATAAGGCGCCCTGCAGTATGTCAACAATAATTAAGTCACAGGTCATAAGCAAGGGAAGATTAAAGGGCCTGTCCCACTGTACGAGGTAATTCTCCCGAGTTTCCCAATTTGGACTCTGAGAAATACGGTAATAGCCATTCGTAGATACTCAGGACTCTCGTGGGGATTTTTCACAGTGCTGAAAAAACATCACGAGTTTCCGCGTTTCCCCGAGTACCTGCCGTTAGCATTACAAGCCGCAAAGGGACATCCACGAGCTCTGATGTGGCCGCTACGTACATTCTACGTACTTAACACGAGTTTGATTTTTTTTTTAACTCGGGAGAGCTCTTGACTTACCTCGTACAGTGGGGCAGGTCCTTAAATACTGGATGCATTTTGATGAGAGAAAAATTAAGAAGCTTGTGGAGTGTTACTGGAATGACGAATACAGTGGTCGAGAGTCAACCACAAAGGAGGCCAACAGCCGAAAGTGATCATCGAGGAGGGATATGAGTTGATGGACTTGAACAGCAACTTGATGATGCACACAACTCTGCCACAAACAGAGGTCAGAAGACAATTGGAGAGAAAATGGCAGAGGAGGATGTACCAGTTTTGAAATATCCTCGAAAAAGGAGGGCCGAATAGGCTTGTATTCACTGGAGTTTAGAAGGATGAGGGGAGGGATCTTATAGAAACATATAAAATTACAAATGTACTGGACAAGCTAGATGCAGGAAAAATGTTCCCAATGTTTTTTTCACACAGAGAGTGGTGAGTCTCTGGAACTCTCTGCCACAGAGGGTAGTTGAGGCCAGTTCATTGGCTATATTTAAGAGTGAGTTGGATGTGGCCCTTGTGGCTAGGGGGATCAGAGGGTATGGAGAGAAGGCAGGTACGGGATACTGAGTTGGATGATCAGCCATGATCATATTGAATGGCGGTGCAGGCTCGAAGGGCTGAATGGCCTACTCCTGCACCTAATTTCTATGTTTCTATGTTTCTATGTTGGGTGAGTCCAGAACCACGGGACACAGTCTTAGAATAAAGGGGAAGTCATTTAAGACTGAGGTGAGAAAAAACTTTTTCACACAGAGAGTTGTGAATTTATGGAATTCCCTGCCACGGAGGGCAGTGGAGGCCAAGTCACTGGATGGTTTTAAGAGAGAGTTAGATAGAGCTCTGGGGGCTACTGGAGTCAAGGGATATGGGGAGAAGGCAGGCACGGGTTATTGATAGGGGACGATCAGCCATGATTACAATGAATGGCGGTGCTGGCTCGAAGGGCTGAATGGCCTCCTGCACCTATTTTCTACGTTTCTATGTTTCTAAATGACAACGTGCAGTGTTGTCACCGACGATGGCTTCACTGGGTCATAGCTGTCTTGCGTTCTGTGGGAAACATCTACGATTCTTCTCAAAATTCCTTCAGTATTGGTTATCAAATGGCAGAATGTGTTCGTCTATCTAAAATTTACTTTCAACATTTCCCTTCCATGCAAAATTGTTAAAACGTTCTGTTTGTTCAGACAAGATTCTTGGCACGGAAATAAACAGGAGACAGCTTTAACAATCTCTTGTGCAGAAGAGCAGCTTGAAATGGAACCTGGCAGCACAGTCACAGTCGTTAGCCTGGCATTGGTGTAAACACACACAGCAACCATTACATAAGCCTTGATGCATGCCGTAACGCATTGTGTGGTTCCTATAAATATAATCAGAAGTAGCCGTGTGCACGTTCATGCAAACATCCGCTGCATCACAATAGTCAATAGACAATAGGTGCAGGAGTAGGCCATTCGGCCCTTCAAGCCAGCACCGTGCCATTCAATGTGATCACGGCTGATCATCCACGATTATTACCATGGGACCCACTACATTTCCCTGCAGTTCATCAAAACCACTCCCCACCACACTAGTACCGACCTATCCTCAATCAAATGCTTCATTCAATGTGAAGATAGACACAAAAAAAGCTGGTGTAACTCTGCGGGACAGGCAGCATCTCGGGAGAGAGAGAATGAGTGACGCTTGGGTCGAGACCCCGCTTCATTCAATGTGGCCACTCAACATTTACACATTTGATTGCAAGTCCCTTGACCTTCCCTTCAGCCAAATCCACCGCTTCTCCTGAAGATATTGAGCACGTTATTTCCCAGAACGAAGCACTTTCAAACAGAAAAGGCCTCTGCTGCATGCACAGCATTCCAACGCCTACTGTGCAGCAATCAGACCAATCGCCACCACACCCAGACCTTTGGTGCCCAGTTCCACTCGCATATCATGTGTAAGAAGGAACTGCAGATGCTGGTTTAAACTGAAGATAGACGCAAAATGCTGGAGTAACTCAGCAAGACAGGCAGCATCTCTGGAGAGAAGGAATGGGTGACGTTTTGGGTCTTGGCATCCCGTCCGGCACTGACATTGTGAGCTGATGGGTGCGTTCCTGTGTTGTAAACTGCGAGGGTGGTAGAGTTGCTACCTTAATGCGCCAGAGACTGGATTTGAACTCGACTGCTGTCTGTACACAGTTTGAACGTTCTCCAGGTGGGGCTCCAGTTTCCTCCCACACTCAAGACATACAGATATGTAGGTTAATTCGGTAAAACTTGCACTATCCTACACACCAGGGGCTTCGGTAAAATTTGTAAATTGCCCCTGGTGTGTAGGATAGTGCAAGTTTTCTTTTTTTTTTAAATAAATTTTTATTAGAGGTAAGCAATAAAGTGGCAAACACATATTATGGTATAAGTATTTCGTGTACATCAATCATACATTATTACTATTATCAATTGAATCATTCTGCCTCTAATAGTTTTTTTTATATAGATTAAGTAATAAAAGAGAAAAAAAAGAAAAAAATCCAAAAAAAACATAAGGAATGGAATAATTTACCATTAATACATCATTGGAGATAAGATCAAGGAATATAGAGTATAACTTTTCATCTAATCCTAAGTTCAAGTTTCAGTTAGGGTTCCCTGCCGAACCAATCTACCCTTTTAAATAATCGATGAAAGAAGACCATATTCTAACAAAGAGTTCTTGTTTGTCCATTAAGGCAAATCTGATTCTTTCCAGGTGTAGGGTCTCCGACATTTCCGTAATCCACATTTTAAATTGTAGGGATATAGGGCCTTTCCAAAATTTTAATATTAATTTCTTCCCGATTATTATACTGTAATCTAGGAAATTTCTTTGGCTTGTTGTAAGTGTTAAACTTTGTTCTGATACTCCAAGTATTATTAGTTTTGAGTCCTGATCCAGTTTAGTATTAATAACTTCAGAAGTTATCCTAAAAATCTCAATCTAGAAGTTTTTAATTTTTATACAATTTGCAAAAGTATGTGTTAAGTTAGCCTCTAGATGCTGACATTTATCGCAGATAGCAGAGACGTATGGATCCAGTCTGAAGAAGGGTCTCGACCCGAAACGTCGCCTATCTCCTTCGCTCCTTAGATGCTGCTGCACCCGCTGAGTTTCTCCAGCTTTTTGTGTACTATGGAAAGATTCTATTCAGTTTAACTTTTGAGTAATGTAATCTGTGTAATACTTTAAATTGTATTAAAGCATCTGGCATTTAACGAGCATTGATGTATACGTGGTATAAGTTTACGTGGCGATCGCTGGTTGGCGCAGACTCAGTGGGCCGAAGGGCCTGTTTCCACGCTGTATCTCCAAAATTTAAATTCTAAAGTACTGTTCTATGTTAGAATCAGAGTCATAGCGTCTTGTAGCACAGAAACAGAACCTTTGGCCATACTTGCCCAAGCCAACCAAGATGTCCCACCAACACTAGTCCCACTTTCGCGTGTTTAGCTCACAGAGCTGCCAACTCTCAAACATTGAGTGTGAGACTCATGCATTTCGTACAATTCCCACGCTGATCACAGAATTTCTCATGCTCTGTCATGGGACAACTGCATGGGCTGTGGGTGTTGGAGAGCCGGGGCGGAGGGAAGGATGGAAGCAGAAACAGCGGCAGATGCGGACGGGGAGCGGGCTTGGCGAGTGTTTGCCGGGCTGGCGAGTCGCTCGCTGCAGCTCCATCTGAGGCTGCAGCCATGGAGCAGCCTCAGTGCAAGAGTCCCGGGCCGTCGGAGGTGTCGGAAGCGTTGCGCCGCTGCTGTGAGAATCTCTGTGTCAATTCGCCCTGGTGACCGGCATGGACCAGGCTGTGGCTCGGTGCATCCTGGAGGACAGCCAGTGGCTGCTGGAAGTAGATACCAAGCACTGGGTAGAAGCGGCGGAAGATACTGGCTTTCAAATGGGGGTGGTTGGAGAAAGCATCCTGCTTGCTAGATTTTCACACTAACTGCAGGAAAAATGTTCCCGATGTTGGAGGAGTTCAGAACCAGGGGTCACAGTTTAAGACTAAGGGGTAGGCCATTTAGGACTGAGATGAGGAGTTTCTTCACCCAGTGAGTTGTGAATCTATGGAATTCTCTGCCACAGAAGGCAGTGGAGGCCAATTCATTGGATGTTTTCAAGAGAGTTACATTTAGCTGTTGGGGCTAGGAAATCAAGGGATATTGGGGAAAAAACAGGAAAGGTACTGATTTTAGATGAATAGTCATGATCATATTGGATGGCAGAGCTGGCTCAAAGGGCTGAATGGTCTATTCCTGCACCTATTTCCTATGTATCTATGCTTGAGTATATGGCAATAAAACTCGACCACTTGATTTCAAAGCATTCATTCATAGAGTGATACAGTGTGAAAACAGGCCCTTCGGCCGAACGCCCACACCCGCCAACATGTCCCAGCTACACGACCTGCCTTTGGTCCATATCCTTCCAAACCTGTCATCTCTATGTATCAGTCTAACTGTTTCTTAAATGTTGGGATAGTCCCTACCTCAATACCTTCTCTGGCAGCTTGTTCGATACACCCACCACCCTTTGTGTGCAAAAAGTTACCCCTTAAAAATGTACCTCTTAAAAATACTTCAAACAAAAAACATTGACATCATACTTCTACAGTACACTGGAACATGATTTTAATACATAAAATGTCAAAAAAGTCCCTACCCCCCCCCCCCCCCCCCCCCCCCCCCCCCCCCCCCCCCCCCCCCCCCCCCCCCCCCCCCCCCAAGGCCAGTGATCAGTGATGTCTCAGCGTTCCACGGCCCCTGGTTCAAACAGAGAGCACTGCCAGATGTGAGCGGGGAACTGAGGCCAGTTGTCCGTGATGTCTGGATCCCAATGCTCAGCGCTTCGTGTTTCTGAGTTGGCTAATATTATTGATTTGTAATTAGTTGACAAAATTTTAATTTATTAATCCGGAATATCCAGGGGGATGGGATAAGTGTAATATTAAAATGACATGCAAGGTGTCAGGCTGCCTGTCACAACATACAGCCCCGATAACCCATTATTTCCTTCAGTTAAATATTGGGAAGGTAGCACTATTGTCACTTGCCACTCAACTATTATGTTTGTTTACCTCACTATTTCAACCCCCCCCCAAAATATTGGGGGTGAAAATGACTTCAGGACAGTTTGTTAGGAAAATGAAGGAAGTGGTAACAGAATACTTATACAGCTGAGTGAGTATAATTTTACGGATGAGAAATTGTGTTCAACCAATTGATGACTTCTTTGACAAAGTAACTAGCATGTTAGATAACAAGGAAGCCAAAATTCGGTCCATGAAGTGCCCCATAAAAGATTACCACATTAGATAAGCACCTGTGTACCTGAACGTAATAGGTTAAGTCCAGGGGGTCAGATATGGGGCTTTATGTGCGGGCCAGATATATTGGTTGAACACTATTTCTCATCCGTAAAATTATATTCACTCAGCTGTATAATATATATAAATATATGCATAACAGCATGAATATAATCTGATTTCCATACATGTATATACTAAGATCATTCATGTGCTGCACCCGTTGGTCAGAGCCTGGCTCTGCTATGGAATGTAATTAGGAATGTAATTTAGCCTCTTATTCATAGCTAATCCAATTTAAAGCATAAATATTGCATTCAAGTGTAAGTTAAAAGATTCACTACAGTATGCACCAGATTGCACATTTTCAAGCTGAAAAATGCAAAAGCTCCGTATCAATGAGAGGGGGGCAGTGAATTTTTCAGTGACCTATCACAGGGGTCGGCAGTCGCCTGTAAAGGTCGCGTAAGTGGGCCAGGCCCTTTAAGCTTTCAGGAACATGTCTTTCCCAGTCGACATCAATCCTCACCAGGAACTGCTGTGTCCGCAGGTTAGTGGGACTTTCCAACTCGAAACCACAAGCAAACACCAGCCTGCATTATGATGAATATAAATGGCCGATTCACAAATCTATTACTTCCTACTTCCCCGTCCCCGTTAAATTCGGAACACAGAATATTTCATCAATTATCTAGAAACGCAAAACACAGAGGAAAACCACTAAAATATCTGGGAACGCAGCCACAAGGAAATGCAGATGCTGGCTTACTAAGCCAATTAACCTACAAACCTGTACGTTTTTAGAGTGTGGGAGGAAACCCCATACAGGTCACGGGGAGAATGGACAAACTTAATTCAGACATGCACCAAAGATTGAACCCGGGTCTCAGGCAGTAGCTCTACTGCTGCACCACCCTAAGCAAACCAATACCAGCCAATATGAATAAAGCATTGCAAATTTCTCTTGAATTAATATAATAGCCAACATTTCTTAATTCCACTCCCCACCCCTCGCACATTGTCAGCAGGTCGCTAAATTTGAGAATAAGAACAAATACTCAGTTACTGAGAGAACCTGGTACAACTGAAATAATTCACAGAGGGGAATGAGCTGCCTGCCTTCATGCCTGCCTTCTGAACAAATTATAAGGCGTTAAGTGCTGGAGTAACTCAGTGGGTCAGGCAGCATCTCTGGAGAACATGGCTAAGTGACATTTCGCATCGTGACCCTTCTGTAGTAGGTAGACAAAAATGCTGGAGAAACTCAGCGGGTGAGGCAGCGTCTATGGAGCGAAGGAACAGGTGACGTTGCGGGTCTCTACCAGAAATGCTGGAGATTCTCCAGCATTTTTCTCTACCTTCGATTTTTCCAGCATCTGCAGTTCTTTCTTAAACACTTCTGTAGTAGGCGTTTGGTTCAGTTTTCTGTCACGTGCAACCGAGGTACAGTGAAATTTTTTTTGTTGCGTGCTAACCAGTCAGCAGAAAGACAGTACATGATTACAATCGATCCATTTACAGTGTAGTAGGGAGAGGGAAGCTGGAGGGCGGGTGGGAGCAGGACACAATCAGGGAAGTGATAGGTGGATACAGGCTAGAGTGAGGAAGGGGGGGAGGTGATTTGCAGAAGCATGGACAAAGGACGGAAATGAAAAGACACAACAAAAATTCTAGGAATTCAGTTCTTATGCCAATATATACCCATGATTTCCATGCCAGGAATATTGTCACAGAAGGACATCATGCTGAAAGATGAGCGTAACCTCTTCTTCCTTGATGCTGACCAACCCAGCATTTCTCGCTTTTATTTCAGATTTTGAATATTAACAGAGTTTGGCCCAGAAGTGTCTTTCGGAATAGTAAATATTAACTGCTGCAAAGTCAGAAAAATATTAATGTGAAAGGAAAATGTGTCTCTGCTTCAAACCTGCAACGAGTTTAAAGGACACAAAGCATTTCCATGGGCTTCTGGGTATGGGAATCAGATATTCAAGCACACAAAATCTAAGGCACAAGATGTTGGAATTTGCAGCAATGAGAGCAACTGGGGGAACTCAACAGGTCAGACAGCATCTGTTGAGGGAAATGGAGCATTGATATTACAAGTCGAGACTCTTTGCCTCGACTTTACTTCAGTTTTAGAGATACAAGCATGGAAACAGGCCCTTCGGCCCACTAAGTCCTCGCTGACCTGCAATATACTAGTTCTATCCTGCACTCAAAGGACAAATTACAGAAGGAATTTGGAGTGTGGCAGGAAACCGGAGCACCCAGAGGAAACCCACGCACTCACAGGGGAAATGTACAAACTCCATACAGACAATACCCAGAGTCAGGATTGAACTCGGGTCTCTGCCGCTGAACGGCAGTAAGTCTACCACTGCGCCACCGTGACACCTTTCCAGTCTACTCTGTTAGTCCAGATGAAGTAGTTCTAAACAGTGAGGGTGGATTAATCGAAGTTTTACATGAAAGATTAACAGCTTCGCTCTCCATAAATCCAGCATATTGAGTCAAATAAACATTCTCATGAGGTGACCCCTGAAAGGCAAAGGGCAGAGGGAGGCAGGGTAGGTGCAGCGGTAGAGTTACTGCCTCACAGCACCAGGCCAGGACAACGGCTCCAAGGCCAAGACAAAACCATTTTTTAAATCTCGGACTTGAAGGGCACAAGATGGCGCCTAAAATGTGACGAGGCTTGCGTACTGAATGCGGCCACCCACCATATACTTAGTATGATTGTACCCAATGTACCCAAGTGTTCTGAGTAATTGTCTCGGTTAAATTAAGACTGATCAATCGTACATTGCATGCGAATACAGCCACAGCCTCAGCACCTGCTTTGAAGCGACTTTCAGACACGTTGCAGCTTTTGCAAGCCCTGCCCGGGCTTTGAATCCAGAATTGTCAATGCTTGCGTCCAGAAAAGGAGATACGCGGTAAGCTCCACCATTCTTGAAGGCGACTCTCAACCTGAAGAAGGGTCTCGACCCGTAGCGTCGCCTATTCCGTTTCTCCAGAGATGCTGCCTGTCCCGCTGAGTTACTCCAGCACTTTGTGTCCAAGTTCTCTTGCAGTTGCAGTGATGCAGGTTGATGCAATGTAGCCTTACCCTGCGTGGGTGCTTGCAGCAAGCAGATGTGCAGGGTAGTTATAAATTGCCTTCTGGTTGGTTACTCTTCATGTAACTGAAGTGTAGAATTGACCAGAGAGGGTGGTATAATAACCTTAGATAGACACAAAAAGATGGCCGCTGAGTTACTCCAGCTTTTTGTGTCTATCTTTGGTTTAAACCAGCATCTGTAGTTCCTTCCAACACAGGTATAATAACCTTCCCTAAACAATAACAGGCCCACCAGGACACCACCCAGCCCGTGGTCAGTTGTGGATGGTCCCCTTTGGTCCTGGTCTTTCCCACCCTCTAGTCCTTCACCCCCTCCCCTACATTCAGTCTGAAGAAGGGTCCCAACCCAAAGCGTCACCTCTTCCTTTTTTCTCCAGAAATGCTGCCTGACCCACTGAGCTACTCCAGCACTTTGTCTATATCTTTTGAGGGTTTGTTCTTGAACTAAACTAAACCCAAGTGGATGACTTGGTGAAAATCACGAGTCACATTTCAGTGGCAAAACAAAACGTAGAGAACAGCTGACGTGCATTTTATAATCACCACATAGAGAGTAAACAACCAGATGGCAATTTATTTTTGTTGCCCTGCACATCTGCTTGCTGCAAGCACCCGATGGTGAGGCTACATTGCATCAACCTGCATCACGGCAACTGCAAGAGAACTTGGACACAAAGTGGTGGAGTAACTCAGCGGGACAGGCAGCATCTCTGGAGAAATGGAATAGGTCGAGACCCTTCTTCAGATTGCGAGTCACCTTCAAGAAAGGTGGAGCTTGCCGCGAATCTCCTTTTTTGGACGCGAGCATTGACAATTCTGGATTCAAAGTATCTGAAAGTGGCTTCAAAGCACCAGCTGATGCTGTGGCTGTATTCGCATGCAATGTACGATTTAATCAGTCTTAATTTAACCAAGGCAATTACTCAGAACACTTGGGTGCATCTCTACGTTTCCGTTCAGCTCGCGAGGTGGTCAGAATACCAGCCTGCAAAATTATCCATCTTCTCCAGTATGTGATTTTGTCCTCTGTGTTAGTTTTGGATATACAGCACGGAAACCGGCCCTTCGACTCAAGCAATCCCCGCATATCAGCACTATCACACACAAGGGACAATTTACATTTATACCCGGCCAATTTACCTACAAAACTGTACATCTTTGGAGTGTGAGAGGAACCCAAAGATCACACTGTCATGGGGAGAACTCCATGCAGACAGCACCCGTGGTCGGGATCAGACCCGGGTCTCTGGAGATAAGGGCGCTGTCAGGGAGAAACTACCGCTGCGCCACCATGCCACCCTTTGCTTGGGACTAGCGTAGATGGGACATGTGGGGCGGAAAGGCCCGTTTCCACACTGGACGACTCTATATGGCAGATGGTTGCACAAAACATGCATCAACTAGTGCTGGACTCAAATCTACTTGGACAACCATGTTAACTTCCAGTTGCTGAGAATTTCACAAACCTGTGCAACAGAAATTAGCTAAACAAGTTCAGGCAAGTCAACGTCCAAAGCAAAACACACGGCTTTCTTCGTTATCAAGTCCAATTGTCCTTGCGCAGGAACAGGTGGCGCAAAGATCACAGAGCAGCAACCGATAAAACCCAATGATGAACTTCAAAACGGCTTCAGAAATTTTACTCGAGTTACAAATATTTTCCCCAGTTTACAAAATTTTGCATAAGACAAACACCTTACGTGTAGAAAGGAACTGCAGACGCTGGATTATACCGACGATAGACAAAGTGCTGGAGTAACTCAGCGGGTCACGCAGCATCTCTGGGAAAAAAGGATCCACCCATGTCCTCCAGAGATGCCGCCTGACCCACTGAGTACTCCAGTACATTGTGTCGACAAACGCCTTATAATTTGTTCAAGAAAGCAGGCAGCTCATTCCCCTCTGTGAATGATAACAGTTATACAAAGTTCTTTCAATAACTGAGTATTGGTTCTAAATCCCAAATTTAGCGACCTGCTGACAATGTGCAAGGGGTGGGGGTGGAATTAAGAAATGTTCGCTATTATAATATTAGTTCAAGAGAAATTTGCAATGCTTTACTCATATTGGTTGCTCTTGGTCTTCTTGGGGTGGTGTAGCGATTCAGCTACTGCCTTACAGCGCCAGAGACCTGGGTTCGATCCTGATTACCGGTGCTTGTCTGTATGGAGTTCTGTACATTCTTCCCGTGACCTGCGCTGGTTCCCCCCCCCCCCCCCACCCCCGAGATCTCCGGTTTCCTCCCACTCTCCAAAGACGTACAGGTTTGGAGGTTAATTGGCTTGGTATAAATGTACAAATGTAAAACATTGTACCCGGAGTGTGCTGGGAGGTGATAATGTGCGGGGATCGCTGGTCGGCATGGACACGGTGGGCCGAAAGGCCAGTTTCCACGCTGTATCTCTAAGCTAAAAAAATAAAGTGGACTTCAGTGGAACTCTGAACTAACATCCCCGCCTGCATTGATCACACAAATCAACGTCAGATGTGGAGTATTAAAAAACCATGTAAAAGAGTGCATTTTTAAGGCCCACTCGGTTTTAGTGTCAGGTTCAATTTCCTGAACCGAGTTGAATAAAGAGGTGGCATTTTAATGGAGCAATGAATCATTCTACATTTAAAGTCTCTCGCCCTTGTAAAACTGGATATTTACACAAGGAAGGAAACAGGATGACAAGACCACACTCTACCAAGCTGTGACACACTCATTCACTCCCCGATTTCAAACATAGCATGCTGCACAATTACTCATCTGATGGCAGGTGCAAAACACGGGTCAGCTCAACTATAACGGACTGAAGAGTACAAAACAAAATAAAAAGATGCTTTGCCATTGCTGGCTCAGACCCCCAACTGATGGAGTAAAATCAGACCTGCGCTCTCGCGGAATACTTTTAGAATTTGAATGATAAATCAGAAAAACTTTTAGAATTTGAATGATAAATCAGAAAAACATCATCCGTCATACAACATCGAAACGGGCCCTTCGGCACAACTTGCCCACACTGACCAACATGTCTCCTATCTACATTAGTCCCACTTTCCTGCATTTGGCCCATATTCCTCAAAACCTGTCCTATCCGTGTACCTGTCTAATTGTTTCTTAAACGTAGCGATAGACCCAGCCTTAACTACCTCTTCTGGCAGCTCCTTCCATACACCGACCACCCTTTTTCTGAAAAAGTTGCCCCTCAGATTCCTATTCAATCTTTTTCCCCTTCACCTTAAACCAACGTCCTCTGCTTCTCTTGTATCCGCATCTTGCATCATGGCTCCTGTATCCATCTGTTTCCAAAATGCTCACTACGACTGCCGTGCCTGCAACATACAGTGTGGTAATCCTACTTCCTCCTACATTTAAGGCCTAGATACATTGCCACGCAATAGAAGCCTGCAGACCAAAAGCGGGTAAATATGACTACTTGCAGGCAAGTAAAACAGGTGGACAAATGACTAATTCCAATATTCATAATAACAAAACATCAGTAGTTTGAAAACCCTGTGAGAACACCTAGTGAATCAGCCTCCACTGCCTTCTGCGGCAGAGAATTCCACAGATTCACAACTCTCTGTGTGAAGACATTTTTCCTCATCTCAGTCCCAACTCTCTGGGTGAAGACGTTTTTCCTCATCTCAGTCCCAAATAGCCGACCCCTTATTCTTAAACTGTGACCCCTGGTTCTGGACTCCCTCAACATGGGGAACATTTTTCCTACATGGGGTTGGGGCCTTCCCCAAGGTAGTTGTGCACTTTATGTTCCAAAACTAGTGACAGGAAGGCTTTACAATCGTCTGTTGGAAGCTTGGCTTTGGTAGTTGTCAGTGGTCTAAGTGTATCAAATTGTGAACATCTTCTAATGATACTAGAATCATAGTCAGTCATAGAGTCCTACAACATTAAAATAGGCCTTTGGCCTAACTTGCACGTGCCAATGTAGATGCCCCAACTAAACTTTCCCCCAAGAATAAAAAAAAATGTATTGGCCCATAAATACATACAAGGAATTTGTCATTGGTGCTTTGCTCGCACAAAGTAAAAACACGATATACAACAGACAATTAAAAATAAAGCATTAGAATTTAGTAGTAGGCCCCCCTCAGTCATGACTGACCATGGGTAATGCATCCTAGTTCGTGGTTGGATGCAAGCCTGGGCGATGTCATATGGAGGACAGGCTGTTGCCCATGCAGCACGTCCCCCACTCCATGTCGCTGATCGATCCAAAGAAACAGCAGGGCCGTTACAGTTTGGCACCAGCGCTGTCGCAGGAGCTGCCGGAGCAAGGTTGTAGACAGCGATCTCCAGATGCTGGTTTAAACCAAAGATAGACACAAAAAAGCTAGAGGAACTCAGCGGGACAGGCAGCATCATTGGAGAGGAGTGGGTGACGTTTCGGGTCGAGACCCTTCTTCAGACTAGTTAGAGATTAGGGAAAGGAGAGATAGAGACGATTGTGTAGATGGATAAGCTTTTTGTGCCTATCTTAGGTTTAAAATATTTGGACAGATACATGGATAGGATAGTTTTAAAGGCAGGCAGGTGGGGCTCATGCTGGTCGGCATGGGCAAGATGGGCCGAAGGGCATGGTTCCACACTGTAGGACTGACACTATTTAGCATCATCATTTTAATTGCCAGGTTTTCACGGATGCAATGACTAACTTTTTTTTAAATTCAAAATTCTTTGCAAAGACATGCAACTTTGAGATTTTTTTCCACTTAAAATTCTTGACAAGTTTAAATGATTGGTTCAGGTCAACATTAAATCATCGTAGCAGTCTCTCACCACCCACTGCTCAATAAATAATATATGCTCATGGGTAATAAAAGCTGGACTTGCCAACACCACCCACATCCATGCAGCAAACTAGTTTTTTTTTTTATTCCACAAAATATCCTAGAGCAATCTAAATTCCATTAACATGCCCCTTACAACTTGCTTTATCTCAAGCAGTTCTATATTAAAACATGAAGTTATTTCATTCCTGTACTGGGGAGAGAGAGAGGCAGGTGTGCAGCACCGCACACTTTCAGCTGCCTTTCACATTCCATGAGCTGTGTCAGTTCTCATCTGCTCATCAGCCGGATAGACTTGCACCCACGTAAAAGCCAAGATACAACACACAATACCAATCACCCAATCCTTCCATCCAGAGATGCTGCCTGTCCCGCCGAGTTACTCCAGCACTTTGTGTCTACCTTCAGTGAAAACCAGCACCTGCAGTTCCTTTCCTACATATGTCAATTGGGATTATCCCCTCCATGTATTCCCAACCTTACTCTCAAAAGGATGCACAAAATATATCTGAAGAAGGGTCTCGACCAAAAACGTTGCCCATTTCCTTCGCTCCATAGATGCTGCCTCACCCGCTGAGCTTCTCTCCGGCATTTTTGTCTACCTTCGATTTTCCAGCATCTGCAGTTCCTTCCCAAACACAAAATACATCTTAGCCTTTAATAGTCCACAACCACAACCAGAGAGCAGTGCTGAACTACTGTCTTCCTCACAAGTGACCCCGTGGACTATCCTTGATCGGACATTGCTGGCTTGACCTTGCACTAAATGTTATTCTCTTCGTATGCAGCTACACACTGTAATGGCTCTATTGTAATCATGTATTGTCTTTACGCTGACTGGATAGCATGCAACAAAAGCTTTTCACTGTACCTCGGTACACGTGACAATAAACTAAACTAGTTCAAATTAATAAAGTACAAAAAAACAAAGCACCTGGATAACCAAATGATATCTTCTCAAATCAAATGTAAAGCAAATAAGAAAGCAAATGCTTGTATATTTTGTGATTCACAGAACAGTACAACAGAGCAACAGGCCCTTGGGCCCACAATACGTGTCAAACAGGATGCTAAATTAAACTAAATCCTTCTGCTTGCATACATTTCATCTCACTCAATTCCCTGCATATTAATGTGTCTACCTAAATCCTCTTAAATCCCATGATATCAACTTCCACCACCATCCCAGGCAATGCATTCCAGGCATAAACCTGTAAACAAAAAACTAGCCGCTCGCATCACCTTTAAACTTTCTCCCCACGACTTTAAGGCCATGCTCTCAACACATGCTGGACACCATCACGGCCACAAGGGCCTGCTCCTTCGCTCCATAGATGCTGCTGCACCCGCTGAGTTTCTCCAGCACATTTGTCTACCTGCTCCTCTGCTGCAGTTAGACACAAAATGCAGGAGTAACTCAGCAGGTCAGGCAGCATCTCTGGAGAAAAGGATTAGGCGATGTCCACTTTGTCTTTTGGCCTATGTTTCCATAGGCCAAAAACAATTTGGCCTATGTTTCCATAGACCCCCTGAGTTACTCCAGCATTGTGTGTATAAACCAGCATCTGCAGTTCCTTCTGACACATTTCCTCTGCTGTTCTATGTTTCCACCCTGGGAAGCTAGCTAGGCTCTGACCATTTATCGTATCCATGCCTCTCAATTGGATATACTTCTATCTGGAGTCTGAAGAAGGGTTTCGGCCCGAAATGTTGCCTATCTCCTTCGCTCCTTAGATGCTGCTGCACCCACTGAGTTTCTCCAGCTTTTTGTGCACCCTGGATATACTTCTATCTGGTCTCCACTCAGCCTCTGGCATTCCAGAGAAAATAATCCAAGTTTGAACGCTCTCTCCTTATAAGTAGTGCTCTTGCATACCAGCAAAACTCTTCTGAACCCTCCCCAAAGAAATATCCTCGTGCCAGTCTGAAACGGCAGATCCTTCACAGATATAAAGCCCAAAAATCCCACTTGCCACGTTCACCCGGAGGAAGCAGCCTCAGCAACCTCCCAGGCTAAAATGACAACAGCAATCCACCTTTTCCTCTCGATGAACCGTGTCATATTGGCAAACTTCCCATTGCAGTGAGCTATCCAATGTCAGGAACGTTTTAAGAAGGACAAAGCACCACCATAATTCACAACAAACACCCCTCTCCCACATCGCTGTTGCAGGTGTCAACTTCTCTACATCGGCGAGACAAGCACAGGCTCGGCGATCGTTTCACTGAACACCTCCGCTCAGTCCGTCTTAACCAACCTGATCTCCCGGTGGCTCAGCACTTCAACTCCCCCTCCCATTCCCAATCTGACCTTTCTGTCCAGGGCCTCCTCCATTGTCAGAGTGAGTCCCAGTGCAAATTGGAGAAACAGCACCCAATATTTCGCTTGGGTAGTTTACACCCCAGCGGTATGAACACCGACTTCTCCAACTTCAGATAGCCCTTGATTTCTCTCCATCCTCTTCCCCGTTCTCCCACTAGTCTTACTGTCTCCGACTCCAGCCCCTCACACTCAGCCCCTACGACGTGCACGAGGCACTGACTAGGATCAATGTACGTAAGGCTGCCGGCCCTGACGGCATCCCCGGGCGCATCCTCAGGACCTGTGCTGCACAGCTGACAGACGTCTGGACTGACATCTTCAACCTGTCACTTGCCTAGGCAGTTGTCCCCACATGCCTTAAAACTACCTCCATCGTGCCAGTGCCAAAACGCTCCACTGCGGCGAGCCTCAACGACTTCCGCCCAGTTGCACTCGCCCCTATCATCGCCAAGTGCTTTGAAAGGCTGATCATGGCATACCTGAAATGCTGCCTACCTCCCACTCTGGACCCCTACCAGTTTGCATACCGCAAGAACAGGAGCACGGAGGATGCCATCTCAACGGCACTCCACTCCGCCCTCTCCCACCTCGACAACAGAAACATTTATGTGAGAATGCTGTTCATCGACTACAGCTCAGCATTCAACCATTATCCCCTCGAAATTGATCGCCAAACTTTGATGACCTGGGCATCAACCCCTCCCTCTGCAATTGGTTACTGGACTTTACTTTTTTATTATCTTTTTTTTTGTTTATTTTTGTTAAAGTACAGCAGTGTGGTACTTAAGTACCTAATACATACTTACATATTTCCATTCTTGTACAACTTCATACTTTTGATTTAGTAATAAAAGAACAGTGAGAGAAAAAAGAAATAAAGAGTGTCGGAATAGATAGACAAGCGAGTAGAAACAGATAGCCAAAGAAATACAGGACCGAAATAAGAAGCTAAAAAGATTGAAAGAAAAGGAGAAAGTAAGGGAAAGAGAGATTAGGAGAGATCTACCCATTTCGTATTTTTGCCCATCCGTCACCCGGTTCTAAACCATTTAATTTCTTATGTTGCACCATCTGCTTGTAAAAAGTTGATAAAAGGTGACCAAGTCTTTAAAAATAGGTCTACTTTGCCTAGTAGGAGGAATCTCATTTCTTCAAGGTGTAGCATTTCAGACATGTTTGAAATCCACATTTTGAATGTTGGCGTGGTAGCGTTTTTCCAAAATTTGAGTATAAGTTTTCTTTGCTGTTATTAGACCGTAATTAAGAAAAGCTTCTTGGAATATAGTTTGTTTACTTCCCTCTTCCATTGATCCAAAGATAATCAGTTCTGTATTGGAGTTCAATTTTGTGTTAAATAGTTTTGTAAAAATTCCAAAAATTTCATTCCAAAATTTATACAGTTTTATACAAGAGACAAAGGAATGTGCTATAGTGGCATTTTGAGTTAAACATTTGTCGCAGATGGGGGAAACATTTGAAAATATTTTATTCAGTCTAGTTTTCGAATAATATAGTCTATGTAAAATTTTAAATTGAATTAGGTTATGTCTTACATATAATAATTTTTTTTCCCATCAATCATTCAGAATGTTTATCAATAACTCTTGTTCCCAGTCCCTTCTAATTGCCTCTGTCGTTTGTGTTTCTATATTTAGAATTGTATTATATAAGATATTAAATTGCTTGATTCTGCCTCTATTCATTCCTTCCTCCAATATATCTGGAGTTAAAGTTTGATATCCTTGTATATATTTTTTCAAATAATCTTGAATTTGAAGATATTTGAAATATTGATTACTTTTCAAATTATATTTTAGTTGTAATTGTTGGAATGATAAAAGTTTTCCCATTTCATACATATCTCCCATCATTTTAATTCCTATTCTTTCCCAATGGATAAACGTTTTATCAATAATGGATGGTTTGAATGAGGGATTATTAGCTACTGGAGAAAGAAGCGATAATTTTCTTAATTTTAAAGTTAATTTTATTTGCTTCCAAATTCGTATTATACTGTGAATAATTGGATTCTTCTTATATATTATATTGTTCAGTTTAATCGGGGAAAGAAGGATCGCTCCTATATTATAAGGGGAACAATCCTCTTTCTCCATTCTTATCCAATCTACCTGTTGGGCAGAACTGTCCAACCAATAGATTATATTTTTAATATTCACTGCCCAATAGTAATACAATAAGTTAGGAAGTGTCAGTCCCCCTGATTCTTTAGATTTACACAAGTATTTTTTTTTTTAATTCTGTGTGATTTATAATCCCATGTGAAGTTTATAATATCAGAGTCTAGTTTTTTAAAGAATTTTTTTAGGTAAGTATATTGGTATTGATTGAAATAGGTACAATATTTGTGGTAAGATCATTTTTATCGCGTTTATTCTGCCTATTAAGGACATCGGCAGCGTTTTCCAAAATTTAATCAACCCATTTAATTTAGTTAATAAAGGCATATAGTTTGCGTTTAGTAATGATTTATATTTCCTAGTGATTTGGATGCCCAAATACTTAAATTTTTCTGTTGCAATTCTAAAGGGGAATTTCAACAAATGTGTCGGCTCTTGAGGTTTTATCGTCATAATTTCGCTTTTGTTCCAATTTATTCTATAGCCTGAAAAATAACCAAATTCCTCTATTAAGTTTAGTATTTTGGTATGCTAATTTGCGAATTTGTAATATATAGTAATATGTCGTCTGCATATAATGAAATTTTATTATTTGAGTGTTTGGTATCATATCCATAAATATTCGGACGACTTCTTATACTTTCTGCTAAAGGCTCTATCACTAGTGCATATAGCAGGGGCGATAGTACGCACCCCTGCCTATTGCCCCTTGCTAATTGGAATTTCGGGGATAATATATTATTAGTCAATATTCTAGCCGTCAGCTTATCATATAATAATTTTACCCATGAGATAAAGTTATTTCCCATGTTAAATTTTTGCAATACTTTGAATAAATATTGCCATACTACTTGATCAAAAGCTTTTTCTGCATCCAATGAAACAATTGCTAGTTCTTCTTCAGTATTATGTGAGTACATTATATTAGACAGCCGTCTCAAATTGTTAAAAGAGTATCTCTTTGGTATTAACCCTGTTTGGTCCGGGTTTATTAGTTTGCTAACATATTTACTCAATCTTCTCGCTAGGGTCTTTGCTAATATTTTTTGATCTGTATTTAGGAGTGCAATAGCTCTAATGAGTGGGTCTTCTAGATCTTTATCCTTTTTTGGTATAAGTATAATCGTTGACTCAGATAATGTTTCTGGTAGTTTATTTTCTTTAAAAGCGTATATATATATAAATCTTGCAGGCGTGGAGAAATTATCTCATAGAATCTTTTATGGAATTCATTACTAAAGCCATCTGGTCCTGGCGTTTTGCCATTCTTCAACAAATTTATTGTTTCTTCTATTTCCTGTAGTGTAATCTGGGCTCCTAATCCCTCGTTCCACCATATTTAATTTTGGAAGATTACAATTGTCTAAGAAATTTGTAATTTGAGTATTATTTGCAGAGGTTTTCGATGTATATAAATTTTGATAAAATTGAGCAAATCTTTTATTAATATCTTTAGGTAGTGTTAGTAATTCCCCTTTGTCCGATTTAATTTTAGTAATTGTATTTTCTGTTTCCCATTTTTTCAGTTGGCATGCTAAGAGTTTATGTGGTTTATCACCAAATTCGAAATTTTCTTGTTTTATAGTTTGAAATAATATTATTCTGGCCGATAAAATTTTATTTAATTTATATTTTAGTATTGTTATCTTATTATGCTTATCTATAGTTGGTTCTTTAGCATTTTCTAAATCTAATTGTCTAATTTCTTGTTCTAACTGCAATTGTTCAGTGTTATTTTTTTTATTTTGGAAAGCTTGATACGAGATTATAGTTCCTCTAATAAATGCCTTAAAAGTTTCCCATAATAAGGAGGGTGAAATATCTGGTGTATCATTTGTCTCAAAAAAGAATCCCATCTGCTCTTTTAAATATGTACATCCTTGTGAATTGTTTAAGATTTGGGGGTTAAACCTCCAAAACGATTTTTTATCAGGCATTCCATCTAATTTTAAAGAAAAAGTTAGCGGGGAATGATCAGAAATAATACTATTATATTTAGAATTATATATGGAATTAGTTTCGTGTCCACTAAGAAGTAATCAATACATGAATATGTTTTATGTACCGTTGAATAAAATGAATATTCCCTACCTACTGGGTTAGCGATCCTCCATACATCTGTTATTTGGTATTTTTCATGTATGCATTGAGGAGTTCACTAGTTTTAGATTTTATGTTAATCCTTTTTTGTTTTGCTGATTTATCCAGATATGGATCTAAAACACAATTCAAATCTCCCCCTATTATCACATTTTGATAGTTAAGTTCTGTAATTGTATCCAAAATTATACTAAACAATTGGGGGTTGTCAAAATTAGGAGCATAAATATTTATCAAAGCGGAGTAGAATAAATTTCTCCCGTGACTATGACATACCTCCCCTCTTTATCTGCTATAGAATATCTGAATATCAATCTTATCTGTGTTTGATATTTCAAATGCTTCAAATGCGTCTCTTGTAAGAAAATGTCACTGTTTAAGGCTTTTAATTGGGCAAAGATCTTACCCCTTTTAATTGGTTCATTAGCACCCCTTATATTCCAACTACAGAACCTGATTCCTCCAGTTTTCTTTTGTTTATCGTCTTGCATTATGAATCATGTTAATACATTTACTTCATATGGTGCAACCAAGAACCTCATAACTCTAGGTGGAGGATGGTCATCCCCAGCTGTCGTGAGTCGTGAAAAGATACTTAACAAACAAAAAGTGATATTATAATGTCCAAAAATAAAGATATTATAATTAAAAACAGACCACCAACAGGTGGTAGAAAAATTCTTATTGTCTTCCGTAGATGTTTTTATATGTTTCGCTCTGCTCCCTTGACCAGTTATTATTAATTGGAAGAGAGAGCGATACAAAGTTCAGAAATATATATAAAATAAAAAGTACTCCAATAGATTGATTAGAAATATATCTTCAAAGAGAAAAAACAAAATAAAAGAGAGTTTCCGAGTATATATTTAGATATAACAGTAATTATGTTAATTATATATCCATATCTATTGATATGCCTAGCTCTATTACAATTAAGTCTCAAACCTTTGTATCAGACACCAGCAGGTTCCAAGGGGTTAACCAGATTCAGACCCTTGGGTAACTTCCAAGCGTCTGAGTCTCCTCCCTCCTCTTTGCGCGCAATTTAGACTAAATCTACTATATCGATAAAATGTGTTAGTATGTTATTAGTACTTATCAATCATATTTAACTTGTTATTCTTATATTTAGCAAGTAATTAACATCATGAAATCATCAGCCATTCTTAAACTATGCCTTAATATTACACAATTTTATTAATTATATTTTATGTTAGTATGTAATTGTGTGTTTCTTAAATCATAAATTTCTATATACAAGTCCACTGATAATATTTTTCCCATATTCTCAAGTTATTTTCCCCGCCACAATTTTTCTTCTTTGTCAATCCTTTGTTGAAGTGAAACATAAAATCCAACCTTGAGTTAACATTCCAAAGATAAAACGTCTAGACAACGCCTCGAGGAAAGTTCTCCATCTTAACCAGAGCAGTATTTTTTGTATGTTAAAAAAAGAAACACAGTTCTTTCTTCGTCATTTCTCATGATCAGTAGTCCTCCTTTGTGATACTTTGTGCATAATTAAATGCCTCTTCTGGATCTGTGAATGCACGTTCAACATGGTTATAAGTAATTCTCAATTTCGCGGGATATACTATCCCATATCTTACTCCCGAGACCTCTTTCAGTAGCCTTCTCGTGTTTGTAAACTTGTCCCTCTTTTCCATGACTTCAGCTGGAAAATCACGGAAGTTTGTCTTCTTCAAACATCAAATTCACACCATATGGAATTTTTTTCATAATTCTTTCCAGGGTTGAAATGTCATAGAATTTCAGAATAATCTGTCTTGGGGGGCAGTTGGGCTTGCTTGAACCTTACGTCGGACCCTGTGAGCCATATCTATTCTCGGGACTTCAGGCAGCTTAAGCACTTGTTTGAGTAAGTTGGCAGCAAACTCCTGAAAGTTTTGCCCACTCTCCTTTCCTTCTTTTACTCCAACTATCCTCCGGTTTTGTCTTCTTGATCTTGCTTCCAAGTCCGTACATTTATGCTTCATTTTAGCAAGCTCCCTCCCAGTGCTTTCTTGTTCCTTTTTTAGTCTCTTTATCTCCTTAGCCATCTCAGTTATCGTATTATCCATTCCTTCCATAGCCGCCTCAGTAGACTTTAACATTGCGTCCAGCTTTTTATTACAGTCCTTATCAACCCGCTTAATTTTTTTGTTTAAATCCTCTCAACCTCAATCACACGTTTGGTTAAGTCATCAATTTTCCCCATCAGCGTATCATTACCCTGTTTAATTTTGTTCAGAGAGGCTTTTGTCCAGTGCAACATAGCCATCTTGTATCACTTTAGAAATAACTTCAGTGACTGAAGTTAATACTGACTTTTCCAATTGTTCCATATGCACTCTTTGTTCCTCCATTAAGGTCATTTCTGTAGAAAGATTTCGAAAGTCAGCTTCTTCTTTTGAGCTTCCAGCTGATGCTTGAGGGGAATGAGGAGTCTTTCCAAGTTTTTTCAAGTAGTCTCTTGCGGCAGGTCTTGAAGCAGGTTTTACAGGCTTCTGGCGAGGATTCCCTTTTTTCATTTAAAACTGCCGTTATTCTCTGTTATCAGCAGAGTTTTTGATAACACACAATTAAATAGCAGCTCCGGTAATATATTTTAGAACTCCCCCGTCTTCCAGCTCGTATTTTAGCACATTAAAACATTCTTTCGGGCGCAGAGCAAAACAGGAGCGTCTCTCACCCCACCATTGACGCCGCCGGAAGTAGTTACTGGACTTTCTAACCAACAGACCACAGTCTGTTAGGTTGGATACCCACTCCTCTTCTACGCTCGCCCTGAACACTGGCATACCCCAGGGCTGCATGCTGAGCCCCCTCCTCTACTCCCTCTTCATCTACGACTGCATCCCTGTCCATGGTGCCAACACCATCATCAAGTATGCAGATGACACGACGGTGATTGGCCTCATCAGCGACAACGATGAGTCAGCCTACAGGGAGGAGGTTCAGCTCCTAACAGCATGGTGTGCCGACAACAACCTGGCCCTCAACTCCAAGAAGACCAAGGAGCTCATTGTTGACTTCAGGAGATCGAGAAGCTGCACGCACAACCCCATCCATATCAATGGGACAGAGGTGGAACGTGTCTCCAGCTTCAGGTTCCTGGGGGTCAACGTCTCCGATGATCTCTCCTGGACCCACAACACATCCTCGCTGATCAAGAAGGCTCACCAGCGTCTCTTCTTCCTGAGGAGACTTAAGAAGGTCCACCTGTCTCCCCAGATTCTGGTGAACTTCTACCGCTGCACCATCGAGAGCATCCTTACCAACTGCATCACAGTATGGTATGGTAACTGCTCTGTTGCCGACCGGAAAGCTCTGCAGAGGGTGGTGAAGATCGCCCAACGCATCACAGGCTCCTCACTCCCCTCCATTAAGTCTGTCCATAGTAAACGATGCCTGCGCAGGGCGCACAGCATTGTCAGGGACAGCTCACACCCCAACCATAGACTGTTTACCCTCCTCCCATCCGGGAGACGCTACAGGTCCCTCCGCTACTGGCCCAGCAGGCTCACGAACAGCTTCTTCCCTGCGGCTGTCACACTCCTCAACGCTGCACCTCAATGACTGCCTGTCTCCACCCCTCACCCCCCCCCCCCCCCCCCCCCCGGACTATCCAATCACCAGCAAATTGCACGGATACCACTGCACATGTATTACTTGTTTATTCGTAAGTTCGCCCTTCGGAGATACCAACTGCATTTCGTTGTCTCTGTATTGTACACTGCACAATGACAATTAAAGATTGAATTGAATTGAATTAAACAACTTGTGTAGACTTCAAGTATTCTCGCAGCTCAGTTTGCCAATAAGATTGGTCCACGAGCTGCCTACTGCCATTTTGTCCTGTCAACCAGGTTCATCGCTCTCAGTTGGAGGTAACGGAGCCACCAGCACTCACGATTGAGGCACCCCACCAGTTCAAAGCTGCTAACCTTTGCATGACAAAAACTCCTGCTGCTTTCTTCCATTAACCAATCCTCTCTCCACTCTATCACTCCATAATCCTGTGTTTTAAAGAAGCTTTCAAGTGTCAACTCATTAAATTCCTTTCAGAAGTCAGACGTGCCTCTTATTCCCCTCCACTGATAGCATCCAAGAAACAGATAGTTCCCTGAAATCATTTTCATCAAACCCTGTAGAACCAGTCTAATCAAACTTTAATTTTCATCGTGTCGTTACCATGCTTAGGCATTTTGGTGTTTTGAATTTTACTTTGCATGCCTCATTGTCACCTTCCCCAGCTAACAATTGTCTACTCTACGTTTCTTCAAACTTTGTCCACTTTGATCTCTCATTTGCACACCTTACCCTTCCATATCTCTCATTTCCCTACCCCCTCAGTCTGAAGAAGGGTCTCGACCTGAAAGGTCACCCATTCCTTCTATTCAGAGATGCTGCCTGTCCCGCTGAGTTACTCCAGCATTTTGTGTCTATCTGCGGTGTAAACCAGCATCTGCAGTTCCTTCCTGCACATGTTGAAACGTTATTGTCACTTGCACCTAGCTAGCTGCAGTGAAAACCTTTGTTTTTGCGTACAAATTACACAAAAGAGTCGCCACAAAGATGCTGAAGTTATAAAAATATATAATGGAAATAATATTTAAGAAGGAACTGCAGATGCTGGAAAAATTGAAGGTGGACAATAACGCTGGAGGAACTCAGCGGGTGAGGCAGCATCTATGGAGCGAAGGAATAGGTGACGTTTCGGTGCAAGACCCGAAAGCATCACCTATTCCTTCGCTCCATAGATGCCGCCTCACCCGCTGAGTTTCTCCAGCATTTTAGTCTACCTAATGGATATAATGTTAGTTAATAGAAGGTAGTTAAACCAGCATCTGCAATTCCTTCCTGCGTACTTCTTGTAAATGGACTTCAGGATAAAATGTCAGCACCCAATCCATATCTTCTCTTCCTCTCGACGAACAGCATCAGGTTTGCAACCTCCCACTGCAATGAGCGATCCAATGCCAGGAATGTTTTAAAGAGGAAAAAACACCACCATAATTCACAACCAACATCCCTCCCATGTGACAAGTAATCCAAACCCAAACCACTTGGCCTTTGTGTCCAAGAGTGTATCATTAATAAAAGCAAGGCCAACCTTCAAGAGTCTGGTGGTGTAGTGGTTAAGTTAATGGTCTACCCAGGATTCTGGGCCAATGATGATGAGAAACAAGTTCAAATTTCACCCCGGCTGCTATTTATTTAAGCTAATTAAATCAATCTGGATTTTTTTTATTTTTTTTTATTTTTTAAAACAAGTCCTGCTAACCACTGGATATTCATTTAAAAAAAACCCAAAACAGATTAATTAAATGCCACTGGGATGGGCAGGAAAAAAATAACGGTAGTCCTTAAATTGTCTAATCTTGTGGAACTCTAATGTATTCTACTTTCCACCGCCTCGTCAGTTCAGAGACAATTAGGAATAGATTACAAATATTGGTGGTACCAGGGGCATACATACGCCAGGAATGAAAATATATCACATTTTAATCAATCCTGCGTGAAAATTCGGCAAAACAAAACATTCCTTTACCTAAACGAGCAAGGGGCGAGCAAATCCATGTTGGAAAGGCTTGAGAATTCTCCTGGGGGATTATTGGGAACACAGTGGTGCGGCTGTGTGGAGTTTGCACGTTCTCCATGACTGCGCGTGTTTCCACTGGGTGCTCCAGTTCCCTCCCACATCCCAAAAGGGGTGTGGGTTTGTCGGTTAATCGGCCTCGGCAACTTGTCCCGAAAGTGGAGGGGGTGGTTGAGAAAGTGGGAGTAACACAGAACTAGTGCACGGGTGATCGCTGGTCAGCATGGACCCAGTGGGCCGAAGGGCCTGCTGCCATGCTGTATCTCTAGACTAAACTCACTTAATGGTGAACAGAGAGATGCAGATCAGAGACTCCTATGTTTTGACAGCCGGTTTACCGCGGTGCTTTTAGGTTGAAGAAAAATCCAAAACGTAAGCCCAGCAGCAGATTCCTGACATCCCATGCAAGACGGGGCTGTTTGTGTAAACAGAGGACAAAACACAAAACCAGGCACCCATGGGTGGCACCCTAGGGAGCGGTATACCAAGAGTTGCATACAATGTGTGACTGGACAATAGCGTACAACAGAAATAGTGTACCATACAATGTACAATAGTGATGATAAACTAAAGTACGCAGAGAGACACATTGATGCATGGTTGAAGTTGTTGCCTTACAGCACTTGCAGCGTCAGAGACCCGGGTTCAATCCTGACTACGGGTGCTGTCTGTACGGAGTTTGCACGTTCTCCCTGTGACCGTGAGGGTTTTCTCCGAGATCGTCGGTTTCCTCCCACACTCCAAAGACATACAGGTTTGGAGGTTAATTGGCTTGGTATAAAAGTAAATTGTCCCTAGTGTGTGCAGGATAGTGTTAATGTGCGGGGATGTGGACTCAGTGGGCCTGTTTCCGCGCTGTAGGGCAAAGGCAGCGGACGCCAATAGGATCAACAAACCCATCAGGAAGGCTGGCACCGTCCTGGGATTCACGGGAGGTGGTATTGGAGGGGATGATGCTCCTCAAACTGCGGAGCATCCTGGACAATACAGCTCACCCCCTCCATGACACACTGGTCAACCCGAGGAGCAGGTTCAGCAACAGACTGGTCCCACCAAGATGCAGCACAAGGAGATCCTTCTTCCCTGTGGCTATCGAACTCTACAACACTTCCCCCTTCTGTCGTGGGGTAGACTGAGACTAACCTCCCCCCCCCCCCCCATATTTGCACATCCCCAATCCTTTTCCACTTGTCACTTTAATTGCATGTTTCATGTATTTTCTGTTTTTATGACTGTTGACAGATCAATTTCCCTCCTGGGATAAATATAGTTCTATCGTATCGCATTTCTAAACTAAAAAGAGACTTGAGAAAGTTATACAAGCGAAATATCAAAAATAATCTTGCAAACATTAAAAATTTAGCAGTATATTTTGAGCCAACTCTTGGAACCAGACCATGCGAGTCAGCATCAATCATTCATCAACACACTGATGAGGGTTGCCCTGGTCGTTTTTTATTTATATGATCAGTTCTTTCGTATCTTTCAAAATGTTCTGCAATTCCTGAAGGAATCAAAAATATTGACAAGAATTCCGGAGCTCAGGCAGCATCCTGAGATAGTCACCGGTCAGGATTACACGCAAAATTTTAAAATCAGATCCCTTAAGCAGATTGACTGTTGTCAGGGGTAAGAAGAGCTCAGACTGTTTCGTCGTCCAAGTTAGCACCCACAGACTATTTTTAAATCAGATTTTACCCTTGCACTAAAATTGGTCAGTTCGAATGTAATCATGCAGTCTTTCCACAGACTGGTTAGCACACAACAGAAGCTTTTCACTCTACCTCTGTACATGTGAAATAAACTAATCTAGTCCTATGTCCAGGCAATGTAACAATTAAATTCTCACTTGCTGCACCTTAACAGGTCTGTAAATGTAAGATTTAGGTAATATTTACGCATAAGTAATATCATATTTAATAATCAAAAACATAATAAATTAATAACTATAATACTAGGTGACCTAATACGAAGTGATAACTGTAATATTAGGTGACTAACACCTTGTACCCAATACTAGCATCGAAGCCTTCATCATCAAGAACCAACTAAGATGAGTCGGTTATGTTGTTCGGATGGAAGACGAGCTTCTACCAAAGCGAACCTTCTACTCCCAGCTTAAAGAAAGGCAAACGTAAAAGAGGCGAACAAAAGATGAGATTCAAAGACGCATTAAAAGCCAGCATGAAGAAATGTGCAATCGACATCGACAATTGGGAAACCAATGCCAAGGACAGGAAACTCTGGAGAACCATCATCCAAGAAGGACCAGCGACCGTCGAAGCCAACAGATGCGCATAATTAGAAGAAAAGAGAAGAAAACGGCAAGAGAGGCAGCAACAGCCAAAGCCCGATCTGCCGTCTGGAATTACCTGTCCTGAGTGCCGAAGAGCTTTCAAAGCCAGGGGTTGGGACTCATAAGCCACCTGAGAGTCCATAAAAACAACGGAGCGTAGACCATCATCCTTGACCTGGAGGGATAGCCACGATGAGGTAATAACTGTAAAGCCAGGTACCTAATCCTGGGTAACCCCAGTAGTGCAAATACCATGGTGCCACCAAAGACTGTCCATGGAAGATCACAGTTGCTGAGATTAGTATTCAAGAGCTTGAACACTAACCCCCACCAGTCCTGCCATTAACACGACTTGCCTGCATTAGTCCATTGGCAGCTCCAGAATGTTTCCAACAAGACCCTTGATTTCACTGATGTCTTGAATTTCCTTTTCCCCCTCAAATAATACTCCCTCGTCTCTCATTTTTCCGCAACGCTATTAACATAGGGACATACTCCTCCCAACAAGATCGCAAAGGCAAGATCCCATGCACAGACCACTAATAGGGATCAGAAGTAGACAAAACATTCTGGAGAAACTCAGCAGGTGAGGCAGCATCTATGGAGAAAAGGAGTAGGCTACGCTTCGGGTCTCGGCTGAGTTTCTCCAGTATTTTGTGTCTACTTTAGATTTTTCCCGCATCTGCAGTTTCTTCTTAAACTAATATGGATTAAGTCATTCACAGCAATAAAACAGTTGAGCAATCTCACACCAGAACACCGATTTCGCAAAACATTTTTTTTTTTTTTGTTGTTGCATTAATTAAATCACTTTAAAATGTAACTCCGGCAACACATTCAACATAAAGTAGTCACTAAATTTAGTAACAGCGTTTCAGAAAACCTCAGGGGGAAAAAAAAAAGGGAATTGCCAGAGTGTAGTTGGTACCTTCCCTTGGAAAGCTACCACAAATATACTCCAGAGCTTCCAAAAACTGCAGGATTACCACAGCCTGGTTTAAAGTGACTGTGGTTAACCATTTTAAATATCCAACATGAATCACTGGTCATGTATGGCCAATTGACAGTATATTAAAATAGAGGACCTTGCTTCAAAATAAGCGACCCACTTTCAAAGTTCATCGCTGCAACACTCTTCGACATCGCACAATCACTGGTTACATGATCACTCATCAGTGATGGTTAAGAGTTTTGTTCTGAAGATGATTATTCCATAATTAATGCAAATATCTCAAGTTAAGTCAAGGCGAGAGTTTATTGTCATGTGTCCCCGACAGGACAATGAAGTTCTTGCTTTGCTTCAGCACAACAGAACATAGTAGGCATTGACTACAAAACAGATCAGTGTGTCCATATACCATTATATACGTAAACACATGAATAAATATATCTCAGGCCGTGCCACAGCAGCCAAGCTTGCTGGCAGTCGAGTGAGACAATAGGTGCAGAAGTAGGCCATTCGGCCCTTTGAACCAGCACTGCCATTCGATATGATCACGGCAGATCATCCACAATCAGTAGCCCATTCCTGCCTTCTCCCCATATCCCCTATCTCTAAGAGCTCTATCTAACTCTCTCTGGAAAGCATCCAGAGAATTGGCCTCCTGAGGCAGAGAATTCCACAGATTCACAACTCTCTGGGTGAAAAAGAGAGTTTGTGGACATCACCTCACATGAGGTAGAATATATATTTTTTAAAAGCAAAAATTAACTGATTACCAGTTTGCCTTCAAGGGAATTGTTTTCAAAAACCCAGAAGTAGCAAATACAGTTCATGTAGGAAGGAACTGCAGATGCTGCTTTAAAGCTCTGTCTGAAGAAGGGTCTCTACCAGAGGGTCTCTATTCCTTTCCTCCAGAGATGCCGCCTGACCCAGCTTTTTGTGTCTATCTTCATAAACAAATGGATTTCCGGAACAATAATCATAGAAACTTTAATACCAAAGATTAAACTGCATCAGTTCTGGAGCTTACACATCAGGTACTTTAAATGTGCAATGGTGTGATGCAGCGTAGTGAAGTGGTATGGAGGGGAAAACATTTAATTTCATATGTTCTAACAAACTTGCTCTGCAGAAAGTGTCCCAACCTGTTGCATCCTGGCCTGGTGCAACAATTCCAATGCACTGGACTGCAGGGGGCAGTAGGGAGTGATGGACGCAGCCCTGTCTGTCATGGGCATTGTCCAACTCATTATCTATAACATCTACGAGGAAGCAGCCTCAAGAAAGCAGCGTCTATCGTCAAGGATATCCGTCATCTGTGCAAGGCCATCTTCTTGCAGCCACCATCAGAAAAGAGGTATAGATGCCTGATTTAGGAACAGCTACTTTCTTGCAACCATCATGTCCTTTAAACAACTCGCACAACCCTAATCCTCAAGATAGACCAAAGCCCAGGTGTAACTCAGCTTGTCAGGCAGCATCTCTGGAGATAAAGGATGGTTGACGTTTTGTGTCAGGACCCAGGGTCAGTTGTTGGGTCCTGGTCTCAACTACCCTCCACCACCCAACCCTTCTTTCCTCCCACCCCCGATTTTCCATCTGAAGAAGGGTCCTGACCAGAAAAATAACCTATCATTTTTCTCCTGAGATGCTGCCAGATTACTCCAGCATTGTGTCTATCTTTGGGATAAACCAGTTCACAAGTTCATAATCGATAGGAGCAGAAGTAGGCCATTTGGCCCTTCAAGTCTACCGTTCAACCATGGCTGATCTATCATTCCCTCTCAACCCCATTCTCCTGCCATCTCCCCATAACCCTTCACAACCTTACTAATCAGTCAATTTCTGCCTTAAAAATATCCGTTGACATGGCCTCCACAGCCGTCTGTGACAATAGTTCTTTGTTTCTACCGACCGAGATTTCAACCGATTCTTCTCAAGTATTAACCGGGATAATGTAAAGTGCACTTCAAAAGTTAGCAGCTATTCTCAGCGACATTTCACCATCCAGCAAACTGTACACTTCCCAACGTTTTCACTTCAATGCATTGCAAATGAAGTGTCAGGAATCAACAGGTTTTGATTAAATGGAGATCTAGTCACTTAGGGCAACTGCAGCGAGCACAATATTAACCCCACCGTACCAGCGAAGAAACAAAACTGCCTACCCGAGTAGAGAAGATGAGGGGAGTTGTACAGAGATTTAAAGGCTTGGCTATTTCTTGAAGTGGTTTGGAAGCAAGTTCCACCATCAAGCAGAGAGGGCAACAGCTGTAGGACCATGTTGAGGGCAGCACCCACACTCCATTCTCCAGGTCCCAGCAAACATTTGAAGAGACCAAACATCAAACGCTCGGACCACACGGATTTGCTGCAGAATGCATGGAGCCGGAGGAAATACCGCGCGTTTGTGCAACATGCTAATAACTGGGGACTGGTGCCTTTAACACACGGCCACCACATAGGTAGCAGATGCGCCAGTTTCACAGCTCTGCAGTGAATGTATCTGAGAAAACAGCACTGACAGATGGTCACACACACAGAGACAGAGAGAGAGAGAAAGAGAGAGACATACACACACACACACTTACACACACAGGCACACAGAGACAGAGGATGCTGTTTTAAAACTATCGCTACTTTTACAGCCAGCAGGTAATTTTGCAGAAAGCACAATACTGGAGATGAAATTAAACCAGCAGATACCAGAAATATCCAGCAAAAAAAAGTGCTGGAATGGTGGAATGGCCTTATCTATTTTCGGTGATGGAAGCATTTAAGCTTGGTGATAAGTTTACTACTTGGATTAAATTATTATACGCAAATCCAACAGCTAGAATAATAACAAATTATATGTTATCAACTAAGTTTAGTTTATCTCGAGGTTGTAGACAAGGCTGTCCTTTATCACCATTACTGTTTGCGTTAGCAATCGAACCCCTTGCTCAAAGGGTAAGACTACATCCAGAAATATATGGATACGATACTAAAGATACTAAGAATAAAATCTCGTTATATGCGGACGATATACTACTTTATATTACAAAACCGGAAATAAGTATCTGTAATTTGTTAAAACTAATAACGGAATTTGGTTTAATTTCAGGATATAGCATCAATTGGAATAAAAGTGAACTTATGCCAATAACCATGAATAATTTACAGATATTACAACAATTTCCTTTCAAGATAACAAATGAAAATATTAAATATCTTGGTATTTTTGTCACAAAAAGATTCGACTCTTTATTTAAATCTAATTTCCCGTTATTATTGAATAAATTAAATAAAAATATCTTATATTGGAAAAGCTTACCTATCTCAATGTTAGGTAAAATAAACGCAATAAAAATGATTTTCCTCCACAATTATTATATTTATTTCAATCAATCCCGATATACCTTTCTAAAAATTTCTTTAAAAAAGTAGACTCAATAGTCACTAACTTTATTTGGGACTACAAAAATCATAGAATAAATAAAAAACATTTATGTAAAGCTAAAATAAACGGGGGTTTAGCTTTACCAAATTTTATGTTCTATTATTGGGCAGTTAATATTAGAAATATGAATTTTTGGTTAGGAGAAATAGATAATAAACCAAATTGGTTAAAAATGGAAAGAGAAGACTGTTTTCCATTTGAAATTAGCTCTATAATATTTGCTAATATTAATGTACCTAAGAAAACTTATAGCGAAAATCTGATAATAGAAAGTGGAATACGTATTTGGAAACAAATAAAGAAAAACACTAAAACTAAAATTTATACCGCTAGCTCTTACAATTGCCAATAATTTTACGTTTAAACCGTCAATGATGGATAAAGCTTTTACACAATGGAAAAATAAAGGAATTCTAAACATAGGGGATCTCTATAAGGATAATTCATTTCTTTCATTTCAAGAATTACAACAAACTTACGGGCTTCATAATAATGAATATTTCAGATATTTACAAATCAGAAATTATATTTCCGCAAATACACAAGAACTTAGAAATAGAAAGAGTGAAATTTTAGATGAATGCTTGAATAAACACCCAAATACAGAAAAAATGATATCATACATTTATAACATTTGTTGGAAAGTGATATCCCATCATCGGAAATACATAGACAGCGCTGGGAAAATGAACTAAGTCAAATAATAAGTCCAGAAATATGGGAAGAAAGCCTACAACATATACATTATTGCTCTTTAAACGCTAAACATGCACTTATACAGTTTAAAATCTTACATAGATTACATTATTCTAAATCTAAACTACATAATATATTTCCAAAACTATCACCTATATGTGATAAATGTCAAATCATGGAAGCAACTCTGTCGCATTCATTTACTAATTGCACGAAGATTTTACAATATTGGAATGAAATATTCAAAACAATCTCGAAAGTTATTAATATTACTATGATTTATGACCCAAAAGTTAATCATACTTGGAATACCGGAAATGGAACAAATAATTACAAGGAATCATAGAACTTTTATCGACTATTCTTTAATAATTGGGAAAAAATTAATATTAAAATTTTGGAAAGGCCCTGTATCCCCAACAATTAAAATGTGGAATACAGAAATGACGGAGACACTTCACTTGGAGAGATTGAGACTTGTCCTTATGGACAGGTTAGATCTCTTCAAGGAGATATGGTCTCCCTATATTAAATATCTACAGGGTCACAATGGTTCGGCGCAGGGACTTGACTGAGGCCTGAATATCTGAGTGGATGAAGAAATACACATAACAAATCATGAATGTATCTCCAAGATTGGATTACTTAGTAATACTTTAATCTCCATCAAACTTTTCATACCTTCTTTTCTATTTTCTATTCCTTTTTTTCTATCTATCTATCTTTAATTAAGGAAAAAATTATAGAAACATACTATATAAATTTTTAATATGTACACACTTATCTCTGTTTGTATGAAAAAGATTATAGATGTCTTAAACTTGTAATTATATAAAACTATGTACTTTCAATTATACAATAACTATGAAATATAAAAATTAACAATAATACAAACATTATTAATACTTTGATAACATTATGAATATTAAAAAAAAATGTTGTTTAAGATTGGGTATTACGTAGTTAAATTAGCGGGGATTTCTATTTGGTAATTAGAAGAATATCTATGTTTTGAGAAATCTAAGTGTATTACTTATATTAGGAATATACTACATATACCCCCAATTATATAAAATAAATAATAACGGAATGTATAATGGATAATACTACAATTATCATAAATAGTACTAATTAATAATCAATACGTTATAATTTTATACATTGTATAAATCTCAATATCGTATAAGAGTGTACTTGGTATATACTGTTTCTACAATAAAAAAATATTTAAAAAAAACCAGAAATATTCAGCAAAAAAAAGTGCTGGAATAACACGGCGTCTCTGGATTACATTGATAGGTGCCGCTTCAAATCCAGATCCTTGTTCAGATTCCGGGTCCGGATCCGAAATGTCACCTGTTCATGTCTTCCACTGATGCCGCCTCACCTGCTGAGTTACTCCAGCACCTTTTTATTTGTAAATCAGCATCTGCAGTTCCTCAAAGCTGCAGAGATACCCAACAGGTCAGACAACGCTAGGAATTAATGTCTCAGATCGATGGCCTTTTGGTCTTTCATCAAAACCAGTTCCCTCGCGCAACCTGAAGGCGTACTTATTTGTAAGTTAATTGGCCTCTAAATTTCCCATAGTATGTTGAGAGTGGATGTGAAAGTGGGATAACGTAGAACTAGTGGACCGAAGGGCCTGCCTCCATGCTGTATCTTTAGACTTTAGAGATACAGCGTGGAAACAGGCCCTTCGGCCCACCGAGTCCCCACCGACCAGCGATCACTCTGTACACTAGCATTGTCCTACACACTGGGGACAATTTACAGATGCCACTAACTTGCACGTCTCTGGAGGGTGGGAGGAAAGCGGAGCACCCGGAGAAAACCCACGCAGTCACAGGGAGAACGGGCAAAGTCCATGCAGCGAGCAGCCGTAGTCAGGATCCAACCCCGGGTCCCTGGCACTGTGAGGCAGCAAATGTACCACTGCGCCACCGTGCCACAATTGAGAAACTGCAAATGAAAGTAGGCCAAGGTTAACTCTCTCACCCACAGCTGCTGTCTAACCTATTGAGTGTTTCTAGCATTTGTTGTATTTAGGAATGGATGGGATTGGAGGGGGCAAAGAAATTATTATACAGTGGGGGGGGACTGTAGAAAGGAGTCAGGGGTGGTGTACCTCTTGAACATCCAAGAGTGTGGTGAAAATCTCCTGGAGTGGAACGGTTCACCCTATACCTAGTAAGTTCCATCATGTAGCAGGACTCTCTCTCCTCAGGCCTCAACCAATTCAAAATGGAAGCCTTTCTCTTACCCACAGTATGGTGGCTCTGCGAGCCTGTATCTCCGGGATCTGCGGATGCGGAGGAACAACAAATTTCGAGAAAGGGACAAGTAGATCTTTGTTGCTGTTGGTGCTTTAAGAGATTCGCAAGTTCATAAGTTATAGGAGCACAATTAGGCCACTCGGTCCATCGAGTCTACTCCGCCATTCCATCATGGATGAATTACAAGGTTAATTTCCGGGATGGCGGGACTGTCATATGCTGAGAGAATGGAGCAGCTGGGCTTGTACACTCTGGAGTTTAGAAGGATGAGAGGGTATCTCATTGAAACATATAAGATTGTTAAGAGCTTGGACATGCTTGAGGCAGGAAACGATGCAGGGGGAGTCCAGAACCAGGGGCCACAGTTTAAGAATAAGGAGTAAGCCATTTAGAACGGAGACGAGGAAGCACTTTTTCTCACAGAGAGTGGTGAGTGTGGAATTCTCTGCCTCAGAGGGCGGTGGAGGAAGGTTCTCTGGATGCTTTCAAGAGAGAGATAGATAGGGCTCTTAAAGATAGCGGAGTCAGGGGATATGGGGAGAAGGCGGGAACGGGGTACTGATTGTGGATGATCAGCCATGATCACATTGAATGGCGGTGCTGGCTCGAAGGGCCGAATGGCCTACTCCTGCACCTATTGTCTATCTATCTTTCCCACTCAACCCCATTCTCCTGCTCTCACCCCATAACCACTGACACCAGAACTAATCAAGATGTGGAAGAAATAAGAAAATGAGCTGAAGATAAATGATCAGACATGATCTAGCTAACGGGTGGATAGGGACTGGGTGACTCCATGAACACAAGAGGCCAATTGTTCGCTCACACCTGCCCCGCGACTCAACACGATCGTGGCTACTCTGCCCCAGGCCGCAAATCCGTTTGTACTAATTCCCAAATTGCCTTCAACTCTTCAATCTTTCAACAAGTTGTCAACCTGTACACCCCTTCAGTTGCCTGCCTGTGGTCTAGCCTTCGCAACACTCCGGGGAAGTCAATTCCAGACACCCGCCACCTGCGCACGGGGAAATTCCAACACGCCCATTCAAAGAAGTAGGAAGGAACTGCCAGTGCTGGGAAAAATTGAACAAAATGCTGGAGTAACTTAGCAGGCCAGGCAGCATCTCTGGACAAAAGGGAATAGGCGATGTTTGTGTAAGATTCCTTCTGCAGACAGGTTCAGACCAAAGAGATTCCTGCTGTGTCCCTTTAAATGTAGTACTAAGGCTAATATGTAGCACAAGACATATTGCAAAACAGCCAGAACCCCCCCCCTCCCCCAGGCTGGAAATGCCCAAAACGCAAGTCCTAAGTTGTAAAGTGAGAGGGGAGAGTCCAATGGAGAGGTGCGGGCCAAGTTTCATTTAAACACTACACACAGAGTAGTGGGCACCTGGAATGAATGCATTGCCAGGTGTGGTGGAGGAGGCAGGTATGACAGGAGTGTTTAAGAGGCTTTTACATAGGCATGCGGAAGTAGAGGAAATACAGGGATATGGATCGTCGATGTGCAGATGAGATCAGTTTAACTTGGCATCATGTTCGACACAAACAGTGTGGGCCAAATAGCCCACAGTTGTGCTGTCCAGACACAAAGAACTGCAGATGCTGGTTTATTCCAGAGATAGACACAAAGTGCTGGAGTAACGCAACGGGTCAGGCGGCATCCATGGGGAAAAGACGAGTGACGTTTCGGGTCTGGACATTTCCCAGCCCAAAACGTCACCCGCCTTATTTCTCCAGGGATGGCAACCTGACCCTCTGAGCTACTCCAGCACTTTGTGTCCACCTTCTCTGTACTGTTGTATGCTCTACATCAGGGGTGGGCAACCTTGTTCTGCATAGGGGCCGGGACGCATGTCTGTGAGCGGATGGCGGGCCACATCTATCGCGTGTACACAAGGATCCCACCCACATCCCGCCCCGGGTGGCAGGCATCAAATCACGTGTTCACAGACGGTAGACAAAAATGCTGGAGAAACTCCGCGGGTGAGGCAGCCTCTCATGCAATCCTTGCATGACTTACCCGCTGAGTTCCTCCAGCATTTTTGTCTACCTTCGATTTTTCCAGCATCTGCAATTCTTTCTTAAACGTGTTCGCAGAAGGCGGCTTTGCGCAGGATGCGGTACAGCCAGAGCTCGGCGGGCCGCATGACTAAGGGGGGGGGGGGGGGGGGGGGGGGGGATAATTTTTTTTTTTTTTTATCTACCTGCGGTCCGGATGATTTTGGGTTACGGGCTGCATTCGGCCCGGGGGCCGTAGGTTGCCGGCCCCTGCTCGACATATAAAGTAAATCCTGGCCTGAAATTGGCAGCTCCCACTAATGGCAGGTCATGATCTCAACAAATGCACATGGATTTGGACTCCATTGGAATTGGTGCACATTTTGAACAAAAAGCAGCAAACTTGTAACCCTGCACAAATAGTTTGGTGATCGCCAAGGTGCAGCGCGACAGGTCTTTGTTTTCAACACCAAGAACTGGCAAAAGAGAAACAGCAACATTCAATTCACCCCTTGTGCCTGCTCTGCCATTCAATAAAATGATAGTCGATATTTACCCTCAGCGCCACTTTCCTGCACAAACTCTATAATCCCTAATGTATATTTCATTAACATCCAAGAATCTATTGATTGCAGTCACTTAGAACGCGCTCAGTTACACAAGTCTCTTGGGTCCAGCGAAAGATTCACAATGAACTGGATCAAGATGTCTTTGGCCAGAGTGATTGTCCCTTTGAGTCTTTGATCCCTAGTTTCCAATACCACAGCTTGGAGAAATGTCACGTGCGCATTCCTCCTGTCATCTTCCATAAACAATCCAAATATTTCAATGAAATCACCTCTCATTCTCCTAAACATGAATGCCTTGCCTTTTAATCTATTGCAAGAAATCCAATTTGCTTGTTCCTAGACAAGCATTGGAAGGGGTGCAATGATGTTCTGGCTTCATTCGGCGAAAATCAGTGCAATTAACAAGCAAATGCTGTCACTGTTTATTTTATAGAAGCACAGTTCTACTGGAGGGGTTCTGAATCAAGATCAACAACATTTTTGGCAAATTACTTCCCCGCAGTAAAATGCTCAAAGCACTGCAGAGGTAAATCCCTCCTCTTCCACTGCCCAGATTTCCTGAATGACATGGATTGCGCTTCGGATGCAGACAGGAGAGTTTCCACATCTCCAGTCGGTAGGTTCAAGGTACAAATTGATGTCACATGCACCAACTATGGTACAGTGAAACTAATTTTCCATGCAGCGATGTAATTGAAAAAAGAACATACAATGATGTAGCGGACATTCGAGTCAGAGCTCAACCCTGGGGGAAAAAACAAAATCAATGCGCCCTGCCATTGGGAAGGTGTTACAGGAGCCTAAAATGCTAAAATCCGTGACCACCAGGTTCGAGAATAAAGTTGCTGCCTGACAATGCCAGAGTCACGATTTGATCCTGACTAGAATTAGCGTCCGGGTGGAGTTTGTACGTTCTCCCTGCAACCTCGCGGGGTTCCTCCCACGTGGCAAAGATGTGCCGGCTTTTTTGATTAATTGGCTCGAGTTTAGTTTATAGTTCAGAGAAACAGGCCCTTCGGCCCACCGGGTCCGCACCAACCAGCCATCGCTGCTTATTAACACTCTCACCCGCACTAAGGATGCTTTTTACATTTACTAATCCAAATTTACCAACATACCTGTACATCTTTGGAGTGCGGGAGGAAACCGAAGATCTTGGAGAAAACCCACGCAGGTCACGGGGAGAGCGTACAAACTCCGTACAGACACTCCCCACAGATGGGATCGACCCCAGGTCTCCGGCGCTGCAAGCCCTGTAAGGCAGCAACTCCACCGCTGCGCCACCGGTAAATCTGTAAACTGCTCGGAGTGTGTAGGATGTGAAAGTGGTCTAACATGGAGCGAGTGTACCATTGATCGGCACCGACTCAGTGGGCCGACAGACCAGTTTCAGTTTCTCAGTTTAGTTTATCGCCATGTGTACCGAGGTACAGTGAAAAGCTTTTGTTGCGTGCTAACCAGCCAGCAGAAAGACAATACACGATTACAATCGAGCCATTTACAGTGCATGGATACAGGATAAGGGAATAACGTTTAGTGCAAGGTAAAGCCAGCAAAGTCTGATCAAGGATAGTCCGAGGGTCACCAAAGAGGTAGATAGTAGTTCAGCACTGCTCTCCGTTTCCATGTTGTACCTCGAAATTAAACTACTTCCCACATTCCCATTTGATGAATACATCTTTCACTTGCCTTATCACATGCAACATTCCAGATCACAGCACTCACTGTATAAAAATCCTCTTCATCTCTTTCCCACTTCCTTTTGTCAATTATCTCAAATCTTTCTCTGGTGACTTGCCAGAATCAACACTTGAATTCCGTCTTCACTTTCATCAATTATTAAAGCATTGCATTATGATTTAGGAGATTTTAATCCTTGCCTCCGCTCGATCAGCTCCTACTGATGGTCTGGTAACAGCTTGGAGGAATGGCTCGATTCCAGGGAATTATGATAAATAACCTCGATGTTATTTCATAGCCCTGCGTTCCTAACTTCAATGAAACCACTTCATTCTACACAACACTTTCTTCTTATACACTGAAACGAGGCAATTAATTACCAATTAATAAACATGCCCGTCATACGTAGCAAACTAAATAATGACATTTAAACTTTTTAAAGAGATGTCGGCGCAGAGTCGCATACGCACCATCATAAAAACGCATTGACGCTACATAATATAATCTTTTTTTTTTAAAATATATTTTTATTAGAGGTAAGCAATAAATTGGCAAACACAAATTATGGTATAGGTATTTCGAGTACATCACTCATGCATTATTAATATTTTCAATTGAATCATTCTGCCTCTAATAGTTTTTTTTATAGATTAAAAGTAATAAAAGAGAGAAAAAAAGAAAAAATAAATAAAAAAATAAAATCATAAGGAATGGAATAATTTGCCATTAATACATCGTTGGAGATAAGATCAAGGAATATCGAGTATAACTTTTCATCTGTTCCCGAGTCCAAGTTTCCGTTAGGTTCCCCTGCCGAACCAATCTAGCCTTTTAAATAATCGATGAAAGAAGACCATATTCTGACAAAGAGTTCTTGTTTGTCCATTAAGGCAAATCTGATTCTTTCCAGGTGTAGGGTCTCCGACATTTCCATAATCCACATTTTAATTGTGGGGTTATAGGGCCTTTCCAAAATTTTAATATTATTTTTTTCCTGATTATTATACTGTTGTGAGTGTTAAACTTAGTTCTGATATTCCAAGTATTATTAGTTTTGAGTCCGGATCCAGTTTTGTATTAATAACTTCAGAAGTTATTCTAAAAATCTCAATCCAGAAGTTTTTAATTTTTATACAATTTGCAAAAGTATGTGTTAAATTAGCCTCTAGATGCTGACATTTATCGCAGATAGGAGAGACATGTGGAAATATTCTATTCAGTTTAACTTTTGAGTAATGTAATCGGTGTAATACTTTAAATTGTATTAAAGCATGTCTGGCATTTAACGAGCATTGATGTATACATTGTAAACTTTTGTCCCATATAGCTTTCGTTATGGGTTGGCTTAATTCATTTTCCCATGCATGTTTATGTGATTCCATCGATGGTACCTCGCTGTCTAAAAGAATATTATAAATATAAGTTGTTAGTTTTTCTGTATTAGGATGCTTATTCAAACATTCATCAAGGATTTCTGGTTCCCCATTCCTATAATCTTGTGTATTTGATTTAACATTATCTGAGTTGTAAATATCGAAAAAAGAGTGTATTCCATAAATCTGTTGTAATTCCTGAAATAAAAGAAAAGTGCCTTTCTTATAAAGATGTTCCATCTTTTTAATTCCATAATTTTTCCATTGTGTAAAACCTTTATCCAGCATGGAAGGTTTGAATAAGGGATTGTTTACAATAGGAAGACAGAGTGGTATATTACCCTATTTTAAAGCCTTTTTTAATTGTTTCCAGATGTGTACCACTATGTATTATAAGGTTTTCCCTATTGGTTTTTTTGTGCAATTTTGTCGGTGCAAACATAATCAAACCGATTTCAAAGGGTAAACAGTCCTCCTTTTCCATCCTTAACCAGTCTGATTGTTGATCCATTTCTTCCAGCCAGAAATTCATGTTTTTAATATGGACTGCCCAAAAATAAAACAGAAAATTTGGTAGAGCTAAACCTCCATCTTAGATTTACATAAATGTTTTTTACTTATTCTATGATTCTTGTAATCCCAGATGAAACTTGTAAAAGTAGAGTCTACTTTTAAAAAAAATGTGGAATATATATATAGGGATTTACTGAAATAAGTACAATAATTGCGGCAAAAATTTTTTTTATAGCATTAATTCTACCGAACATTGAAATAGGGAGTGTTTTCCAATATTGAATATTCTTGTTTAGTTTATTCAGTAAAGGTGGGAAATTTGATTTAAATAAAATATACTTCTTAGTTACATAAATACCTAGATATTTAAATCTTTCCTCAACTATTTTAAAAGGCGATTGTTGTAGTGTATGTAAATTGCGTTTAGCTAGTAGCATGACTTCGCTTTTATTCCAATTAATTCTATATCCTGAAAACTGACCAAATTGAGTTATTAGGTATAATAAATTTGGAATACTAATTTCTGACTTTGTAATATATATTAATACATCATCAGCATATAAAGAGATTTTATTCATTGTATCTTTAGTATTGTACCCATGTATTTCTGGATGAGCTCTGACACTTTCTGCGAGTGGTTCAATTGCTATAGTGAATAATAATGGAGATAGCGGGCATCCTTGTCTACAACCTCTAGAAAGATTAAATTTAGTTGATAATACTTGGTTTGTTAGTATTCTAGCTGCTGGGTTGGAATATAAAAGTTTAACCCATGTACAGTACTTCTCTCCCAATTGAAAATTTTCCATCACTGAAAATAAATATGACCATTCTACCTGATCAAAGGCTTTTTCAGCGAAATAATTGCGAGATCTGCATTAGGAATTCTATTTGAGTATATATTAAATAAACGTCTCAGATCGTAAAATGAGTGACGTTTTGGGATAAAACTTGTTTGGTCAGGGTGTATTAATTTGTTAATCACTAAACTCAATCTACGAGATAGGTATTTAAAAGAGCTATTGCTCTATATGAGACCAGGTCTTCCAGATCCTTATCAGTTTTGGGTATAAGTATTATTGTAGATGTATTAATATAATCTTTTAAAGAGCATCAAACTGGGCGGCATCGTAGAGAGTACAGATGGTTATCGAGAATTATAACAAGATCTTGATTTGCTGGGCAAGTGGAGAGAGGAATGGCAAGTGGTGTTTAATTCACACATGAGGCGTTGTATTTTGAGAAGTTAAACTGGGGCAGGGCCACCATAGTGAATGGAACTGCCCTGCAGAGTATTGTAGAGCAGAGAGATCTCGGAGCACAGGGATACAGTTCCCCTGAAAGTGGCAACACAGGTAGATCGGGCAGTCAGGGTAGCTTTTGGCATATTGGCCTTCAGTCCGAGAATTGAGTGTGGAAGTTGGAACATTACAGTTGTACAAGACACTGGTGAGATTGCCCTTGGGGTTAATGTGTTCAGTTTTGGTCGTGCTGCTTTGAGAAAGATGCCATTGAGCTGGAATGAATGCAAGAAACATTTGCAAGGATCTTTCCTGGACTCAAGGGCCTGAGCTATTAGGAGAGATTGGGCAGGCTGAAACTTTATTCCCTCAGAGTGCAGGAGGATGAGGGTTGATGTGAAAGAGGCACACAAAGTTATGAGACGAATGGAGTATTTCTCCCCAGGAGAGAGGTAATCAAGAATCAAAGGGCATAGGTTGAAGGAGAGAGGGGAAAGAGTTAAACTGAAGCTGAGAAACTACTATTTTAGTGGAATGGAGGGTATATTGAATGAGCTGCCAGAGGAGGTAGTTGAGGCAAGTACAAGTAAGGGCGGTCACGGTGGCGCAGCGGTAGAGTTGCTGCCTTACAGCGAATGCAGCGCCGGAGACCCGGGTTTGATCGCGACTACGGGTGCTGTCTGCACGGAGTGACTTGTGTGGGTTTTCTCCGAGATCTTCGGTTTCCTCCCACACTCCAAATACGTACAGGTTTGTAGGTTAATTGGCTTGGTAAATGTAAAAATTGTCCCTAGGGGGTGTAGGATGGCGTTAGTGTACGGGGATCGCTGGTCGGCGCGGACCCGAGGGGCCTGTTTCCACGCTGTATCTCTAAACTACAATATTTAAAAGACATTTATACAGGTACATAGATAAGAAAAGTTCAGAGTAATATGGGCCAAAGGTCAGACGGTACATCTTGGTTAGCATGGACAAGTTGGGCTGAAGGGCCTGTTTCAGTGACTCTCCCTTACAATGTGGTTATAGATTTCATGAGGGCACAAACGCAGGTTTGTAGAAGAGTGTTTTGGGAACTTTGTGATGGTATTTGACACTGGCAAGAAATGACCAAAAGGTCTGCTCATGGTGCAGAATATTTACCAGTTTGGTTGCCATTTCCCGAATGTAAAAATGTCTCAATGCCTGCGGTTGAAGGGCAAAGGTCAGGTTGGGCATGGAACACCTGGCGAGAAGCCAAAAGCACCTCGCTTTCAAACTCCAGCGAGTGGCGTCTCCCTTTTTAAGAGCAGAGAAAGAGGAAATGGCACTTGGCTCACTTATTCTAACGCGGACGTACTTTCCCCAGCAGGTCTCTGGGGAAAGTACCAACGGATAACTTCCCTGGTATGGAACCTCACATTTAGCTCACAGACTCCAGGCATGGATACGTTTCACGAGAAGGGAAACTATTTATATCAAATAAAAACAGGGCTGTGGCTATGGAGAGTGTGGGCCCAGTCATAATTATAAAGTCAGGGAGAGTCAGGGTGATACAGTGCGGAAACAAGTGCCACCTGCCCGTGTTTGGCCCATATCTGTAGATTAACCCATGCCATTTATAATCTCCGCTACACATATATGCATGCCACCCATTACATGGTATTGCAGTACTACACCAACAAGGACAGGGACCTCTCAGAAGCCACGCCGAGCTGGGCATGCGCGGCTGGCAGTTTCAATGTTCTGTATTACTTATGGAATAAAGACTGTTTCACCATGTATGTTATCGTGGATCATTCACAGACATGGTGTCAGAAGTGGGATTCCAACCCACGCTCCAAAGGATAAACTACAATATCCCTCTGAATCTGTCCTACCATGTACCTGTCTAAAACCTTCTTAAACATTGCAATAGTCCCTCCTCAACTGGCAGCTTGTTCAATACACCTACTACCCATTGGATGATAGTTACCCCTCAGATTCCTATTAAATCTCCAACCCCCCCCCCCCCCCCCCCCCACCTTAAACCTATGCCCCCTGGTTCTCGCTCCCCCCATTCTGGGCAAGAGACTGTGTATCTACCCCATCTATTCAGCCTGCACACAGGCTTTTCGGCCCAACTTGTCCATGCCAACAAACCAGACAGCGTTGGTCAACATGGCTTCTTCAGCTGATGGGAAGGTGCATTCAAGAAGGGAAATCCAGAACAAACTCGGTCATAGATGATCAAGCTCAGTCGATGGAGTCTGACTACTCAGACACCATTTGATGTGCCTCTCCGAAAGCTAGATTCTACCTTAAGAAATGTTTTCAGCTCGGCAAGGTTCAACACGGGCCCTGGTGCTGGCCACGGTAGCCATTCCCAGGTCCAGGAAGGATGCCATGAAAGGTTCCAGCCCGACTGATTGATTAACCCTCTTCTTAAAGGGGCGAGACAGCATGGGATTCCTGTGCACATTTACTTACTCCGGCATCCTGAACACATGTGTTGAGGGGTTAATTGGCCCTCTGTATGCAAGTGCAAGGGAGAGTCAAGCGTGTCTTATTGTCATATGCCCTGTAACAGGACAATTAAATGCTTGTAGGTCCCTACGACGATGGGGAGGTCAGGACCGGGGCAGCATTCAGTGCATTTCATTATCAACTCGTTCCTGAGCATTCGAGTTGCCCAACCAAGCTGTGATGCAACCAGTCAACAGGCTCTCTACCATACACCTGCAGAAGTTCTCGTCTACACAGGGAATCACCTCAATGTTCTCAATCTAGCATCGAAGACAAGCGGCAGCACAGCGGAAGAGTTGCCGCCTCACAGCGTCAGAGACACGGGTTTGATCCCGACTCCGGATGCTGTCCGTGCAGAGTTTGTACATTTTCCCCCCGTGACCTGCGTGGGTTTCCGCCCACACTCGAAAGACGTTACAGGTCTTTAGGTCAATTGGCTACCGCTACAAAAAAACGTTAATTGCCCCTGGTATGTAGGATAGTGTTAGCGTACGGGGCGATCTCTGGTCGGCTCGGTCTCGGTGGGCCGAAGGGCTTGTTTCCGTGCTGTGTCACTATACTAAAGGGCCTGTCCCACTTGCCGATTTTACAGCGACTGCCGGCGTCATTGACTGACATCAGGGTAGCCGAAAGATTTTGAACATTTCAAAATCCAGCAGCGACAAAAAAAAAATTACGATACTTGAGGAAACTCCTCGCGTCATACGTCATCGCGCCGTGACTTTATCGGTGACCCGATACATCAGTCAATGATGCCGGCAGTCGCCGAAAAATATTGCTAAGTGGGACAAGACCTTAAAACAATGTGTGGAGAACAAAATTGGATTGTGTTGGATTGGAAGCAATTGGGTGCTTGTAGTCCAGTGGGAATTTGATGGGCCTGGCTCCACATCATAATCACAGCTTGCAAGGAGGCCTTGAGTAGGCAGAGAGTGAACGCAAGCAGATAATCTGCCCCCACAGATCCGTCCACTAATTGCCGTCACACTCTGCCTTCACACGCAGGGCCGCACACAATGAGTGCTGCGAGTTCCCAATCCGACAACAATGGGGAGAGATGCATCAGCCAAAGTCACCAGGCAACGCAAGGCTGCCATCCACAACATGCCCTTTCCACAGATCACCCTGCACGTCACCACCAGCTCATATCAAAGTCACAAATTGCCAGTCAGGCCACATTTGGAAAACTGGCGTGAAACCTGTGCTCATCTTTAGAGATCGCGAGACACTAGTGGAGGCCATGGATTAAAAAAGATGCGGTTTTGGAAGATGCAAAATGTGAAGTTTAAAGATCCATTTTCTACTTCAGATTTCATATTTAAGCCAATATCCAAGACCGCAAACAATCATTTTCAATAAAGACACAAAAGGCTGGAGTAACTCAGCGGGTCAAACAGGATCTCCGGATAGCCTTCTCCAGTCAAATTCATTTTCTGAAACATTAACCATCAGAAGTCCCAACTTATCTTCGAGCAGACCCTTTGGCCTATATATCCTTCTGAAACTTTCCTGATCATGTACCCGTCCAAACGTCTTTTAAATGTCCCCGTCGTCAGCTGGGACACATTGGGCAGTGTGGGCAAGTTGGGCAGAAGGGCCCGTTTCCACAAGGTATCATCGACTCTAAACGGTGTTCTTGTACCAACCTTTCATCTTTTTCAAATTTCCAGCTGCTGTACCGTTTTGCTTTTCAATAGACAATAGGTGCAGGAGTAGGCCATTTGGCCCTTTGAGCCAGCACCGCCATTCACTGTGATCATGGTTGATCATCCACAATCAGTACCCCGTTCCTGCCTTCTCACCATATCCCCCGACTCCACTATCTTTAAGAGCTCTATCTAACTCTCTTGAAAGCATCCAGAGAATTGGCCTCCACTGCCTTCTGAAGCAGGGAATTCCACAGATTCGCTACTCTTGGTGTAAAAGTTTTTCCTCGCCTCCGTTCTAAATGGCCTACCCCTTAATCTTAAACTGTGGCCCCTGGTTCTGGACTCCAATGTCGGGAACATGTTTCCTGCCTCTAGCGCGTCCAATCCCTTAATAATCTTATATTTTTCCGTACGATCCCCGCTCATCCTTCTAAATTCCAGAGTATACAAGCCCAGCCGCTCCATTCTATCAACATACGACAGTCCCGCCGTCCTGGGAATTTTGATCACTGGTGACTTCTCTTCCAAGAATGCTGCACGGTTGGGCAGCAGTAAACTTGCTGCCTCGCAGCGCCAGAGACCTGGGTCCGATCCTAACTACGGGTGCTGTGTGTACAATTTGTTCCTTCTCCCTGTGACCGCATGGGTTTTCTCCGGGATTTCTGGTTTCCTCCCACCCCCCAAATATGTACAGGTTTGTAGGTTAATTGGCTTTGGTGAAATTCTAAATTGTCCCCAGTGTCTGTGTAGGAGAGTGTTTATATGCAGACTCGATGGGCCACAGGGCCCGTTTCCACACAGCATTTCTAAAACTAAACGCCAACTTTGCAGCTCTGCTCCTCTCTGATGGAATTGCTGTTCATTTTTACCTTGCTCAATCTCGTTCGCTTACGTTTCCTTTTGTGCTTCTGATAAAAGTACGAACCATGGTTTTCACTGCCACATCGTTCCTTAACTCATCCACCAAGCTAAAAGAGTAAATTGACCCAAACTCTTAACTGCAGTCACCTCTCTGCCGATTCACCTCTCCACAGTTTCTGCCTGCACTGTTGAACAATACCAGGATTTTCCTTTTCCCAAAATTTTATATACAACTTGATTTTATGAAAGAGGAACTATTCGAGCCAAATTTCACGTAAAAATCCAAATTTTGTAGTCATCATTTTACACAGGAAAACATTAGCGATTACCCAAGTATTGTTTAGACTTGAGATACAGCACAGAAACAGGCCCTTCGGCCCACCGAGTCCATTATCACCCATTACACCAACACTATGCTACACACTCCAAGGGCAATTTACAATTTTTACTGAAGCCAATGAAGCTACAATCCTGTATGTCTTTGGAGGAAATTGGAGCAGCCAGAGAAAGCCCACGTGGTTCACGGGAAGAACGTACAAACTCCATACAGACAGCACCCATAGTCAGGATCGAACCCGGGACTCTGGCGCTGTGAGGCAGCAACTCTACCACTGCTCCACCATGCAGCCACTTTTAACCAAGGGAGATTTCCATCCATTGGACAAAGCCCTGCTAATGAATGTCCTAAAGATGGGTTTATCCCAATGGCTTCAGAAAAATTACAAATAGCCAGAAACATCAATTGTTAAGTTGGCAGAAAATTGCAGCCACACTACGATTAGGAATTATTCAGAACAGCTCAATTTCTGATCACAATACAAACAGATCTAGCCCCAATTAAAGAAAACAAGCTGCTTTAAAACCAGGGGAAGCGCCAATTCATATGAATTCATCCATTGGCACTGCTTAATGTTCAGGCCCCTTGTACATCAGGGAATTCACATCAAACAGATTTATACTATACAAATTATATAAATTATACCAAATGGAGTATACCTACATATTTTGCTGATTCATGGGAACTGGTGAATTCAACAGCCATCATGCACACTGACTGTATTGAACAATAATTAAAATTATAAAAGATTATACAAAGGCGCAGTGAAATCCTTTGTTTGCTTACCCAAGGTACTATGCAAAGAGCGGCCACCTACGGTGCTGCCAAAGTTACAATGTAGGCTGGTTCCTCCTTCGTTCTCCCGCTCTCCCGGCAGCCCCCCCACGACGGGTCCCCCACTGTTCTTCTCTTGCCCCCCCCCACAGCGGTCCCATGCGCTGATCGACCGCCGATCGACCGCCGATCGGGCCGCGAGGCTTCGCCACCGCCGCTTCACCACTGCCCGCGAGGCTCCATTCAGCCCAGGCCGGTTTTGCCGCAGCCTCCTGGGAGGCCTGTGGTGTTGTCGGACCTACCGGGCGGGTTCCGGCCCGCGGCTCGGTGGTCTATAGATGCTGCCTCACCCGCTGAGTTTCTCCAGCATTTTTTGTCTACCTTCGATTTTTCCAGCATCTGCAGTTCTTTCTCAAACATTTCATCCCAACTGTTATCAGGCAACTGAACACTCCTCTCTCCAACTAGCGAACGGCCCTGCCCTCCCATCTGCCTCATTGGAGACTTATAATCGGACTTCATCTTGCACTAACTGTCATACCTTTTATCCTGCATTTGTACCAAGTGCATGCCTTGATTTTAATCATGTATAGTCTTTCTGCTGACCGGATACAGGCAACAAAAACTTTTCACTGTACCACGGTACACATGACAACGATAAACTAATGTAAACTAATTGCTAATTAATCCATTTTTATTGAAGGAGGTTGTTCTGGGATGCCAGAGCCAACTGTCGAGCCTTCCCGAGATATCGAGGGCCGAACTCAATAACAGACCAGTGAAGGGATGTGCCCACTTGATAACCCCAATGAGATATATGCATCCGATTCGTTTTTTTGTAAGAGCTAGTTAACATGTATAGGTAACATGCATAGGTAGACAAAGGTGCTGGAGAAACTCAGGTGCGGCAGCATCTATAGAGCGAAGGAAATGGGCAACGTTTCGGCCCGAAACCCTTCTTCAAAGGGTTTTGGCCCGAAATCGTTCTTCAAATGGATTTGGCCCGAAACCCTTCTTCAAATATTTCAAATATTGCCTATTTCAGCTCCATAGATGCTGCCACACCCGCTGAGTTTCTCCAGCACTTTTGTCTACCTTCGATTTTCCAGCATCTGCAGTTCCTTCTTAAACATAATATATGTACAGGTAGTTGATTTTGCATAGAGTTATTTATTGTTCTTTGCATAAGTTGGTATATTCAGTTAGATAGTTAGGTAATACTTTGGGTTTCTTAGTAGAGCGCCGAGAGCTAGGAGTTACAGCACAAGTAATTTGTGCTTTCCCATTGTCATTTTCAGTAGAGCTTTGTGGGACACTTCTTGTAGTGGAAACCAGGGCTGTGGGGTCGATACCCAAAACACCCGACTCCGACTCCTTGGTTTCTTGTGTATCCGACTCAGACGGGTTTCCACTGGAAACCCCTATTTAAACACAAAAATGACCCAAAATTGAACTGGGAAGACATGAACAGCGTGGTTGGAACAAGCTTTTGTTACCACATACCAGCGTGCTTGCTGTAAGGGATCGACAGTTCAAACACAAAGGCATTTTTCTATCATTTTTCCCCTCATTGCTTTAATGTTCATCCAAAAATAATTAAAACCATTCCTCTGTGTATTAATTGCTTCTGCACAGGTGTGCCGACTTGAGTCACCACGCGAGACACAAAGGCTTCCTGAAGAAATATAATTAGGCTGAATATAAGAAGGGAAAGAACAGAAGGCCTTTATCTAAAACAGGGACGAGTCAGAGCACACATGCATAAAGGGCCATTGTCCAAAGGAACACAGACTCCACCTGTCGTTCACTGACAACACAAGGTATTCCTTGCCCGCAGTTAGAGACATATTATTCGGGGAAGATTATGGGAAGGGGGAAAAAAAAAAGTGCTTGAAGGTTATGGTACGGGAGATGGTATTGTGAGCAAATTGTGGGTCTCATGTCTGAGAGATGCGATGGAGATGGAGAGGGTCCAGCGGAGGCAAACGAACACGACGACTGGGTTAATGTGTGAGAAGCCTTTGAGGGCCTTTACAAATGTAGATCGATAGGTGCAGGAATAGGCCATTCGGCTCTTCAAGGCAGCACCGCCATTCAATGTGATCATGGCTGATCATCTAAAATCAGTACCCCTTGTTCCTTTTGTGGAGGGGGGGGGGGGGGTGGAGAAAGAGGTACCTCATTGAAGCCTGTCAGATAATGAGAGGCCTGGAGATCAAGTGGGCATGGAGAGGATTTTCCCAGTAACAGGAGAGTCCAGAACCAGAGGGCACAGCCCTCAGAATAAAAGGATGCACTGTTAAAAATGGAGATGAGGAGGAATTTCTTTAGCCTGAGGGTGGTTAACCTGTGGAATGAATTGCCACTGACGGCTGTGGAGGACAATACATTGGGTATTTTTAAAGTGGAGATTGAAAAGGTTCTTGATTAAGAAGGGGGGTACACAAAAAGCTGGAGAAACTCAGCGGGTGCAGCAGCATCTAAGGAGCGAAGGATAGGCGACGTTTCGGGTCGAGACCCTTCTTCAGACTGGTCAGGGATCAGGGAAACGAGAGATATAGACGGTGATGTGGAGAGATAAGGAACAATGAGTGAAAGATATGCAAAAAAGTATCGGTGATAAAGGGAACAAGCCATTGTAAGCCGTTTGTGGTGTGAAAATGAGAAGCTGGTGCGACTGGGGTGGGGGAGGGAGATAGAGATAGAGGGAATGCCAGGGCCCGAGGGCTGAGGGAGAGGTGGGAAGGGGAGGAGACAGCAAGGGTTAACAGAATTGAGAAAATTCAATATTCAAGCCCAAAGGATGCAGACTCCCCAAGCGGAATATGAGGTGCTGTTCCTCCAGCTTGCGGTGTTGCTCACTCTGGCCGTGGAGGCGGCCCAGGACAGAGAGGTCGGATACGGAATGGGAGGGGGAGTTGAAGTGCTGAGCCACCGGGAGGTCGGGTTGGTTGTTGCGGACCGAGCGGAGGTGTTCGGCGAAGCGATCGCCAAGCCTCGCTTGGTCTCACCGATATAGATCATCTGGCATCTGGAGCAGCGGATGCAGTAGATGAGGTTGGAGGAGGTGCAGGTGAACCTCTGTCGGACCTGGAAGGACTGCTTGGGTCCCTGAAAGGAGTGGAGGGGGGAGGTGAAGGGACAAGTGTTGCATTTCTTGCGGTTGCAAGGGAAAGTGCCCGGGGAAGGGGTAGAGTGGGAGGGGAGGGAAGAATTGACAAGGGAGTTGCGGAGGGAGCGGTCTTTGCGGAAGGCAGACAGGGGGGGAGATGGGAAGATGTGGCGGGTGGAGGGGTCACGTTGGAGGTGGCGAAACTGGCGGAGGACTATATGTTGTATTTGCCGGCTGGTGGGGTGAAAGGTGAGGACCAGGGGGACTCTGCCCTGTTTGTGAGTGGGGGAATGGGGAGCGAGGGCAGTGTTGCGGGGTATGGAGGAGACCCTGGTGCGAGCCTCACCTGATTAAGAAGGGCTTGTGGTCTTGTGTTGGTATTTTAATACACCAACCTAAATATAGCACCACAATTTTGTTTCTCCTGGTTCATGATTTGAAGCAAACAGTGGGGTCTGTAATGGCAATGGATGGTTTCCCATGAGGGAGAGAAAAACATTCTTGCTGTTGAGGTAGTGCAGCGTAGGTTCACAAGGTTAATTCCCGGGATGGCGGGACTGTCATATGTTGAAAGAATGGAGCGGCTGGGCTTGTATACTCTGGAGTTCAGAAGGATGAGAGGGATCTTATTGAAACTTATTAAGGGCTTGAACACACTAGAGGCAGGAAACATGTTTACGATGTTGGGAGAGTCCAGAATCAGGGGCCACTATGGGCCACAGTTTAAGAATTAGGGGTAAGCCATTTAGAACGGAGATGAGGAAAAACATTTCCACACAGAGAGTTGTGAGTCTGTGGAGGCCAATTCTCTGGAGACATTCAAGAGAGAGTCAGATAGATCTCTTAAAGATAGAGTGAAGGGATATGGGAAGGCGGCAGGAACAGGGTACTGATTGTGGATGATCACAGTGAATGGTGGTGCTGGCTCAAAGGGTCAAATGGCCTACTCCTGCACCTATTGTCTAAGACTCCAGAGTAAAAACAAGTTTCTCAACAATATCCGTTTCAACTTGGATTGGAACCAGCTATCGCTGAAACACTAGAATAGTGAAAGGCTTGGATAGAATGGAAATAGACAAAATGCTGGAGTACCTCAGCAGGACAGGCAGCCTCTCTGGAGAGGAGGAATGGGTGACGTTTCAGATCGAGACCCTTCTTCAGACACGATAGAGTGGATGAGCAGAGGATGTTTCCACTAGTGGGAGAGTTTAGGACTAGAGGTCAGCCTCAGAATTAAAGGACATTCTTTTAGGAAGGAGGACGAGGAGGAATTTCTTTAGTCAGAGGGTGGTGAATCTGTGGAATTCTTTGCCACAGAAGGCCATGGGGGCCAAGTCAGTGGATATTTTTAAGGCAGAGATAGATTCTTGATTAGTACTGGTGTCAGCGGTTATGGAGAGAAGGCAGGAGAATGGGGTAAGGAGTTGGAGATTGGTCTGCCATGATTGAATGCCAGAGTAGGCCGAATGGCCTAATGCTACTCTTATCACACAAAGAGTTTAGTCCTTAATTTGTCCCTCGCACCTCAATTAGAAGTCAGAGGGGAAAATAAAATGGTGGAACACAAGGCAGAGACAGAGATGAATTCAAGTGCTTGGGTAATTGCAACCATGACATCATTATCACTGCAGTACAGTTTAGTGGCGGACAATGAGGGCTCGGCAGAAAAGGTGGCACATCAATAGTGTCTTGATCAACATTTACCCCTTTTCGCTTGAGGACAATCAACTATCAGCAAGGAACGAACAAGCTGAGGGGCCTTTACTCCAGTGGACACAGTGACTCAGATTGGCATAATGGAGGCCCTTAAAAAACCCATGGGTTTGATTGGGTAAAATGGTATCCACATGTGGGGCAGGCCGCAGCTGCAGCACATTAATCGGTCAACTCCAGACATTAAATTACGCAAAGTTGCAGGAGTAACTCATCAGGTCACGGCAGGACGCGTTGAACGTGCCCACCAATCATTCCATGCAGCCACCGACGGCTCCAAAAGCTCCAAAATAAGCACAACAGCAACACCGTGGGACACAACATTCCTCTCAACAAAACCTTTGGTTTGCAGCTGTAACAAATTTGTTGTCATCGGGCATTGCTTTAAACCAAAATAAATTCAGTGAGACAATGAAAAATTCGGTGGTTGAGTTGCTGCCTCACAGCGCCGGAGACCCGGGTTCGATCCCGACTACGGGTGCTGTCAACACTGAGTTTGTACGCTCTCCCTGCGACGGCCGCTTGGGTTTCCTCCCACACTCCAAAGACATACAGGTTTGTAGGTGAAGTGGCGATAGTCCCTACTGTGCAGGATAATGCTCGCGTGCAGGGATCACCTGTCGGCGTGTACCTGGCGGGCCAAAGGGCCCGTTTCCGCACGAGCTTTCTCCGGTTTCCTCCCACACTCCAAAGACGTGCAGGTTAATTGGCTTTGGTAAATCGCCCAGTGTGCACGGCGCAAAACTGGGACAACATAAGACTAGTGGGTGGGTGATCGTTGGTCAGCAAAGAATCGATGGACCCAATGGCCTGTTTCCACATCGTATCTCTAAGTTAAGTATCTTGAGCCCATTTGTTATGTTTTGTTGAGTAGCCATAAAAAAAAAAAACGAGTCGCTGGTCTGGGAAAGGGCGTTAATTACCCTTCAACGGGTGCGGGAGGTTGTATTGCGGGCGCTAGATTGCACAGACGACAGCCACGGCTGCCAGTGCCAGCCCCTCACACAGCCTCACTGCGGCGGCAAACCTAACAGATGGCGGGGACAGACGCGTCTCGGCACTGCTCCGAACACCAACGCGGGAGGGGGAACATAAAGCCATTTAATTGTGGCAGGAACGAGAGACAGGCTGCCGACGTTGGGACACACTGCCATCTGGCTGCTCTTTAGCCCACTGCCTCGCTGGGCCACGTGGTACCCGACAAGGAAGCGACCGGGTTAAGATTTTCCCAGCACTACGTTTCACAGAACAGGAAGGCAGCTTCAAGCATTTGCTGAAACCACTTGATTGTTTGCAGATAGCCCACCTCAGCGGTTTAAAAAAAAAAAAAACAAACACTTGGTTTGGGTTTTATTAGAACAAACATCCTCAGCCAATATTGCTGAAATTTACCCTCATCATGCGTGGATCAAGGAGAACAACATAGGCACCACACAGTCAGAGTCAGACACGGAAAGAGGCCCTTCAGCCCAACTGGCTCACACTGACCAAGATGCCCCATCTCGGCTAGTTAAATCATAGAGAGGATAGTTTTAGAGGTTTAGTAGATTTAGAGGGATATGGGGCCCATAAGCAGGCAGTGGGACTATTATAGATGGGGCACGTTGGTCGGCGTGGGCCAGTTGGGCCTGTTTCTGTCCTCCACGACTGTGGTCATGACTCGATTTGCCCAGGTTTGGCCCATATCCACATTTCCGTTCAGTGTACCTGTCCAAATGGCAGCACGATGGGAGGCAAGCTGCAAATGGTCAGGGGAAAATGAGACTGAATAAACCAAAGGTCCAAACCTGTAATTACATTTCTGGGAATAATTTTTGTAACTCAAGTTAATAATTAATAAAATTAACTCAAATTAAATTTTGTTATTTTATCGTCATTACATTTATTAATAGTTAAGTCGTGGGCCAAGGCAAAAATCTTACACTGATTTGGAGGTTAAAAAAAATTTCAACTCATACAATTCTGTTGCAGGGAATTGAAAGCAGAAATTTTTCTCACTCAGGCCAAACTAAATATCCTGTCACAAAGTGTTTATTTTCCATGCAGGTGCAGGAGAGGTTCAGAATGCACAGTGGCCAAGATTGCATGCATGCATTCAACTCCGCCAACATAACAGTTGTTGAACGGCCGTGCATACTAACACCGGAAAAACAAGTTCTTCACGACATAATGTCCAGCCCACGAAAGAGACTTCATCTCTTGCAGCCGAGGCTTTGTATGTCACTCGCTACTCACCCCCCCCCCCCCCCCTCCCCAAAACATGAGAATAGAGATTTGTCCTGGGTTTAGAGAAACAGAGTAGAAACAGGCCCTTCAGCCCACCAAATCAGCGCCAACCATTGATCACCGCGTACACTGGTTCTATCCTACAACTTCCATTCTACACTAGGGGACAATTCACAGACCAATTAACCTACAGACCTGTACGTCTTATGGTGTGAGGAAACTGGAGCACCCGGAGAAATCCCACAGCAGTCACGGGGAGAACGTACAAACTCCGCACAGACAGCACCCCTGGGGAGGATGGAAGCCGGGTCTCTGGCGCTGTGAGGCAGCAACTCTGCCGCTGCGTCACCGTGCCGACCGAGAACACAGTCATTCGAACGCCATCCTTTTTACTGGATGTTCACGACACAGATCCCATCCCGTTCGCAATCACTGTGCTAGAGCAGTCTAACAGCGGCCAACTATTTAACGGAGGCCTTAGCAATTTTCCGCATGAATTGCAATGCGCTCAATCCATTTGAGACGGCTCCAAAGGAAAACAACCAGAGTCTGGGTGGGCCACCAGATTCATGCTGAGCTGCCATTGCCCGGGCGTGATTCACTTAGAAATCTTTCCTGAATAACATCTGACAGCCGCTCCTCTGGTTACTAATTTCCTGGATCACGGCTGCCTTGCTGAGTGCAACAACAGAAGGGACCAGGAATGATGGACGTCAGGGGATAAGCAGAACAGACAGGCGGTTCACACCGGCCCACATAGTGCCAGCGGCTAGCTCCCAACAATAATGGAAGCACTTCCTACAGTTCAACGCACAGTCCACACGGTACCTTAGCAACCATGGAGACAATCATACAGCATGGAAACAGGCCCTTCAGCCCAACTTGTCCACACCGGCCAACATGTCCCATCTACACCAGTCCCACCTGCGTTTGGCCCATATCCCTCCAAGCCAGTCCTATCCATGTACCTGTCTAAATTATTATTTTTTTAATTTTTATTTTTTTTAACATTGCGATAGTCCCTGCCTCAACTGGCAGCTTGTTCCATACACCCACCACCCTTTGTGTGAAAACGTTACCCCCTCAGATTCTTGTTAAATTAAATTAAACGTTGGTGCTGAGAGAGAAGGGTTCCTCCAAACTCATTGCATCTTGAACATCACTTTGATGGGCTCATCACAAAATTAGTTTTTATCTGGTTAGTTTGGCGATACAGCGCGGAAACAGGCCCTTCGGCCCACCGAGTCATCGCCAACCACCTGTCCACTAGTCCCATCCTATGCACTTGGGACAACTTAACTTGCGAACATGCACGTCGTTGGAGTATGGGAGGAAGCCAGAGCAGCCGTGAAAACCAACGCTGTCACACGGAGAATATATAAACTCCGTACAGACAGCACCCGGAGTCAGGATTGAACCCGGGTCTCCGGCGCTGTAAGGCAGCAATTCTGCCACTGCATCCCCCCCGCACCCACCCTGCCCCCACCATTGTCAGGCACATGACTATGGGAAGGCGAGACACCAAGCTTATCTCAGTCGAACCAGCTCAAGTTTGGCAAAATATAGTAAAGACTGCAGTGGTAATGGAGGGCAGCATCTCTAACTCAGGCTCCACCAACAATCAAAATCCTATTAAAACGCAAAAGGCCGCAAGGAGCTGGAGCAACTCGACAGGTCAGGCAGCATCCCTGAAGAACATGGACAGGTGACGTTTCAGGTCGGGAACCTTCTTCAGACCGAACCTTTCAAAAAACAGGAGCTCGTTAAAACAGGGGAAGGTTTTCAAAATGGGGAAAGGGAACCATTTTGCTCACAGTTTGTTCTGTCAGGACCACCGATTGTTAATCTGAAACACCAGGCAAAATGAAAGAGTCAGTGGCTGTAATATATCCCCTCTCAGACTGGGAAGTTTAACCAAAAAAATGATTAATGGCTGCACGTCAGCAATAAAGAGAACAGACGGGTTTAAAATTCCCCACCTCACCAATAAATTCCAGACACAGAAAAGCACAACTCTGAAACGGCATCAACGTTCATTGCCAATACTTCAAAGGCCTTTGCCACCCGTTCCAAAATGTGCGTTACTGCGTAGACATCTGAAGCTACTGGGGTCAACACAAACGCCACAGAACAGACAGCTGTTTGACTTGAGAGATTGAAGTGGAGTTTGATGACTGAACCTCCTCCATTTGCAGAGGCAGGTTCTAATCCCGCACCTGACAGTAGACAATAGATGCAGGAGTAGGCCATACGGCACTGCAATCCAGCACTGCCATTCAATGTGATCACGGTTGATATCAAATGCAAGCTCGTCTTCACAGTTTCCGTACCCTCGGCGATTTAGATGTCCGGCAATCATTGGGGAAAGACAGTTCAACGTCCGTGAATGGGGACACCCCATGCAGTCAAGTAGTCGGCAGCGTAATGAGCCAAATGGAAAAAGAGGATGCCATCTCACGGCGAGCAGTAAAACGTCCGAGGCTTCATGTTGTTGAAGATACTTTCCTTTCTGAACTCGCCACCCACCAGTTTCCACATGAAGCGCACGGGGGAAAACCTAAAATCAGAAGGGACGAGGTCGCGGAGAGGAAGAACCACAAACAGTCCAAAGGGAGGAACAAATCTTAAGAGAGCAATTTAGATTTAGATACTGTGCAGAAACTGACCCTTCAAAACTGAGGAATTCATCCTGGTCAAGTTTTTATTTTATATCAGTGGATGCAGTTGATTCACTGATTTAGAGCACTGTGTCACTGACCCCAATGCACGGCAGATCAGGTCTTATTTTTAAATTGGCTTCGCCTTTTATTGCTGCCCCCGAAAAGGGAGGATATACTTCGCAAGCCGGACAGGATCTTTGGAGATAGGAAACCAGGAGTTCCCTACAACGTAAAACAAACTTTGTGTGGCAGGGTGGCGCAGCGGTAGAGTTGCTGCCTCACAGCACCAATGACCCAGGTTCGATCCCGACTAATCGGGTGGCTGCCTGTATCGAGTTTCTACATTCGCCCGCGGGTTTGCTCCGGGTGAGTGCTCCCTCATTCCAAAGATGTGCAGGTTTGTAAGTTAATCGGCTTCTGTAAATTGTCCCTGGAATGTGGGATCGTGCTAGTGTACGCTGGGGTGATTTCTGGTCAGCACGGACTTGGTGGGCTGAAAGGTCAATTTCCACTCTGTATCTCTAAAGTCGAAGTTCAAAAACATACTTTTCTGGCTTTTTCTAGTTCTGAAAGTGAATAAACAGCACCTCATTTCGCTTGGGCAGCTTACACCCCAGCGGTATGAATATTGACCTCTAACTTCTAGTAACCCTTGCGTTCCCTCTCCATCCCTCCCCCTTCATAGTTCTCCGACCAGTCTGACTGTCCCCTTGATTAAGTTTTGCCTGTATGCTTCAATAGACAATAGGTGCAGGAATAGGCCATTCGGCCCTTTGAGCCAGCACCGCCATTCAATGTGATCATGGCTGATCATCCCCAATCAGTACCCCGTTCCTGCCTTGTCCCCATATCCCCTGACTCCGCTACTTTTAAGAGCCCTATCTAGCTCTCTTGAAAGCATCCAGAGAACCTGCCTCCACCGCCCTCCGAGGCAGAAATGTCCACAGACTCACCACTCTCTGTGAGAAAAGGAATTTCCTTGTCTCAGTTCTAAATGGCTTACTCCTTATTCTTAAACTGTGGCGCCTGGTTCTGGACTCCCCCAACATCAGGAACATTCTCCTCACTAACAAAGATCTATTCTACATTTTCCTTCATCTGCATCCCCTTTGATGTCTCAGTCTCACACTTCCTTATCTCTGTATCTCCCTCTCCCCCGACTCAGTGTGAAGAAGGGTCTCGACCCGAAACATCACACATTCCTTCCGTCCACAGATGCTGCCTGTTCCGCTGAGTTACTCCGGCATTTTGTCCCAAAACATGAACAGTTTCTTTCTGCAAACATGCTGCCTGAGTTGTTCAGTATTTGCAAGGTCTTTTTTAGTTTGTGCGGCATGCACATATATTACCTTTGGATTATCTCGTATTACCTTATCGGAGCTCTGAACACAAATATCTGTCAACAGTGTCCAAGATGGAACAACATCAAGCTGGCTACAAAGCAGTTTGAGACAGGTGGAAGAAGCCCTGGAAATGCAAGCATGGGTATCTGAGCTGCAAGACTAAAGGGCCTGTCCCACATAGGCGATTTGTTTAGGCGGCTCTCGTCACATGGTCGCCGGGGTGTCACCTGTATGGTCGCGAGTCGTCTCCTCAGTCGCCCAGAGAGTCGTAGCATTTTTATGGTCGCCTCTGGATTTTGAAATGTTCAAGACTTTTTGGCGACTGTCGGCAACCGTGGGCTTGTCATAGCTCGTCTTTTCCTGACGTAGGTGCTGTTGCAGGTTGTCGTCAGGATGGCGTAGGTTGGCCCCAAGAGGCGTACGTTGCTGCCAGTGCTGACTTCGGTGAATTCCATTGTCGCAGTTGCCAGCAGTCGCCTAAAAAAAAAAAAAATCGCCTAAGTGGGACAGGCCCATTAGTTGAGACGCCGGTTTTTCGACGATCTGCTACGACTATGACAGTCGCTGGAAATGGCCTAAAAAAAAAAAAAAAATCACTTAGTGGGACATCTCCTGAGGTGTGGAATTTCCAGAAATAGTTACCGTCCCTTGAAGAGATAGTCATCGTCATGGAGTCACAGTCATGGAGGACGGAAACAGGCCTTTTTGGCCCTACTTATCTGTACTATCCATGATATCCAAGCTAGTCCCATTTACCGACTTTTGGCCCAGATTCCAGTGAAGTTGATTTTGCTTGCATGCAGCACTTTCCACTCATCTCCAAAGGCAAACTCCATCCCAAGGAAGAAAGCAGCAAGTTTGCTGAAACTTTCTTGCAGTGAAAAGCTTTTGTTGCGTACTATGCACTCAGCGGAAAGTCAAAACACACGAGTTTCAAGACCTTCCTTCACATTTGCACGGTTCAGAAGATACAGAAGTTGCCGCAAATGGAGATAACGTCAAAGGCAGCTGGCTTCAGGCGATAGAGTTCAGGGCAAACACTTGCTGTACTGGGCTGTGGTCAGCAAGAACCTGACAGGATTAACTTCAAGCCCGCTGCTGCAGATATCTTTCAGCCTCTCATTAAAGCACGCAATACCCTTTCACTGAGGTGTACAGTGCTTCCTTTCAAATCGCAAAGTTTAATTAAGCTGATACAATTCAGTCCGCTGGAATAGTCCGAGACACAGGCAGCAACAACGGAATGAAAATGGGACACATTTTTCCTTCAACGATTAAAAAGGCATACAACCAGAAATAATCATTTAAGTTAGATTTTACTTCATAATTCATGCCTTTTTCAGGCACAGCATCCCAGTGTGTCAATTTCTTCAGCAGCCACTGAGTGGCATTTTGCATCAATTTGAGTGGGATTTTAGGGCAGCTCAGTGGCACAATGGTAGAGGTGCCACCTTACAGCGCCAGAGACCGGAAAATGGATCCCGACTACGGGCGCTGCCCGGGTGGAGTTTGCACGTTCTCCCGTTGACCCGAGTGGGATTTCTCCAGTTTCTTCCCACACTCCAGACACACAAGCCTGTACGTTAATTGGCTTCATTCATTTGCAAATCGTCCCTGGCGTGTAGGATAGCGCTAGTGTACGGGCAGGCTATGCGGGCCTGTTTCTCCACTCTACCTCTAAAGTCTAAAGCAAAGTTACATTGAGTCAATTGGGCGATTCCTTTTGTAATGGGTATTAGAACGTGGATACATTGGTGTACATTTCTCGCCTGCCGTGGGCGCCACAAATAATGGCCACCTTACATATTCGATCCCAACTGGTAGCCATGAGGAAACTAAAAGCATTTCACCCCCCCCACTACTGCCATTTGCCTGGTGACAGAAGGACAGCCAGCAAGCTGTCCTTCCAAGCTGTCTTGGGGCTAGTAGAATCAAAGGATATGAGAAGGCAGGCATGGGTTATTGATAGGGGACATTATCATTGATAGCCATTATCACAATGAATGGCGGTGCTGGCTCGAAGGGCCGAATGGCCTCCTCCTGCACCAATTTTCTATGTTTCTAAGCTCTTTGCAGCTGCTGCAGCACTTGACGCAAGTAACGAAGCGTCCGCATTAGGTGCAACCTACGACCAGTGTTAATTGTGCACAAACAAGCAACAACCCCACGAGCAGATCATTACAGAGTCCCTGGTGCGACCTGCACGTTACTGAACACAGGAGCATCGGCCAGCGCTCCCTCGACAACGTCAATATTCTGGTCCGATCTATCCCTGCGCAGGATGTCAAGATGCGACCCAATCAGCCCGCACCTCAGTGGCACGGGCCCCGCTCACGGATTAAATGCACACGGAGCCATGGTGTTGTTTTCAACAGATCCTTGCTCAAGGTTCACTTCTCAGGGGAGGCCAGTAGATGTTATTTTACGACACGACTATTTCAGTGCGCTCTAGATGACAGCGCGGATGCAGGCCCTTCGCCCAGGGTCTGCGCCAACCAGCGACACTGCCACTATCCTACACGCTGGGGGCAACTTACAATTCATTTTTACCGAAACCAAACAACCTATAAATGAGTACAGTTTTGGAGTGTGGGAGGACCGGGAGAAAACCCACGCGGTCACAGGGAGAACATACAAGTAGCACCCGTAGTCGGGATCGAACCCGGGTCTCTGCCGTTGCGTCGTCCATATGATGCCTGGCCTCGCCTTTGCCTCCTTTCCCTCCACCAGACTGGACGTTGCTTCACTCCAGTTATTGTTGGGATGCGCAACAGATCACTTAACACCAACCCACGGAGAACACAGGTCACGGCCCCAATACTGGAGCGGCGAGGATCAGACCACTGCTTATTTAGAGAGGCCAAGTGGATTTATTTTCTGATCCAACTCTAAATGCTACAGCAACAGATAGTTAATCCGGTGCTCAAGTCAAAGGGAATTTCAAATCAGTACTGTGTTATTCTTGGCTGTGCACCAAGTCAGTCAGTGCAAATATAAACCTCTATCACTTTCTCCTGTAAAGGATCTCAGCGATTTGTAAACTGGTCTGGTGCTCTCTCCCATGAAACAAAATAAAAGGTGAGCAAGCAGCCATTTTCTCACTCGACAAACAATGCTCGAAATAACCTTCGTCTGCAGCTGGACACAAATAATCTCCAGTGTTGAAGTGAAAATTATTATAGAAACAGAATCGCCCCATGTCAGGCAGCATCCGCAGATAGAGAAGCACACATCATGCGTAGTGGCAGCTCCATTTCTGCTTCCGCTTTGGCCGGTACAATGGCACAGTGGGAAAGTTGCTGCCCCACAGCACCAGAGACCCGGGTTTGATCCCGACTACGGGTGCTGATCCGCACAGAGTTTGTACATTCTCCCCGTGACCATGGGTTTTCTCCACATGCTCTGGTTTCCTCCCACATCCCAAAGACGTGCAGGTTTGAAGGTCAATTGTCTTCTGTAAATAGTGCACGGAGTGTAGGATAGAACCAGTGCACGATCGTGCACTCAGCGGGCTGAAGGGCCCATTTCCAGGCTGTACCTCTAAAGCAAACTAAACAATGGCACAACTTGTGGAACCTACAGATATGGTGCAGTTGTGCAAAGGGCAAACTTACCGTGCGCAGAAACGTTCCGGAAGGGCGGGAAGTCATCGTCCATGTCACGATCAGTGACATTGGTGGGCACGGAAAAGGGATGCGATACCTCTGGCGGCCAAGGGGGAAAGTGTTGAAGCAGAAAGATTTCAAATGGCTGCGATCTCAAGAGTTAAGTCACCGGGTCACTGCTTCTCTTCATACACAAAGAGATTGGACATGGGCCCCATTCCCAACTTTACAGCTGATCAAACAATTGGGAGGGGTGGTAAACTGCGAGGAGAGGAACAGACTCCGGAGGAGATACAGACATGCTGATGGCATGGGGTGACTAAGCGACAGATTACATTTAATGCTAAAACTGCAAGTGGTATATTTTGGTTCAGAAGGAAGAGTATTCCAAAAAAATTCTGGAATTCTAAAACTGTCAGGTCAAGGCGTAGCCTTGCAACTGGTACCATGTAGTCCAGTTCAGCCTGTGGGACATGCTCATCCTTCGTGGGAAGTCTGCTTTGGCGAACCGGGCGGAAGAGATCTTTATGAACCAACGGCTAGAAAGGCGACGCAGCACCGCACTGTGGAATGCACACGGCCTGACAGAGCACTTAAGGCGACATGGCCATCCGCTGCTGCCAAGAAGTCTCCAGCCTCGATCATTTTTCACACCACTGGACTCTGACCTGCGGCCGAGAGGGCGGGGTGGTTACAGTGCGACAGCTTCTCCACCTTAAGTTCATTCATGCACAGGTTTTTGTGCAGCCCTCTCCTCTGACCGTGAGACATGTCAGAACTCACCAGAATTGAGACAGCACAACCCGCCATTGTCGTTATCGACGGGCCACCACCAATTTTAAAATGGCAACAAAAACAGATCTGAGGACGCGCGTGCATAGTTCATTGAGAAGGGCAGGGTAGACAGAAAAATATAGAAGGTCATAGACAATAGGCGCAGGAGTAGACCATTTGGCCCTTCGAGCCAGCACCGTCATTCAATGTGATCATGGCTGATCATCCACAATCAGTACCCCGTTCCTGCCTTCTCCCCATACCCCGACTCGCTATTTTAAGAGCCCTATCTAGCTCTCTTGAAGCATCCAGAGAACATGCCTCCACAGCCCTCCGAGATAGAGAATTCCACAGACTTCCAGAGAGTTAGTCATGCAGTGTGGAAATAGGCCCAACTTGACCACACCGACCAACATGCCCCATCTAGACTAGTCCCACCTGCCTGCATTTGGCCCATATCCCTCTAAACCCGTCTAAACATTTTTTAAAGTTGTGATTGTGGAGACCCAGAAGACATAGGCTTCAGGGGAGTGGGGGAAAGATTTAATAGGAAGCCAGCGGGCAACCTTTTCATTCAGCGGGCAGTGGATAGATGGAACAAGCTGCCAGACGAGGCTGTTGAAGCAGGTCCTATAACATTTCATAACTTCAAAAGACATTGGAGCAGAAAATTAGGCCATTTGCCCCTTCAGGTCTGTGCCACCATTGGATCATGGCCGATCTATTTTCCCTCTCAACAAAATTCTCCCGCTTTCCCCGTGATGATGACAACCGCACTAATCAAGAAGTTAGCAATCTCCGCCTTAAAATACCCAACAACTGTCCCCACAGGCATCTGTGGCAATGAATAACCACCCTCTGGCTAAACAAATTCCTTCTCATCTCTAGTCTAAAGTTTCGTCCTTTGATTTGGAGGCTATGCCCTCTGACCCTGGACACCACAATGAGGATTTAAAAGACATTTGAACAGGTACATGGATAGGAAAGGATTAAGTGGGATATGGACCAAGCACGGGCAGGTGGTAATTGTGTAGATGGGTCATTTCCCTGACATCCGTCTGTAGAAGGGTCTCGACCCGAAACGTCACCCATTCCCTCTCTCCAGAGATGCTCCCTGTCCCACTGAGTTACTCCAACATTTTATGTCTACCTTCGATTTAAACCAGCATCTGCAGTTCTTTCCTACACAGTGTGGATGGGGCATCTTGGTTGGCATGGGCAAGTTGGGCCAAAGGGCCCGTTCATGTACTGTACGACTTAAGACTATAAATAGTTGGCAAGGAATCTTTGGAAAAAACCATTGGCAAGTCGGATAGTTTCCTCCATCAATCCTCAAGTTAAATTATTATTTATGTTAAACTACAGTAAAGTATGGTCTTCAAGTCACTCCTTGCGTTTAATATCCCTGGTGCCACATACGAAGAGCTAAATATAACAAATATCTTGTTCGGTCTTCAGCTTTAATTAGAGCTCCCCCCCCCCCCCCCCCACGCACATCAGCTTTACCACACACAAACCAAGTAATTAATTCCATGTTCCCATAGCAACACACAGAAACAAACATGGCAAACCTTCCATAAAATGATCATTAAAATGTTGGCTCTGCACACGGTTCGTGACGTGTTAAGATTAGAAAGGGCAGTCTTGTTTTTTAAAAATACAAGGACGAAAATTCACCAAGCAAGCAGTGTTAACATTTACCATGACCACCCCCAACTGAAGACATTTTACAGGTCATTCTACGAGCCTTGGTCGCTGAAATGATGGGGCAGGTCTTTGGTGTCTTCCTTGGATGGCCAAGGGAAGCTCAGGGCTAACTCAAACGGGGTGGCACGGTAGAGCAGCGGGAGCGTTGGTGGTGGCGCGCTGGAGACCGGGGTCCGATCCCGACTACGGGTGCTGTCTGTACGGAGTTTGCACGTTCTCCTCGTGACCTGCGTGGGTTATCTCCGAGATCTTTGGCTTCCTCCCACACTCCAAAGACGCGTATGTTTGTGGGTTAATTGGCTTGGGTTTGCATACTTGGTATTGAATGTAAATTGTCCATAGTGTGTAGGCTTGTGTTAAGGTGCAGGGATCACTGGTCGGTGTGGACTCGCTGTATCTCCAAACTAAACTAAAGTGCTGGAGTAACTCAGCGGGTCAGGCAGCATCTCTGGAGAACTTGGATAGGTGATGTTTCAGGCCGAGACCCTTCTTCGGATTTTGGTTGGGGATGGTGTGGGGAGAATGCTGGAAGAGAGGGGCAGGACAAAGCCTGGCAAGTGATGGGTGAGGGGTCTTAATGATGAGCGGTAGGTAACGTGGAGACGGGATTGTAATTACTATACTTAAAAAATTTACTTCAGAGATACAGCACAGAAATAGGTCCTTCAGCCCACTGGATCCACGCCATCCAGTGATCAACCCATATACTACCCTAAACACACTAGGGACAATTGAAAAAAAAAAATGTATCGAAGCCAATTGACCTACAAACCTGCACGTCTTTGGAGTGTGGGTGGAAACCTGGGCACCCGGAGAAAACCCACGCTGTCACAGGGAGAACGCACAAACTCCGTGCAGACAGCACCTGCGGTCAGGATCGAACCTAGTTCTTTGGTGCTGTGAGGATGCAACTGTACCGCCTCAAAATTTAATATAATTAAAGATTGGCAGAATATAGTGCAGGCTTGGCAGAAGGGCCCCGTCCTGCATCCCTCTTACAATTGAAGGCCAACATACTATATCTCTTTAAATCTTGTCTCTTTAAATCATTTACTACCCGCCGCTACATCCCTGCGTCAGCCCGTGGGCGAACGGCCACTGTCAACAGCACCGCTTTCATGAGAAGGGATGGAGAGGAATTTTTGTTAATCCCTCCCAGAAGAACAAGTTTCATGGGCCGAAGTGGCAACTGCTTCACGCCAGCACTCGGGGCGAGACTTTGTACTGTTTCCATGCTTTAATTCCAAGGAATGACACGCAATTTAGATGTGGATTGGATGCCTTCACCGGAAGACCACCAGCATTGAATTAACACGGGCGACACTGCATTCTGATTTTCAGATCATTAGCTTTGTTGCCATCTCCACAGGTGCTGCCCGACCCACTGATCATTTCCAGCGCTTTGTTTGTGTTTTGTGCAAGCAAATCGTTGCTCTGGGCAGCTTAGCTCCCTCCCGCAGTTACTGCGTAACACAGCAGAGGTTTGGCAGGGGACCAACCATGCAGTCCTCTCCCGAGCAAAAGTAAACAAGAGCAGCCAAGGCTCACACAAAACTGCCCAAGGATCCTTTAGGTCTAAGAGTCCGTCGTGCCTTAAATTGATTACAAGTTCCCGACCTCATGTGTAGGAAAGAACATTTTGTGTCTACCTTCGATTTAAACCAGCATCTGCAGTTCTTTCTGACAAAAGGAACTGCAGATGCTGGTTGAAGACACAAAAAGCTGGAGTAACTCAACGGGACAGGCAGTGTCTTTGGAGAGAAGGAATGGGTGACGTTTTCGGTCGAGATCCTTCTTCAGACACCTCTGTAAAGTAAACGGATTAATTAAGATTGAAGTCTCAAATCCAGGAATGGGACATACAAGAATCTGAAGTTGCTGCCTCATGGTGCCAGAGACCAGGGTTCAATCCTGATTATGTGGCGTTTGTACGTTCTCCCTGTGACCGCGTGGGTTTTCTCCGGGTGCCCCGGTTTCCTCCCTAATTCCAAAGACATGGAGGTTAATTGGCTTGTGTAAATCGCCCCTGGTGTGTATAGGATGCCGAAATGGGACATGGACAGCATGGACTTAAAGGGCTGAAGGGCCTGTTCGACATGGCATCTCTACACAAAACTAAACGAAGGAGTTAACAAAAATGTACAGTAACGAAAAGTACCCCAATCCTCAAGCTGAAACTTTTTAACATTTAAGTAACATTTAGATATCCAGCACATGGATAGGATAGGTTTAGAGGGATATGGGTCAAACACAGACAGGTAGGACTAGTGTAGATGGGACATGGTGGTCGGTTTGGGCAAGTTGGGCTGAAGGGCCTGTTTCCACACTGCAAGACTGACTATGAAAGAAGCATTGCGTCAGTTTTGTCTTCCAGATCTGCTAGTTCATCAAAGCAGACGCAGGAGAATTGAATGTGCAGGGAGGAACTGCGGATGGATACTGGTTTAAACTGAAGATGGACACAAAAAGCTGGAGTAACTCAGCAGGGCAGGCAGCATCTCCGGAGAGAAGGAACGGGTGACCCTTCTTCAGACGGAATTGAAGTCTGCTTGAAATCTATTTTTCACGTTCAAGCCACGGGCCATGTGAGGAGGAGGAAGAAAACAACCTTGTTTTCTGGTTTCAAATCCCAAAACCCCCAATGCAGCAAAACATTGCCGTGCTGCCTTCCTTCAATTCCAAGTGTACTGTGAACGCCTTGCCCTGCTACTTGGAACTGGTGCTGCAAAACAAACTGCTTCCACTTGCTTTGAATGAAAGTAGAATATTTTAAAATTATGTTCTGCTTCTGAAATACGACCTCGTGGATTAGCACCAAAGTGAATTCACACCGCGTAAATTATCAGATTGCTTCTGTGTTGAACAAGATGTAGAGCGGTTGGTGGAAACATTAGGAACAGCGAATGCAGCAAAACATTGCAGGGTCAACAACTAAGATGCCAGCCAAATAATTAACTCAGGCTGCGGATCAGGGAACTGCAGATGCTGGTTTACCAAGGAGAGACAAAATGTTGGAGTAACTCATTAGGTTAGGAGGACATGGATCAGTGATGTTTTGGGTCAGGACCCTTCTTCAGACTGATTTCGTGGGGGGGGTGAAAGAAAACTGGAGGGGGGGAGGGGGAGTGGGGAAATCAAGCTTTCTCTTCTACCTGATTTCACACCACCTCCCCCCCCCACACACACACAATCAGTCTTAAGGATCGTGACCCAAAGGAAAAATCACCCATCCATCTTCTCCAGAGATGCTGCCCGACAAAGACACTCCCCCTACCTTTCCTCCAACCTTGCCCCTTCATCCACTAACAACAGTCAGTTAACCAGTTCCACCGTTGGCAAAGAACAAACGAACAAACTCTGCACAAACAGCACTCGTAGTCAGGATTGAACCTGGGTCTCCTTCGCTGCGCCATTGTGCTACTGGTTATTGTAAATATTATATTTTCGGAGGAAAGTGCCCAATTTTCTTTTAAAAATGGTGACAAATTAACCACATGGTGACAGTTCAGATTTTGCGAAATAAAATTAGAACACGTTTCAAAAGTATTTAATATTTTTTACACAGGACATAATGAAATACTAGAGGGCAGAGTTTGAAGGTGAGGGGAGCAAAGTGTAAAGGGCCGGTCCTACTTGGCGATTTTTTTATTCGGCGACATTGACCGACGTATCAGGTCACCGAATAGGTCGCGGTGGACGATGTATGACGCGCGGATTTTGAAACGTTCAAAATCTTTCGCCGACCCCGATACGTCAGTCGACAATGCCGGCAGTGGCCGAAAAAAAACACCAAGTGGGACAGGCCCTTAAAGGAGATGTGCGAGGCATGTTTTGGATTTACAATGATGGCGAGTGCCTAGAACATGTTGCCGGGGTGATGGTTGAAGCAGACATGATAGTGGCATCTTAAATCACTGAATATGTAGTTTCTTTGGAAAGTGCCCAAGAAATATTGACCAATTTGCTGCATGGTGACAGTTCAGATTTTATGGAATAAAATTACCATATATTTCTGAAAGAAAAAAAAAGTGACACAGCCGGCAGAGTTGCTGCCTCACAGCTCCAGTAATCCAGGTTCCCCCCCTGACCTCTGGCTGCCTGTGCAGAGTTTGCATGTTCTCCCCGTGACTGCCTGGGTTTCCTCCCACACTCCAAAGACATACATGTTTGTAAGTTAATTGGCCTCTAAATTGGCCCGAGTGTGTAGATGTGGATGTGAACATGGGATAACATAGAATTATTATGAACGATGGCCGGTGTGGACTTGAAGAGTTAAGTGATAGGAGCAGAATTAGGCCATTCGGCCCATTAAGTCTACTCCGCCATTCAATCATGGCTGATCTATCTCTCCCTTCTAACCCCATTCTTCTGCCTTTTCCCCCCCCCATTACCCTTGACACCCGTACTAATCAAGAATCTCTCTCTCTCTGCCTTAAAAAAAACCCACTTGACTAGGAGTGGTTTCCATGTTGTGTCTCTATACAAAAGCGTGCAAGCAAGATCTCGACCCAAAACTGAACCAGTGAAATCCAGTACTCTTTTCCACATCACTCTGGAGAGAAATAGAAACAATCTTGCGATCCTCCCTCCTAACCCATTAATTAAATCCCAGTTTCCATCCATCAGCTTCATTCCTTATTTTTAGAGAGTTTGGCAAGTAGATATTTTTATCTGACCCGACTTGAAGAAACCTCACGAGAGTAGGGGACTTTGATGCAATTTAGTTATCGCTCAGAATATAGGGCTCGTTCAACTCAAAGGGTCAGCTCATTGTCACCATTCTCAAGTCCAACATTGGGTGAGAGTCCAAGTTATCCCCAAGGCCCAAGCCATCAAAATTTGCCACATCCCAACATCCATGCCGTGAATGTGAAATCTTCAGAAAGAAATGTAACCTTTGATTTTTTTTTTCTCTCTTTTTGTGTTATTTCTTATTAAGCCACCACTTGATGGGTAACTCAGATCCATAAAATTTAAGTAACACCAAACTGGCTTTTAATTATATTAAAATCAACTGCATCTCTCGCAAAAATGAATGGACCCTTCTCCATACCCCTGCATTCAGAGAGAGAGACACACACACACAGGGACAAATATTAAACCCAACTACAAGACCAGGACATATTCCCATTCATTTATTTTCACTTATGATAACCAGATATAATTCAGTCGATTTTTAGTTCCTTTCGAATATCATAGTCGACTCTGTCTGAAACAACTTCAGGATACACAGCCTCTTCTTCAGCAACAACCCTTCGCTTGATGGCTAATTCATGCGCTGAAGTTTTAAGTGATGGCTTCATTTCACATTGGGGAAATGACAAAGCGATTACGCCCTTGTTTTACAATACAGTGATCATAATCATATATTTATCACCCCTTCTAATATAGTCTCTGTTAATTGACACAAGATTGTGGAATCATAAGGAAATTCAGACACTTTAATGCACATTACGATACATATTTGGCGCTCAGATATACACAATCTGAAGTACAACGCTCTAGACCCCAAAAATTATCCTTCTAAAGTATTGGCAGAAGGAACCTCACCCACCTTAGCAAGGCTTCAGAATATGCGTCCTTCCAGACTTGCCAAAGCCATATTTGGAGCTATGAAAAAAAAAAAAAGATAGATTTTAGATTGAGGAAGACAACCATGTGTCCCTTCTATTGGATTTGTATCAGGTTCCTCCTGGCGGAAGTCAGTCGAGTCCTGAAACACATATCGATCGAGCTGAGAGAATTGGGTTTAGAATCTTAAACTTTAACAGTCTTCCCTCAGTTGAGGAAACCGTAGAACTAACATGTTTTTTGTGGTCCTCCCAACCTCTTGCAATTCGGCAAGGACCTGGGATAAAAGCATTTTGATCATTTTAGTAGAACACCTCTCCATTTTCTCAATAAAGGTGTTTTACAATGAAGAATTTCATTGTCCCATCTGGGACACATGACAATAAACTCTCTTGAATCATGTTACATTGGTTCAGATCAATAAGTACACTTCCAAGAGTCAAGACAACTCAACTTCCAATGTGTCCAACCAAAAAGACATCTTCCATCGGTAACCCTCCACCTCAAATCAGTGAAGATCAAGGATACAATGTTTACCTTCAATAGCGTAGGGGGGGGGGGGGGGGGGGGGGGGGGGGGGGGGGGGGGGGGGGGGAAAAAATCTCATGGGGCCTCCTGAGTATGTGCAGAATTGTCAGCATTCACTGAGCAAGTAAAACGTCAGACAACCTTGTAACATGCAACAGACTCAGTGGCCAAATAGGTTTGTCAGTTTCATTCACCCCGTTAGAGGAAAGATGTTGTCAAACTGGAGAGGGTGCAGAGAAGATTTACGAGGATGTTGCCAAGACTTGAGGGCCTGAGCTACAGGGAGAGGTTGAGCAGGCTAGGACTTTATTCCTTGGAGCGCAGGAGGTTAAGGGGCGATCTTATAGGTGTATAAGATTGCAAGAAGAATAAATAGGGTGGATGCAGAGTCTGACCCAGAGTAGGGGTAAACAGAGAACCAGAGGTCAGAGCTCGAGGAGATGGAAGAAAAATTTAATAGAAACCAGAGGGGCAACTTGATTTTATTTTTGTTTTAAACACACAAAGGGTGGTAGGTGCAAGGAATGAGCTGGCTGAAAACATAGAAGCAGGTACTATCACAACGTTCAGGAAACATTTAGACAGATACATGGACAGGATAGGTTTAGAGGGATACGGGCAGGCAGGTTGGACTAGTGTAGATGGAGCATGTAGGTCAGCATGGGCAAGTTGGGCTGAAGGGCCTGTTTCCACACCGTATGACTCAAAATGGCTAATCACCAAGCAGTAATTTTCAGTCAGTTCAGAAACCAAAAAAGATATCACGACAGAATGAGCAGACTTGATACAATAACATCACACTGAACTAACCCCAGACAAACTGCACAAAATATTTGTTCAGATGCGATTGAAGCAGAATGAGGACATTCGGCCCATCAAGCCAACGCCGCCATTCAATCATGGCCGATCTACCTTTCCCTCTCAACCCCATTCTCCCCATAGTCCCTGACCCCCATACTAATCAAGAATCTGTCAATCTCTGCCTTAATAATATACACTGACGGCCTCCACAGCCATCTGTGACTATGAATTCCGCAGATTCACCACCCTCTTACTAAAGAAATAACTCATCTCCTTCCTATCGGAACGTCTTATTGTTTGCTTTTGATGCAAGCAACCTTCATGGAAGCGACCCGTACAAGGCTATCTGGAAGTTGCAGCAACAACAGCGCACCCTTCTCATTATATCCACGCCCTGGGCAGGCCCTGCAGGATGGCAAGGGTAATAGGTTACAACCCAGACCCAATGAATCAAGGTAGACGCATCACAAGGACAGAAAAACTACAAAAGAAATGTTACAAGGCGCTCGAGGCTAGCGATCTTACTGAATGTTAAGATCGGCTCGAGGGACTCCATGGCCTACTTCTACTCCTAACTCTCAAGTCAAAAAGGGCAAAATGATTAACAAGTTCAGGCAGTTTTGAAAGCATAACGAAACGGGCATTGAGAAATAACACAAGGCTAATTAACGCTTCAGTTTTACCAACTGTATGCTTGGAAAATCATGGAAAAATAATACTTGGAGCTGGAGTATACTTATGAATAATTGGCATCCGTACACGACGCATGTATGGTGTCCCAATGATGCCTTTAAGACCCCATAGCTTAATTGGTCATTCAAAGCAACAAGACATGAGCAAAGATAGAACAGTTGCCTCACAGCACCAGAGACTCGGTTTCAATCCCAAACTAAGTGACTGCCTGTGTGGAGTTTGTGCATTCACTTTGTAACTGTGCGGGTTCCCAAAAACTTAATGGCTAATTGGCCACTTAAATAGGCGGCGCGGGGGCAGAGTTGCTGCCCGACAGCACCGGGGACCCGGGTTCAATCCTGACCACGGGTGCTGTCCGGAGATCTTCGGTTTCCTCCCACACTCTAAAGACGCACAGGTTTGTAGGTAAATTGATTTGGCAAATGTAAAAATTGGCCCTCGTGTGTGTGTGTGTGTGGGATAGTGTTAATGTGTGGGGATCACTGGTCGGTACGGACCCGGTGGGCCGAAGGGTTCGTTTCCGTGCTGTATCTCTAAACAAAACAGTATTTACATAAGCAATGGCATTTAATGGTCTCAAATGGGCTGAAGGGCCAGTTAGTGCTGCATTGTTCCAAGGCAATGGCGGAGAGCACAAACCAACTTTACACAAGCCGTCAAACTCTTAAGGGTCTGTCCCACTTAGGTGACTGCCAGGGACTAGTTTTAATGGAATTCACCTACGACACCTGGCGACAACCTACCACAGCACCTACAGCAACCTATGACACACCTACATCTACCTACGACAGTAAAAATTGTCGCCACTGTCGCCAAAATGTTTTCAACATGTTGAAAGTTGTGCGGCAGTCGCTTGTAGTCACCCAAAAAAAAAAAAAAAAAAAAATCGCCTTAAGTGGGACAGGCCCATAAGATGCTGTCTTTAAATCATTACGGCGGAATCTCACATTACACATTCAGGGCGAGTGCTTGATCCCTAGAAAACAATTTAGCAAGGACAAACCAGATTGCTATCAACACAAATGGTTACTGTTTGTACTAGTGGAGAAAAGAGCACACCAGGTTCTTTGCTTCCCAAGCCAAATATAGAGAATTCTGCCTCCGAACAAAAAATGATAGAAATTATAGTTTAGCTGAGATAAAGCGCAGAAACAGGCCCTTCGGCCCACCGAGTCCGCGCCGACCAGCGCTTACACCCACCCCCCCACCCCCACCCAACACTAGCACTATCCTACACACCAGGGACAATTTACAATTACCGGAGTCAATTAGCCTACAAACCTGTACGTCTTTAGAGTAAGAGAGGAAACCAGAGCACCTGGAAAAAACCCACACAGGTCACGGGAACAAAGTACGAACAGCACCCGTTGGTGGTCAGGATTGAACCCGGGTCTCTGGCGCTGCAAAGGGCCTGTCCCACTGTACGAGCTAATTCAAGAGTTCTCCCGAGTTTCCCCCAATTCAAACTCGGAGAATTACGGTAATAGCTGCTCGTAGGTACTCGGGGCTCTCGAGGACATTTTTCAACATGTTGAAAAATCTTCACGAGTCTTCCCGAGCTTACTACGTTTCCCCAAGTACCTGCCGTTAGCGTTACGAGCCGCTAAGACACGTCCTGAGCTCCGACGTACCCGCTCCGTACATTCATCGTACTTACCACGAGTTTGATTTTTTTTTAAACTCGGGAGAGCTCTTGAATTAGCTTGTACAGTGGGACAGCCCCTTAAGGCAGCACCTCTACCTCTGCGCCACCATGTTAGAATTTATTCAACGTTAACGGTTTCTCAGCAAAAGCTATCTCTTATTCACTACCCTCGAATGCTAAAGGTGGATGTGATGGAGAGTCAGTCTTCAGAACCAGAGCAATCCTTTATTGGAACTTCTCCCAAGGAGATGCTGGGACCGTATCGCCACTGTAGCCCCCACTGCCATTCAATAAGACCACAGATGGTCTTTGTCAACCACATCCCCAGCATGTTTCTTTGCGTACACTCAGGGTCGACAACTCCACAGGGCAGAAAGGATCAAAAGGATTCACAATCGAAGATGTCATCTCTTGCCATTTTAGTTCTTCAATGGTACACCACACCTGATCATCCCAAAGCAGCAGCCCACATCTACCAAACACACCAGCTTCTCGGCAGCAGGCAACAATAGGAAGTGGTTGACACAAATTGCTGGAGTAACTCCGTGGGACAGGCAGCATCTCTGGAGAGAAGGAATGGGCGACGTTTCAGGTCGGGACCCTACACAATAGGAGGTGGTTAGCACGCAACTGAAGCTTTTCACTGTACCCCAGAGCACACGATAATAAACAAAAGCTATTGCAAGCAATGCTAAAGCCACAGTGATTGCAAGCAGTTGTGAATGCAAACATTGCCTGCGTGGGTGACAGCACGAAGGAAAGCTCTCAACGCCAAGAGGATATAGATGGTCTGACTTGTTGGACAGAAGTGGTAAATGGAATTTAATCTGGACAAGTATAAGCTAATGCATTTGGGGGTGGGGGGGGGGGGGGGGGGGGGGGGGCGATGAATGATACCATAAATGGGAAGAGATTGAGAAATGTGGGCACAGTCCGTATGACACGTTCTCTCTGGGATATCATGAGTTTCCTCCACACATCCCAAAGATCTGCAGTTTAATTGGCCTCTGTAAATTGCTCCACTGCTTAGAATAAAGTCGGATTAAATTAGTGCGAATCAGTGCGAAGTGGGCGGCACGGTGGCGCAGCGGTAGAGTTACTGCCTCACAGCGCTGACAGCGCCAGAGACCCCGGTCCGATCCCGACTACTGGTGCTGTCTGTACGGAGCTTGTACGTTCTTCCCGTGGGTTTTCCCTGGTATCTCCAGTTTCCGCCCACACTCCAAAGATGGACAGGTTTGTTTAGTTTAGAGATACAGCGCGGGAACAGGCCCTTCGGCCCACCGGGTCCGCGCCGACCAGCGATCCCCGCACATTGACGCCATCCGACACCCGCTAGGGACAATTTTTTACATTTACCAAGCCAATTAAGCTACAAACCTGTACATCTTTGGAGTGTGGGAGGAAACCGAAGATCTCGGAGGAAACCCACGCAGGTCACAGGGAGAAGGTACAAACTCCGTACAGACAGCACCCGTAGTCGGGATCAAACCCGGGTCTCTGGCGCTGCATTCGCTGAAAGGCAGCAACTCTACCGCTGCGCCACCGTGACATGCAAGTTAACTAGCTTGCCATACGCGTAAACTTGTCCCCATCTAGTGTTACGGTGAGGGGATTGCTGGTCGGTGGAGACTGGGTGGGCGAAGCGCCACGTTTCTGTGCATCTCCAAACTAAACTAGCATAGGATTAGTGCTAGGTTGACGTGGAGCAAGGGCCTGTTTCTACGCTGTATCTCTATGCAGCTATGAAATCAAAACCTGGTACCAGTGATCCATATTTATTGTTGAGTTTATGACACAAACTTCCCTCCATCCCTCTCACACTCCAAATAAACAATGGGACACACTTGCAATTAAGTTTTCAAACAATCACCTGTATAATTTTACACGGTGACCTCAGACGAAGTTAAAGACTTTGGAAACAGAACTTTGATCTGATGCCTTGTTCCCCACATCTGTTATTTTGAATCGGGAATTTTTGGCCACCTCTTCTTGCAAGCGCAAGCTATTTATCTTTCACATTTCAACACACTCCCACCCTTCTCCTTGAAGCCATGATGGAAAAATGGTAACAAAAGCTGCCAACAGCTGCTCAGTAACCCTCTTCAACTTTCGACAGCATTTCGCCCAGAGTCCCAACAGCATTGGCGATGAATGTGATCCACGGAATGAGTGGGTTAACATATGAGCATTTCTCAGCTCTGGGACGGTCGGGGATCCCGTGCTAAGCTTAGAAGGATGAAGGGGAAAAGGGGAACCTCAATTGTAAAAAAAAAAAAAAAACTTCAATTCACTTCAATTCAAATTTAATGTCATTGATTTTGCACAGATACAAGTTAAAGTATGGGTACAACGAAATGCCGTTTAGTGTAGCAGTACGTAGTGATAGCAAATTGTTTAGATAAATAAATACAGATGTGGGAATATAAATCGGTGGGACTTCCGAGTTCAGCAGTGTGATGGTGTTATTGTAGAAGCTACTCTCCTCATCCTGCTGGTGCGGGGACCTGAGGCTCCTGTACCGCCTCCCCGATGGTAGGAGGGCAAAAAAACAGTCCATGGTTAGGGTGGGAGGGGGTCCTTGATGATCTCTTCTTCCCGGCCCCTACATTCCACCGGCCCGTCTCAGAACAAAACACGTTTTAGGTGGAGGGCATCCAAAAGCATAGGGAGCGGGGCAAAAATACCGATGATAGTGCTGGGCGGTTTTTTTTCACCACCCGTTGTAGTGCCTTCCTGTCTGTACGGTGGTGCAACTGCTGTATCCAGACCGTAAAGCGGTGGTCAGGATGCTTTCGATGGTAAAGCGGTAGAAGTATAGGTCAGGATCGAAAGGGGGGACAGGTGGGCTTTTTTTGAAGCCTCCTCAGGAAGTAAAGGCGCTGCTGCGCCTTTTTGACCAGCTTGGGAGGTGTTGAGGGACCAGACAAGACCTCCCTCGAGATGTGTACCCCGAGGAAATTTGTAGTTGGAGACCCCCTTCTCTCGCTCCACCTCAGTCCCGTTGATATATAATGGATGTATAATGGAGTCCCCGTTCACCCGGTTTTTATATGGATGGGGGATTGTGTCTGCCCCCCTCTGTTCTTCCTGAAGTCGACAATGATCTCCTTCGTCTTTTTGGGAGTTGAGGACGAGGTTGTTATTGGCACACCAGGTTGTCAGGTGCTGGACCTCCTCCCTGTAGGCTGACCCTCTCGTTTATCGCTGATCCGCAGTCCTTCCACCGTGGTCCGTTCGTCGGCAAATTTTATGTTGGCGCTTTTTGGAGCTAAACTTAGGGATGTTTTACAGTCTAGTAGCATGAGAAGGTAGAGGAGAGTGAGAGAGAGTTTAAGTAGAGGAGAGGACTGAGCACACAGCCCTGTGGGCACGCCAGTGTTCAGTGTATAGTGGAGGAGGTGAGGTTGTTGACCTAACAGATGAGGTCTTGTTAGTGAGGAAATCCAGTGTCCAATTGCAGAGGGAAGTGGAGATGCCAAGACCGTGAGTTTGGGTTGAGATAGCGGGTTTAGGGTATGACTGTGAAGCGTTGTTAAATTACCAATAGTGAAAGGATTGGTCAAGTGGATGTGGAGAGGATGTTTCACCTAGTGGGAGAGTCTAGGACTAGAGGTCATAGCCTCAGAATTAAAAAGATGTCCTTTAGGATGGCGATGACAATGCACTGAAGGCTGGAGAGGAAGTAATGGATATTTTTTTTTTTAAGGCAGAGATGATAGTTTTCTTGATTCATTTTAGGATGTCAGGGGATATGGGGGAGAAGGCAGGAGAATGGGTTGGGAGCGAGATAGATTGGCCTTGATTGAATGTCAAAGAGTGCATCGAGTTGGGCCGGAATGGCCCTAATTCTGCTCCAATCACTAATGATTATGTCTGGAGATTATTCTGGAAATGGAGGCCACACAGCATCCAATCTTGTGAAGAAAGAAAACTAGGCAAGAAGGTGGGTCTCGACTGAAAGTCACCTATTCTTCTCTCCAGAGATGGAGTTATGAGATTTGTGTCTATCTCAGTGCAGTTCCATACACAAAAAGATTTTACTTGATATCTTGACCAGAAAAAATGAGTCCTGGCTTAATGTCAACATCTTCTGTCCTGGGCCTCAACACCACCCCCTCAAACCAAACACAGCGACTATTTCTGGAATTCAAACAATTTCAGAGTTCCGCATCTTTCAACAGGAGAACCCCAGAACAAGGGTCAAACAATGCACACCCCAAGAAACACATATTGTTCTGTTTGCAGATGGTCAACTCAAAAGAACACCACAATTTCCTGATGCTTTCTTAAAAAATATTAATATTCCCATACACCGAGCGATACAAGATTTGGAAGCCGATAAGATTAGCACCAAACATATTGCATATTTCCTTCAGTCCGTAGTTTTTAACTGTATCTCTGCTTCCCTATTACACACAGTCCTTTCATCATTAATTTGCATCTGCATTATTGCAAAATAGTTTGCACAACAAACAGTTAATTGCCAATTCTCAATCGCCATCCAAATTAAACATGGATCATCGTGGGTGAATTCATGGGAACTGCAAAGGATGACGTTTTTTTAAATCAGAATCGAAAATGTACACTGCTTGATAAAGGGGTTTGTGTTTCGAGCTGATTCCGTTCACGCAGCGACCGGGTTCATCTGACGGCAGGCACTATCACATAGCAGAACATAGATCCAAGGGGTTTGTGTTTTAAGCAGCACCTTGGCAGATTTAGCGGCTGTGTGTTTCCAGCTAATGTCTCAAAAAGGGTTCAGTCAACATAATGGGATTGTTAACATGTGCAAGTCTGTAACAGGGAAGTTTAAGCAAGTTTCTGGATTGCGAAGGCATTTTTCGTTCAAAGAGTGGAGAAGTTAGATGATGCAAAACAATTTTCAGTTGGCTAAAGGTTGTTTGTTCCATCAGGCAAGAGTAGCACAAAGCAGGCGATGGGGTTTGATGCAAAAGACAGACCAAAAGTGTGGAGTAATCAGAGGGTCAGACAGCATTCTGGAGAAAAAGGAGGGTGACGTATGGGTCAGGAACTTCTTCTGACTCTGGAAATGGTCTGAGGAAGGGTTCTGATCAGAAACAGTCACCCATCCTTTTTCTCCAGGGATGCTGCTTGACCCCCCCCCCCCCCCCCGTTACTCCGGAGCACTATCTTGGTCACACAAGAACCTGCTTCACTGAAGATGAGGGAAGGAGAGGTTGAGAAAAGGGCCAAATGTGGAAATGTCTCTAGCCCTGAATAACAACGGGTCGGCATGGAAGGTTGGGGCAAAGGATCCCGTTCCATGGACCAAACTTGTTCTCCAGGATATGCATATGGCCAACCACAAGGAAGTGGTGGGTCTGAAAACTACATGTCAATTCCTCAGGCGATGCTGCCGTACCACTGAGTTACTCCAACACCGTGCATCTTCTTTTCCCCCTAACACAACACCTGCAGTTCCCGGTTTCTACAAGATGATGGTGTCAGGAACTGTCAGGCAGCAAGACCTTGCCATTGGATCACCAAGCAAATGTCTTTTTAAGAACAGCTCACTTTACATCCTATGCAAAGTTACTGCCTCAAAACATTCTCTCTCCTCCCCCACAGTTGGAACAAGGTAGACAGCCAAGTTATCAGAGACCAGCTGGCAGATGCTATTAAGGCATAAACAAACACAACCCTATGAACACGCAACTCTCCCATTTTGTGACTTGAAAATTCTCCCGCTCTCCCTTCAGCCGTCTTATGCCCCACTGAATTTGCGGAAATCTAGCTCTCCCCTCATTCCTGCCTCGCTTCATTATTCACAACGCTTTAATCCTTTTGTCTCACACCTGTCTTTTAACCTTTGTCCACCATTTTGACCGTCAAAACCTGCCACCACTCACCTCGTCCAATTTATCGCCTGCCAGACCTTGCCTTCCCCCTCCCCTCCCCCAGCTTTCTCCCCACAACCTGTCTGAAGGAGGGTCCCCACCCAAAACCTTATTTATTTGGAAAAATAAAAATCAACACAAAATCAGCCCTTTTCCACACTGCAATTCTCACTTCTTGACATCTACACAGATGAAGTGGATTCACATTAAAGGGGAAGGGACAAGTATCAGAATATAACCCATTTACAAGGAACTCGCCCGTAACCGAGCGATCACCTGTACCTGATGAAATCCATGGCCCATGGGGTGCCGAACCGGTGGGGGGGGGGGGGGGGGAGCTGCAGCCCCCCCACTTTTTTGGTTAGACACGTTTCATAATGCGTAGCCTATAGTTAACAAGTACCACATACGTCACGTTCTGCATGCACGTGCGGAATCATAGCCACTCTGCTGGTGCGGGCTGTCCAAGCTCTACTTTTTGTCATTTTGGAATCCATAATTCACACCGACAGAGAGATAGCTGGAGGTGGAGGTGGAGATGGAACGTACGCGCGGGATCAAGACGTTAACACGGTCACAAAAATAATAGCGCCACGAACGGTGAAATTGACATGGCTAATGGCCTGTATTATTATCCCACAGCTTTTGGAGGTTGAGCAATAACAAAAATAATAGTCACCTGCTCATCTCTCTCATGTATGCCCTTAAAAATATCTCAAAACCAAAAAAAAAAAAAAATCATACTTCTACAATGCACTAAAAACATGATTTTAATACATCAAATATCAAAAGGTCCCTACCGTACCTCTCCCACACCTTCCGCTCCCTTGTCTGGTACCCCCCCCCCCCCCCCCACCCCCAGGACGTGGTGATCAGTGATTGCTCAGCCCCCCCACTTTCAAAAACACCCCGCGGCTACAGAGGCCGGTCACCCATTAAAATTCTCACAATAATCTGCATGCTTTATAGAGTCTGAGTGATAGTATGGACACAGGCCCTTCGGCACAACTTGCCACACCGGACCCAGGTACACTAGTCCCATCTGCCTAGTAGGTTTGGTCCCTATCCCACCAAACCTGTCCTATCCATGTACCGGTCCAAATGTTTATTAAACGTTGGGATAGTCCCAGCCTCAACTACCTCCTCAGGCAGCTTGTTCCATACACCCACCACCCTCTATGTGAAAAAGTTACCCCACAAATTCCTATTAAATCTTTCGCCCTTCACTTTAAATCTATGTCCTCTGGTCCTCGATTCCCCTTCTCAGAGCAAAAGACTGTGCATGTATCCGATCAATTCCTCTCATGATTTTGTACACCTCCATAAGATCACCCCTCATCCTCCTGCACTCTAGGGACTAGAGACCCAGCCGGCTCAACCTCTCCCCACAGCTCATACCCTCGAGTCCTGGCAACACCCTTGTAAATCTTCTCTGTACCCTTTCCAGCTTGACCACATCTTTCCTACAACAAGTTGCCCAGAACGGAACATAATACTCTAAATGCAGCCTCGCCAACGCGAGTTATATAACGAGAGCCAGAGCCTCCACAAGGGGTGCCAATGCACATTCGTAAACATACCAGAGATGAGTAGTGATCCGTGTTGGATTCAATGTAGTTACGAGAGAAGGCACTTGCTCTAGAATCACAAACCCACCTGGATCTTTCACTGCACAAACTGTGATTCAAAAGCCGACGAGAGATCAGACTTTCAGCTCACTTTGAAAGGGATAATTAAGTCTGAAGTAGCATAACCTTCCCCGATTCATAATATGCTTCAGGGCTTTTGCACTTCAGCTTCATTAAGTGAAATACGAACAATCTCAACCCGACAACGGCCACAGAGACAAAATGCCGGAGTATCTCAGCGGGTCAGGCGGCATCCTTGGTGGACATGAAGAGGTGCTGTTTTGGGTCGCGACCAAGAGAGAAAGAGAGCTGGAAAGGAAGAGAGGCAGGATAAAGCATGGCACATCTTAGGGTGAACATGGTGTGAGATGGGGGGGAGAGAGTTGAAATGAATAGGCAAATGGTAGGGGACGCACGGAGAGAGAGTTGCAAATTGAGAATGTGCTGAGGATTTACGGGAGGCACATGGTGTGCAGTTTGAAACTTTTTTAAGACGTTATAGAGTCACCCAGTGAGGAGGAACAGACCCTTCGGCCACAGAATCCACACACACCAGCGTTCACCCCACACTGTTTCACCAGGAATATTCACCAAGCCAATTATAACTACAAAACCACACGTCTTTGGAATGTGGGTGGGGAAACCGGGGCACCCAGAGAAAACCCACGCAGTCACAGGGAGACCGTACAAGGCTTGTACAAGGCTTGTACAGGCAGAATCAGTGGTCGGGATCGAAACTGGGTTCTTGGTGCTGTGAGGCAGCAAACTTCACTGCTCCACGTACCGCCCAATCTGAGGGAAGGAGAATGAATGTTGGTGGGGGGGGGGGGTGGGAGGGAGGAAGAGGGGATGGGGAGCGGATAGGGGCAAGTTCAGCCAGGGTTCATGGGGCGGAAGGGGCTGTTTGCGTGAAGGTTACTTAAAAGTTTAATTCTCGTCTTTAGCTGCTGAAGCACTCACCAGGCAGAAAGTACCATTCATTGTTCACTTCTATTTGTCTGTAGTGAGAATTTTTGACCAAGGTCTCTTTATATCCTCGCCTTCAAGGCCACTCATGTTTGATGAATTTTACACAATTGGAAACTGGTTTTCCATTAACCCGAACAAAAAAGAAAAAAACGCAGAGAGAGATGTGTTTTCATCCAGCGAAAAGGGAGGAGGGACAAAAATAAACATTCAAAAAATTCTTGGCCTTTGTATCGCTTTACTAAGCCCAATTCTGATTAATTTAGTGGGTATATGTTTTTCCATTGGGTGTTTTAAGACTTTTTTTCAAGGAACCTGTCCTTCAAGTAAATTGAGAAATTGAGATACTACACTCAAAAAACACTGCCGATTATGCCACAAGGTTATTCTCACTTTGGCTTCTTTCTCCCACAACTTCCAACTAAATACTTTTTTTGACTTCTTTTCCATTGTTGAAGCATGAATTATTTTAAGTGATTGGAGAAAAATTAGGCCATTCGGCCCATCATGTCTGCTCCGCCATTCAATCATGGCTGATCTATCTCTCCTTCCTAACCCCATTTTTATCCACGAGTAGTTGCTCTACTCAGCAGCCAAAAATCGGTAGCCTCCCTTTGATCTGGTATTTTGTTGGTTCACATGCTTGATCAATGGTGTTTTATCATTGTTATTATTAACGTTTAGTGGTTTTCTGTGTCATTTGTACGGTCACTTTGATGTGTGGCATGTTGTTACTTGTGGGCGGAGCACCAAGGCAAATTCCTTGTATGTGAATACTTGGCCAATAAACTTAGTTATTCTCCTGCTTTCTCCCCATAACCCAACACCCGTACTAATCAAGAATCCATATATCTGTCGGAAGGAATTGCAGGCATGATGGTTTACACGAGGTAGCAACAAATGCTGGAGTAAAACTGTTTTTCGGCGTGGTCAGGCAGCATCTCTGGCGAGAAGGAATGGTGTGACTTTCGGGTCGAGGACCCTTCTTCAGCGTGATGTGCCTTGTCATATTACTTATACCCGCTGAATTACTCCGGCATTGTGTGTCTAAGAAATCTATCTATCTCTGCCCTTACAAATATCCATGTTATTGTATAAAACCAAATGGCAATATCTTCCTGGGACAATGTTTCTAGGGGGGATTAATTTCATAAATCAAAAAAGATAAATGGAAACAGACACTGGTTACGGTTGCATGCAGAAACGGTGTCGGATTCACAACTATTATTTGTGAGCATAATTAACGCGACGGCAGTGGGCAGTAAGTGTACCACTGGAGGCCAGCAGAGAGGCAGCTGACAAAGACCCCCTCTAGTGACCAGAGTAGATATTGCAGCATCTCACTTCTCTCCCAAGTTCCATTCTTAAAGCAAGTCTTGAGGTTTCCACTAGCTTGAAGTGACTGATGACGACCTTCCACCAAAGATCCGCTATAGGATCTTTGCCTTCTACATACTTATCTCAAGCAACAGTGTCACTCCCCTGCACCTCACGTCAGTAAACAATTTCACCCATTTATCCCCGAAAGTGCAGCTTAACATGTACATCGTAGACTCTGCGACAGCTTTGACGAACGTTTATACTCAGTCCGCCAAGGCCTGCTAGATCTCCAAGCTGATAACCATTTTAACTCCCCTTCCCACTCTGTCCTGGGCCTCTTCCACTGCCAGAGTGAAGCCACACGCAAACTGCAGGAACAGCACCTCGTATTTCGCTTGCGCAGTTTCCACGGCAACAGTATGAACATTGAATTATCCAATTTTAGCCAACTACAACAACCCTCGTTTGCATCAAAACATTAACAGTCACTTCACCAAAGGGTGCTCTGATCACGAGGAACCTCTCCAGGGACATAGAACAAAAAAGGTAGACACAAAAAGCTGGAGGAACTCAGCTGGACAGGCACCATCCCATCTCTGGAGAGAAGAAATGGGTGATGTTTCAGGTGGAGATCCTTCCCCAGAGGGGGGGGGGATCAGACTGAGGAAGGGCCTCGACCCGAAACATCACCCATTTGCCTGTCCTGCTGGGTTACTCCAGCTTTGTGTGTCTGTACTCAGTGTAAACCAGCATTTGCTGTTCCTTCTTACACCGACCCAAAAAAGGAAGATGGCTGCCGATTAGTCAGCTAGCACAGAAACAGGCCCTTAGGCCCAACTCGTTCATGCTAACCAAGATGCCCCTGAACAGTGGACATTAGTCATCTCTGGACTAATCCCAGGATATCACTGCACAAGTTTCAATCAACTATCATCATTTAATTGATCACATTGAATGGCAGTGCTGGCTCGAAGGGCCGAATGGCCTACTCCTGCACCTATTGTCTATTGATGATTAATGATGTAGCCCCTGCAATTTTTGTAGTCTTCCCATTTGAAGATTTCCCACTGCTGATATGTCTGGTCAGCAAATTCTTACACTGGAACCTTTCAAAGTGCTAATTAAGGCCTTTCTCCAATCCAAACAGACCTCTTGCCTTCAGTTTCAGTCAGCACTTTGACTCACTACTTTCAACTTAGTTATTTCAAGTCATCTCCAGCTATCGAGAACCTTCACTCCCTTTCTTGTCCTGATCCAAGTCATCCAAATACATTTCTAAGTTCATTCCTCAGTGAGACTAAAATTAAGAAAGACTCAACAGGTCAAGCAGCATCTGTGGAGATAAACACTTGTAACCTTTCACATCATTGACCTTTTCTCAGAACCATTAGATTTCTGGTTTCTGCACAATATTACTGCTGGAATAGGTCAACCCACAATGTTCATGTGGGGACAGTGACAAGTCCTCCTGTATCTTGGCTCCAATATCTACCGCCTAATGACTTGCACATTTACAGCACGCAGAAGCAGATTATTTTCCCTCAAACATGTCCACTGTTCCATGTAGCCTCCATGCAGACATTTCCACCTAGACAGCCCCCTTGATTATTCTCCATGTTTGGCCAGATCTAGTGTGGAAACAAGCAGTGCTCCAGTGCTAGTCCTTGGAGCCATTCGAGATGGTTTTTTATCACAATCACTGCTGGCCATTCTTGGTTAATAGTGATGCAATAGAATCCGGCAGGAACATTGTGACCCCATATTTGTCCTGATAACGTTAGAAACAGGAACAAAATGTCTGACCCATCTGAATCTCACATCAATTGCGATTCCAACTGCTGTGTTAACATTCCACATTTCCAATATGCCGGTAGTTTTGTTCAACGTCTTGGATTTTCACAAATATACTTTTGTTTGACCTTCAGAATCGAGGTCGAGTCATTTTTGCAACCGTTCCAATTTCCAATATCTTGGACCTTGTATTTATTTATTTCAAAGAGTAGTCTTCCATTGCGCATTTCCTTCAAGTTCCCAACGTTGCAATGTGAATCTGAGTAACTGAAGGTCTCTTGCCCCAAGTGGGGAAAAGAATGGCATGGAGTCATACAGCGTGGAAACGGGCCCTTTGGCCCTACTTGTCCACACGACCAACGTGTTTCAACTTCTCCAGTCCCATTGCCCTGGTTTGGCCCATATCCGCAAACCATCTATCCATGTACCCGTCTAAAGGTTTCCAAGTCAAGGCATCTGCGTGGTTGAAGGTCGGATAAATAAAGACTCAAACCTCAGTCAGGGGCAAAGGGCAGCGCATTTAGCATTGTCAAAGGGATATTGATTGACAGGACAGTCAATTGGGGGTGGGGGAGGTGGGGGGGGGGGGGGGGCGGGGGGGGAGTTAGAGGAAAAAAATGGAAGCTGAAAATGTGGGCAGCTGGACATTTAAATCAATTGCAAACTGCAGAAGTGTTAATTGTATTCTACAAAGGTGCCAAATAAAAATATCATAAAATCATATGCGGAGTAGAAATAGGCCAAATGACCCATAAAGTCTTACTACCACCATTTAATCATGTTGATCTATCTCTCTCTTAAACCCCATAATATGACATCCGTACTAATCAGAATCTATCATCCCTTCTGCCTTAAAAATATCACTGACTTGGTTTATGAACATTTCTGTGGAATAATTCCTGATTCACAACCTGACTAAATTATTTTTTTTCATTCTTCAAAAGAAAAGCCGTTAATTCTAAAGCTGTGACCTCTCGACCTAGGGACTCTCCCACTGTTTGAAAAAACATCCTCTCCACATCTACTCGATCCAAGGCCTTTCACTTTTCTGTATGTTCAATAAGGTCCCCCAACCTCATTCTTCGTATACTCCAGCGAGGACTGGCCAGAGTGCCGACAAACGCTCACCATAGGTAAAACATACTCTTTCCTGGGAAATTCTTGTAAACCTCCTCTGGACCCCTCCCGAGCCAGCACATCCTTCCTCGGATAACGTGGCCCAAAATTGATCCAATATTCCAAGCGGTTCTTACCAGCACCTAATAGGAGCCTCAACATTACTACTAAATAGTGGGGGGAGAGACAAATTAGTAATACAAGGATGGAGTCAAGGACAAGAGTATAGGAAAAGTTAAGAAAGACACCAGGAATTAACGGGACAGAAAGCTCCCGAAGGGATAGCCGCAGAGTTCGGCCGAGGTGAAATAGGAAATCGATTGTGAAAGGTTGAGTCGGAGTAAGTAGTAAGTAGTAATTGGATTAAAAGTTTTATTATATGAATGCACAATGTATAAGAAGTAACAGTGGATGAGATCGAGCGCCTCTTTAGAGATTGGTACATTTGACATTGTGGGGATTACTGAGACATGGCTGCAGGTGAATCGGGACTGGGAACTGGATATTCAGGGTTATACGTCCTATAGCAAGGACAGGCAGGTGGGCAGAGGAGGTGGGGTAGCTCTGTTGGTGAGGAATGAAATTCAGTCCCTTGCGTGGGGTGACATAGGGACTGAAGACGTAGTCACTGTGGATAGAATTGAGGAATTGTAAAGGCAAGAAGACACCAATGGGAGTTCTCTACAGGCCCACAAACAGTAGCCTGGATATAGGGTGCAAGTTGCAGCATCTTCTTCTTTCGTGTGGCGTGCACAGCCTAAAGTTGACGGACAACTTGTTCTAATTGATCTTCTGTTTGTGCATGTCGAGTTGATTGCATTAGTCGAAACAGGGCGGACCACGTGAAGGTTGCGATCTCCCACCACAAAATTGGCATGTAACAAAGGCAATGCCACTGTGGTTATGGGCGATTTCAATATGCAGGTTAGATGGGAAACTCAGGTGGTTCTGGACGAAGGAGAGTTTATGTGGAGTGCTCCGAGATGGATTCTTTAGTGCAGCTTGTATTTGAGCCTAACAGAAAAAAGCAATTTGGATTTAGTGTGTCTATTAAAACCAGAGTTAAGAAGGGGGAATCAAAAGGTAAGGACCGATAGCAGGTAGTGACTTAATATGATACATTTTAATCTGTAATTTGAGAAGGAGTGAAGGATTGAGGAGGAGAGAGGGGGGGAGGGGGAGAGAAGGTAATTCAGCTGCATTCAGTGTTTCAGTTGAACAAATGGGACTATGAAGGCATGAGAAAGGAGCTGGTCAAGGTCAACTGGAAAAGGATCCTAGCAGGAATGAGGCTGGAACAGCAATGGCAGGAATTTCTGGGTATAATCCAGAAGATACAGGATCATTTCATTCCAAAGAAGAAGTAAGATTCTAAGGAGAGTAAGAGGCAACCGTGGCAGACAAGGGAAGTTAGGGATGAAATAAAACTAAAAGAAAAGGTGTATAATAGCGGGAGGCCAGAGGATTGTGAAAGGATAACAGGTTAAAAAAAATGGCAATACTGGGTGAAAAGATGAAGTACAAGGGTAAGCGGGCCAAGAATATAAAGGAGAGTAAAAGCTTCTTTCAGTATGATAGAGAAAAAAGATTTAGTAAGGGACAATTTGGGGTCCTTGAAGGCGAAACAGGTGAAATTATTATGGGGAACAAGGAAATAGTAGAAGAGTTGAACAGGTACTTTGGTTGTGTCTTCACTAAGGAAGACACAAACAATCTCCCAGACGTACTAGAGGACCGAGGGAATTTGGCATTAGCAAGACATAGTATTGAGATGAGAAAAAAGCGTTTTCACTCAGAGTTGTGATTTGTGGAATTCTCTGCTACAGAAGGCAGTAGGTAAGGCAGCAACTCTACCGATGCGCCACGATGTTGCCCCATATGTTCACTGCACCCGTCAGGATCGCTAAGAAAAGCATCGACCCACAACTAGAAGCTTAGCAGGCAGCCACAGCTTCCTGCAGCAAACCTGCACGCCAAAGACTGGACACCATGCAATGAGATATCGGGCCCCACGAGACGTTTTAAACACAGATTTCTCGAAGCGACAACTGAACATACCAAAATGCCGAGAACTATCTCTGCTCTCCGTAGCTTTCGCTTCACTTTCCCCATTGTATGTGGAACAGAATAGGAACAGGCCCTTCGACCCATCATGTCTGAGCTGAACATGACGCCAATTTCTAGTTGTAGTTCAGTTAACTATTGTCACTTGTAGCAAGGTACAATGAAATGTTTGTTATGCGCTATCCAACCAATGTAAAGACTATACATGATTACAAGGTCCAGAGTGTACATATAGAGGATAAAGGGTATATTATTTAGTGAATGATAAAGACCGATTAAAAGGATAGTTCAAGGGTCCCCATTGAGATAGATGGGAGCTCAGGACCACTCTCGAGTTAGAGGACCAGTTCAATTGCCCGATAACAGCTGGGAGCAAGACCAATTCCTAACTGCCTGTACACGATCCATTGTATACAAGTTTGGCTAGACTTTGTTTACATATGGCATTATCTGATCTGATGGCATGCAAAACAAAACCCTGGTACACGTGACAATAGCAAACGCAAGAACACAAAGTGTAGGTCAGGCAACTTCTCTGGAGAACATGGATAGGTGACATTTTGGGTCAGGACCCTTCTTCACACTGAAGGTAATGTCTGAAGGCGACCGACCCGAAACATCGCCTACCCATGTTCTCCGGAGATGCTGCCTGACCCGCCTAGTTACTCCAGTACTGTGTCAATACGCCCGTCTCCTTTTTGGTTAGTATGGGTGTCAGGGGTGAGGGAGGAGAATGGGGTTGTGTGGGAATGATAGATTAGCAATGATTGAATGGCGGAGTGGGCTTGATGGGCCGAATGGCCCAATTCTAATCCTATCACTTAAGAACTTTCTAAAAATAATAAGCCTAAACTGAGTGGAGGACACAAACAGAAAATCTCAGCGGGTTGGAGGGCATTTGTGTGAGAGACGAGAGAGAGAGACACACACAACCCCTGATGTTATCAGAGTCAACAAACTCAGATGTGGGAAAAGAATAAAGCAAACATAGAAACATAGAAAATTAGGTGCAGGGAGTAGGCCATTCAAGCCCTTCGAGACTGACAGCCATTCAATATGATCATGGCTGATCATCCAACTCAGTATCCGTTCTGCTTCTCTCCATTACCCTCTGATCCCTTAGCCACAAGGGCCACATCCAACTCACTCTTAAATAGGTCTTGAACTGCAGAGAGAATGAAGGGAATGTTTGCGATACGGTGCAGGAAAAGACACACTGACAGTTGAAGGAGGGCTCGTGGTGGCTTGTTAATTGTAGCCAATTATTCTGAAGGAAACACAAATAGAAAAATGAGAAAATAAATTGCCGGAATCATAGGATGGAATACACTGGAAATCTGACTAACAGCACTATAAATACTCGAGACTATGCAAGAGAGAGAGAAAGGGAGAAAACAATGTCTGTCTCACCACTGCAATGGGCCATTGTTGCAGCAAGTTGGCTGTCCTGTGCCCCAGACACATGCTTATTGATTCCGCAGTGAAGGTCAATGGGCTTCTGTCCGAAAGAATGAAGAGATCCGGTGACAAGGCAGGAACATGCGCCAGGCACAAGACCACCATCTCCTTGACTGGGAACGGAAGCCCAAGGGAACGGACGTCTGATCCATTCCTGCTTCCAGCTCAGAAGATGGAATCCAACACAACCTCAATGCCATATTCTGCTTATGCGAAGCTTACACACCTACGGATTGAAACATTGAAATCCAAAATTTCAAACAAACCCCTCTCTTTCCCCCCCCACCCCACCCCAACCCCCCCCCCCCCCCCCCCCCCCCCCCCCCCCCCCCCCCCCCCCCCCCCCCTCCCCCCCCCCCCCCCCCACCCCCCCCCCCCCCCCCCCCCCCCCCCCCCCCCCCCACCCCCCCAACATCCCCCCCCCCCCCCCCCCCCCCCCCCCCCCCAACCCCCCCCCCCCCCCCACTCCCTTGCCTGCATACCCATTTCTTCCACTATCCCACCTCTGTCCCCTTCCATCTATACTCCCTCCCTCTGGCTTTTCATTTCATTCCTCTTTTCTCACCAGGCACACTTCACAAGTCTGAAGAAGGGTTTTGGCCCGAAACGTTGCACATTTCCTTCGCTCCATAGATGCTGCCTCTCCCGCTGAGTTTCTCCAGCACTTTTGTCTACACTTCACAAATTATCGGAGTAGAATTAGGCCATTCGGCCCCTCGAGTCTCCTCCGCCATTCAATCATGGCTGATGTCTGCCTCCTCATCCCAATTTCCTGCCTTCTCCCCCTAACCCTCGACACCCGGCCTAATTAAGAACACTTTTGTCTCCATTTCAATTTCCAGCCTTTGTCACTTAATGCATCCAATTAACTATCAAAACGCTCTCACCCTCATCCATCTACCACTCGAGATAGAAACAAAATGCTGGAGTGACTCAACAGGTCAGGCAACATGACTGGAGGAAAAGGAACAGGTGACGTTTTGGGCTGAGATTCTTCACCTATCTATCACTTACCCGACTTGGTTTCTCTCCCCCCCCCCCCCCCCCCCCCCCCCCCCCCCCCCCCCCCCCCCCCCCCCCCCCCCCCCCCCCCCCCCCCCCCCCCCCCCCCCCCCCCCCCCCCCCCCCTCCGCCCCAACACCTTGACCACCTCTCTTCTCACCCCAACTACAATCAGTGTGAAGAAGAGTCCTGACCCAAACCATTAAGAATAAGGGGTAGGCCATTCAGGATAGAGATGAGGAAAACCGTTTTCACCCAGAGAATTGTGTATCTGTGGAATTCTCTGCCACTGAAGGCAGTGGAGGTCAATTCACTGGATGTACTCAAGAGAGAGTTAGATACAGTCAATGGTGGTGCTGGTTCGAAGGGCCAAATGGCCTACTCCTGCATCTACTTTCTATGTCTCCATCGCCTATCCGATTCCTCCACGGATGTTGCCTGACCTGCCGAGTTACTCCAGCACCTTGTCTCCTGGCCATAACCTTTTCATTGGGAATTGAAATGTCCCCTGCCCCGACAGCTCGCTTCTACAGGGAAGGGCGGGCAGTCAAGTCAAAGCAAGCGTCGGGGAGCGCACACTTGACAGGTCTTCTTCCGCAATTGAAGGTCAACTGCCGAACGATAACTATAAATACATCAGTTCATTAAAAAAAAGAGGAAACACACACTTTGCTCCAAAGAATGCAAACTGAGCAAACGGCGCAAGCTCGGCACTGTACAGGATTACATGGAGGAAGCAGATAGAGAGATTTAGTGATAGCAAATCTATTTCTAAGAATATATCTGTGCAAAGCCAACAGAAGCAGGGGCTTTGATGTCAAGACAGTGATATGGGTCACCACCTTCTCTCCACACTAAAAGACTAGGATGTTCTTGCATAGGACAGACTTCAACTCATCTTCATCCTTTCTGGAAACAAATTTTTAACACTTGAAGCTCTGGCCAATGTTATTCATGAACACCCAGTGCGGATTGCATTTCGTCATGTGCATTGCTGATCCTGCCGTTTGTTTAGTACCATTGCAGCCATTTCATCTCCATCCTCTGCCACTTACTGCAACCAAATATCAATCAAAACCCCCTCACCCTTATCCATCTATCACTTGTGATGACACAAAGTGCCGGAGCATGTCTGGTGCAAAGGAAGAGGTGACGTTTCGGGTCGAGACCCTTCATCCGTCTAGACAAGTACCGTTGGAGGGGGAACATTACAGGAAGTAGGTCTGGTCCCACACGGGCCCCACGAGAGGAGAATGCCAACGGGCAACACAGCGGTAGAGCAGCTGCCTCACAGCAGGGTTCGATCCAGGCCTCGACGGCTGCCCACATGGAGTTTGCACATTCTCCTTGCGACCGCGAGGGTTTCCTCTGGGTGCGCCAAAGTTTCCACCGTGTCCAAAAGATGCGCGGGTATCTACGTTAATTGGCCTCCGAACTCGCCCCGAGTGTGTCGGGGGTGAGTGCACGTGGAACTAGCGCGATTAATGATCAGCGGGGATTTGGTGAGCCAAAGGGCCCGTTTCCATGCTGTATCTCTAAACTAAAGCAACAGGCTGCCAGCATCAGCAATGCACATGAAGGGGATGCAAACTGCACTGGGTAGTCATCAATAGAGTTGTGATGAGTGCCATAGTGGAACCGAGGTTGAGAAGAGCCCCATTTTTGTATCTAACCCAACTAAAACAGAGCTTAGAAGTAATGATGCCCTTGGCTCCAACAATGTCCTCCATTTCAGTGACAAGGAAAAATATTCAAGATTTTTCAAGGCCCAATGTTTAGTTTGGAGATACAGCACAGAAACAAGCCCTTCGGCCCACCACATCGGTCCGCGGTGACCGATGATCCCCCCCACACACACTAACATTATCCCACACTATAGACAAATGATAATCTTTACAGAAGCCAATTCATCTGCAAACCTGTACGTCTTTGGAGTGTGGGAGGAAACCGGAGCACCCCGGGGAAAACCTACTTGGTCACGGGGAGAACGTGCAAACTCTGTACAGACAGCGCCCATAGTCAGGATTGAACCCAGGTCTCTGGCGCTGTTAAGACAGCAACTCTACCGCTCCGCCACCACAATACTCAAATGGAGAAGACATCAAAAAAGTGATGAGGCCAAGAGTGACCGTGGCTTTCCTATCAACTACACACCAATTTTTACTTGAAAAATTTCAGCCACTTTCCCCCGCTGCTAATCCCCAAGCACATGCCTTGATCAGCGTGTTGACGGGATTTCAGAAGCCAAACTGGAAACACACACACACTCGCTCGGAAACGTTCAGTTCCAGAGGGCTGATTTATGTGCACAAGTGTCAGAGAGGTTCACAGTACTCCTCAAAACATAAACACCAGCTGCTGCAGATGTGGTCGCTTGCATTCTGCTTCCGAACCGGATTTGTGAGTGTGCAAGAAAGGTAATTAATTGCTGCGGTTCCCAGTAGTTCCGTTCGTTCTCGCCAAAGTGACAGCGCCACAGCAGGTAGTCCTGCTGCCTTACAGTCCAGCAAACCAGGTTTAGTTCTGACCCTGCTGGTGCTGTCTGCGAGGAGTTGGCATGTTATGGGCTCAGAGTCAGACAGCGTGGAAACAGGCCCTTTGGCCCATCGGCCAACTAGCCCCACCAGCACCAGCACCACCTGCCTGTGTTTAGCCCATATCCCTCAATACCTGTCGCATCCATGTACCTGTCTAATTGTTACTTAAATGTTGTCCATGTGGTAAGGGTCCCCTTAGAGCAGGGGGTCCCAACCTTTTTCGTCCCATTTACTCCCTGGCAACTTTAATAGCACATAACAATGTTATTTCACTTATTTATGAACCACTAATGATGAACAGATACTGGTATATCAGAACCCAAAAACAGTCAATCAATGAGAAGAAACACATGTACAAATCCAGAATCAACAAATTTACCCCCTGGATAGGGGAAATTTACCACTGGGGGTAAATTTACACCAGGTTGGGAACCCTTGCCTTTGAGTGCCTTACATGTCACAGAGACATGTGGGTCATTAAGAGTAATTGGCAGATGTTAATCGTGACTAGTGTAGAGGACCAGTCAGAAAAACCAGGGGGTAGGGGAGAGAATAAGATGGGGAATGCAAATTGTCCCAACAGCCAGCACAGATCAATGGGCTGAGTGGCCTCCTTCAAACGTCATGAGAAATAAAAGCATTGTAGTTGCGGTAAAATAATTGCCAAATCATGCATAAACGAGGCGCTTCAATGTTCAAGAAGGAACTGCAGATGCTGGAAAATCGAAGGTAGACAAAAATGCTGGAGAAGCTCAGCGGGCGAGGCAGCATCCGTGGAGCGAAGGAAATGGGCAAAGCTTCGGCCCGGAACGTTGCCTATTTATTTCGCTCCATGGATGCTGCCTTGCCCGCTGAGTTTCTCCAGCATTTCTGTCTACCTTCAATATTTTTGTCTTTGCCATACATCAAAATATTATAAATTATCTTCCATATTTTATTTCCACAAAATCACTCACTGATCAGACTCTTGCATGCTGGGCCCACAGGTACGGGTGAGATTTAAAAAAAAAAAAAAAAAAAAAAAAATCCAAGCCAACCGATCAATCGTCTCTCCTGAGAGACAGAACAAAGTTGATAGTTCTAATGTACTGGGGATCAAAAAGAAACCGGTTTCAATAGGAGCCAGAAAGTGGTTATTTGGATCAAGAACTTCCAGTGGTTTCATCATTTCCTCTGATCCCATCCAGCATCCAGGCAATGGCCAATTGATTACACAACTCCAAACGTGCGTCAGTCTCCACATTATCACAGATCCCTACACTCTCTCCATCCCATTTTCCTTAACTTCTCGATTTCCCACTTCCATTAAATGACTGATTGAAATATACAGGCCATTCAGCCCATCGAGTCCAGGCCAAACCTCGTTCACCCGTCCACATGCTATCTCCCACTGTTGCTTCCACTCCCTCTAGACTAGTGTGCAAGAAGGAACTGCAGAGATGCTGGTTTTAAAAAGAAGAGGACACAAAAAGCTGGAGTAACTCAGCGGGACAGGCAGCATCTCTGGAGAGAGGGAATGGGTATTTATTTGGGGTCGAGACCCTTCTGCAAGGGCCAAGGGCAATTTACAGAGGGGGCCCAATCAGCCAACAAGCCCACAGAAAACCCAGAGGGTGACAGAGAGAGAGAGGGAATGGGCAAACTCCAGACAGACAGTAGCGGAGGTCAGGATCGAACCCGGGTCTCTGGCTTTGCGAGGCAGCAGCCCTGCCAGCTGTGCTGCCAGGGTAAAAAGCTGGAACATTAACCGTTTAACTCCCCAGTGACGCAGCCTGGCCTACTGCTGAGCAACGCCGGCAAGCTCTGCCTTTATTTCCTTTGGAGCGTCAGGGACGCAATCCAACTCAAAACCATTTATGGAGCAAAAACATTTACCAGCTAAGTCACCGTGCAGGGCACAGTGCCAGCTTCAGAAATGATTAAGCAATTCAGGAATAGTCCGTGCAATAATCCAATGCCCTTTCCGATTTCTTTGCAATTATCCGCAGAAAGCAAAGCAGGAAATAAATATTATACGCCCTCCGAAGAGGGAGATTCAGAGAAGGGGGAGGAAAGAAAAGTGCAGGAGTGAACCCAATATCTCGACCTCCAACAAAACACAATAACAGACTGAAAAGCAGATCAATGATCTTGGTTACTGATCTACCGATGGACGATTCCTGACAACGTCATTTACTACTCTATGAAGCAAACATTACTCCCCAACACGATTATGCCCCAACACTAAAAACAAAGGCTGCTCTTTTGTGCTCCCCTTCATTCCAACCGAGCTCCAAAGTAGATCCGACCAAATGTGTCACAAGGTCATAAGTGATAGGAGCAGAATTAGGCCATTCGGCCCATCAGGTCTACTCCGCCATTCAATCATGGCTGATCTGTCTCTCCCTCCAAATCCCATTCTTCTGTCTTCTCCCCAAAACCAAACACCCACACTAATCTACAACCTATCTATCTCTGTCTTAACATGTGTTAACATTAATAATCATATTCCATTCAAACAGGCACTCTAAGATGACCATCAAGTATTAATCCCACTGTCATTTGCGATTTCCCCCAAGCGCTATCCAACTATCCACAGATTCCACCATTCACCTGCATAACTACCCTGTATGTCTGTGGGGTGGGGGAGGGAACAGGCTAGCTGGACGAGCAGACTCCACATAGACAGCGGCAAGTTCAAGATTGAACCCAGATCGCTGGGGGCAACAAGGCACCAGCTTGAACTGCATCGTTACTGATCAGTGCAGGCCTCGCAGCTCAGGAAGGGACGGGCAAGCAGCAACTTGACGCAAAAGGAAGCAAGCACGCAAGAACATTGAAAGCAGCCATGTCAGCTAACCAAAGCATACGGGCTTACGCAGGGCCAAGGAATTTAAAACAACACTGCTTTGGAAAAAGCAGTCTCAAAAACAGTGGATATTCCTGAATGAAAGGTCAGTGGGCTAACTTCCCACTCATGGGCACAGAAGACAAAGTTGGAACAGATAACATTGTTCATTTCTGTTGCCTGCCACCACCATAAGGAAGCGCCGAACAGAACAGAAACAGACCATTCGACCCACAATATCTGTGCTGAACATGATGAAACACTGGCGCAGTGGAGATAAGAGGTCTCCTCAACGCTGGCCAATGGATCTTGGTCAAAAGCAGCATCAACTGCTTCCACTGAACTACCATTTATTTATGCACCTCTTGGCAGGGAACAGCCATTTCTCCAACAGGACCATGCAGAAGAATGGAAATCCACTTGCACAGGTAATACATTTCTCCCAGCTCATCCACTCCATGAAAGAGAGCTCTTAACCCAATCAATTTACCATCTGGTCCCATGGAAGAGCATGTACGCAAACCAACGACCCTTCTGGCTACGAGACTACCCCAACATCCATTGGCTTCTGGGGTGGTGTCACATGATGCAATTGTGACATCATCCCAAGACCATATCCATAGAAAGTAAGGGTTGGGTAGTGACAAATCTTCCACTTTAAGATGGACAACACAAACTACAACTTTGACACAGAGAACGGGACTTAATAACCACCGAGACTCAATAGAGACACATCTAAAATGTGTACTTGCCTATGAACTTTACTTTAGAGATCCAGTGCAGAAACAGGCCCTTCGGCCCACCATACTGACCAGCATTCATCCCGTACGCCAACACTATCTTGACACACTAGGGACAATTTACTCTTTTTTTTACCGCAGCCAATTAACCTACAAACCTGTACATCTCTGGAGTGTGGGAGGGAACCAGAGCACCCGGAGAAAACCCAGTCACCGGAAGAACATACCAACTCCGTACAGACAGCACCCGTAGTCAGGATCGAACCCAGGTCTCTGGCACTGTCAGGCAGCAACTCCACTGGTTTGCCACTGCACTGCCTGCACCCAGGGCTTTAAGAGATAATTTATGGCCTTCACTCCCCCACCTCTCATCACCTGCCCCTCAGAAAGCAAATTAACTGTGTAGGAAGGAACTGCAGATGCAGGTTTAAACCAAAGATAGACACAAAAAGCTGAAGTAACTAAGCGGGACAGGCAGCATCTCTGGGGAGAAGGAATGGGTGACGTTTTGGGTCAAGACTGTGACTGCGAGACGTTTCCTCGATGTGGCAGCACCAAATGCCACGATGTTCCAAGTCCCCTACCTGGCTCTCAAGCACATCGACACCAACCAGTTCCCTACCTTCCTCTCCCACCCCCCTAACTTCACTCCCTCTGCCTCAAACTCCAGATCTTCTGAGCCAAAGCCACGAGGGCATTCAACCCTGTAGTTCCATGCATGAACCACTCACGTCCATTCTCCCAAGATGCCCCACCTCCACCTGGTTGTTTCCTACAGGTGTCAGAGGTTATAGGCTGAAGGCAGGAGAATCGAGTTAGGAGGGAGAGATAGATCTGTCATTGAATGGCAGAGTAGACTTGATGGGCCAAATGTCCTAATTCTACCCTTATCCCATATGACCAGGTCAGATCCACATCTTGACCGCTTCCAAACTCGGATGGACCTGGGCACCTCGCCAGTCTGAGAGACCCCACCCATCGTACAACTGCAGTGCCATCACATGCCCGTTACACCACCTTCACCCTGCTACCAGCAGCCGCATGCCCAATCAAGAGGCACGATCTCCAAGACAAGATATGGACCAGGTCACGCCCTCCTCCCTCCGCGTGCGTTCCCGCACTGCCCTCTCTCACGACCCACCCGTTGCGATCCCCATGTCTCCATGCCACCTCCAGTGGAACCTTCTGTGGCGATCCCTCCCTCCTCCTTTCTGCTACAGGTACATCTTAGCTCACAGGTCCTCCTTGAGACTCGTTACCACTCGCTACCAGCCTCGACTCACCACGAGGTCTCGGTGAGCCCTTGACCCACAAAAACCAGAGGCGCAAACAACCGACGTCCACAGTCAACAAGGAGGGACCCGGATTAACCCTGAAGGGATCACTAGTGCCATGTCCTTCCTTTGCAATCCCAGTTGTGACGCAGCCTTATCCTCGCCCTGTCTGCCCGAGCCCGGGCAGCTTACGCCCACGCCTTCCTGTTTGATTCGAGGCTCGCAAGACAGAGAACAGACAAGCCCGTTTCAGCATGGAAATGACACAAAAATGGTCGGTGGACACTGTGACGCAGCGAGAAGCTGAACAGAACAATTCAGACGGTGCAAAAAAAAACAGCAGCCAAAACACAACAGTCCTCAACTCTCGTTCTTTATTCAGCTGCAAAAAAAAAAATCATTCCATTGCTTCCCCCACAGTATAGATGGAGAAAATACAGAGCCACATGCAGAAAAACATTGTTTAGACTGCTCTTATAAAAGTCTTTATATGGGCATCCTAACCATTTTGGGGATTCAGGTCGACTGTTAGTAATACAGAACCTCAGCTGGCTAAATTATTATTATTTTTTTAAGCATTTAGCAATTTTAAAGTGGTATAAGAAAAAAAAATGTTTTTCCTGTCGTTCTTTTAAAGCTGCATCGAAAGCATGCCGCCAAAAATCACACCGTCTGGACTGCAAACACCTAGCTACGCAGCAGAGAATTGGGATGTTGTTATCTGCATAGCACGCAGTTAGTTCCCGGCGTAACGCAGTCGGATAGCGGCGAGGTCTCGTCGTCTCCGCAGCCGGCGTTAAAGTGTTGCGATAACATAAATCAGATCGCTCAAAACTAGTGGGAATAAAAGGAGTTTAAAAAATAAAAAAATAAAAAATTCACACCCCCAAGTAACAGAAAGACCGGTTTATACCTCCAGCCTGAGATGCAGAATAGAATTGTCCACGACTTTTGGAGGGAAGGAAAGGGGGGCGCAGTTTTAAACGCAGCAAATCCTCAACCTACATTCTTCTGGATCCGATTTCACCAAATAGGTGCAGTCGGGGGCCACTCGGCCCTTCGAGCCAGCACCGCCCACTCAATGTGATCACGGCTGATCATCCAAAATCCGTACCCCGTCCCTGCTTCTCCCCACATCCCTTCATTCCGTTAGCCCCAAACCCAACTAACTCCCATCGGAGGCGGATGCCGACGGGAACGAGAGCAATGTTGCCACCAAAGGATCAGATTACGACCAGGCTACAGGGAGCCCAGTTGGCACCAAGTTAAATCCCTTGCAGTGAAGCGACGATGTTATTTCACCGTCCACTGCCTGTAACCGACATGACATGTGCAGGACTGGGGAGATACACTGTGTTGCCAACTGGAACTGGACCCAAACCCCGGGGGAGGGAGAGGAATAATAAAAGTTGGGCGACTTCAGTGCAAATTCCAGACACTCGTGTTCACTTTCCCCCGTAGTCCTGCTGTGGTCATCGCCGTTAGGTAGAAGGATCATGACGGGAAGAGACAGTTTTAACAACCTCTCACTCCCCCCCCCCCCCCCCCACCCACCTTGTTGTCCCTTTCTCTACCCCCCCCCCCCCCTTCTCCCTCTCCGCTCCCTCGCCCCCCACTTCTGTCCCTCAACCTCTCCCCTCCATCCGTCTCCTTTATTTCCCCCTCCCCTCTGCATTCTCTTACCCTCTCTCCTTTCTCTGTGCGTCTGCTTCCCTTCCTCCTGTCCTCCCCCCCCCCCCCCCCCCCCCCACCCCCCCACACCTCCCCTCCACTCCCATCCGCAGTGAGGAGCAACTATCTGCAAGGCGCTTCCCCAGAGGGGGAGGCAGGGCATGGAATAATACTTTATTGCCGTCTCACAACGCCCGACGCGCTGGCTGCCAGCAGACACAAGTCGCAGTGACGCATTCGATGAGCCTCGTTAAATTTCTCCGTTTCCCTTGTAAATAGTCGCGGGTACGCGCCTGGCCCCGCGCGTCCCCAATTCTCCGGGAACGGCTCTCGATGTAAACAAATCCCAATGTATCTCCCCCTCCCCAAACCCTGCCAGAAGATGATTGTATCCTTTAGCAGAAAGACAGGTAACTGTAACGCCGCTCCTGGCAAAAAATAATCTTGCTTTTAGTTTTAAATACAAAAAAAAAGCCCCCAAAATTCTGATACCACATAATTAAAGAGCAAAATTAGAAAAGATTCAGAAGATGCATTTAACAATTACTAACAAGCTCTAAGTTAACATTGAACGCAACTCTACACTCAATGCCAACATTGCTCTGTAACTTGTTAAGAATATTAATCTTTTGAAGTCTAATAAATCTACTAGGATGCGTTTCTTTTTTACCTGCGTGCTCTCGAGGTTGCGTTTTATATGTTGCATTTCCAGCAGGGCAGTGGGGAGGGGAGGGTGGAGAAGGAAAAAAAAAAACAGTAAATGTTATTGAAAGTTAAAAAAAGGTTGCTGCGTCACACACACAGAGAGATGGAAACAAGTCGCGCCGGTCAGAGGACAGGCAGGAGGAACAGCTCTGAAAGTCCTTGGGTTACTTTGCAAAAGGGAACGCTGGCTGCTGCAATGCAGCACATGAAGGTGGCAGGAGAATTGCTACCTTGACCAATTTGAAATAAAACAACAAATGCCTTCTTTCCTGCTCTCCCACCACAAGCAGAGAAATAAATGCTCCTCAAACCTCTCGCAGTTCGCAGCAGCAGCAGCATCCTCCTCCTCCTTCCTAGTCGTGCGCGTTCACGGGGGAGGCGAGCACGGCAATTGCGCATCATCCGCAAGCGCGCTCCCGCCACTGTTTATCTCCTCTCTCACTTCTCCCCTCCCCTCCTCCAGCCTTAAAACCTTGCATTGCCCAATGCATTTGGGACATACAACGAGGCCAGAGACCCTAATGCAGTTTGCAAAGGAAGACGCGATGACTAGTGAAACTTTGCAGAGGGTATAGAGCGGGGCTGCGAAACTAAACATCGTCACGGGCGCGCCCCCGATTTGCGCGTTCACGCTGGCCTCCGTCAGGTGCTTCTCACTCACGGTACCTAACTCGCCGGACCGTGGTGACGTCTGTATTATTTCTGTTTACATCCTGTTCTTTTAGGGAGGGAGGGAGGGAGAGAGAGAGGAAGGGGGGGGGGGGGGGGGGCAAGGTTTACATTAAATAGTTAATGCAACACAAAGTTATCAAAGTCTAATGAAGGAGGGGAGGGGGTTTAAACAGTAGCGACCCCCTCCCCCCCCCACCACCACTTTGCACTAAGGGGGTAAGGGGCGGGCTACTGGTGCTGAACTGCTGGTGTTTGGGATCTGGACCATGTCAACACAGCGTCAGAACCCATGTTTACCTCTTCACTGAATTTTATCTGCGCAACATTAGTTGGAATGCGGACATGAAGTGAAACAGTAACAGCTCAGCCCATGTGGTGGCCGGCGGCTCACAACATGATGCAATATACAGGCACCAAACACTTAAAAAAAACAACACATTGCACTCTTGCAAAAGGGAAGGTTTGGGAAGAAAGTTGCCATTAATTAAACACGAGTTTGTCCTCGATTTGCTAATAAATGCAACATTCCTCCTCGCCTCAGGCCCCCAGCAAGGATACGTCTTAATCACCCTAGTCGGGTTTTTTTTTTAAAAGGCGACTGTCGGCGGTACTGCTTAAAAACGAGGGGTCACTCACGTCTGTCCGAGCTGTCCGGCCCTGCGACCTTTCGACCTTCCTCCACACATGCGGATGTAGATTTATATGGTTTAAAAAAAAATAAAACAGCCAGTCCCGGCTGATCCACACACACGCAAGAGAGGCGCTTGTTTTTTTTTTGCAAAGTGATACTGCGTTCAGGTGCTGGAGGGAGACCGCGTTGGATATCCATCCCGCAGGCAGAGTCCGGAGTGAAATAGAACCAGGTAGGGAGGGGGGGAGATAGAATGGGAGACCCTCAAGCAGGCAATCCGACCTCAATCTCTTCCTCCGGGCAGTTTGCAGTGACTAGCACCCTGTCAACGCGTGCTCCGCCGGCGATGTGTTTTTGCCTGGTTTCGTAACTCGATTATATCATGTCCATTATCATGTGACATTCTAAAGGCCTGTATGGAAACTTGGAGGGGTGGGGGGGAGAGAGAGAATTGTGGAAAGAAAATAGCCACGTGATAAAGCTGATAATAACACTGTCAGTCTGGAAAGGCAAAATGCAGCCCCTACTGCACGAAATTGCAGTTTGTTCTAACATTTGGTTTGCGTTTTTTTTAAATAATCTCTATCCCTGGCATGCAGCGAGATGCAAGCCACAGACACTCCGATCCCGTCCAATAACAACTCGTACACTTTACTGCACTGTCATCGCGGATGAAGTTTATGCATTTTTTTTAAAAAGATATCTCTAATTTGTTTTGAAGCGTTGCAGTTTAAAAGCGAACAGCGTTTGGCATCAACAGAGAGACGGGGGGGGGGGGGGGGGGGGGGGGGGGGGGGGGGGGATAATACACAAGTTAACTATTTCCCCAGTTTATGTCCCTATGTGGTTTTTATTTGCAAACCCCTTGCCTCGCTGGCTGTCGATGCAAACTTGCATCTGCTGATAATGAAACAAAACTCGCTCGCGTCTCACTCGCTGAACCCCAAAGCAAATTCAAATCACGCCAATCCCAACCTTGTTCACTGCAACTTATATATATATATATATATTATAATTTAGTTAATATATAGTTTAGTTCTCCTAAACGTCTGCCGCGAAGATGCGCGAAAAGCAACAACAGCGGATGTTATTAGATGCCACATGCTATCAGATATAACAATAATAAACAACAGACATTAAATAGCAATGAGTCATAAAAGAGAGGAACAAAACACGCCAGTAAGACGTCAACTGGCTTGCGATCCAGAGGAGGTTCGCACGTGTGATTCAATGTGCCTCTCTGGTGGGGAGAGAGAAGCCGAGCAACAAAATGCATCACCTTCCAGTAATTTCCTCGGCGTGTTCTCGAACGCTTTAAAGCGAAAGAGGGCAGGCTGGATAAGTGACACAGCTAAAACCCGGTGCGTCCCACCTTTAATGCTGAGTCTCCCTGTTGCTCAATACAGGGGGACAGCCAGGACTCAGACAGGGGGCTGCGAGCTTGCGTTTCGTGTATTGATTTTTATTTGGGTGGGTGGGGGGGGGGGGGGGGGGGGTTAGGGGGTTGTTGTTAGTAGTGGCTCAATAAAACCCGAGAGAGGGGCTGTGGTGTGTTTGGTTGTGTGCAGGGGGTCACTTGTCGTACACGCAGAGGAAATGGAGAGCTGGCGAGTTTGTTACACAACAGGGCCGCTGTTGGCAGGAGGCTGTTATTGCAGTGTAACAGGTTACCCGAGCAGAGATAGGGACAGTTTTAAAAATAATATAAATCCCAAAATGCTTTTATTCAATTATACACAAATACAGAGTAGGAACCAAATCAAGACTGCCACTGGCAGTTTTCAATCACACAGTTATCAGATTAAAATATTGTCAACTTTACCTACAATACACTGCACTGAAGGTCCCAGTGGACACCAAAGTTCCCCTAGTATCTTTGGTGATTCTAGCTCCTCTAGTATCTTTGGTGATTCTAGCTCCTCTAGTACCTTTGTTGGACACAGCATGTATGCTCCCTCTCCAGGGACATATGGGCACAGAAGTGGGCCCTTTAGAGGAGCAGGGAGATATAGACACTGGCATTCAAAGCGGAAAAGTTGCGTCTGGAGAAGGGTCTCGACCCGGAACGTCACCTATTCCTTCATTCCAGAATGCTGCCAGTCCCGCTGAGTTGCTCCAGCATTTTGTGTCCATCTTCAGTGTAAACCAGCATCTGTATTTCTTTCCTATGCCGAAAATTCAGTTGTTTGACCAAAATAATTGACCAAAGGGAAGCAAAAGGTTGCAGTGAAAGGAACGATATCTGCAGATAAATTCCCTTTTTGATTCTCTCTTCAAATGTTTTATTTTTGAATAAAATTCCATTGAGTGTTAGGGTGGCACGGTGGTGCAGCTGGTAGGACTGCTGCCTCACAGCACCGGAGACCCGGGTCAATCCTGACCTTGGGTGCTGTCTGTGTGGAGTTTGTACTTTCTCCCTCCGACCTGGTGCGTTTCCTCCGGGTCCTCTGGTTTCCTCCCACACTCCGTAAAACGTGCGGAGTTGCAGACTAATTGGCCTCTGTAAATTGTCCCTAGTCTGTACTAGGACACAAAGTGCAGGAGTAACTCAGCAGGTCAGGCAGCATCTCTGAAAAAAAACAGATGGGTGACTAGTGTGTAGGGAATGGATTATAAAGTGGGATAACTTCAGTGTACGGGGTGATCATGGCCAGTGTGGGCCGAAGAGCCTGTTTCCATGCTGTATCTCTAAAACCATAACAAAAACATAACACATCAGGAAGAGGCAGTTCGGCCCATTGCATCCATGCTGACATCCCATTAAACTAATTTCCCTTTCCTGACTTCCTCATATTTCTGCAATTGTTTTCTTTCTCGCAAACAGCCATCAGCCCCTTTGAGACTTTTTTAGCAATTAACCTGCACTAAGAAGTAATTTATAGCAGGGTAACATTGGGATATATGGGAAGAAATGGGAGCAAACTCACACATATTGTCGATGGAAGAAGGGTCTCCACCCGAAACGTCACCTATTCCTTTTCTCCAGAGATGCTGCCTGACCCGCTGAGTTACTCCAGCTTTTTGTGTCTATCTTCGGTGTAAACCAGCATCTGCCATTCCTTCCTACACAATTTTTAGTTTAGTTTAGTTTAATTTACAGGTAAAGTGTGGAAACAGGCCCTTCGGCCCGCCAAGTGTGTGCTGGCCAGTGATTACCCCGTGCACTGGTTTCATCCTGCATACTTGGTGAAATTTACTGAAGCCAATTAACCTTCAAACCTGTACGTCTTTGGAAAGTGGAGCTCCCGGAGAAAAACGCACGTGGGAGAATGTACAAACATTCCCACACTTCAAAGGCACACAGGGTTGCAGGTTAATTGGCTTGGTATAATTGTAAATTGTCCCTAGTGTGTGTAGAACAGTGTTTGTGCATGGGGATCTCTGGCCAGCGCAGACTCGGTGGGGTGAAGGGCCTGTATCCGTCCACGTTGTGTCTCGAAACTCTAAACTCTAAACCACTGCAACAGTCAGATATTTGAATAAACTTAATGCTTGTATTTGGGTCTAAAGCCAATAGCAATTGGGCTAAGACTGCCCAAGTTTATTGTGTGAACATACTGGACATAGACGATTATTATCCTGTTGGATATGTAAGAGGATGCTCCAATCTAAAATAAAACAGTGAGAACTGAAAATGCAGATGACATCGACAGTGCCTGGAAAGGAATATTCACAGTTTTTTTGTGTATTATTTTCATCTCACCGCCCCCAATCCACAACTTCTAAAACAGTAAATTTGTCCTGTATTGATGGACCTGTTGAACTCAGCTGCAATTCTGATTTCCTGTCCAAGTGAAAGACTGAGGGCGAATCCATTGATCATAAATAACAGAAGCAGAATTAGGCCATTCGGCCCATCAAGTCTACTCCGCCATTCAATCGTGGCTGATCAATCGTTCTCTCTCAACCCCATTCTCCTGCCTTCTCCCCGTAACCCCTGACACCCGTACTAATCTGAGTCCTTGCTTATCAGTGTTGTTTCTCTCAGTGCAAACCTTTTCACCAATGGTCACTATACTGACAATAGACAATAGGTGCAGGAGTAGGCCATTCGGCCCTTCGAGCCAGCAACCACCATTCAATGTGATCATGGCTGAATCATCCCCAATCACTACCCTGTTCCTGCCTTTTCCCCATATCCCCTGACTCTGCCATCTTTAAGAGCCCTATCCAGCTCTCTCTTGAAAGCATCCAGAGAACCTGCCTCCACCGCCTTCTGAGGCAGAGAATTCCACAGACTCGCCACTCTCTGTGAGAAAAAGTGTTTCCTCGTCTCCGTTCTAAATGGCTTACCCCTTATTCTTAAACTGTGGCCCCTGGTTCTGCTACTGCAATAAGGATCAGCGACTTCTCATTATCATGTCAGTAGCTTCCGATTAAAACAGGACACAGCTTACATTGCTAGCTCTTGTCCAACCATCCTCGTTTACATCCAACATATTCCTCTTATGTATCCACCTGCATTCCCCATTCCCCTCCCCTCCAGCAGCATGCCCTCTGAAATACCTGTCCTCAGTTTCAGACTTGACAAAACATCTACAGGCTTTGCCAGTTCAATCATGGGCCATGACACTTCCAGCTCCAATTCATTCTTCTGAGACCCATTTGGTGGCGTTCAAGAGATAACTGGTGCTGGAGGTCAGATGCTTTATCTTATATGAGGCTAAACTAAGAAATTATTGGCATCTAAGATTCAGCTTTGTAATTAATTAAATAGAAACATAGAAACATAGAAATTAGGTGCAGGAGCAGGCCATTCGGCCCTTCGAGCCTGCACCGCCATTCAATATGATCATGGCTGATCATCCAACTCAATATCCTGTACCTGCCTTCTCTCCATACCCCCTGATCCCTTCAGCCACAAGGACCACATCCAACTCCCTCTTAAATATGGCCAACGAACTGGCCTCAACTACCTTCTGTGGCAGAGAATTCCACAGACTCACCACTCTCTGTGTGAAAAACGATTTTCTCATCTCGGTCCTAAAAGACTTCCCCCTTATCCTTAAACTGCGACCCCTTGTCCTGGACTTCCCCAACATCGGGAACAATCTTCCTGCATCTAGCCTGTCCAACCCCTTAAGAATTTTGTAAGTCAATACTTCAAACTCTACACTGGCATTGTTAAGATCCTGACATTCACAATTTTAATTTACTGTCCATAGGACGAGGAATGATCATCTGCCAAAGAGCCCAGGGTCCATCTTTACAATTGTACCTCAATTCCTGATCATATCCACTCATTTCTAGCCTTTGTGCAACATAGAAACATAGAAAATAGGTGCAGAGTAGGCCATTTGGCCCTACTAGCCTGCACCGCCATTCAATATGATCACCCAAAATCAGTACCCCGTTCCTGCTTTTTCACCATATCCCTCGATTCCGTTAGCCCCAAGAGCCAAATCTAACTCTAAATCTAAATCTAACCATCTGACTATTAAACAAAACCCTTACCTGTATCCACCTATCACTTATAGACACAAAATGCTGGAGTAACTCAACAGGAACAGGCAGCATCTCTGGGGAGAGGATATGAGCAGGTCAGGTGGTATGTCGTGTAGGAAGGAACTGCAGGAACTGCTTTAAACCGAAGATAGACACAAAAAACTGGAGTAACTCAGCGGGACAGGCAGCATCTCTGGAGAAAAGGAATACCTATAGATGGCATTTCGGGTCGAGACCCTTCTTCAGACTGAGAGTCAGGGGAGAGGGAAACCAGAGATATGAAAAGGTACAAGGAACAAATGAATGGAAGGTATTCAAACGAACGAATCAAAGCCAGCAACGATGACCGTAAAGGTAGAGCCCACAATGGTCCATTGTTGGCAGTGGAGAAGGTGATTACAAGTGGATACACAGTGAATCTAGTGTTAATCAGAAACTAGGACGACTAGGGTGGGGAGGGACAGAAAAATGGGATGCAAGGATTACTTGAAATTAGAGAAATCATACTGCTGGGATGTACAAAGGTGCTGCTCCTCCAATTTGCATTTGGTCTCACTCTGACAGTGGAGGAGACCGAGGACAGAAAGGTCAGCATGGGAATGGGAAGGGGTGTAAAAGTGTTTGGCAACCGGGAGATCACGTAGGATTGAGCTACCCAGCGTGTTGTGTCTATCTTTGGTGTAAACTAGCATCTGCAGTTGCTTCCCAAACGGAAAGAGGCAGAATAGCCTTCAACAGCTCTGTAAGAGGTTTACCCAATTCACCCCACTCCATTCTTTCCTTCCCACCGTGTTCAAAATTGATTCTACTGGTCGGGATTAAGCTTCCACTAAACTTCTTAGAATTATCTACTGCAAATGCCTGCAAAGAGATATTAATAAAATCCAATCACTAGGTTGCCTGAATAACATATTCACTAACTGCTTTAAAAGTACTCTGTTAATCAAGTTTAATTTGACAACTGACTCTATCTTTTCCAAATAAAGGAATATGGTATTGACTCTGGTACAAAGGGTGTCTAGTCGAATTGATATTAATAGCCGTTTGAGATGGTATGAAAGAGGGAATGTATTTTCAAACCAAGAGATGATTGATAGACCAATTGTTCAACCAAGCAGTGTCTTGAGAGTGCAAGTTATAGAGTACTATGAAGGGCAAGGCATGAGATAACTAACCCATGCCACCTTCTACAGCTTTGAGTACCATTAATGCAAGATCTGAACGGTGTCCTGTCTGGAGAACTGGCCTGCAACGAAGGCAAGCTCAAATGAACTGTAAAATCTGAGATCACTGTTCAGAAGAAGAGCTCTTGATATAAATATAAGTTTAATCTTAAAAAAATAATGAGAAAACTTTGAACCTGTGATGCTGTTTTAGGATTATACAGTAGCCATGTAATTCTTTCACAAATTAATAAATATGTTTGTTTCTTCGAAGATAGACAAAGCCTTCATCGGCCTTCGACAGTTATAGATTGAGTGTAGAAGTGGGAGGTCACGTTGCAGTTGTATAAGACGTTGGTGAGACCGCATTTAGAGCATTGTGTTCAGTTCTGGGCACCATGTTATAGGAAAGATATTGTCAAGCTTGAAAGGGTTCAAAAAAGATTTACAAGGATGTTGCCAGGACTAGAGGGTGTGAGCTATAGGGAGAGGTTGAGTAGGCTGGGTCTCTATTCCATGGAACGTAGGAGGACAAGGGGAGATCTTATAGCGGTGTACAAAATCATGAGAGGAATAGATCGGGTAGATGCATGCACAGAATCTTTTACCCAGAGTAGGGGAATCGCGGACCAGAGGATGTAGGTTCAAGGTGAAGGGAAAAAGATTTAATAGGAATCTGAGGGGTAACTTTTTCACACATAGGGTGGTGGGTGTATGGAACAAACTGCCAGAGGAGGTAGTTGAGGCTGGGACTATCCCATCGTTTAAGAAACAGTTGGACAGGTACATGGATAGGACAGGTTTGGAGGGTTATGGACCAAGCACAGGCAAGTGGGACAGGGGTGAGGCAGCATCTCTGGAGAGAAGGAATGGAGAGAATCCAGAGATGCTGCCTCACCCTCTCTTACTCCAGCATTTTGCGTCTACCTTCGATTTTACCAGCATCTGCAGTTCTTTCTTTCTATACTTAATCTACTGCCCATTTTGCATCTCTGCTGAATGTTATTTCCACTAATTTCAGCTGCAACTAAGATATAATATGCATGGATGTGGTGAGAACATATCCAGTTTCTTCTTAGTTTATAGATACAGCACGGAAACAGGCCCTTCAGCCCACGCTGACCAGCGATCCCTGCACATTAACACTATCCTACACACACAAGGGACAATTTACATTTATGCCAATCCAATTAACCTACAAACCTGCACGTCTTTGGAGTGTGGGAGGAGACCAAAGAACTCAGAGAAAACCCACACAGATCACAGGGAGGACGTACAACATCCGTTGGAGACAGCACCCGTAGTCAGGATTGAACCCGGGTCTCTGGTACTGCAAGCTCTACCGCTGCGCCACCTTGCCGCCCTGGGGAACAAAACATAAAGGCCCTTTATACAACTTTAGGCCTTTGAAGGAACATAAAAACGTAAAGGAAGGCCTTAAAAAAACAGAGGAGATAGTGAGCATGAAAGACAAAAAGAATGTAAGGCTTTCATAGTGATATAGAAAATAACAAAAATAAATGTAAGCCTGAGAGGCGAAATTACAGGAGAAGTTATGACGGAGAATAAAGAAATAGCTGAGATGGATAATTAAGATGGACCGCTGCGGTCGCGGTGGCACAGCGGTAGAGTTGCTGCCTTACAGCGAATGCAGCGCCGGAGACCCAGGTTCGATCCCGACTACGGGTGCTGTCTGTACGGAGTTTGTACGTTCTCCCCATGAGAGATATTATCCGAGATCTTTGGTTTCTTCTCACACTCCAAAGACGTACAGGTTCGTAGGTTAATTGGCATGGTAAATGTAAAAAAAAAAAATTGTCCTCAGTGGGTGTAGGATAGTGTTAATGTGCGGGAATCGCTGGTCGGCATCGATCCGGTGGACCGAAGGGCCTGTTTCCGTGCTGCATCTCCTCCAAGAAGCGACTATAACCCATTCCTTCCTTCCTGTACAGTTACATAGAAAACATAGAAAATAGGTGCAGGAGTAGGCCATTCGGCCCTTCGAGCCTGCACCGCCATTCAATATGATCATGGCTGATCATTCAACTCAGTATCCTGTACCTGCCTTCTCTCCATACCCCCTGATCCCTTTAGCCACAAGGGCTACATCTAACTCCCTCTTAAATATAGCCAATGAACTGGCCTCAACTACCTTCTGTGGCAGAGAATTCCACAGATTCACCACTCTCTGTGTGAAAAATGTTTTTCTCATCTCGGTCCTAAAAGACTTCCCCCTTATCCTTAAACTGTGACCCCCTTGTTCTGGACCTCCCCAACATCAGGAACAATCTTCCTGCATCTAGCCTGTCCAACCCCTTAAGAATTTTGTAAGTTTCTATAAGATCCCCCCTTCTAGAGAGGACAAAACTTCTAGAGGGGAATATTTGATACCTTCTCCAAAGTACTTAAAATTAAATTGTAACCAGATATAAATCTGATCACATTAGGTATGTCAGAGGCCTGCTCTAAGCTAACGGTATTAAGTTTCCTTAATTACGGCCTAATAACGGCGAAAAAATTAATACTCAAATTTTTGAAACAGACAACAGTCCCTACAGTGAAGATGTGGATCACAGATATGTCCGAGACACTACATTTGGAAAACATTAGGCTTGTCTTGGCGGAAAAACCAGATCAATTTCTGAAGACATGGTTACCTTTTACTGAATTTTACTGAACAACAGAATGGTTAAACACAAATTTAAATTTAAATCCGATGCTTGGAATGGGTGGGGGAGGTATATCTCCATCTTTTCTTTTATTTTCTTCTGCACTTATTTGGTAGCTTAGGGGTCTTTTTCCAGCTCTTTCATATTTTACTTATTTTTTCTTCATTCTCTTCTTTCTTCGTTTTCCCTTTTTTTCCCCTTTATTTTTGGTTTAGGTTATAAGGTCAAAAATGAAGCTGTACAAAAATTGTATAACTGTTATATCGATCGTCTTATCCGTGTACAAATGCTTCTAAGAAAATCAATTCCAAAAAAAATTAAAATAAAATAAAACAAAAAAAACAACTAAAAGTATATCTGTCTGAATTGCATCGTAACATAACAAAGTAACATCAAGACTGGGCGGCACGGAGACATAGGGTTCAATCCTGACTACGGGTGCCGTCTGTCAGGAGTTTGTACTTTCGCCCCGTGACATGCGTGGGTTTTCTCCGAAATATTCGTTTTCCTCCCACACTCCAAAGACGTGCAAAATTGTAGTCTAACTGGATTGGTAAAAGTGTAAATTGCCCACACAGTGTGCGCAGGTTAGTGTTAGCGTGTGGGGATCGCTGGTCGGCGCCGACTCGGTGAGCCAAAGGGCCCGTTTCCACGTTGTATCTTTCAGTCAATCCAAGATCATGGCTGATCTTGTACCTCACGTTCCATATCCCGGTGCCCTTAATATCACAAAGTCTCTATTTTGTATGAACTCAGAGACTAACCCACCACACTCCTGCAGGGTACAATCTTTTAATGCTTTAACTAAAGCACATATTTTGATCTGTAGAAATTTCAGCTGTCAAAATTAAACATTGATCCGATTTTTATTGAGATTTCATTGACGCAACTCTCGAGGATGTTTAATATGATCCGTGCAGAAGACGTGCAGCAGCCAACCAGTTTAGTTCAGAAATGCAGCACAGAAACAGGCCCTTCAGCCCATCGAGTCCACGCTGACCGTCGACCACCCATTCACACTAGTTAAAGGACTTGAATACTCTCTATGCTATCCCACTCTCTACACGCTGGGGACAATTTACAGAGGCCGATTAACCCACAAACCCGCACGTCTTTCGGATGTGGGAGGAAACCGGAGCACCCGGAGGGAACCCGCGCCGTCACGGGGAGAACGTGCCAACTCCACAAAGACAGCACCCATTGTCGGGATCGAACCGGGGTGACTGGAGCGATGAGACAGTGGCGCCACCAGATGCTCCTTGTTGAGGTAATGACTAACACTCACAGGATGATGTAAGTGTAAGTGTAGAGACAGGAAAAGCCACAGTTGCTCCAGCCCCTGGTGATGTTCCATCATTAAATGAGATCACTGCTGATCAGACCCATCCCACTGCCTTGCCAGTTAATAGATGAAGCATCAATACGGTTAGTTAAAACTGAATACATACATGTAAAATGCTGTACATAGAACTATTTGATTTTCTAATTAGGTAGCAGGGGATGAGATCAAGGATTGAGCCTGACATCATCCTGAAGAAGAGTCTCGACCCAAAAAGTCGCCCATTCCTTCTCGCCAGAGATCAAGGATTGAAATATATATTTCAATCTCCACATTATACTGTAGATTTTATACTGACTTTCCAAGGGAAAGTCAGTATTAAATCTTTATTTATTCAGTTAAACACCAAATTGAGAAGCAAAGATGTTGGGTTAAATATTTATTATTAGTGAATGAACGGGTATTGCGGAAAGAAAGTCTCGCATTTGGAACATAGCGCACAAACCGGGAGGCAACAGAAACAGGTCCTTCGGCCCATAATGTCCGTACAAAGCACAATGTCACGCTGTACATTTAAAGTCGAAACTAAACTTGTGTAAAGCAGCAACAATATCTTATAAGGTCGTAAATAGTAGGAGCAGAATTAGGCCATTCGGCCCATCAAGTCTACTCCGCCATTCAATCATGGCTAATCTATCTCTCCCTCCTAGCCCCATTCTCCTGCCTTCGTCTCATAACCTCTGATGCCCATACCAATCACGTCTGCATGGGAGTTTGTACGTTCTCCCCGTGACCTGTGTGGGTTTTCTCCGAGACCTTCGGTTTCCTCCCACATCCAAAGACGTGTACAGGTCTGTAGGTTAATTGGCTTGGTAAATGTAAAAATTGTCCCTAGTGGGTGTAGGATGGTGCTGATCCGCTATCGCTGGTTGGCGCCGATCCGATGGGCCTATTTCCGCACTGTATCTCTAACCTAAACCTGACAAAAAACAATAGGGATTTAGTGAAGTGCAAGCATGGTGAAACAACTTTCAAATATCACCCAACCCCATCGTTATTCAAATATCATCGAGAACACAAACATGCCTTCAAATTTGACCCAGTGTCTTCAAACAAGGCTGCAGACATTCCGTCCTGCACCAATCAGGGAACAATTCTTTCATATTTCAAGAAGAAATCAATAAAAACAACCGAGTTTGTCATTGCACGTTTCACAAATTTAGACAGAATTCCATTCGCAAACTTTGACCGATAAGTGTGGACGTCAAAAATAGTTGGGAAGCAGAAGGTCTGTAAATCTCGAGTACTTAGTGCTAAGTCATGAATTTTAATCAAGTCATTCTGGTTAGATGTGGGAGTCAAGGATAAATATTAGCCATGGCGTCAGAAATAACTCACCTACTTTAGTTTAGTTTAGTCTAGAGATCCAACGCAGAAACAGGCCCTTCGGCCCACCGTGTCCGCAGCGACCAGCGATCCCGCGCATTAACGCTACCCTACACACACAGTAGGGACAATTTACACTTATATCAAACCAATTAACCTACAAACCTGTACGTCTTTGGAATGTGGGAGGAAACCGAAGATCTCGGAGAAAAAACACGCAGGTCACGGGGAGAACGTACAAACTCCATACAGACAGCGCCCGTAGTCGGGATCGAACCCGGTTCTCTGACGCCGCCAGCGCTGTGAGGCAGCAACTCTACCACTGCGCCACCATGCCGCCTCGGTGTGGTGCCACAGGAGCTTTTATCCAAAGATAACAGGCAAGGACTGTTTTTAAACATCTCACTCTAAATACAGTACCTGGTTACCCTCAACAATAAAGCTGTCTCTTGCCACATTAAAACCAGAGGCTTGAACACGCCGAAAACTCTGTATTCTGACTGTCTGACTTCTGACTCTGAAACAACACCATAACAAATGTGCCACTTGTGGAAGGATCGTTATAGGCGCGACAATGTTGCATTGTTGAATTACATTATTACAAAATTGTACCTCCTTATTAAGTGAAATAATCTTCAGCTGATCTGGGCAGAAGACACAGAAGCTTGAAAGTACGTACCGGCAGATTCAACAACGGCACAGTGGTGTAGAGGTAGCTTTGCTGCCTGACTGCACCAGAGACCTGGCTGCGGGTGCTGTCTGCATGGAGTTTGTACGTTCTCCCTGTGATCTGCATGGGTTTTCTCCAGGATCTCCGGTTTCCTCCCACACTCCAAAGACGTACAGGTTTGTAGGTTAATTGACTTCTGTAAATTGTCCCCATTGTGTAGGATAGTGCTAGAGTACAGGGTGATCGCAGGTTGGTGCAAACTTGGTGGGACTAAGGGCCTGTTTCCGCGCTGTATCTCTAAAGTCGAAAATCTAAAAACTTCCACTCTGCTGTCATCAGATTCTTGAATGGTCAGACAGGACCTCTCAATGGCCAAGGATGTTTTACCGATCTTCCAATCTACCTCACTATGGGCCTTGCACTTTTTAAAATCTGCACTTTCTTGTTGCTGTCACACTATATTCTGCACTCCGTTTCCTTTTCTCTCTTTGCGCTACCTGTTGTACTCATGCATGGCATGTTTGCACTCATGCATGCTATGATTTGCACGGAGAGCTAGCACCACAAAGTTTTTCACAGTTTCTCTGTAAACATGCCAATAATAAATCAATACCAATGGGAATCAAGAACCAGAATATAGAGGTTTAAGGTGAGAGCAAAGAGATTTAATTGGAACTGGAGGGGGAACAGTTTCACACAGAGGGTGGTGGGTGTATGGAACAAGCTGCCAGAAGAGGTAGTTGGGGCAGGTACTATAACAACTTTTAGAAAGTATATATGTTATTTAACAATGTTTACATTTAAATATTTGGACAGGGGCTCAGAGAGATTATGGACCAAATGCAGGCAAACGGGACTAGATGGGGCATTTTGTCTGGCATGGACAAGTTGGGCCAAAGGTCCTGTTTCCATGCTGTATACCTCTGCAGGCACGGAAATCGCTATCAAAACATGGGGGGGACACAACTTCTTGGCGGCCGCCCTCCTCCAATCACCGCGCTGAATCATCATGCCCTACCCCCGCTGCCTGCTGACCGACGGCTCTCTCGTCCAATCGGCGCCCTCGATCATCAGTCCCACCCCCACTGTCTCGCGGAGATTTCACCGAGCTTTAAAATCCAGTGTCCCCCCCGCCCCCCCCCCCCCCCCCCCCCCCCCACAGGGATTTCCACCCCTACACCTCTGTGACTATGGTGTGCTGATCGATGTGTTACTTCACTGTTTAGTTCAGGGATATATCATGGAAACAGCCCCTTCTGTGCGCGCCGATCACACAATCTCACCAGTTCTATGTTATCCCACTTTATCATCCACTTAATCATCCACTCCCTACACACTAAGTGTTTAAGAAAGAACTGCAGATGCTGGAAAAATCGAAGGTAGAGAAAAATGCTGGAGAAACTCAGCGGGTGAGGAAGCAACTATGGGGCCTCCATAGATGCTGCCTCGCCTGTTGAGTTTCTCCAGCACCGTACACACTAAGGGCAATTGTACCAGAGGAAATTGAGCTGGACACCCGCTTGCCTTTGGGATGTGGGAGAAAACCAGAGCACCTGGAGGAAAGCCACGTGCACATATGCTAAACGTGCAAACTCCACAGAGGCAGCAACAGAGGTCGGCGTCGAACCCGGGTCTCTGGTGCTGCGAGACAGCGGCTCGACCAGTTTCAGCACTGTGCTGCCCTGGTGTGAATTCCTTTGGTATCTCTTAAAAAAAGATAGCATAGAGCATTAATCTCGTGCATCCATAAAGCGAAACATGCAATTTTTTTTCGTAAGTATTGAATAAATTATTTGATCCACAAGCAGAGACATTTTAATGAGCATCTGCCGCTTGGTGCATTCATTACCAGCAAGTTTCAATGTTCCTTCAAAGTTCAATTCGAAATCTTCAAAGCAGAGCGCCGAGAATTTGGGTTATTTATTATGTTATTACCTGGTCATCTCCTCTTCTGACTTTGTACATTTCTTCCTCTTAATTTGTGCACTTGTCATCTTCCTTGACTCTCACAGGGAAACTGTGGCAGAGGCGACAGAGGCTCGGGTTTGATCTTTACTACGGGTGCTGCCTGCGTGGGTTTGCACGTTTCCGATGTCGGGGGAGTCCAGAACCAGGGGCCACAGTTTCAGAATAAGGGGTAAGCCATTTTGAACAGAGACGAGGAAAGACGTTTTCACACAGAGAGTTGTGAGTGTGGAATTCTCTGCCTCAGAGGGCAGTGGAGGCCGGTTCGCTGGATACTTTCAAGAGAGAGCTAGATAGGGCTCTTAAAGATAGTGGAGTCAGGGGATATGAGGAGAAGGCAGGAACGGGGTACTGATTGGGGATGATCAGCCATGATCACATTGAATGGTGGTGCTGGCTCAAAGGGCTAAATGGCCTCCTTCTGCACCTATTGTCTATTGCCTATTGTTCTTCGTGTGGCAATGTGGGTACCTTCTGAGTGCTCCGGGTTCCTCCCACATCCCAAACACGTGCCGGTTTGTAGATAAATTAGCCCGCTGTAAATCACACCGAGTGTATCGGGAGCGGATGAGAAAGTGGGTCAACATGGAGCGGTGTGATCAGGTGATCGATGGTTGGTGTGGAATCAACTAACTGGCTCGGTAGCATTTGTAAAGGAAATGGAGAGGTGGTTTCGCATCGGGACCTTTCTTCAGACATTCAGACAGGGGACCGGCGGTCAAATGAGATGGAGGAACTGAGTGAAATCCAGATTAGCCGGGAAGTGGTGTTAAGTAAATTGAATGGATTATAGGCCGATAAATCCCCAGGGCCAGATAGGCTGCATCCCAGAGTACTTAAGGAAGTAGCCCCAGAAATAGTGGATGCATTAGTGATAATTTTTCAAAACCCCTTAGATTCTGGAGTAGTTCCTGAGGATTGGCGGGTAGCTAATGTAACCCCACCTTTTAAAAAGGGAGGGAGAGAGAAAACGGGGAATTACAGACCAGTTAGTCTAACATCGGAAAATGCTAGAGTCAGTTATTAAATATGGGATAGCAGCACATTTGGAAAGTGGTGAAATCATTGAACAAAGTCAGCATGGATTTATGAAAGGTAAATCATGTCTTATAGAATTTTTTGAGGATGTAACTAGTAGAGTGGATAAGGGAGAACCTGTGGATGTGTTATATCTGGACTTTCAGAAGGCTTTCGACAAGGTCCCACATAAGAGATTAGCATACTAACTTAAAGCACACGGTATTGGGGGTTCAGCATTGATGTGGATAGAGAACTGGCTGGCAGACAGGAAGCAAAGAGTAGGAGTAAACGGGTCATTTTCAGAATGGCAGGCAGTGACTAGTGGGGTACCGCAAGGCTCAATGCTGGGACCCCAGCTATTTACAATAAATATTAATAATCTGGATACGAGGGAATTGAATGCAACATCTCCATGTTTGTAGGACGACACGAAGCTGGGGGGCAATGTTAGCTGGGGGGCAATGTGAGGAGGATGCTAGGAGGCTGCAAGGTAACTTGAATAGGTTGGGTGAGTGGGCAAGATGCATGGCAGATGCAGTATAATGTGGATAAATGTGAGGTTATCCACTTTGGCAGCAAAAACAGGAGGGTAGATTATTATCTGAATGGTGGGCCGATTAGGAAAAGGGGAGATGCAACGAGACCTGGGTGTCATGGTACACCAGTCATTGAAAGTAAGCATGCAGGTGCAGCAGGCTGTGAAGAAAGCGAATGGTATGTTGGCATTCATAGCAAAAGGATTTGAGTACAAGAGCAGGGAGGTTCTACTGCTGTTGTACAGGGGTCTTGGTGAGGCCACACCTGGAGTATTGCATACAGTTTTGGTCTCCTAATCTGAGGAAAGACATTCTTGCCATAGAGGGAGTACAGAGAAGGTTCACCAGACTGATTCCTGGGATGCAGACTTTCATATGTAGAAAGACTGGATAGACTCGGCTTGTACTCGCTGGAATTTAGAAGATTGAGGGGGGATCTTATAGAGGCTTACAAAATTCTTAAGGGGTTGGACAGGCTAGATGCAGGAAGATTGTTCCCGATGTTGGGGAAGTCCAGAACAAGGGGTCACAGTTTGAGGATAAGGGGGAAGTCTTTTAGGACCGAGATGAGAAAAACATTTTTCACAAAGAGAATGGTGAATCTGTGGAATTCTCTGCCACAGAAGGGAGTTGAGGCCAGTTCATTGGCTATATCTAAGAGGGAGTTAGATGTGGCCCTTGTGGCTAAAGGAATCAGGGGGTATGGAGAGAAAGCAGGCACAGGATACTGAGTTGGATGATCAGCCATGATCATATTGAATGGCGGTGCAGGCTCGAAGGGCCGAATGGCCTCCTCCTGCACCTATTTTCTATGATTCTATGAATCAGACTGTTCCCATTGAACTCCTACCAAGTGGGATATTACACAGAGGCACAAGGGTAGTCTAGTGGTGCACTAGCTCTAATGGAAGTGTTGCTGTCTTATGAGCCTGTCCCACTTGGCGAATTTTTAGGGGACTGCCAGCGACTGTCAGAGTCGTAGCAGGTCGCCGAAAAACCAGCGACAACCTACGTCATCCTGGCGACAACCTACGACAGCACCTACGTCAGGAGAAGTCAAGCTACGCTCATTAGCGTCAAACCCACTGTCGCTGACATTTTTTCAACATGTTGAAAATTTAGCGGCGACCAGAAAGACGTTATGACGTTTTGCGCGACTGAGGAGACTACTCCCGGCGACCACCGGCGACCATGTGGCGACAAACTAGTTCAAGTCAAAAGTCAAAAGAGTTTATTGTCGTGTGTCCCTGACAGGACAATGAAATTCTTGCATTGCTTCAGCACAACAGAACATAGTAGGCATTGACTACAGAACAGATCAGTGTGTCCATATACCATTACATACATAAATACACACATGAATAAATAAATTGATAAAGTGCAAATAACAGATAAGTTGGAGCCCGTGTAGACCAGCAATCAACCATACACTAAACTAGTTGCCTGTAGTTGCCTAAAATATCGCCAAAGTGGGACAGGTCCATTACAGTTACTTCCTGGCCCGCTGAGTTACTCCAGCACCTTGTGTTTAACTGAACAACCTTTCTCATCCACTAGGGCCTGTCCCACTTTCACGACCTAATTCACGACCTCTGCCGAGTTTGCCCTTGACTCATACTCGCAGCATTGTTGTCACGAGGTCGTAGGTAGGTCGTAGGTAGGTCATGATGCTAGTCGTAGGTACTCGTGGCATCAAGTAGGTCGGGGCGTTTTTCTAGCCTGATGAAAAATGTCCATGAGTAAAAAAGGTCGTGAATTAGGTCGTGAAAGTGGGACAGGCCCTTTAATTACCTTCTAAAAATAAATAAATGGGTGGCATGGTGGCGCAGCGGTAGAGTTGCTGTCTTACAGCGCCAGATACCCAGGTTCGATCCCGACTATGGGTGCTTGTCTCTTCGGAGTTGTATGTTCTCCCCGTGACCGCATAGGTTTCAATCGGAGATCTTCGGTTTCCTCCCACACTCCAAATGACAGACAGATTTGTAGGTTAATTGGCTTGGTGTAAAATGTAAAATTGTCCCAAGTGTGTGTAGGATAGTGTTAATGTGCGGGGATCGCTGGTCATCGCAGACTCGGTGGGCCGAAGGGCCTGTTTCTGCTCTGTATCTCTAACCTAAACTCAATGAAAATGTCTATATTTGCATTTATATTGCATTTATTTACATCCCATTTTCAAAATAACCGAGTGTTTTACAACCCATTAAATGCTTTCGAAATATTGTAACATAGGAAACTGAGCAATGTGTTTGAACACAGCAACAATGTGATAATGGCCAGTTATCTCTGGGAGATATGTGTGTCGACTTAGTTACAAATAAGAGGCATAGTGTGAGATTTGAAATGAGAGGCAGCCCAGCTAGGAAAGGGCTCAGGAAGTCGACTACTTCCTCTTGCATCGCAATAAACACGCAAAGGCGTTTCATAGAGGTATTATAAAAATATTATTAAAAATCAAACCAATAAATATTGAACCAGAGTACGATTAAAGAATTGCTTTTAAAGTTGGGTGGTGAATCGGTGGAATACATTGCCAAAGGCAGCTTTGTGGGCCATGTCATTGGGTATTTCTGAAGTGGAGATTGCTAGGTTCTGGATTAGTTTAGTTTAGGGATAGAGCATGGAAACAGGCCCTTCTGCCTACTGAGCCCGTGCAGACCAGCAATCAGCCCGACACACTGTCTATCCTACACACTGCAGGGACAATTTGCAAAAAGCCAATTAACCTACAAACCTGTACGTCTTTGGAGTGTGGGGGGAAACCGGAGCACCCGGAGAAAACCCACGCGGTCCCAGGGAGAACGTACAAACTCCGTACAGACAGCGCCCGTCGTCAGGGTCGAACCCGGGTCCCTGGCACCAAAAGCAGCAACTCCTGCTGTCCCTGGGTACCATTCAGGAGATGGGACACATTTTTTGTCAAACCATCCCAAGAACGTGGGGGGATCAAATGTAACGGTCCTTTTGTTACCTGGACTGTGATGGGCCTAGCCGTCACTGGTATTCATATAACTATCCTTGATGTAGCACCTTTTCATGCCAACAATGTGAGATATTATCTCTGCAAGATGCATTCATTTCACTTGAGGAAACTAGAACTCGTTTAAACTTACAGGGCAGCTGAAGCTCGAGGATCAAAGGACAGTCAGGAAGATGTGTACAGGAAGCATTGACGTAATCTTTACGTCAACATGGTTCTTGAGCTGCAATACACACATGGTTCTTTAGCTAAAGCGCACTTGATCTGAGGCTGAGAAGCGATGGAGCAGCGATAGAGTGGCTGCCTTACAGGTGCAGTCCGAACGGAGCTTGTATGTTTCCCCCCCGTGACCTGCGTGGGTTTTCTCCGGGTGCTCCGGTTTCCTCCCACACTCCAAAGACGTGCAGGTTTGCAGGTTAATTGGTTTCGTTCGGAATTGTAAATTGTCACTACTATGTGTGGGGTTAGTGCTAGTGTCCGGGGATGGACCCGGTGGGCCGAGGGGCCTGTTTCTCTAAATTGAAAAAGCAGCAACAAAACTGACCAGCTGACCAAGATGCCCAATATTCACGGCAACATCTGCCCCAACATCTGGACCAATCACATTGTAGATGTTTGCTGTCCACGTTAGGGCCAACGAGCACAGAATGCTTACTTCCGTCTGCTGATTAAACCTTGCCACCGAATGGCCGACTGCAAATAGCTCTCGGTTCAGCTCGCTATTTTCAGTTTCAAGCGTACATCTTCAGTGTTGATTAAAATCGCTTTCACTTTTGTCACTGTGGTTTAAAGAGGACGCAAGCAGAAAGACCGTGACACACTTAGGCGGTATTTATTCTCTGAAAAGAGATTGAGCAATGCAAATCCAGCTGTTCTACAGATAATTGTACCAGCTGTTGTGATCCTGGGCCACAGAGATCGGCGAGATCCAGTTGTTCGCTCTGCAACGTGTACAAATACAATGGGGAATTTGGCTAAGAATGGTGAAGACACAAAGTGCTCGAGTAACTCAGTTGGTCACGCAGCATCTCTGGCGGATGTGGCTAGGTGATGTTTTGGGGCATGACCCCTCTTCAGCCTTTAAACTTTAGACTTTAGAAAGATGGTTCGGAATCTGGCCATTTCAGCCCACTGACTCCGCATTGACCGGCATTCACCAGAGAGAGACACAAAGTGCTGGAGTAACTCAGCTGGTCAGGCTGCATCTCTGAAGACGTTAGAGATACAGCGCAGAAACGGGCTCTTCGGCCCACCAAGTCTGCGCTGACCAGCAAGCACCCTGTACACTAGCACCATCCTGCACACTGGGGCCAAGATAAACTTTACAGAAGCCAATTAACCTACAAACCTGTATGTCTGGAGTGTGGGAGGAAACCGGAGCACCTGGAGAAAACCCACAAGATCACAGGGAGAACGTACAGACAGCACCTGTAGTCGGGATCGAACCCAGGTGCTGTCTGTACGGAGTTTATAAGTTAAAGTCCCCTGACCTAAAAAAGGAAAATAGCAGTATTTATGACAGTCCAAAAGAGATACAAATGTTGTAATGCGGAAGGCAGCCCATAGGAGATTCATCAGGCCAATTCCTGGGATGACAGGTTTGTCCGATTAAGAAAAAACAGACATTTTGGGTTTGTATTCCTTGGAGTTCGGGAAAATGAAGGGTGACCTTATTTAAACATAACAGGGCTTCATAGGGTTGTTGTCAAGATGTTATCACAAGTGGGAGAAACTTGAATGTGGATATACCTTCAAAATGAGAGTCCGGTCATTGAAAATTGAGGTGCATAGTAATTTTGTCTCTCAAAGGGTGGTGATCTCTGGAAATCACTGTCCTCAAGGGCAGTGGAGACCAAATCATCGGATGTGTTTATGTTAGAGGTGGAGAGATAGTGAAAGATGATGGTATTGAGGACTCTGGAACTGACAGAGAAGGAAAGTGGAGGCCTGGGTGGATCTGCCATGATCATATTGAACGGCCGGGCAGGCTTGAGGGGCTGAGTTGCCTGCTCCTGTTTTCTTGTCGAAACAAGGAACTGCAGATGCTGGTTTACACAAAAGGACACAAAGTGCTGGAGTAACTCAGTGGGTCAGGCAGCATCTTCATCAGTTCATGAGCTCATAAGTTCTAGGAGCAGAATTGGGCCATTCAGCCCATCAAGTCTACCCCGCCATTCAATCATGGCGGATCTACCTCTCCCTCTCAACCCCATTCACCTGCCTTTGCCCCATAACCCTTGACCCCCGTACTAATCAAGAATCCATCTCTGGAGAACATGGATAGGTGACGTTTCGGGTCGGGACCCCACCATGATCACATTGAATGGCGGTGCTGGCTCGAAGGGCCAAATGGCCTACTCCTGCACCTATTGTCTATTGTCCATTCAGATTGCTGAAAGGTCCCGACCCAAAAAGTTACCTATCCAAGTTCTCCAGAGATGCTGCCTGACTCCAACACTTTGTGTCCTATTTTCTTGTGTAACTGAACACTAAACTAACATTCATTTGAGGCCAGTCTGAAGAAGGGTCTCGACCCGAAACGTCGCCTATCTCCTTCGCTCCTCAGATGCTGCTGCACCCGCTGAGTTTCTCCAGCCTTTTGTGTACCCTTCATTTGAGGCCAATACTGTTTCAAATAAAAGTCACTTTGTTGCATTGCTTTCCCAGTGAGGATTTAGTGTTGTCACCCTAGGCAAGGCATCACTGGTTTCCCGGTTTCTGATGAGAGTATTTTGTGCTGGTCTCTAATGAGTAGACAAGACAGGATCAGCCCATGCACAGAGGCCAATGACTGACTAAGATGCAAGAACTGTGAGTCAGATGAAAGGAAATGCAATTGGTGACTCAATGGCCAAAACAAAATACTGTGGGAGCTGGAAATCTCCAGTGTTATCAGTCAATGCTGGGAAACTTTGTTTGGTTTAGTTTAGAGATACAACGCGGAAACAGGCCCTTTGGCCCACCCAGTCCGCGTCAACCTGCCATCCCCGCACATTAACACTATCCTACACACACACACTAGGGACAATTTATAATTTTACCAAACCAATTAAGCTACAAACCTGTACGTCTTTGGAGTGTGGGAGGAAACTGGAGATCCCAGTGAAAACCCACGTGGGTCTCAGGGAGAACGTACAAACTCCGTACAGACAGCACCTGTAGTCAGGATGGAACCCTGTAGCTGGGACATGTTGGTCGGTATGGGCAAGTTGGGCTGAAGGGCCTGTTTCCACACCGTATCACTCTATGACTCGATGGGGTGAACTCAATGCTACACTTTACTTGCATTATTTAAATCAAGTCTATATCTGACCAAGCTAGTTCAGACCATTTCTTTACCCCACAATCGGGTGGTGCTCAAATGAGTTGTTCAACAGCTTTCAGTGAATTGACATAAGAGGAGCTCCTTGGAATGGGCGTGTTGAAGACATTGAGCAGTAATTGTTGTAGTGAAATAGCTGTTCAGCGCATTTACTTTAATATTCTCCTGAACGCCTCATCCTGAATTGCATCTGTGTGAATGGATGTGTGTAATAGCATGCATAAAAATGAATGAATCCAAGGAAAAGCTTTTGTGATTGAAAGATTGTGTGTGGGTGAGTTGCAGTAAGTATGAGTTGTGTAGGTGTACGTGAATGCTGGAGAGAAAATTAGCTTTGGTTGCTCATGAGATAATGTGCGCACAAAATGTGTAGACAGGGAGTCCGTACGGGTAATGCAGGAAGGTGGTGGGCCAACAGTACCAGTGGGCATAAACATGACAGGATGCCAGCCGGAGGAGGCTGCGTTTGAAACAGATAAACCAGCGTGCTGAGATGAACATTGGGCAGAGCAAGATCACAAACAGCAGGGAATCAGTCAAAGCCCTGTGGTCCTCCCCCCCCACACCAGCTAAAGAATCAGAGAGCCATATCGCACGGTAACAGGACCTTCGGCCCAACTTGTCCATGCCGCAAATTCCACACTGGTCCCAACCACCCGCATTTGGCCCCTATCCCTCTAACCCTGTCTTAACCATGAACTTGTCCACATGTCTCTGAACTGTTGTTATAGTATCTCTTCTGGCAGGTGGTTTAATGGAAAGGGGGTGAACAAGTGGAGTGAAGGAGATGCCAGGGTCTTTTAGGTTAAATAGCCTCTGCAAATTGCACCTGGTATGTGGGGAGTGGATGCAGAAGTGGAGTAACATAAAACTAATGTGAATGGGTAGCGATGGACTTGGTGGGCCAAAGGGCGTTTCAGTGCTCATTCAATCAATCAAATCAAAAATCGATCGATCGACCAATCGACCAACCAACCGACCGAATGACCGACCGACTGACCGATCAATCAACCAATCAATCGATCGATCGATCAACAAATCAGTCAGTCAGTCAATGAATCAATGAATCAATTAATCAAGCTACTGATTTCTAAAAAAAAGATTGAAGTCTTCACATTTATAATTGGTCAGAAGTTCCTGACAACCATTGAGTTGTATAGCACAGAACTGAAGATTGAAGTGAATAATAAGATGAAGATGGACATCCTGATGGTCTTGTCGAGTTAGCAGTTTACTTTAGTTTACAGCGCAGAAACGGGCTCTTCGGCCCACCGAGTCCGCACTGACCAGCGATCCCCGCACATTAACACTACCCTACACTCCAGGGACAATTTACATTTATACCAAGCCAATTAATTTACGAACCTGTACGTCTTTGGAGTGTGGGAGGGAACTGAAGATCTCGGAGAAAACCCACTTGGCCACGGCAGGGACTTATGAACTCTGCACAGACCGCAGTCTCAGTCAGGATCGAACCCGGGTCTCCGGCGCTGTCAGGCAGCAACTCTACCGCTGCGCCACCGTGCCGCCAAGTTAGCAGTTGTCCTTTGCTGTTAGTAGATAGTCTGAGGCCAGCGGGTTGCCTTGGCAACAGCTTTGGGATGAGATTGGTTGTCTTGGAGACAGCAAATCCATTGGACTCCAATCTGGTGAAACCTGAAGATTAAAATAGTATTTTCTGGAGCTATTATCATCTCAAATGAGGCCAAGCAAAAAAAAAAAAATCAGTGCATTTAAGAGACTGTTAGATATGTACATGGATATGCGTGGAATGGAGGCATCTGGATCATGCGCAGGCAGATTAGTTTCTTTTTTGTCTTAGTTTATTTTCGTTTATTGTCGCGTGGACGTGAAAAGCTTGTGTTGCGTGCTAACCAGTCAGCGGAAAGACAAGACATGGTTACAATTGAGCCGTCCACAGTGTAGAGCCAAGAGTGTTTTATTGTCATATGTCCCGGACGGGACAATGAAATTCTTACTTGCTGCAGCACAAGACAAAACGTGAATATGTAAACACTGTACATAACGGGAAAAAAAAGAAAAAGTTCAATAAATAACAAATACTAGACTAAGTGGGACCCGTTGGGTCCCAGCATCACATGGGAGGGCTGGTCCCCCAACACAATATTCCACCTCTCTACCAATTCCAATATTGGTGGCCAGTGGGGGGGGGGGGGGGGGGCTTTCTCGAGCGCTAGTATGGGTGTTGTGGGCAGAAGGGCCTGGTTTCCAGAGGGCTAGTGTGGACATTGTGGGCTGGCGGCTCAGTCACGCAAGCCTGTTGTGCTGGCAGCTCACTCACTCACGGCTTGTGGGCTGGCAGTTGACTCACGGCTATTCCTTGAAATTCCATTTCAAGCAGGGTGCAAGGCCACCAAATTCAAGTGCAGTTTCTTACCACTTCAAGCAGGGTGCAAGGCCACCAAATTCAAGTGCAGTTTCATACCATTTCAAGCAGGGTGTAAGGCCTCTAAAGACAGCGAGTCGTGACCTCTCCCTCCTCCATCTTGCAGAGATTGAGCCACGCCCACACTTCTGGGTTTTATAGTCCCTCCCCCTCCCACCAGAAGGGGTGTGGCCTTCATGGCGTGATTGACAGGAGAGAGAATCTCAACATTTTTTAAACACTAATAACTCTTTTATTTTTAATCGATGGGAAAAATCCTCTTATCCTGCGCAGCGGAGGGGGACTGAGTAAGATGGCCAAAAATCACAGCCGTAAGTGGCAGCGTTTTTTCTAAAATCAATATACAGAACAACAGGAAGTGGTCAAGATCAGACTTTTAGTAATATAGATAGTGCAAATAATAATATAGTCTTTTCCTGGTTCAGAGTTCACAGCTTATTCGTTGTGTTTAATAGCATGATGGCTGTGGGGAAGCACATCCTGGATGTTACAGTCTTCAGGCTCCTGTATGGCAGTGGTGAGATGAGTATGTGGCCAGGATGGTGTGGGTCCTTGATGATGTTGGCTGCCTTTTTGAGGCAGCGACTGCGATAGATCCCTTCGACAGTGGCTCGGTCAGAGCTGGTGATGGACTCGGCAGTGGTCACAACTTTTTGCTGTCTGTTTTGCTCCTGGACGTTCAAGTTGCCAAACCAGGCCACGATGCAACCGGTCAGAATGCTCTCTACCGTGCACCTGTAGAAGTTTAGGAGAACAGTTTAGTTTAGGAGTACAGAGGCATGATAAGGGCATAACCATTCCAGAAAACTGGAAAATTGCCAATATTACCCTGCTGCACAAGAAGGGAGCAAAGCAGAACAGTGGGAACTCTAGGCCGGTTAGTCTGACTTTGGTGGTTGGTAAGATTTTAGAATCCCTTGTAAAGGATAAGGTGACAGAGTACTTAGAAATTCATGATAAAATAGGCAGAAGTCAGCATGGCTTTGTGAAGGGGAGTTCTTGCTTGACAAATTTGCTGGGAGTCTATGAAGAAGTAAATAGCAGGACAGACAAAGGAGAGGCAGTGGATGTCGTTTCCCTAGATTTTCAGAAAGGATTTGATCAGGTGACACGTGGGAGGCTGCTAAGGAAGATGAGAGCCCATGGTATCAAAGGGCAGATACTAGCATGGATAGCAGGTTGGATGGATGGCAGAAGGCAAAGGGTGGCAATAAAGGGGGCTTTTTCTGGTTGGCTGCCAGTGACTAGCGGAGTTCCGCAGGGGTCGGTGGTGGGGCCGCTACTCTTCACGTTGAATATTAATGATTTGGACGAGGGGATTGAAGTGTTTGTGGCCAAGTTCGCGGATGATACGAAAATAGGTGGAGAGGCGGGTAGTGTAGAGTAAGCAGGGACTCTGCAGAAGGACACGGACAGGTTGGGAGAGTGGGCAGAGAAGAAGCAGATGGAATATAGTGCAGTAAAGTGTGGAGTCATGCATATTGGTAGTAGGAATAAAGGCGTAGATTATTTTCTAAATGGGGAAAGAATCCAGAATTCGGAGGTGCACTTGGGAGTGAGTGCTGGTGCAGGATTCCCAAAATGTCAAATCGATGGTAAAGAAATCAAACGCAATGCTAGCGTTTATTTCAAGACGGTTTGTATACAAAAACAAGGATGTAATGCTGAGGCTCCATAAGGCGCTGGTCAGGCCGCATTTGGAATATTGTGAGCAATTTTGGGCCCCATATCTGAGGGAGGATGTGCTGGCTCTGGAGAGGGTCCAGAGGAGGTTTACAAGAATGATCCCAGGAATGAGCGGGTTAACCTATGATGAGCGTTTGTCGGCACTGGGCCTGTACTCGCTGGAGTTTAGAAGATTGAGAGGGGACCTCATTGAAACGTACAGAATAGTGAAAGGCTTGGATCGAGTGGATGTGGAGAGGATGTTTCCACGAGCGCGAGAGTCTCAGACTAGAGGTCACAGCCTCAGAATTAAAGGATGTTCTTTTAGGAAGGAGATGAGGAGGAATTCCTTTAGTCAGAGGATGGTGAATCTGTGGAATTCTTTGCCACAGAAGGCTGTGGAGGCCAGGTTAGTGGATATAATTAAGGCTGAGGAAGATGATTTGTACACCTGTCAGAGGTTATGTGGAGAAGGCAGGAGAATGGGGTTAGGAGGGAGAGCTAGATCAGCTATGAATGGTGAGTACACTTGATGGACTGAATGGCCTAACTCTGCTGCTATCACCCATGGATCTTATGATAACGTTTAGTGCAAGGTAAAGTCCGATAACGTCTCCCATTTTTTCTACCTAGGGATGCTGCCTGTCCCTTGGAGTTACTCCAGCAATTTGTGTCTCAAGTCCGAGGGTCTCCAATGAGGTAGATACTGGCTCAGAACTGCTCTCCGGTTGTTGGTAGATGGTTCAGTTGCCTTGTAGGATGTCTGATCTTGGCAATATGTACAGCACTGACAATGTGGGCCAAAGGGCCTGTTCCTGTGCAGTACTGTTCTATGTTCTATGCTCCATGTATTCACTGCAAGTAAAATGTGTTGAAAGGAACTGCCGATGCTGGTATTTACCAAAGATAGACACAAAGCGCTGGAGTAACTCAGCGGGACAAGGAAGCATCTCTGGAGAAAAAGGATGGGTGACGTTTTGGGTTGGGACCCTTCTTCAGACTCAAGAAGGGTCTGAGGAAGAGTCCAAACCCAAAACCTCACCCATCCTTTTTCTCCAAAGACGCTGGCTGACCCGCTGAGTTACACCAGCGCTTTGTGTCTATCTTCACCGCAGGTAATGTGGGATGCATCTTGCGGAGTAATACAATCTCTTGGCAAACCTAGAAATACAAGAACCATTTGTTGTTATTTGAAGTTACATAGTCACTGGAGACTGAACCTGTCACCTGTTAGGTCGCTCTGCGGCCTAACATCGTGGAGCTGGAGGCCTTGCCTGGGACTGACTTTGAGCCTCACCGCGGGGCGTGGAATCACCATCGGAGCCGATCCCTTGCCTGGGATCGACGCTCCAACCGCGGCCTGAGGACTTTTAACATCAAGGGGCTCGCAGTCTCGGGTCGAGACCGACGTCGGGAAGCTCCAAAGCCGCACGACGTTCGACTAGCCCCGACCCGGGGTAGATCGCCTGGCGCGGGGGAGTTGAGACTCCCCCCCGATGCAGGAGCTTGATCGCCCCAACGAGGAGGCCCGCCGCCAGCTATGAGAGTAAGATCGTCCAGTCAATGGAAGGTCCGAGGCCCCCGACCGCTGGAGGACAAAGAAGGGAAGAGATTGAACTTTTTTTTCGCCTTCTATCACAGTGAGGAATGTGGAGGAGTCACTGTGGTGGATGTTTATGTTAAAATGTGTTTTGTGTGTTTTGTTGCTTTTTATTGATATGACAAATGAAAATTCCTCATATGTTGCAAAACATACTTGGCTAATAAAGTATGAATATGATTATTATGGTAAAATGCAGGAGGAATTCAGCGGGACAGGCAGCATCTCTGGGTGACGTTTCGGCGTCAAGACACTTCTTCAGACTTCGTCACATCAACCTTCAGCATCTCCACAGCATGGGGAGTGGGTTTTTGGTAACTGCTGCTGAATCTATCTGTGGAGGAGGCAGAGGATGTGGTTCTACGATGCTTCGTGAGTCTGTGGCCAACACCAATGCATTTCCTGAAGCAAAAACATACCGTGGAGGTTGATCTGCATTGCATTTGCATCTTGAGTCAAAAACTGGGGTTCTCAAGATACCAGATCAAATACTGCAGAAAGGGCAAGACCTCACTCCAACCCGTTACTGGTTCCGTAGTAACCACATTGAAGAGTAACAAGTTGGCATTGTGTTGGCAGTGTCTTCAACATTTACTCCTGCAAACGCACTTTGCTGGCAAGTTACCAAGGATAGATGCAGAGGAGTAAAGGATCTAAAGGAGCTGTCCCACTTGGGCGACCTAATAGGCGAGTTTAGAAGAGTTTTAAAAAATGACATGTTGAAGGCCTTCAACTATGTAGAAGACCTCCTTCGACCTCCTTCGACTGTGTCGAAGACTAGCTTCAACTAGCTACGACTAACTTCGGGAAAATTGGACACCGAATAGTGGAGAGTGAAGACGACCTCCTTCGGACTAACATGCCGACCTACAACGACTAAACCTACGAGTAAAAAAAGTATCGATTTTTCCCATGGCGCCGTTTTTTTACTCGCGGGCATTTTTTAACACCTTGATAAAACCGCCGCGACCTAGCTGAGGCCTCGAGCATGCGGGGACCACACTCAAGCATGAAGGAGAGTTACGAAGACCTCCTACGACCTTGTGTCGACCAAGCTGTGAGTATGAGTCGAGGGCAAACTCGCCAGAACTCGCGGATTAGGTCGCCCAAGTGGGACAAGCCCTTAAGGAGTAAACTAAAAAAGGAAATCAGAAGGGCAAAAAGGGGCCAGGAAATAGCTCTGGCGGGTGGCATTGAGAACAATCCCAAAATATTTTATAAATACACAAGGTGGAAAAGGGTAACTAGAGACAGAGTGGGACCTCCCAGGAATTCGCCGGCAATCGCAGGAGCTCTAACACCCTTTAGACTTTAGACTTTAGAGATACATAATGGAAACACACACCGAGTCCACACTGACCAGCATTCACCCCATACGCTAACTCTTTTGTACACTCTATCAACAATTTACAACTTATCAAAGCCAATTAACCATATAAATAACCATATAACAATTACAGCACGGAGACAGGCCCTCTTGGCCCTTCCAGTCCGTGCCGACCATTTGTTTTCCCCTAGTCCCATCTACCTGCACTCAGACCATACCCCTCCATTCCCTTCACGCCCATATACCTATCCACTTTACTTTTAACCTACAAAACCTGTATGTCTTTGGAAAGCGGAGCACTAGAGATAGCTGATGAGGTCACGGGGAGAACGTTGAAACTCCGTGCAGAGAGCACCCGTAGTCAGGATCGAACTCAGGTCTTTGGCACTGTAAAGGCCCTCTCCCACTTTCCCGAGTTACTAACAAACTCTCCCGAGTTTTTCACCTTGATTCGAACTCGGGGAATGTCGATAGCGAGCTCGTAGGAGGCCGTAGGAGTCCATAGATGTTTCATAGCAGCTCGTAATGCAAGCCGTAGGAACTTGGGGCATCAGGTAAGTAGGGAGTTTTTTCAACATGTTGAAAAATGTCCACGTGTTAAAAAAAGTAGCCCCGAGTACCTACGAACGGCTATTACCGTAATTCTCCGAGTTCGAATGAATGGGAAAACTCGGGAGAGTTCGTGAGTAACTCGGGAAAGTGGGACAGGGCCTTAATGCAGTAACTCTCCCGCTGTGCCACTGTGTCACCCCATCCCTACACCTACCATATAACCCAATGGTATGAACATTGAAATTTCCCATTTCAAATACTATTACCTTCTTTTCTTTCACCTGCCGTCCATCCTCCCACCCATCTTTACCAGTGCACACACATTTCTCCTACCATCTCCCACCACCCCAGTCACCCTGCTCCTCTCCCCTCCCACGCACGTTCATTTACAGGGACTATCGCATCGTTCAAGAAACATTTAGACAGGTACATGGATAGGACACCTTCAGAGGGATATGGGCCAAACGCAGGCAGGTGGGACGAGTGTCGATGGGACATATTGGTCAGTGTGGGCAAGTTGGGCTGACGGGTCTGTTTCCACACAGTATCACTCTCTGACTCTATAGGTAATGGACAGAAGGTACAGGCTAACATACTGTACACTTCAAAGGCCTTAAAAAAATGTAGGTCATGATGCAGTTCTGTAGGATTTTGGTTAGGCCGCATTTGATGTATTGCATGCAGTTCTGGTTGCCCCGTTACAGGAAGGATATGGAGGCATTGGAGAGGCTGTTTCCACAATGAATGACTCTTTGACTATCTATCTCCCATCTCCAAGTCCCATAATTCCCTTTGAGCCCCCCTTTTTCACCTCCCCGCTGACCCCTTCCCCCCATATCCCTCCCACCGGCCTTGAATTTCACTCCTCCTTTCCTTATCTGACAGCCTGTTGTCTCCTTTTCACTCCTCACCTTTGTCGCCAACTTCACCCATCTGCAAAACAGACGTTGTGGGCTGAAGGACCTGTTCTTGTACAGTAGTAATCCTTCTATTACCCATTCCCTCTCTCCAGAGATGCAGCCTGTCCCGTTGAGTTACTCCAGCATTTTGTGCCTATCTTTAGTATTTTACTAGACTAAGTGGGCCTGTCACACAGGAGGCTTGGTCGCCCAACGCAATATTCTATCACTCACCCATAGCCCCCAACTACACAGGCGCACATTTCCCATCATTCCTAGCACTCTCTCCCCCTCCTCTTTACCCTCCCTTTTCTTTCCCCTCTCCTCCTCCCCTCCCAATCCCTCCCTCACATCTCTCTCCCTCTCCTTTCCCCTTCCCTCAGTCACTCCCTCCCTACCCCCCTCCTATCCCTCTATCCCCTCACCTCCCCCACTGCTCTCCTCGCCCTTTATTCCCCACTCCCTACCTCCCCCGTTCCCCCCCTCCTCTACTCCCCCTCACTCTATTTCCCCTCCTCCCCCACACTCCCTCCTCACCTCCTCCCTCTTCTTTCCCCTCTCCTCCTCCCCTCCCCAATCCCTCCCTCACATCTCTCTCCCTCTCCTTTCCCCTCCCCACAGTCACTCCCTCTCTCCCTCCATAAGTCCTCCCCCTTCCCTACTCCCCTCCTCTCCCTCTATCCCCTCTCCTCCCCCACACACCCTCCTCACCTCCCCAGGATTTCAAGGTTGCCTCTCCTCTCCCTTCTTTATGCCCCGGAGGAGTATCAGCCGTCGGCACCCTTAGTGCCAGGCCTCGGATCCTCGGCTCAGCCTGGAAGCACCAGCATCCTCCCCCCTCTCCCCTCTACTTCTTCAGACTGAAGAAGGGTTTTGGGCAGAAAAGTTGCCTATTTCCTTCGCTCCATAGATGCTGCCGCACCCGCTGAGTTTCTCCAGCACTTTTGTCCACCTTCAGTTTTGTGTCCTATTTCAGGTGTATGCTGAGCTATAGATTTGAAAGCATGGCAAGGTGATTCTCCATGGTATTACAAGTTAGTTCTCCATCGGCTCATGAAAGTGATATAATGTTCATTACTATCATTGCCAGGAGTTTGCCGTGCATAAATTGGCTCGTGTATTCGACCTGAAACATTGTTTCTCTTTCTCTTCACGCAGAGGCGCTCGGACCAGCTGAGTATTTCCAGCATTTTCTGTTTTTGTTTCAGATGTCCAATGTCTGCAGAGTGCTGATGTATCATGTTGCAAAACTCTTAAGGGGTTGGACAGGCTAGATGCAGGAAAATTTGTTCGCGATGTTGGGGAGGTCCAGGACAAGGGGTCACAGTTTAAGGATAAGGGGAAAATCTTTTAGGACCGAGATGAGAAAAAAAAAATTCACACAGAGAGTGGTGAGTCTCTGGAATTCTCTGCCACAGAAGGTAGTTGAGGCCAGTTCATTGGCTATATTTAAGAGGGAGTTAGATGTGGCCCTTGTGGCTAAAGGGATCAGGGGGTATGGAGAGAAGGCAGGTAAGGGATACTGAGTTGGATGATCAGCCATGATCATATTGAATGGCGGTGCAGGCTCGAAGGGCCGAATGGCCTCTACTCCTGCACCTATTTTCTATGTTTTTTATGTTTCTATGTCTGAATACTTCATTGTCTGCAAAGTGTTTAGTGGCCTCCAGAGGTCATCAAAGGTACCGTATCAAGTTCAGCCTTTATCTTTCCAGTGACAATGGTTTATTTGATCTGTTTCTGAACCACTCGATGTAGCACTGCACAAACAGCTTGTGTAAAATCACTGTGGAAGCAGAGCTAGGCGTGCATTTTTATTCACTGGCTCGCCAGAGTGTTTTGCAGCCGCTGATGAAATATTGAACTGACGGCATGGCTGATAAAGATTTGTCTTTCGTTACATCTTCCTCCTGCAGCATATTAAAATGTCAATTATCAATCTCTCTCTGCTTGTGTTGGAAGGAACTGCAGATGCTGGTTTAAACTGAAGATAGGCACAAAACGCTGGAGTAACTCAGCGGGACAGGCAGCACCTCTGGAGAGAAGGAATGGGTGACGTTTCGGGTCGAAACCTTTCTTCAGACTGAAAGTCACAAGAAAGGGACACGAGAGATATAGAAGATGATGTCTCCGTTTGCTTTTCTGTCTGACCGCCACTCTCTGCTCACCTCTCTCTGCCGTTTCTCTCTTCCCACCTCTCTCTCCCCACCTCTGTCTACCCACCTCTCTCTGTGCCTATTTCTCTGCCCACCTCTTGCTTGTTTTTTCTCTCTGCCTGCCTCTCTCTGCCCAACTCTCTCTCTGTCCGTCTCTCCCTCTGCCGACCTCTCTCTGCCCCTCTCCACCACTCTCTCTGCCCACCACTAGAGTTGCCAACTTTCTCACTCCCAAATAAGGGACAAAAGGTCAAGATAAGGGACAAATTCCCGAGGGCAATTTGTTGACCGACTCGGCCGTGGCTGGGTGAGTGATGAGTTGGCCCGGGTGCTGGACTGCACGCAAAGCCCAGCCGGTGGGCCAGCTGAGGATTTTTGGCCTGGGCGCTGGGGGCGCGCGCAAAGTCCGGCGCCCCGCCCAACTCATGAACTGATGATTGGCCATGAGATGGAGGGGTGGTGGTGTCGGCAGTAAGCGAAGGTCCGACGGTCGGACAGCTGGCCGGGCTGCCGACCGACGGGGCCACGGGCGGGGCGCTGCTGCTGCTGCTGCACTCCATGGGCTGCACCACGTCGGGACGCAGCACTCCAACCCGACAGTCCCCTTGACCCGAGTAGTAGCAGTCAAATACGGGGCAAACCAACTTAGCCCAATATACAGGAAGTCCCGGCTAACATGGGACAGTTGGCAACCCTACCCACCACTCCCTCTGCCCACCTCTCTCTCTGCACCTGAACAAAGCTGTCCATCCAATATATCTGATGCAGTGTAAACCTTTATCATTATCTGTTGGCATCAAAATATCTACCGTCTCGGTCATCTGCAAACAGTTTGTCAGGGCCAGAAATGTGCCAACACTTGTGTACTGCCCAGGTGATGTCTGCTGTATGATTTTACCAGGTTGTACACAAAACTAATGCACTTCACTGTGGATAGACACAAAATGCTGGAATAAGTCAGAAAGAATGGGTGACGTTTCGGGTCGAGACTCTTCTTCAGAGTTCTTCAGTCTTCTTCAGTCTGAAGAAGGGTCTCGACCTGAAACATCACCTGTTCCCTCTATCCTAGAGATGCTGCCCGTCCCACTGAGTTACTCCAGCATTTTGTGTCCATCTTCAGTATAAACCAGGATCTGCAATTACTTCCAACACAAAACACTTCACTGTACCTAGGCACATGTGACAATACAGTGTCATTGATTCGTTGAGTTCAAAGTGCTTTTAATGTTACCAAGGAGCTATATAAATTAAAAATTCAAAATTTTGTCCTTCGTGTATTTGATTGGAGGTAATTACTTTCTAAATAGCAGAAGCCAAGTTTTAATCAAAAATGAAAAGTGGACAATGTGGATGGTTCGATTGTCATCAGGTATGTGAAGGAAGGAATTGCAGATGCTGGTTTACACAGAAGATAGACACAAAATGCTGGAGCGGGTCAGGCAGCATCCCTGGAGAAAGGGAATAGATGACATTTTGGGTCGAGACCCTTTGTCAGGCTGAGAGTCTCAATCGTGTGTAGTATTTCAGCGGACTGGATAGAACACAACAAAAAAGCTTCTCGCTCTACCTTGGTATACCTGACATTACTAAATTAAACAAAACTAAATTAAGTTTGGATTTGCGCAATCTTTAAGCAATTTTTTCCATCCATTACTTCAAGTTGCAGCCATCGTGGTGTGGAGAGATATAAAGATTACATCAAAGATAACCTGAGAATAGGAAGCACAAAAAATTATTACATAGAGTGTAACAGAGCCATAGCGACTGGTGTAAGCATTGGTTATCCGAGGCACAAGACTGGTTGATGAAGTCTAGCTTTATTGTTTCAATGACTTCTACAAGGCTCGGAAAAAATACAAAGTCTTCGTTGTTTCCTCACTTGCAATAAATCCAAGGAGATAAGGTCTCAAACTCGGTTACTGGAAGGGTTTGTTCAATGCCAAAGGCACAGACATGGGAAAACAGGAAGATATTTGGTGCCTGCACAGTTGGGAGTGTTCACTGACCTCATGTTCAAATGAACAGCTTGTAACATTCTCTTATGGATCTACATCAGCTCTGCTCTTAACTTTGCAATCAATGCTGTTTGGCTCAAGTTAATCTTTGTTAAGTACAAACATTGGAGAATGAGGACACAGGTGACCAGGGGATGTTTTCACAGTTCAACGGGTTATCCACATGGCCCAGTCAGCCATGATCACATTGAATGGCGGTGCTGGCTCGAACGGCGAAATGGCCTACTCCTGCACCTATTGTCTATTGTCTATTGTCTATAATAGTGGCAAAATTAGGCCATTCGGCCCATCTAGTTTACTCTGCCATTCAATCATGGCTGATCTGTCTCTCCCTCCTAACCCCATTCTCCTGCCTTCTCCCCATAACTTCTGACACCCATACTAATCAAGAATCTATCTATTTCAGCCTTAAAAATATCCATTGACGGCCTCCACAGCCACCTGCGGCAAAGAATTCCACAGATTCACCACCCTCGGACTACCGAAATTCTTCCTCGTCTCATTCCTAAAGGAACGTCCTTAATTCTGAGGCAATGGCCTCTGGTCCGAGACTCTCCCACTCATGGAAACACCCTCCCCACATCCAGTCCATCCAGGCCTTTCAATATGGGGTAAGTTGCAATGAGGTGTTCTGTAATCTTGTTGCCTCTGTATTTTCTGGTGGTCGAGTTGGAAGGGAGGAGAGTTTGTCCAAATGCTCGGCATAGTGGATTCCCCATTTAGTACCCAACCTGCAAAATTCTGATGGGTTGAATGCAAAGCTCTGGAGTGGACCCCAGCAAGATGCATTTCCCATCCTTCAACTCTTGTTGTTGGCATAAGTCCATCTTTAATTTGGTTTAGAGACGCAGCGTGGAAATGAGTGCTTCAGCCCACCGAATCCACACCGACTAACAATCACCGACCGCGTACAACAGCTCTATGCTGGACGTTCTCGGGACAATTTACAGAAGTCAATCAGCCTACAAACCCGCACGCCTTTGCAATGTGGGAGGAGACCGGAGCACCCGGAGACAATTCACAAGGTCACGGGGAGAACGTACAGACAAGCACCTGTCGTCCGGATGGAACCGGGGTCTCCGGCGCTGTGAAGCGGCAACTCATCTACCGCTGCACCACTGTGCCGCCCACTATTGTGGTACACGAGTACAAAAGCAAAAACATCGTCGAGCAGTGACGGTGCGGCATTGTCCTGTTTGGAGACGGGAGATGTTTGTCCTGTTTCATCCAAGGTTGCTTTTCCTGCTGCAGCTGCCGAGGCCTGTCCTTGACAGGCGAACCCACCCATGGTTTCCACAGGTGAAGCTTTCTCTGGCCTCCGTGAGCAGACCGCAGACAGATAAGTGTGGCATGGGCTGCCTCTTGCCACAGTGTCATGTACTGGAGCAAAGCCTTACCTCGCAGCATCGGCTCTTGGTCGTTTGGCTTGGGTACGGAATCAGCTGAGGGCCTTTCCAGCATCCATTCTCCTCTGCCACTTCGGGAAGATCTCCATGTAGAGTCATAGAGCCACACAGAGTGGAAACAGGCCCTTCGGCCCAACTTGCCCACACTGACCAACATGTCCCAGCTACACTAGTCCCACCTGCCTGCGTTTGGCCCATATCCCTCCAAACCTGTCCTATCCATGTACCGGCCTAATTGTTTCTTAAATGTTGGGATAGTCCCAGCCTCAGCTACCCCCTCATGGCAGCTCGTTCCACACACCCACCACCCTTTGTGTGAAAAAGTTACCCCTCAGATTCCCTTGGATCTTTCCCCCTTCACCTTAAACCTGTGTCCTCTGGTTCTTGATCTCCCCTACTCTGGGCAAGAGACTCTGTGCGTCAACCCGATCTATTCCTCTCATGATTTTGCACACCTCTGTAAGATCGGTACAAGAGATGAAATGTGCTGGTGATATCTGGCATTGGATAGTAAGTCTGTGTGGATGGATTCCGATCCAACACAATCCAATGTCCTGGATCCAGCACATAGTTGAGTGAAAGCTTTTTTGTTGCGTGCTCTCCAGTCAGTGAAAGACTATGCATGATTACAATCGGGCCGCCCATAGTGTACAGATGCAGGATAAAGGGAATGACGTTTAGTGCAAGATACAATCCTGTAAATTCCATGGGGATTTCATGCCAGCTGGGGTCTAATGCTTGCCAGCGATGAGGGACTTTGAGGGTGAGGTACTGAGCCATCTTAGGCCCTGCTCTTGCACGAACCTCTTGCGGCATGACCAGGTGAATGCTACCAGGATTCAAGTGCTCCTGTTCCCCTTGCCTCTGATATTTCCCTTTGTTTAAACGCCAACCCCCCCCCCCCCCCCCACGACCACCATCCCCCACTGTTTCCTAATAGGATTGCCGTTTTAACATTGCTTTGGATGCAATTACTAGCACTGTTTAGACATTGCTTAATCTTGCAAATATGCTCCAGTGTTCTCGGGGTGCTTGCCAAACCATTTCGGTCTTACTCAATCCATTCCTCAGATCTATTCCTCTCAGTCATGCTTAACTCATTTCCTTCCTCAGGCAATCCAACAGTCTTCGATGATCACTATTGCCAATCCATCCCCTTTCCATCTCATCTACTCTTGTGACATCAATCCTGTTGAGCCCACTCAGAAGAAACATATATGATACATTGAGATTAACTTTCACTCGTCCCAGTTCAATTGAGTGCAGGCTGAACAATAAATAACCCCTTGATTAAATAATCCCCAAAATTGTGTTCAGAACTCCTGTCGTGACCTCACCAGCAGCATAATCAAGGACGGCCGCTCCCCGGCCATTCCCTTTTCTCCCCTCTCCCATCCGGCAAGAGGTGCAGAAGTGTGAAAACGCACACCTCCAGATTCAGGTTCAGTTTCTTCCCAGCTGTTATCAGGCAACTAAACCCATCCTACCGCGACCAGAGAGCGGTCCTGAACCACTAACCGCCTCACTGGTGATCCTCGGACTATCCTTGATCGGACTTTACTTTGCACTAAACGTCATTCCCTTATCACGTATCTACAGTGTACTCTGTAAATGGTCGTTGGTGGTGTAAACAGGTACCACAGTGGGATTTAAGATGCTGTTAGATAGGCATGGGTAAATGCAGAAAATAGAGGGATATCGATCAAGTGCGGCCTGATTATCCTGCAATCGTGTTCGGCACAAGCATTGTGGACCGAAGGGCTGTACTGCTCTATGTTCTACAGTATGTTCTAATTGCTTGATTGTATTATATCTTGGTAGTATTCATCACCTTGAGTAGTATGAAGATGTTGAATTTCTTTCCAGGTCAAAATACATTTTATATATAATATGGCTTGTGGCTCGTGTTGAGATCAGGTCCTTCCGCCATTGTCAGTCATCGTTTCTATCATTTCAAGTTCTCCTTTTCCACTTCTTTGGTCAGAGGGTGGTGAATCTGTGGAATTCATTGCTACAGACGGCTGTGGAGGCCAGGTCAATGGATAATTTCAAGGCGGAGATTGACAGATTCTTGATTAGTACGTGTGTCAGGGGTTATGGGGACAAGGCAGGAGAATGGGGTCGAGAGGGAGAGATAGATCAGCCATGATTGAGTGGCGGAGTAGGCTAGATGGGCTTAATTCTGCTCCGAGAACTAATTAACTTGGTGCAATTGTGGCCCTGCGATTTTCAAGAATCAGTGTGACTGTGGCGTTTATTTTGCTGGAGGAATCTGAACACATTGCAGCCCTCGGTACACCATTCCTTCACCATGAACATACACCATACACCATACATCAACCATGAACCATTATCGATTAGGGAGTCGGGGGTGATTCTATAGAGAACCCAGTGTAGCGCACACATTGAGATTAAGGACTGCATTCAGGTGCTTCAGGGAACGAGTCATTGCTAGTTAGTTTAGTTTATTGTCACCTGTACTGAGGTACAGTGAAAAGCTTTATTGTTTGTGCTAACCAGTCAGCGGAAAGACTACACATGATTACAATCGAACCGTCCACAGTGTACAGATACAGGATAAAGGGTGTCACGTTTCGTGCAGGATAATGTCCAGTGAAGCCAGGTTAAAGATAGTCCAAGCTTCTCCAGTGAGAACACAGGACCGCTCCCTGGTGGTGAGAGGAGAAGGCAGGAGAATGGGGTTACGAGGGAGGGATAGATCGAGCATGATTGAATGGTGGAGTAGATGATGAGCCGAATGGCCTAATTCTGCTCCGAGCACTTTTGAAGGATGGTTCAGTTGCCTGGAGCGTGAACGACTTGGAGCGAGTCTCTGAGCTCTCAGAAACGCTAGCCTTCTCCGTGTACCACAACTGGGTAACCACACATCAACCTGGATCTCAATGGCTGGACAGGTTGAAGAGGTCCCCCAGCCATGGGCTGTTTAAGGCTGCTTCCTTTCTAAGTAATTCAAAAGCAGAATGGACACAAAAAGCTGGAGTAACGCAGCGGGACAGGCAGCATCTCTGGAGAGAAGGAATGGATGACGTTTCGGGTCGAGACCCTTCTTGGCTTCAGCTCCCTGTTAATTCTTTCTTCAGTGCGAAAGATCATTTACTTAAAAAAAAACTCACATTGCACGTCATTTGTTGGCCGGCAGTCTTTGTCCTGATGAACATCATACAGAGGGAACATAGAACAAACTTTGGAAAGCAAAATCGTCGAATCACAAAGGGCCTAATAACTCTTGATAATCGGATTTTAAATCAATTTCACTTGTGTGTACACAAAAGCAGTGTAGCGTGTAAAAGAATGTTTGGTTTCTGCAGGAATGTATGCCCCAAGTGCTTCCAATAGCTGGAATGAATCTGTATCAGAGGAGTTAATAGTTGCTATGATCTTCCCCGCCACTGGCAACGCTAATTACAGACCATATTGAAAACTCATTGTGAAATTCCTTTGAGACCTTCATCAGGAATCTTTGCTGAGTGGATCTCCTTGAGTTTCACATTTCATAACAAGTCAGTCACCTGTAAGCTCCTTTGTGTGAATAGAGTCATCTAATTTGTTTGTGTTCTGGTTCACATACATCTCCAGAAGCCTTTTCTGTGAATAAATCAAGTTGTTTCTTGTGGGAAAGGAGATTTCTAGCCCTCTTGCCACTAAAGGTGCTAATTTCGAGTTTGTTTCCCTGCCCCGAATAAATGCCTGTCATATTACTTCACCTGTGGCCTGGATGATTGGCCTTGTTATTTAATCAGACCTATAAAGCAGGATGGTTTTGGTAATTATTGAGATTGCTTTGCCTGAAGTTGTACAAAGTTGTACTTGAGTAAATGTTGGCAGCGTTTTGAAGCACAAATTGTGTCAGAAAATTATAGCAGGATTTTTTTCCTATTCATCTGCTAGGCGGGACGGTGGCGCAGGGGTAGAGTTGCTTCCTTTCAGTGCCAGAGACACGGGTTCAATCCTGACTACGGGTGCTGTCGGTACGAAGTTTACACGTTCTCCCTTTGACTGCGTGGATTTCTCCAGGAGCTCTGGTTTCCGCCCACACTCCAAAGACGCACAGGTTTGTAGGTTAATTGGCTTTGGTAAAAAAAAAAATTGTAAATTGTCCCCAGTGTGTATGATAGTGCTCGTGTAAGGGTAAGGGACTCAGTCCTTGATTCCGAGCTGTTTCTCTAAACTAAACTAAAAATCTACAGATGAATCATTTGGGTCCCAACCCGAAATGTCATCTATCCACGTTATCCGGAGATGCCACCTGACCCGCTGAGTTACCCCAGTACTTTGTGTCTTTTCTTGTAAACCAACATCTGCAGTTCCTTGTGTCTTAATAATTTTGCTCCCGAGATATTTGTGCTATTATGGTGAGGGCATTTATTAATGTTAATATATAACCATATAACCATATAACAATTACAGCACGGAAACAGGCCCTCTCGGCCCTTCCAGTCCGTGCCGACCATTTGTTTTTCCCTAGTCCCATCTACCTGCACTCAGACCATACCCCTCCATTCCCTTCACGTCCATATACCTATCCACTTTACTCTTAAATATTAAAATCGATCCTGCCTCCACCACTTCTGCTGGAAGCTGATTCCACACAGCCACCACTCTCTGAGTAAAGAAGTTCCCCCTCACGTTACCCCGAAACCTCTGTCCCTTAATTCTCATGTCATGCCCTCTTGTTTGAATCTTCCCTACCCTCAATGGGAAAAACGTATCCACGTCAACTCTGTCTATCCCTTTCATCATTTTAAAGACCTCAATCAAGTCCCCCCTTAACCTTCTGCGCTCCAAAGAATAAAGACCTAACTTGTTCAACCTTTCTCTGTAACATAGTTGCTGGAACCCTGGCAACATTCTAGTAAATCTCCTCTGTACTCTCTCTATTTTGTTGACATCCTTCCTATAACTAGGCGACCAAAATTGTACACCATACTCCAGAATTGGTCTTACCAATGCCTTGTACAATTTTAACATTACTTCCTTACTCCTATATTCAATGCTCTGATTTATAAAGGCCAGCACACCAAAGGCTTTCTTTACCACCCTATCTACATGCGATTCCACCTTCAGGGAACTATGCACAGTTATTCCTAGATCCCTCTGTTCCACAGCATTCCACAATTCCCTACCATTTACCATGTACGTCCTATTTTGATTTGTCCTGCCAAGATGTAGCACTTCACACTTATCAGCATTAAACTCCATCTGCCATCTTTCAGCCCACTTTTCCAAATGGCCCAAATCTCTCTGTAGATTTTGAAAATCTACTTAATTATCCACAACACCACCTATCTTAGTATCATCTGCATACTTACTTATCCAATTTTTCCACCCCATCATCCAGATCATTGATGTACATGACAAACAACAGTGGACCCAACACAGATCCCTGAGGCACCCCACTGGTCACCGGCTTCCAACCTGACAAACAGCCATCCACCATTACTCTCTGACATCTCCCATTCAGCCACTGTTGAATCCATCTTGCTACTCCGCCATTAACACCCAAAGATTGAACCTTCTTAACCAACCTTCCATGGGGAACCTTGTCAAAGGCCTTACTAAAATCCATATAGATCAAAGGCCTTACTAAAATCCATATGTTGTCTCAGAACAATAGAATCAACTAAACCATTGCCAATCAGGGATGGATAAGAAATGTTGGCCTTGCCTTTGATGCCCAGATGAGGAAAAAATGAATAAGAAGAAATTAATAGTTACCAGTGCGGCAAAGTTTTGTGATTGTTGCTTGAAATATTACAATTTCTTGTTCATTTTCCCACAGAGTTTTATATGATGTGGAAGCTTTTGGGAGGGTGCAGAGGAGGATTAGCAGAATGGTGCCTGGGTTAAGGGGATATTGGCCACAGGGTGGGATAGACTTGGATTGTTTTTTTCTGAAACAGAGGAGGCTGAGTGGAGACTTGATAGAAGTTTGTAAAATTATGAGAGGCATAGATAGGGTCAGAACTTTTTTTCCCCAGAATGGAAATATCAAATACTAGAGAGTATAGCTTTAAGAAGGGATGGGCAAAGTTAAAGGAGACAAGCACGGGTCTCTGGCGCATGAAGGCAGCAACTCTACCGCTGAGCCACTGTGCCTCCTTGACACACGGATATGGCGGGATGTGGGCTATGTGCAAGCAGTTGGTCAGCAGTGGAATCGCCGCCTGACAGCGCTTAAAGTGCCAGAGGCCCGGGTTCGATCCCGACTACAGATGTTGTCTCTAATGGAGTTTGTACATTCCCCCCGTGACTGCGTGGGTTTTCGAAGGGCATGTTCCTGTTCTGTATTGTTCCATGATCAATGCTGACTGAAGTGATTATACATTCTGAAATATGCATAACTGCATTTGTGACATCTGTTTTCTCTATTTCTGAATACTTTTGCACATGTCTCAAATCCTCTACACCAACATAAGTGTTGCTTTTGACACCTGCACGCTAAAAAGCATGAATTGAAATGGATTACCAACTCTTCCGAGATGAACTGATCAAATTAAAAGTCCTGGTGTTTGTGAAGGATCCTCCCAGCTTCGCCCAGTTCAAGATTTGCTGGAAAATGCAAACGCAGAATGTGTTCGAATGTCCGCATATTCCTCAGACTCATCCTCAAACACTTCAAACGACACTACAGTTTCTTGTTGGGAAGAGGGTACATTCAAGTTCAAGTGAGTTTATCGTCATGTGTCCCTGATAGGACAATGACATTCTTGCTTTGCATCAGCACACAGAACATAGAAGGCATTGACTACAAAACAGATCAGTGTGTCCCTATACCATATATACTCCAGAGTAGACGGAAGATTATGTGTGGGTGTCAGGGATGAAGGGAACCCTTGTTGCTGTCAAGGGGTTCTTTCTGAACTTGAAGTACATAATGAGTGCCACACAGTTTAAGAATAAGGAGTAAGCCATTTAGAACGGAGACGAGGAAACACTTTTTCTCACAGAGAGTGGTGAGTCTGTGGAATTCTCTGCCTCAGAGGGCGGTGGAGGCAGGTTCTCTGGATGCTTTCAAGAGAGAGCTAGATAGGGCTCTTAAAAATAGCAGAGTCAGGGGATATGGGGGGAAGGCAGGAACGGGATACTGATTGGGGATGATCAGCCATGATCACATTGAATGACGGTGCTGGCTTGAAGAGCCGAATGGCCTACTGCTGCACCTATTGTCTATTGTCTATTGTCTTGCCGTTATATGTATATGTAACCCTTCTCTTTCTGGAGCCTTAGGCCACTAGTTATCCTTGTAATGCGGGTTAGAGCCATAAACTCATACAACGTGGAAACAGGCCCTTCGGCCCAACTTGCCCATGCCAACCAACAAGCTCCATCCACACTAGCTCAACCTGCCTGCGTTTAGCACCTGGAGAAAACCCACCCAGTCACAGAGAGAACGTACAAACTCCGTACAGACGGCACCCGTTGTCAGGATCGAACCCGAGCCTCTGGCGCTGTGAGGCAGCAACTCTACCGCTGCGCCACTGTGCTGCCCTGTGTGCATCTGCTCAAGAAGGCAGCTCATCACCAACCTCACAAGGGCGATTAAGGGTTGGCATAAATGCTGGACTACCCAATGTTGCCCATATTCCCAAGATAAATAAATACGTTTTTTTAACATTAAGGGCAGTGGAATGAAAATAGAACTTTCGGTCAATGAAAGGTCATAGATGAAATAAAGTGCAGCTGATTGAGTTCAATGAAGTTCTAAACCAAATGTTATTATTCCAATAAAACACCTTCTGAGGAAACCTCGTTGTGTAAATGATGATATTAAACGGAAACTTAAGAGAACAATAGAGCGCTTGTATAACTTTTTTAAAGAACGACCAGAATGTAATTAAATTAAATCAATATTTTTTTCTTCAAAGTACTTATGACACATCTGACATTTTCAATATAATTTTTGAAGGGCTTTTTATTTAATTTGTCTAAGTGCTTGGCTCAGGGTGAACGAGCAGAGAGATGCATTATTTTATCTCCGGAAATTCGCCTAGCAAGTTCAAGAATAGCAACTTGAGAACAACCATCAGGCTCTTGAACACTACGCAGCATGAACCTCAACAGTGAAATGTGGACTGCCTTTGGTTGCACTAAGGAGTTTGGGTTTTTTTGCACTAGTTCATACATTTGTAAGTGATAGGAGCAGATTTAGGCCGTTCAGCCCATCATGTCTATTGCGTGCAGTTTTGGTCCGCTAATTTGAGGAAGGACATTCTTGCTATTGAGGGAGTGCAGCGTAGGTTTACAAGGTTAATTCCTGGGATGGCGGGACTGTCATATGAGAGAATGGAGCGGCTGGGCTTGTATGCTCTGGAATTTAGAAGGATGAGAGGGGATCTTATCGAAACCTATAAGATTGTTAAGGGTTTGCACACGCTAGAGGCAGGAAGCATGTTCCCGATGTTGGGGGAGTCTAGAACCAGGGGCCACAGTTGAAGAATAAGGAGTAAGCCATTTAGAACGGAGGCGAGGAAACACGTTTTCTCACAGAGAGTTGTGAGTCTGTGGAATTCTCTGCCTCAGCGGCAGATGGAGGCCGGTTCTCTGGATACTTTCAAGAGGGAGCTAGTTAGTGCTCTTAAAGATAGCGGAGGCAGGGGATATGGGGAGAAAGCAAGAACGGGGTACTGATTGGGGATGATCGGCCATGATCACGTTGAATGGCGGTGCTGGCTCGAATGGCCTACTCCTGCACCTATTGCCTATTGTCTATTGTCTACTCTGCCACTCAATCATGGCTGATCTATCTTTCCCTCTCAATCCCATTCTCCTGCCTTCTCCCCATAACCCCAGACACCCGTGCTAATCAAGAATCCGTCAATCTCCATCTTAAAAATATCCATTGACTTGGCCTCCACGGCCTTCTGTGGCAATGAATTCCGCAGATTCACCCCCCTCCTCTGACTAAAGAAATTCCTCCTCATCTCCTCCGTCCTAAAAGGAACAAGTTGCCTACAACTTTAGGCTGATGCACGCCATACGCAAGAGAAGAAGGAGAAGAAGTCTGCTTCTGTGGGAAAGAAGAAGCAGAAAGTATTTTTTTAGTTCAGATTTCCGGCTGATTTCATTCTCCACTGACGGATGGCTGGCCCACAATGGTGGGTAAGTTACTGAATTATACAGCAGGGAAACAGGCCCTTCTCATTCTGCCAACATGCCCCTTCTCAGGCCAGTCACATTGACCTGCGTTTGAACCCCGATCTAAACCTTCCCTATACCATATTGACGATTTGTGTGTAACAGAAATGTAAGATGCTGCAGAAAGTAGGTAAGGTTGTTCCTTTTTATGAAAATCAAGAAACAGAGGACCTTGAGTTCTTGTTCAAGGTGAGGAGAACCAGACAGGCCACTTTTTGAACGGAACAAATGTGTGGAACGAGCTGCCGGGGAAGTTGAGGGGTACTATCATAACGTTTAAGAAGTATATAGTTTCAGATTTCTGAACGTCCAGGAGCGAATAGGACCAAAAAGTTGCAACCGCAGCCCAGTCCATCACCGGCTTTGCTTTCTATCGTAGTCGCTGCCTTCAAAAGGCAGCCAAAATCATCAAGGACCCACACCATCCTGGCCACACACTCATCTCACCACTGCCATCAGGAAGAAGGTACAAGAGCCTGAAAACTGTAACGTTCAGGTTCAGGGACAGCTCCTTCCCCACAGCCAGCAGGCTATTAAGCACAATGAATAAGTGCTGAGCTCTGATCGGCAAAAGACTACATTATTATTTGTTATATGCACCATATTTGTTATTTATTGAACTTTTTCCTTTTTTTTCCCCGTTATATACAATGTTTACATATTCACATATTCTGTTGTGCTGCAGCAAGTAAGAATTTCATTGTCCCGTCCGGGACATATGACAATGAAACACTCTTGACTTGACTCTTGAATATCTATATTACTAAAAGTCTGATCTTGACCACTACCTGTTGTTCTGTATATTGATTTTAAAAAAGATGCTGCCAGTTACGGCTGTGATTTTTGGCCATCTTACTCAGAGTCCCCCTCCGCTGCGCAGGACAAGAGGATTTTTCCCATTGATTAAAAATAAAAGAGTTATTAGTGTTTAAAAATGTTGATGTTCTCTCTCCTGAAGGCCACGCTCCTTCCTATAAAACCCGGAAGTGTTGAGTGCCTCCGTCAGACTCTGCAAGATGGGGGAGCGAGAGGGTCACATCTCTCAGTCTGAGCTGTGAATAACACTAAACACATGTCTACTAAACTGTGAGTGGTTTTACTGACCTGTCAGTGCCCTTATTGTGGTTTGAAAATATTGTTTGGAAATGCTAAAGCTGTGTTGCCTTTGGTTTGGAAATACTAAAGCTGTGTTGCTTTACGTTTGGAAATGCTAAAGCTGTGTTGCCTAATTAACGTTGCCTTGCCTAATTAACGTTGCCTTGCCTAATTAACGTTGCCATATTAACGTTGCCTTGCCTAATTAAAGTTGCCTTGCCTAATTAAAGTTGCCTTGCCTAATTAAAGTTGCCTTGCCTTCTACATATTTAAAAGTCTAATCTTGACTACTTCCTGTTTGTGCTTTATATTGATTTTAGAAAAAACGCTACAACGTACGGCTGTGATCTTACTCAGAGTCCCCCTCCGGTCATCAGGTGCCGAGGATTTTTCCCATCTATGAAAAATAAAAGAGTTATAGTGTTTAAAAAATGTTGAGATTCTCTCTCCTGTCAATCACGCCATGAAGGCCAAGCCCCTTCTGGTGGGAGGTGGGGAGGGACTATAAAACCCGGAAGTGTGGGCATGACTCATGTCTCTGCAAGATAGAGGAGGGTGAGGTCACGACTCGCTGTCTTTAGTGGCCTTGCACCCTGCTTGAAATGGTATGAAACTGCACTTGAATTTGGTGGCCTTGCACCCTGCTTGAAATGAGTCATTCATTCAGCTAAATTAAAGCTGCAGAACTTAAATATTTGACTCTGGTGCACAGTGGGAGCCAGTGATTTTTTTTTTTTAAGAAAAATAATTTATATTTTATATTAAATAATATCTTCTGGATAGAAAATTGGTGCAGGAGGAGGCCATTTGGCCCTTTGAGCCAGCAGTCGAATAATGTTTGTTTCATCATTAGCAGGGGGATTCAATGGCAAGGCCGTTACTTGATGCTCATTGCATCTTGCCATTGAATGGCAGGTGGCAAATTGCCTTCTTTAACTACACCAGTCCATGTGGAACACAAATTATGCAGTTTGGTGCAACTAAGTGACCGACTGGGCCTTTGACCTGACCGTACTGGGTCCATACACATAGAATGTAGAACATAGGAAAGTACAGCACAGGAACAGGCCCTTCTGCCCACAATGTCTGTGCTGAACACGATGACAAAATTAACTGACCTCATCTACCTGCACATGACTGAAGGGCCTGTTTCAACGCTGTATAACTCCATGACTTTAATGGGCCTGTCCCACTTAGACAGTCGACTGCCGGCGGCTGTCATAGTCGCAGCAGGTCGCTGAAAAACCGGCGACTGGACCCTCCCCCCCATGACAATGTCTACAACAACCTACCACCTAGTCGACGCCACGCTACGGCAAGCTACCGACAACCGGCGACCCATTAGGACGTCCACCTACAACCACACCTATGACGACGTAGGACAACCTACGTCCACCCACGACAAGCTAAGACACTTCAGTCACTGGGACCTGTCGCCGGTTGACGTCGGTGACGTAGGTAGTCGCCAATGGAATTCACCAAAGTCGGCACCGGCGACGACCTACGGCATCCAGGTGACAACATGCGACAGCACCTACGTCAGGAGAAGTCAAGCTACACTCATTGGCATCAAACCAACTGTCCCCAAAAAGGTTTGAACATTTCAAAAAGCAGCGGCGACCAGAAAACTGCTGCGATTCTTTGGGCGACTGAGGAGACGGCTCACGACCATACAGGCGACACCCCGGAGACCATGTGGCGACAGCCGAGTGGCCTGTAGTCGCCCAAAAAATTGCCCAAGTGGGACAGGGGCATAAGACTCGACGAGCCATATCTCACAGAGTCCAGGTGCCTGAGAAGCTGCTGCAAGCAAGATTTTTCATTGTACCTGCACCTCACCACACTTGAACACACAGCAAACTCGACTTGACTTGGAACTTGGAACTTGGAAAACTTTATTGTCATGCAGACCTTGCGGTCTGAACGAAATTTCGTTGCCTGCAGTCATACATATAGTAAATAACAAAAACACACAATAAACACATATTTAACATCCACCACAGTGAGTTCACCAGACACCTCCTCACTGTGGTGAAAGGCAGAAATCTTGTCTTTGTCTCTTCCCTTCTTCCTCTTCCTCTTCTTCTGCGCTGAGGCGACTCGGGCCTCCGATGTTGTGATCGCACCGGGTGATGTGAATAAGTCCCGCGGGTGAACCGCGGTCCGCGAGCGGGCCGGTTCAACTCCGCGGCCCGGGGCGGTCGAAGCTGCCGAAGCTGCCGCCCTCCAGTTCAGTGGACGCAGCTGTTGCCGCGGGAGCTCCGGAAAAACAGGTCACCAACCTGTGACCTGCGAGCTCCCGATGATGTCGTCCACTGGGCCCGCGGCCGGGCCTCCGAAATCGCTGCCGCCGCCACTGCCACCGGAAAGCCGCCACAGCTCCGAGTGGCGCCGCCGGGAACGCCTGAACCCGCCGCAGCCCCGAAGTCGGCCAGCCCCGCGCTGGTAAGTCCTGGCTGGCTCTACCTCCGGAGCCTCGGATCGGTCTCAGTTAAAGTTGGAGGCCGCCAGCTTCGCGATAGGCCTCAGCGCAGACGGAGACGGGGGATACGACAAGAAAAGTCGCGTCCTCCCAAAAGGAAGAGACTAAGAATGTTTGACAAGTATGTTGATATGCAAGATATAGACACCACCAAGGTAACAATGATTTTTACCGCGATAACATTCAGCGTTGAAATGTGTTGATGATGTGCTCAGTTGTGGTTTTGCTCGTCTGATCTGAAGTTGTTTTCAACATGACAGCAATGATCAGTCTAGTCGTTGAAACATTATTAGCCTCTTGTGGTTTTTTTGATGAAATGCAGATTTTTATGATTGTTTTGAAAGCTTATTTAGACTCCAGACTTTGCAGCGCTGTAACAGGCCCTTCGGCCCACCGAGCCCGTGCTGACTAGTGATCGCCCCGTACATTGTTAAGGGTTTGGACACGCTAGAGGCAGGAGACATGTTCCCGATGTTGGGGTGAGTCCAGAACACGGGGCCACAGTATAAGAATAAGGAGTAAGCCATTTAGAACGGACATGAGGAAAAAACATTTTCTCACAGAGAGTTGTGAGTCCGTGGAATTCTCTGCCTCAGAGGGCGGTGGAGGCGGGTTCTCTGGATGCTTTCAAGAGAGAGCTAGATAGGGCTCTTAAAAATAGCGGAGTCAGGGGATATGGGGAGACGGCAGGAATGGGGTACTGATTGGGGATGATCAGCCATGATCACATTGAATGGCAGTGCTCGCTCGAAGGGTCGAATGGCCTACTCCTGCGCCTTTTGTCTATTGTATTGCCCCATACACTGGCACTATCCTACACATTATGGACAATTTACAATTTTACTGAAGCTAATTAACCTACAATCCCGTGCTTCTTTGGAGTGTGGGAGGAAACCGGAGCACCCGGAGAAAATCCTCGCTTTTAATCATGTCTTGTCTTTCTGCTGTATGGTTGGCACGCAAAAACAAAAACATTTCACTGTACCTCGGTACATGTGACATTAACCTAAACTGAACTGAAAACCCGTGCGGTCACGAGGGGAACGCACAAACTCCGCGCAGGATCAAACCCGGGTCCCTGGGCCTGTTAGGCAGCAACTCACCCACTGCCCCACCCTTTTCTTTGCTTGCCGGGAGCAATGCAACTGAAGAAGGGTCCCAACCTGAAACGTCTCCTGTCCAATCCCTCCACAAGTAACTGCCTGACCTGCTGAGTTACTCCATCACTTTGTGCTTTGCTCAAGATTCCAGCATCTGCAGTTCCTTGTATCTCCAGTGCAACTCCAGTGGTGTGACTTGGGGTCCAATCAACTTGTAGTGTTTAATTGGTGTCCCCCCCCCCCTCCCCCCCCCCTTTGTGGCCAAACAAAGTATAAAGTATTTGTTTAAGAAGGGACTGCAGATGCTGGAAAATCGAAGGTAGACAAAAGTGCTGGAGAAACTCAGCGGCTGAGGCAGCATCTATGGAGCGAAGGAAATAGGCAACGTTTCAGGCCGAAACCCTTCTTCAGACTGGGCGGTATAAGTATAAAGTATTTGAATGGGTGGGTTACCAATAAACACGGAAAACACTTTAAACATTCCTCCTCCCTCCCCTTCATCCTCAAAAGCTTCACACTATGTGCTTCCTGCCTTTTTCCTGTACCTACCAGAAGGAAATTACCTCACAAAGATTTACAAACCATATTAAACACAAAATGTAAATCTGCAGAGGTTGCGGGTTACTGTTAATAATTTAGTTATTTTAGTTAATTTAATTTAGTTAATTTAGTTTAGTTTAGAGATACAGCACGGAAACAGACCCTTCGGCCCGCTGAGTCTGCTCAGACAAAGTGATCCCCACACAATAACACGATCATACACACACACACACACACACCAAGGACAATCTTTTTACATTTACACCAATCCCCAATTAACCGCCAAACCTGTACATCTGTGCAGTGTGGGAGGAAACCGAAGATCTTGGAGAAAACCCACGCAGGTCACGGGGAGAGCGTACGAACCCCGTGTAGACAAGCACCCGTAGTTAGGATCGAACCCAGGGCCCTGGGGCAGTAAGGCAGGGGCTCCACCGTGCCGCCCAATAAGAAAGAAAATTGTACCAGTCTCTGCAACATTTCACAGTACTCAGATGAAGGATGAGGTATCATTAGGTTTTCAATTACAGCTTGTTATAACATTCAAACAGGAATTTTCATTGATCAGGATCAATGTTTCAGTTTCAGTTACTGGAACATTAATTGCATTTAATTGCAACCTTCCTGGAATCCAATAATGACTTCTTGAGGCACCTTGGTCGCTTGGGCAGGCTGTGGAGAAGGGCCTGTTTCCGTGCTGTGTGACTCTATGAAACTATGGCTCTTCACTCCATTTTTTTTGGTGCAGGAGGAAACGTGTTAGCAACGACTGAAAACTGGCGATTTAGGTCTTCAAAGGCATAAATCACAAAAGGTTAGCAGCCATGTCCAAGTAGTTTTGGGGCGGGACAGTGGCGCCTCACTGTACAAGAACCGGGGTTCGATCCCGAATATGGGTGCTGTCTGGCTGTACGGGGTTTGTACGTTCTCCCCGTGACCGGCGTGGGTTTTCTCCGATATCTTCGGTTTCCTCCCAAACTCCAAAGCCGTACAGGTTTGTAGGTTTAATTGGCTTGGTATAAATGTAAAAAATGTCCCTAGTGTAGGATAGTGTTGATGTGTGGGGATCGCTGGCCAGTGCGGGCTCGGTGGGCCGAAGGGCCGGTTTCCCTGCTGTATCTCTAAAACTAAAGTCTGAAACACAGTGGAAGAGATAGTCAAACAAGAGGGGGCAGAATTAGGAGTAGTATTTATTTAATGGATGGCGGCATTTGAAGGTCAGTGTTACTAATCCACACCAGTGGCATGAAGACTTGCACATTGCTGTGTTTACAGGCAAGCTGCCCACAATTTTCCATCCATTAAAATTGAAATGAATGAGTGGAAAATCTTAAACAAGCGTTGTTCAGACTCTCCAATATATATGTCTGACCTTCAAACTTCCCACTTAGCCCTGCAGGACCATTTCTTGACCTCCTAATGCGCTGTCCTTTTTATTTATCGCATGCTTGTCTTTTAGATTGGGCTATTCTGACCACTGGACATTTTCCACCCTGTATCATCCATTAGATTTAGTTTATGGCAAAACTCAACCTCAAATTTAACAGATACCTTTCACCTGCATCATCTTAATTGGTGCTCTAGTGCCCCCCCCCCCCCCCCCCCATGTCCTAAGGATATGTGGATTGGTAGATTAACTGGCCACTGTGCATTGCCCTGAATCTGTGGTTGGGTGGTAGAATCCCGGGAGAGTTGGAGAGAAGGCGGGGAGAATAAAAATTGTGTTCATGTTGGATTACTGTGAACGGTTGGTTGGTCAGCTTGGACTTGATGGGCCCTTTTCCTTGCTGCATCGCTCTGGGACTCAATTGCTGATGTAGGACCAGAGGCCACAGCCTCAGAACAAAAGGAAGTACCTTTAGAAAGGAGATGAGGAGGAATTTCTTTATCCAGAGGATGGTGAATCTGTGGACTTCATTGCCACAGATGGCTGTGGAGGCCAAGTAAATGGATATATTTTTAGGGTGGAGATTGATAAATTCTTGATGAGTACGGGTGTCAGGGGTTATGGGGAGACGGCAGGGGAATGAGTTTAAGAGGGAAAGATAGATCAGCCATGATTGAATAGCAGAGTAGACTTGATGGGCCGAATGGCCTAATTCTGCTCCAATACCTTATGAGCTTATAATGTGAATGAGAAAGATACTTGGGAAGATAAATGTTGACAACTAAATGCATTAACAACTAATGAATAAAAAGCAAGCTGATGCTAGGAAGCACTTTGTCACGTGAAGAAGGATCGATGCCTGGAGCTATTTCCTGAGTTTACTATTAGAGGCAAAAAAAAAACCTTGAACTGTTCAAGGAACAGCTAAAGGACATGGTAGCACAAAAGGACACAGAGAGTTGGAGTAACTCAGTCAGCGGGTCAGGCAGCATCTCTGGAGAACACGGATAGGTGACATTTCGGGTTGGGATCCTTCTGAGACTCAGGCTGCAGAGATTAGAAAATATCGTATGTGCAGAAAATGGTCTTGTGAAATATTTATTCTTCAGTCAAGTCAAAAGTCAAGAAAGTTTATTGTCATGTGTCCCTGACAGGACAATGACATTCTTGCTTTGCTTCAGCACAATAGAACATAGTTGGCATTAACCACAAAACAGATCAGTGTGTCCATATACCATTATATACGTAATTACACACATGAATAAATAAACTGATAAAATGCAAATAACAGATAATGGGCTATTAACGGTCAGAGTTCAACACATCTTCCCAGATATTGAGTATTGGCTGTTATGTTTTCAACTTTGCAACAGTGGCTCAGAGCAATATTTATTTGACTGCAAAGCGGGTAATGTTAAACACACTACTTCTCTTTCATTGATAGGGGGAGTATTAATATCAATCAATCAAGTTTTATTCATCACTTGCACATAAACTGCAGGTGAAATGAATTTGCCAGCAGCAGTACAATAAAAAAAACCACACAATACACAATAAACATTTACACAAACTAGCAGTGCAGAAACAAGGAACTGCAGATGCTGGTTTACAAAAAAAGGCCACAAAATGCTGGAGTAACTCAGCGGGTCAAGCAGCATCTCTGGAGAACGTTTCAGGTAGGTGACGTTTCAGGTCGGAACCTTTCTTCACAGCAAGTGTAGTCACCACATTGCAATGAAATACTTAGAAACAGTGATAATAGCAATATTGTCCATTGTTGAGTCTTCATCACTGGTAGGATTTGCAGATGCTGGTTGACAAAAAGTAAACACAAAGTGCTGGTCGGTACTTATAGCCGACTACCGCGGTCAACTTCTGCGGCCGGTATCTCGGCCCACCAAGGCCCTGACCTCTGTTGGTCCGGCAAAATTGATAATCCAGAAAGGCTCTGGAACCAATGGTGCCAGAGAATCAGTGGTGGACCTGTACCTGTGTAGGAAAGAACTGCAGATGCTGATTTAAATCGAAGGTAGACACAAAATGCTGGAGTAACTCTCAGCGGGAGTAATTCTCTGCCTCAAAGGGCGGTGGAGGCAGGTTCTCTGGATGCTTTCAAGAGAGAGCTAGCTCTTAAAAATAGCGGAGTCAGGGATTTGGGGAGAAGGTGGGAATGGGGCACTGATTGGGATGATCAGCCATGATCATATTGAATGGCGGTGCTGGCTCGAAGGGCCAAATGGCCTACTCCTGCACCTACTGTCTATTGTCTAGCATCTCTGGGGAGAAGGAATGGGTGATGTTTCAGGTCGAGACCCTTCATCAGGCCAACTGTGGGAGGGAGGCAGGGAGTTGGAGCTGGGGCGAGGTAAGGATGCATTGAGGTATTGGTGAGAGGGGGGGCAGTGGGGTGGGACGGGGGGGGGGGGGGGGGTGGTGTTGGGATGGGGGGGGGTGTGGATGGGTGGTGGGGACAGGGAGTGAAGTTCAAGGTTTAGTCTGGGGGCAGTGATCAAGTAAGTGGCTGGGAGTGGAATGGACCAGGTCAGGTCAACCATCAAGATTGGGGTCTTGACATGGGAGAGATGATCAGGTGTGGGGTGGAACAAAGCGCATGGCTTTTATTGTAGCCTATTGTTGGCAGGGAGAGTCTGTGTCATGACTGGGGGTGATGCAAAGGCTAAAAAAGTGAGGAATTGCTATGAATGGGGTCCCAGCACAAGATCCCCATCTACCTCACTGGATTCCTTTGAACTATCTTTTAGTTTGGTTTCGTTTAGAGATACAGCGCGGTAACAGACCCTTCGGCCCATCGAGCCCACGCCAACCAGCAATTTCTGTACACTAGCGCTGTCCTACATGCTAGGGACAAGTTACAATTTTTACCAAAGCCAATTAACCTTCCAACATGTACGTCTTTTGCGAGTGGGTAGAAACCGGCGCACCCGGGGAAAACCCACACCATCTTGGGGAGAACGTACAAACTCCACACAGACAGCACCTGCAGCCAGGATCATACCTGGGTCTCTGGTGCGTTAAGGCAGCAGCTCTACTGCCTCCCTCCTTTAATTTAATCTTTAATTGGACTTTATTAGACCTCAATGTTAAATCTGCTCACTAAATGATGTACCTACCCTTTATTCGTTATCTGTGCACTGTGTGCAGGCCTGAATGTACTCGTGTGTAGTCTTTTCTTTGAATGGAGAGCACGCAGACAAAAGCTTTTCCCTGTACCTCGGTACGCGTGACAATAATAAACTAAATAAAAATGTGGTTGCTTGCAGGATGTGTGGGTTTGTTTCACTCTCTGTGACCCAGCGGATGAGCAGCGGGGAGCAGGGAGGGAGAATGAAGGAGGAAGCAAATGGAACTCACTCTGGGACGTGCTCAGCTGGATCTTGAGAGAGATGCCGGAGCGATCAATATCAAGTCTCGCTCTGTGGGAAGTACACGCGCAATTGCTTAAAGCTGAAATCAAGAGGACTGCACAATTTAATATCTACGCTGTAGGTCACGTAGCCTGCAGTCAGCAGCAGCAGCCTGCTTTTCCAGCACCACCTGATCGCTGGTAGTCAACCCAAGGATGGCCGCTGGACCAGACGGACTATCGCTGAAGCCATGACTCAGTGATAACTGCACCATGCACCCGCGCACGCATGCAGCATGCACGTGACGAACACCAAAGGACATGCGATAACTCATCGCCATCATGGAACATAGAGCAGTACAGCACAAGAACAGGCCCTTCAGCCCACAATGGCTGTGCCGATCATGATGCCAACACCCTCTCGCATCTACCTACACATAATCCATACACCCGGTCTGAAGATGGGTTCCGACCCAAATCGGCACCTATTCCTTTTCTCCAAAGATGCTGCCTGACCCGCTGAGTTATTCCAGAATTTGTGTCTACCTTCAGTTCCATCCTATACACTTGCCTGTATATTCATGTGTCCAACCAGAAGTTTCTTAAATGCCTCCGTCAGGGAGAAACTTTTAACCTCATCGCTGTCTTATTTTCCACAGTGTCTTAGATTGTCCTCAAAGGGAAGCATCCTCTTCACTTACATTGCATTAACCCCCCCCACACCGAGTAGAAACAAGGAATTGCAGATGCTGGTTTACACAGAAGGACACAAAGAGTGGAGTAATTCAGTGTTGACATAAGGGGGCTTTTGAAAGGTAGATGGTTATAACAAAGGACAGAAGGTGTGAGACGGGCAGATTGAAGAGTGCAAATTGTGAAGCTAGAGGAAGGAATGTAGGAGGGAGAGAGAGGAAATTGGTTCAAAACATGGAATTCTCCTATTTAAGGTACCCTGAGCATTTTATGTATCAGTCAAACCTTCTCCCAGTTTTCCACTCCAGTGGATTGAATGACAGACTGGCCAGCCTTTCCTCATAAGACCACCCCCCATCATGCGCCTCGCAAACGTTCTCTGAATTGTTTCCATACATCATTCCTCAAATAATTCTAATCGCCATTCTTAAACCGAATGGTTTAATAGGAACCTGAGGGGTAACTTTTTTTACACACAGTTTGGTGGGTGTATGGAACGAGTTGCCAGATGAGGTAGTTGAGGCTGGGACTATCGCAACGTTTAAGAAACATTTCGACAGGTACATGGATAGAATAGGTTTAGAGGGACATGGGCCAATTGCAGGTAGGTGGGACTAGTGTGGATGGGATATATTGGCCGGCGTGGGCAAGTTGGGCCGAAGGGCCTGATTTCACACTATAAAACTATGACTATTCCTTGACTCTGTGAGCGGACAGTTACATTTAGTTACTGTAGCAAGACATTGGACACTTTTTCTGTTTCTTTGTTAAAGTCACTGTCTACACCAGACTGTAACAGATGATGGGTTACACAAAAGGCTGGAGAAACTCAGCGGGTGCAGCAGCATCTAAGGAGCGAAGGAGATAGGCGATCTAAGGAGCGAAGCAGATGATGTTTTGTTACTATTTATGGGGGGTAACATGCTTGATCTAAGTTACAATTTGGGCGCAACCTTGCTCGGTGGAGCTTCAGTGTTGTGTCATGCAATGGCTACTGTTCTCGTGACAGTCAAATAAACACACAGAACTTTTGTTGGGCGATATTTTGGCAAGAGTTGCAAGGGTGACAAACAGAATAACATTTAACTAGTCATTGAGTCTCTGAGGAGTTTCATTCATGGATTGATTTACACCTGTGAAGGCCAAAAATGTTTCATAAATGCTTCCAAAAACAAAAGCTAAATCTCAAGGTTGGAGATGAGAGGCCGCTTTGCTGATGCACTTCACTCTCGTCCTCATGAGGATCATATTAGTGGCAGAACGGTGGAACTATTGTGCGTACCACAGTACCTTCTCAAGTACACAAGCTTTTCTTGCCTGTCCTGACTCTTTCAATGTGCCACTGCCGCTAATGGTGGCTGAACAGAAAGGCTCAATTGTGTTCTTGTTCCCGAGGGATACAGGCAAAGAGACTGGTCATTCATTGCGGACAAGAAGTCACCGTCCCCTCCCCATTTCTCGTCCCCTCCCAGTTCGTGGAAACCATGTCTTATAACCCTTGCCAGTAGATTTTCCATGTCCAAGCTCGTCGAGAAATAGAGGCTGGACTTCAGAGATACAGCGCGGAAACAGAGCCCTCAGCCCACTGATTCTGCGCCACCAACGATCACCCCACACACTAACCTACACACACACACACACACACACTAGGGAAAATGTTACAATGTCACTGTATGTCATGTTGTTACTTGTGGGCGGAGCACCAAGGCAAATTCCTTGTATGTGAATACTTGGCCAATAAACCTACTCACTTACTTACTTAAACCACAACCCTATACACCTTTGGAGTGTCGGGGGAAACCGGAGCACCCGGGAGAAAACCCATGCGGTCACAGGGAGAACGTACAAACTCCATACAGACAGTGCCCGTGGTCAGAATCGAACCTGGGTCTCTGGTGCCGTGAGGCAGCAGCTCTACCGCTGCACCACTGCCCCTCTGTGAAGGTAACACAATGGAGGAAAGCATCAGCATGTTATGACGGCATAAGTCTGCTTTTTTAAAATTAAACTCTGATATTCATTCAATCTGATATTCAGTGAGGTAGCGGTTCACCCGCACCTCCTCCAACCTCATCTACTGCATCCGCTGTTGTAGGTGACACTTTCTCTACATCGGCGAGAACAAGCGTAGGTTCGGCGTCCGCTCCGCCCAACACCTCCACTCAGTCCGTACTAACCAACCTGATCTCTCGGGTGCCCAGCACTTCAACTCCCCCTCCCATTCCGAATCTGACCTTTCTGCCCTGGGCCTCCTCCATTGCCAGAGTGAGGCCCAGCCCAAATTGGAGGAGCAGCGCCTCCTATTTCGCTTGGGTAGTTTACACCCCAGTGGTATGAACATTGGCCTCTAATTTCATAGTCCTTGCTTTCTCCCTCCTTCCCCCCCCCCCCTTCCCAGCTCTCCCACAAGCCTACTGTCTCCGCCTCTTTCTGTCTTACCCTCTCCCCCCCCACCCCCGACATCAGTCTGAAGAAGGGTCTCGACCCGAAATGTCACCTACTCCTTTTCTCCATAGATGCTGCCTCACCCGCTGAGTTTCTCCAGCATTTTTTATCCATTCCCTATGCCTCTTCCATTACCGGCCTTTCTTTCTGATCCTTAAATGATTCCTTACAACCTAGGAATCCCACCATGGAATAATCCCAACTCTGTTAAAGGTTCCTCGTTAAGTCAGGCCATTGTTGTGAATGAAGGCTGTACATTTTTAAAACATTGCCAAGGGTGTTGCCATTAACATAATGTAAACCTAGGGTCTGTAGAATCCCACATCAGTCAATTAGTGTGTCACTTAGCCAGATCCAGACACAATCTCCATTTGAAATTTTTTAGGCGACTGCCGGCAGCTAGGCTGTCACCATATGGTCGCCGGGGTGTCGCCTGTATGGTCGTGCGTAGTCTCTTCAGTCGCCCAAAGAGTCGTAGCATCTTTCTGGTCGCCGCTGGATTTTCAACATGTTCAAAATTTTTCAGCGACAGTGGGTTGACCCCAATGAGCATAGCTTGACTTCTCCTGACATAGGTGCTGTCGTAGGGTTGTCGCCAGGTAACATAGGTTGTCGCCGGTGCTGACCTGTGAATTCCATTGGCGACTACTTACGTCAACCGGCGACAGGTACCGGCGACTGAATTGTCTTCAGCTTGTCGTTGCCTGTTACGGGTGGACGTAGATTGATTTTGGTTGTTGCCTGTGTGGTTGTGTAGGTTGTCGTAGGTGTGGTCGTAGGAGGACGTCCTAATGGGTCGCCGGTTGTCGGTAGCTTACTGTAGCTGATGTCGACTAGGTGGTAGGTTGGTGTAGCTTGTGGTAGACATTGTCGTAGACACTGTCGTGGGGGGGTGGTCCAGTCGCCGGTTTTTCGGCGACCTGCTACGACTATCGCAGTTGCCGGCTGTCGCCTAAAAATTTGCCTAAGTGGGACAGGCCCTTAACTTTTTAACTTAAGGCGACGTGTGGAACTGAAGATGCTGGTTTACCAAAAAAAAAGGCTTCAAGTAATTCAGTGGGTCAGGCAGCATCCCTGGAGAACCTGGATAGGTGACGTTTCGGTAAAGGCTATAGGTTTAATCTTCCTTTTAATTTAATTTGCATTTTCTAATCTAATGTCCATGACAGGAACGTTAGATTGGCTGAAACACCCAATAAGTCAAAGTGCTTTTGACTCTTCCCTTTAATTCATTGCATTAATGCATGTGAGATACATTTTTTAGAGATGTGAATGATATATAATTGTATATTCCTCTACCTATGCAATCTCTAAACCCTTCCTGATCACGTACCTGACGAAACGTCTATTATCGTTGCCATTGTACCCACCTCTACAGCTTCCTGTTATATTTACACGCCACCATCTATGTGAAAAAAATGCTCCTCACATCTCATCTAAATGTTTCCTCTCTCACTCAAAACCATGATGAATTAACCATTGTCTTTCATTGCATTCCCCTATCGGTTCCCACTTTATCCCGAGGGAATATCTTCTTTTTCTGTGACATTTGTTGGATTTTGGACACCTAGTGACTTCACCCATCGAGAACAACATGAAGCCCCTCGACAAAACACCTGTGATATGTCACAACTGATGCTCATTGAGGTGAAGTTCAGGATGATGGCCGCTAACTGTGTGGAGTTTGCATGTTTCATGTTTAGTTTATGATTGTCACGTGTCACGAGGTACAGCGAAAAGCTTTTGTGTTGTGTGCTATCTAGTCAGCAGAAATACTTTATCAGGGGTTGTGGGGAGGATGGGTTTGAGGGGGAAAGATAGATCAGCTATGCTGGAATGGTGGAGTCGACTAAATGGGCCAAATGGCCTAATTCAGCTCCTATAACTTTTGAATTTATGAACATACATGATTACAATTAAGCCGTCTAGTATGCAGCTACAGGATAACCCATCAATGTACAGGTTCGTTGGTTAAATGGCTGCTGTACTTTATTTACTGTTCGAAGAAGGACATCCTTGCGATTGAGGCAGTGCAGCGTAGGTTCACGAGATTGATCCCTGGGATGGCGGGACTGTCATATGAGGAAATATTGAAAAGACTAGGCTTGTATTCACTGGAGTTTAGAAGGATGAGGGGGGATCTTATAGAAACATATAAAATTATAAAAGGACTGGACAAGCTAGATGCAGGAACATTTTTTTTTTCATTGTTGGGTGAGTCCAGAACCAGGGGCCACAGTCTTAGAATAAAGGGGAGGTCATTTAAGACTGAGCTGAGAAAAAACTTTTTTACCCAGAGAGTTGTGAATTTATGGAATTCCCTGCCACAGAGGGCAGTGGAGGCCAAATCACTGGATGGATTTAAGAGAGAGTTGGATAGAGCTCTAGGGGCTAGTGGAGTCAAGGGATATGGGGAGAAGGCAGGCACGGGTTATTGATAGTGGACGATCAGCCATGATCATATTGAATGGCGGTGCTGGCTCGAAGGGCCGAATGGCCTCCTCCTGTACCTATTTTCTATGTTTCTATGTTCCTTTACTTATTTCTAATCAAGCCTCCAAATCTTGGCCAATGACTCGCTAAAAGTTGGAACAAAACCATATCTTGGAATAAATTAGGCAGGTTTTTTATCACTGATCAGATTTTCTGGTGAGAATAGATTTAAAGAATTTGCACCCCCCCGGGCTCTTGTCATCACATTTCTGAGTTCATAGCTTTTGTGAAAATAAAAATCTCTTCCAATTTGAAGTCTTGCCTGTTTTTTATTTACTTTGCTTTGCATAGTGTCCATTACTATTCATAGTGTCAAGTCAATACCATTCTTACATCCACATAATGTGTCCTCAAGACATTTCAGAGAACAGAGTCACTAATTCTTTGTTTATCTGACAGGATTTTCTTGTTGTTAATCCTCTTTGTCCTTCTACACTGAATGTTTGCCAATACTTTTTCCTTCTTTCTGACGAGAATCGCAGGCTTGATAACGTCGCCCGCGCAGCAAACATGAAACTCGCCCAAAAAGAGAGCGTGGTTGAGCAAGAGAGAAGAGCAGGAACCGAGTGGCATTCATTTTGTTGTTTAATGATGTAATAAATGATAGGGCAGCTTATCATGTGCCAGAGCAAGGACACTGGTTGTACACTGTGACCCAACATAAATGTCAACCACTTTCAAGCCAGGTACAGCGTGCGGTCAATGTGCTTTAAAGTTTTGTTTCACCATTCTTCGCAGTGAAAACGGCCTCAATGTATATGGTGATCTTAAGGGAGCAAAATAAGCCCAAGAAGCCCAAAATATTGAACCAAAATCTGAGCCAGAAATTGAGATATTAATGCAGATGATCCTTGACACCACAGAAATGTAGAAACAAAACAACTGCCCAGGTATTTAATTTGTTTTTAGTTTTAGTTTGGAGATACAGCGTGGAAACAGGCCCTTCGGCCGACCGAGTCGGTGCCGACCAATGATCACCGTACACTAGTTCTTGCCTACGCACTGTGGAGCCGGGGAAAACCTACGCGGTTATAGGGGGAGCGAAACGTACAAACTCCGTGCAGACAGCACCCGTAGTCAGGATCGAACCCGCGTCTCTGACACTGTAAGGCAGCAACTCTACCGCTGCGAGACTGTGCCGCCCATGTAGAGATAGAGCCTGGAAAACGGACCCTTTGGCCGATTGAGTCCACGCCGGCCAGTTATCCCTGCACACTAACACTATCCTACACACATTTGGAACAATTTACAGAAGCCAATTAACCTATAAACCTGCATGTCTTTGCAGTGTGGGAGGAAAGCGCAGCACCCTGAGAAAACCCACGCAGGTCACGGGGAGAAAGCACAAAATCCGTACAGACAGCACGCGTAGTCAGGATCGAATCCGGGTCTCTACCGCTGCGACACTGTGCTGCCCAATGTATATGAAAGCTTCACGGTTAAGTGAAAGTGAAGAGGTGTTTTCGTAGACACAAGGATCTGCAGATACTGGTGTAAAACACCCAACACGCACACAAGTATATGCACTCGCACACACATAACAGACAGACAGACAGACAGACAGACAGACAGACAGACAGACAGACAGACACACACACACACACACACACACGCACAGCACGCACACACACACAGACACACACACAGACATACACACACACACACACACACACACACACACACAAAGTGCTGGAGTAACTCAGCAGGTCAGGCAGCATCTCTGGAGAACATAAATAGGTGGTGTTTTGGTTACCTCACCTATTCATGTTCTCCGGGGATGCTGCCTGATCCGCTGAGTTACACCAGCACTTTGCGTCCTTTCAAGTTGAATTGTAAACGGACATTCAAAAACAGTTTGTTGGAAGGTCGTAAATTGTTGGCAAAACGTAAGGCTTGGTGTAAAGAGCCAGGAGTAACATGAATACAGCATTTGTTCAGAGAGAGAAAATGGTGGCAATTACTTTTTTTAGACTGGATGGAGATGTACGTTGGAGTTTCCCCTTGGATGCAGTGTTTGCACTACCGCTTTTTCAGATTCACTTGAAGTAGACTTGATTGCGATGGGAACAGGGAGTAATTTTGAAATATACAGTTGTCACAAACCTGGATAGATGTAAACAATGAGGAAGATTGTAGGCTTCTTGAAAAAGACATCAAAATATGATGGGGGATATGACAGATGGAAGATAAAATTCAGTGCAATAAAATGTGAGAAGAAACGTTTTGAAAGAGGAAGGCGATTGATAAATGCTACAGTTTTAAAGAGGGTGGAAACTTTAGATTGCTGGAATAAAAATTTTTAAAGTGGAAAAATGAGTGAACAAAACAATTATGAACCTCAGATAGACACAATATCCTGGAGTGACTTAGCGGGTCAGGTGGCATCTCTGGTGAAAAAGAATAGGCGACACTTGGGTCGAGACCCTTCATCAGACCGAGAGTCAGGGAGTGGGATTCTGGTCACGTGATCCTGGACTTCCTAAATGGAACAAAATGTTAGGAGGTTATGTCAAAACCCATTGAAACAATAGTTTGGTTTCTTCTGAGGTTTTGTTTCCACTTTAGGAAACATAGAAACATAGAAACATAGAAAATAGGTGCAGGAAGAGGCCATTCGGCCCTTTGAGCTAGCACCACCATTCACTGTGATCATGGCTGATCGTCCCCAATCAATAACCCGTGCCTGCCTTCTCCCCATATCCCTTGATTCCACTAGCCCCTAGAGCTCTATCTAACTCTCTCTTAAATCCATCAAGTGACTTGGCCTCCACTGCCCTCTGTGGCAGGGAATTCCACAAATTCACAACTCTCTGGGTGAAAACGTTTTTTCTCAGCTCAGTCTTAAATGGCCTCCCCTTTATTCTAAGACTGTGACCCCTGGTTCTGGACTCGAAGGACATGAAGTTTTGGGTGGCCTGCAGAGGCGATTTAATCAGGGAAATTGGGCAGTGGGATTGAGTCAAAGAGGAGATTTGGCTGAGGCATTTAAAATCACAAAAGTGTATTAAAGGAGGAAAATGCTTACAGTGGCGGGAGGGTCAATAACGAAAGGTCTTTATATTTATGGTGCTTGGCAAAGGACCATGGCAGGAGGGTCTTTTCATCCCCTTCTCCAGGAGGTTGTTGTGATCTCAAATGGACTCTATGATAGCCTGGTTGACACATGTTCAGAAGCAACCAACAAAAGATATTTGGATAAATATATGAACACACGATAATCTGCTGAATATGGGGGAAAGAGCAGGGAGTGAAACTAACTGTTCTGGACTTTGAAATATTTGAGTACGATCCAATGGGCTGAACTCCTTTTGTTCTGCACCATTTCATGTGCCTGCAATAAGATATTTGGAGACCTTTTTTTATCCGTTCGTTGTGATCTCAAATTTAATCTCCCTACTGAGTCTACGTTTATTTTATCAGTAACACAAATTAGATTTGCAATACAAAAATAATGTTTTGTTGATTAAGTATTTTACTTGAGGCAAGTTCCTTTTTTTGTGATATCATGTTCACTGCATAAATATTCCCTGATCTCCAAGTGGATATTTACACTGGGTCTCAACAGTTCTGCTCTGATCTACAGCTGTGAACGGACAATGATTCTTAACTCAACTTTATCAACTTGAAGTATGTGATCTCTTCAGCCAGTACCGATCAGCACATTTTGTGCCAAAAATCTACTTAGTTCTCACTACCATGGAATTAATTGGAATCGAACTACCTGCACTTACAGGGAATCAAGAGTCAAGAGTAACATAGAAACATAGAAAATAGGTGCAGGAGTAGGCCATTCGGCCCTTCGAGCCTGCACCGCCATTCAATATGATCATGGCTGATCATCCAACTCATTATCCCGTACATGCCTTCTCTCCATACCCCCTGATCCCTTTAGCCACAAGGGCCACATCTAACTCCCTCTTAAATATAGCCAATGAACTGGCGTCAACTACCTTCTGTGGCAGAGAATTCCAGAGACTCACCACTCTCTGTGTGAAAAATGTTTTCCTCATCTCGGTCCTAAAGGAATTCCCCCCTTATCCTTAGACTGTGACCCCTTGTTCTGGACTTCCCCAACATCGGGAACAATCTTCCTGCATCTAGCCTGTCCAACCCCTTAAGAATTTTGTAAGTTACTCTAAGGTCCCCCCTCAGTCTCCTAAATTCTAGCGAGTACAAACCAAGTCTATCCAGTCTTCCCTCACATGAAAGTCCTGACATCCCAGGAATCAGTCTGGTGAACCTTCTCTGTACTCCCTCTATGGCAAGAATGTCTTTCCTCAGAGTAGACACAAACTGCTGGAGTAATTCAGCGGAACAGTCAGCATCTCCTGAGAGAAGGAACGGGTGATGTTTTGGGTCGAGATCCTTCTTCAGATTCATATTCAGTCTGAAGAAGAGTCCTAATCCAAAACATCACCTATTCACGTTCACCCGAGATGCTGTCTGACCCACTGAATTACTCCAGCACTTTGTGTCCTTTAGTCACTCGTCTTTTTAATATTCAAAAGCTAATGATCCGAGCCGGTGTATTTTTTTTTTAAATTTTCACTTGGCGTTCATACCTGTGAGGTTCATCTTTTCTTCGTTTTATGTGAAAAAATCCAAATTCATAGTTACCTCACACAAACTTTGTGACACTGTGTAAGTTTCCTTTCATTCTGTTATTGAATATTACTGAAGAAGGGTCCCAGCCCAAAATATCACCTATCCATGTTCTCCAGGGATGCTACCTGACCCGCTGAGTTATTCCAGCGTTTTATGTCTTTTCTTGGTAAACCACCAACTGCAGTAACTTCCTTGCTTCCACAATATATTACTCATTCATTTAATGGAATAATCCATGTGGTATGGATGTTCATTGTTCTTTCCATTTAACTGGTCTCATTAAAGTACAATTCAAATGCCTGTTTTGGGGATCACTGATGAGATTGTATTTTGGTGTATTTTCTTTTGGTGTATAATTTCGGATTATTTTCTGCTTTCACTTTATAAATCTCATGAGAGCTTTTTATCACGAGAGGAATAGACGCACAGAGTCTCTTGCCCAGAGTAGGGAATCGAGAACCAAAAGGCATCGATTTAAGGTGAGGGAGGAAAGATATAATGGGAATCTCAGGGTAACATTTTCTCATAAAGGATGGCGGGAATAAGGGGTAGGCCATTTAGAACAAGAGATGAGGAAAACCATTTTCACCCAGAGAGTTGTGAATCTGTGGAATTCTCTGCCTCGGAAGGCAAGAGAGGCAGATAATCTTAAGATCGAGCTCTTAAAGATAGCGGAGTCAAGGGATATGGGCAGAAGGCAGGAATAGGATACTGATTGTGGATGATTAGCCATGATCACAGTGAATGGCGGTGCTGGCTCGAAGGGCCTGATGACCTACTCCTGTACCTATTGTCTATTGTGTATGGAACGGGCTGCCAGAGGAGGTAGTTGAGGCAGGGCCTAGCGCTACATTTAAGAAGCAAATAGACAGGTACATGGATAGGACAAGTTTGGAGGGATCTTGGCCATATGCAGGCAAGTGGGGTTGATATAGATGGGACATGTTGGTTGGCGTGGCTAAGTTAGGCCAAAGAGCCTTTTTCCACACTGTATGACTCTATGACAATTGCAATCACTATGGTGAAGAAATACAAATGCTATTGACACTACTCTATTTGTATCTGAAACAAAATGCTCTATTTGTTTTTGAAACAAAATGCCTTGGCAAGCTTCTTCTGACAAGATAGACCCCTGCAGCCATTATCTCATAACTTGCTGCTGCATATATTTGTCATTTACTCTTTGCAAACGACACTCTTCAGAGAAGGTATAGTGTAAATTCCTAAGATTCATTATCTGTTTTTCTAATTTATTTTTGCGTGGATCAAATATAAGGTTTGCAGAGAAGAAAAATAAACCTAAAGTACGTGCCAAAGCTATGTTCCAAGAATTTGTTAGCAGGAACCATTTGAAGCTAATATTTTCATCGACAGCCAAGGGAGGTTGGATGCTGTTCAGCTCTAATTATTCTTCCATTCCCTGTCAACATATTGTTTATCTGTAAAAGCCGGTAGTGCAGTTCTAAGTGGCATAATAGCCTTTGGGATGGTAAATATGTGGGTATGTCACACTGATAAATGAAACACATGTATGTTAATTATTGAATGGAGACTGTGCCTTCTCATACTCATCAACTCCACCTTGAAAACAGCCTGATTAAAGAAAGCATCCGAACCATAATCGTGAGAAACCAAAATCTTTCAAGTACTGGGAATATGAAGTAAAACGACAATTGCTAGAAATACTTAGCAAGTTGGGCAAAATGCATGCAGACAACAAATAAATTACTTTGCTCATTGCATCCAGATGGATGTACCAGATTGTTTCTCTTTCCAAAATATACTGCCTGAACTGTTGGGTAGTTGTTTCTTGTTTTGCTTTGGGACCAATTATACTAAATCTGCTTAAGAAGGAACTGCAGACGCTGGAAAATCGAAGGTGGACAAAAATACTGGAGAAACTCAGCGGGTGAGGCAGCATCTATGGACCGAAAGAAGTAGGCGACGTTTCGGGTCGAGACCCTTCTTCAAGAAGAAGGGTCTCAATACTAAATCTGCTTATAGGCTCATAAGTGATAGGTGCAGAATTAGGCCATTTGGCCCATCAAGTCCACTCCGCCATTCAATCATGGTTGATCTAGCTCTCCCTCCTAACCCCATTCTCCTGCCTTCTCCCCATAACCCCTGACACCCGTACTAATTAACACATACTTATTTTGGTATTAATTAACACATACTTAGAATTTACAATTTAATGATCTGGACCATTTATGCTGCATGGCTGTGTGCAGTGGAAATGGGCAGTAAGTGTCTGGACTGCATGTCTCTGTGCAATGGGTTTTGGTTTGCATAATGAGTCTGCGGCGTATACCTGTGCAGTGGGGATGAGGAACACACCTGTGCACTTGGCAGCATGCCTCTGTGCAGTGGGGATGGGGAGTTTGCCTGTATGCAATGGGTTGTATGTCTCTGTCAAATGGGTTAGATGCATGTTTTACTTGTCAGTGCTGCATGTCTGTGTGCAGTGGGAATGGGGGGTGTGCCTGTATGCAAAAGGCTGCATGTCTCTCAGCAATGGGTTAGATGTCTGCATGATGTGTTCATGCGGCATGCCTGCATGCAACCGGTTAGACGTCTGCCGTACATCTCAGCGCTGCACGCCTCTATTGCAGTGCGGAGCTGCATGTTCCCAAGCAGCGGGGATGGGGAGCATGTCTGTATGCAACGAGCTGCATGTCTGTGCAATGGGTTAGATGTCTGCATTACATGTCAGTGCTGCATGCCTGTATGCAATGGGTTAGGCGTCTGTTGTACATGTTGGCGCTGCACGCCTCTGTTGCAGGGGGGTGGGGGTGGATGTGAGGTGCATGTTCCTCTGCAGCGGAAAGCATATCCGTATGCAATGAGTCATAAGGTCACAAGTGATAGGAGAAGAATTAAGCCATTCGACTCACTAAATCTGGCATTCAAATCTCCCTCCTAACCCCATTCTCCTGACTTCTCCCCGTAACCACTGACACCCGTACTAATCAAGAATCTATCTATCTCTGTCTTAAAAATATCCGTCGACTTGGCCTCCACAGCCTTCTGTGGCGATGAATTCCACAGATTCACCACCCTCTGACTAAAGAAATTCCTCCTCATCTCCTTCCTAAAGGAACGTCCTGTAATTCTGAGGTTGTGCCCTCTAGTTCAAGACTCTCCCACTGGTGGAAACATACTCACCACATCCACTGCATTTCATTATTCTGTAAGTTTCAATGAGGTCCTCTCCCCCTCAACCTTCTCGTCCGAGACTCGCCACTGGTGGAAACGTCCGAAGAAGGGTCTCAACCCGAAACGTCACCCATTCCTTCTCTCCAGAGATGCTGCCTGACACACTGAGTTACTCCAGCATTTGTGTGTACCTGCAAAAAAAGTGACGATGATTTTGTTGGGTGAAAGCGAGAAGCTAATGCAAATTGCGAGGGGGAGGGATAGAGAGAGAGAGAGAAGGAATGCCAGGGCTACCTGAAGTGAGAAAAATCAAGCCACTTACCACCAAAGATCATAGATCTTACCATTGATCTTTGCTTACCACTGGGCCACCTACATCAAAAGTCTGCTTACCCACCACACCACCTCCAGGTCTCTCAGATCGGCCGACTTGGGGTTACTGAACAACCCGCGGTCTAGGTATAAACTCAGGGGAGAGCGCGCCTTTGTGGTTGCAGCTCCTAGACTGTGGAACAGCATCCCTCTTCCCATTAGAACTGCCCCCTCCATCGACTCTTTTAAGTGGAGACTTAAAACTCATCTTTACTCTCAAGCCTTTCTTGACGTCCTCTGAGGGAGGGCTATATAAGTAAGTAAGTAAGTAAGTACGTTTATTGGCCAAGTATTCACATACAAGGAATTTGCCTTGGTGCTCCGTCCCACAAGTAACAACATGACATACAGTGACAGTTACGATATATTTACTATACAGTTCCAATAGATTTACTATACATTTACTATATATTATACATCCTTTCTATCCTTTACTATGTATTTACTACGAGTTACTATATATATGAATTTATGTATGTACTTAATCTATCAACCAATGTTGTGTAACGTTAGTACCTCCACCAATGTAAAGTAGTTTGGTCAACGAGAGTTGTTTTTAAAAAAATGTGCTATAGAAATAAAAGTGACTTCACTTTTCTTTTCTTTTTTTTACTTTTTCTTTTTTTTTCTTAAAACATTTTTGTTTAAATTGCTGTTTTTTTTCTTCCCTTTTTCCTTCCACCCACAATATTTAATATGTAAAACAAGTCAAGTCAAGTCAAAAGAGTTTATTGTCATGTGTCCCTGACAGGACAATGAAATTCTTTCTTTGCACAGCACAACAGAACATAGTAGGCATTGACTACAATTATATATTTATATACACACATTAATTAATAAATTAATAAAGTGCAAATAACAGATGGAGGGGTATTAATGTTCAGAGTTTTGTCCGAGCCAGTTTAATAGCCTGATGGCTGTGGGGAAGTAGCTATTCCTGAACCGGGTCGTTGCAGTCCTCAGGCTCCTGTACCTTCTACCCGAAGGTAGCAGGGAGATGAGTGTGTGGCCAGGGTGGTGAGGGTCCTTGATGATGCTGCCAGCCTTTTTGAGGCAGCGACTGTGGTAGATCCCCTCGATGGAAGGAAGGTCAGAGCCGATGATGGACTGGGCAGTGTTTACTACTTTTCGTAGTCTTTTCCTCTTCAGGGCACTCAAGTTGCCGAACCAAACCACGATGCAACCGGTCAGCAAGCTCTCTACTGTGCACCTGTAGAAGTTAGAGAGAGTCCTCCTTGACAGACCGACTCTCCGTAATCTTCTCAGGAAGTAGAGGCGCTGATGAGCTTTCTTATTAATTGCACCTGTGTTCTCGGACCAGGAAAGATCTTCACAGATGTGCACGCCCAGGAATTTGAAGCTCTTGACCCTTTCAACCATCGACCCGTTGATACAAACGGGACTGTGGGTCCCCATCCTACTCCTTCCAAAGTCCACAATCAGTTCCTTGGTTTTGATTCTGTTCCATTCTGTTTGTAGGTTGTTTGGTTATTTGTTTGTTTTTTTGCACAAAGTCCGAGATAATGGTATATGGTAGTAAATGCTGTTGCACCCGCTGAGTTTCTCCAGCCTTTTATGTGCCCTCGACTTGGGCTGTATGTATGTGAGCTGCCCAAAGAGAAAGATGCGAGGCTGTGTTAAAGAAGGAACTGCAGATGCTGGAGAATCGAGGGTTACACAAAAGTGCTGGAGAAACTCAGCGGGTGCAGCAGCATCTAAGGAGCAAAGGAGATGGGCGACGTTTCGGGTCGAGACCCTTCTTCAGACTCAGACGGTGATGTGCAGAGATAAAGAACAATGAATGAAAGATATGCAAAAAAGTATCGATGATAAAGGGAACAAGCCATTGTGGGCTGTTTGTGGTGTGAAAATGAGAAGCTGGTGCGATGCGAGGCTGCGAGGCTGCGGCTGTGCTGCAGGGTGCAGTGTTGCAGTGGCGCCGGCCGGCCGGCGTGGGGCAGCAGCGAGGGCGGGCGGGCCGGCGGGCCGGGGTCACGTGGCGCGGGCCGGGCCGGCCGGAGCGGGCGGGTGTAAGATGGCGGCCGCGCTGCCCGAGCGGAGCGCGCTCACCTACTGCCTCCACAGATGGTCCAGCTACTCGTCCACCTACGTGCCCGAGTGAGTATCCAGCCCGGCCGCTGCAGGCGCCGTCCCCTCCCCCTCTCCCCTCCCGGCCCGGCCTCGGGCCTCGGGCCTCGAGTACCGCTGGAGGCCGCCGCCCCCTCGCCAACCCCGGGTGGGTCTGAAGGAGAAAAGGGCGCCAGGCCAGACCTGCTCCCCAGAGACGCGGTCTGTCCCGCCCAGTTACCACAGCACCCTAGGGCAGCGCTCCTCTAGTGTCCACAGCATGCGTGTGTGTCCCGGTATGTGTCTCACTTTCTGAGCAAAAACCGACATTTAACATCTGATTTGAAGGTTCAGCCTGTTTATTATTTGGTGGTGGTGGTGGTGGGGGGGGGGGGGGGGGGGGGGGGGGGGGGTGGTGTTAGGAGAGGCTGTTGTAGTTATTTAAACCTTTTATATTTCTACCCGCCCCCTAGATATGTTATCTCTCTCTTCACCCATCTCTCTCTCTCTCTCTCTCTTCACCCATCTCTCTCTCTCTCTTTACCCTTCTCTCTCTCTTCACCCATCTCTCTCTCTCTCTTCACCCATCTCTCTCTCTCTCTCTTCACCCACTCTCTCTCTCTCTCTCTCTTACCCTCTCTCTCTCTCTTCACCCATCTCTCTCTCTCTCTTCACCCATCTCTCTCTCTTTTTTCACCCATCTCTCTCTCTTTTTTCACCCATCTCTCTCTTTCTCTTCACTCTCTCACTTTACCCTTCTCTCTCTCTTCGCCCATCTCTCTCTCTCTTCACCCCTCTCTCTCTCTTCACCCTCTCGCTCTCTCTTTGCCCATCACTATCTCTCTCTTCACCCTTCACTCTCTCTCTCTCTCTCTCTCTCTCTTTCTTTACCCTTCTCTCACTTTCTTTGTCCATCTCTCTCTTCACCCTCTCTCTCTCTCTTCACCCTCTCCCTCTCTCTCTTCACCCTCTCTCTCTCTTCACCTCTCTCTCTCTCTTCACCCTCTCTCTCTCTTTTCACCCTCTCTCTCTCTTCACCCTCTCTCTCTCTTCACCCTCTCTCTCTTCACCCTCTCTCTCTCTCTTCACCATCTCTCTCTTCACCCTCTCTCTCTCTCTTCGCCCTCTCTCTCTCCACCCCCTCTCTCTCTTCACCCTTCTCTTTCTCTCTCTCTCTCTCTCTCTTCACCCTTCTCTTTCACCCTCTCTCTCTTCACCCTTCTCTCTCTTCTCCTTCTCTCTCCACTCTTCTCTCTCTCTATTCAGCCTTCTCTCTCTCTTCACCCTTCTCTCTCTCTCCACCCTTCTCTCTTATTCAGCCTTCTCACTCTCTCTTCACCCCTCTCTCTCTCTATTTACCCTTCTCTCTCTCTATTTACCCTTCTCTCTCTCTATTCACCCTTCTCTCTCTCTCTCTCTATTCACCCTTCTCTCTCTCTCTCTCTCTCTCTCTATTCACCATCTCTCTCTCTCTCTCTCTCTCTCTCTCTCTCTCTCTCTTCACCCTTCTCTCTCTCTTCACCCTTCTCCTCTCTTCTCCCTTCTCTCTTCTCTTTTCTTCTCTCTCTCTCTTAACCCATCTCTCTCTCTCTCTTCACCGTCTCTCTCTCTCCACACCCTTCTCTCTCTCTTCACCCTTCTCTCTCTCTCTCTTCGCCCTTCTCTCTCTCTCTCTTCACCTTTCTCTCACTCTCTCTTCACCCTTCTCTCTCTCTCTTTCACCCTTCTCTCTCTCTTCACCTCTCTCTCTCCCTCTCTCTTCACTCATCTCTCTCCATCCATCTCTCTTTCTTCGCCCATCTCTCTCTTCGCCCATCTCTCTCTCTCTTCACCCATCTCTCCCTCTCCATTCACTGTCTATATCTATCTAGAGATGCATTAAAGAGTAGAAACAAGGAACTTCAGACGCTGGTTTACAACAAATAAACACACAAAGAAAAATAAAGTTCAGCAGTCAGCTCTGTACTCGAGCATTTTCATGCTCAGAAAGTTGTTTACTTTCTGCTGAGAGCATAAGCCTCTGCCCACCTTTCTGTGGTTTTCATTTCAGTCCCCCCCCCCCCCCCCCCCCCCGTTCCCACAGCACCACCAGCACTTGTGATACACTGCAACAGGCAATTTCTTGATTTGCTGCAATGACATGACCAAAACTTCTATTTGTTTTTATAAATACTCATCTGCTAGCCAAGTATATATCTTAAAGCTTAACAGTCAAGTGAAAGTAGAGAGATGTATTAGTAGACACAGGAACTGCAGATGTTGCATTACAAAATAAAAGAGAGAATGTGCTGGAGTAACTCAGTGGGTCAGGCACCATCTCTTGGACACGGTTAGGCAATGTTTTGGGTCGGGACCCTTCTTCAGACTAGTGGTTTGAAATTGTGTGGTTTCTAGTCTTGAGCAAAAAGATTTGAAATTGGTTATCAGTTTTATTTTATCAGTGTATTGTGAGACAAGCTGAATGAATGATTTGTTTTGAAATTGTTACAAGAAAGCCTTTTTCTACATTTGTGGCTTGAAAATATAAGATGATAATATTTTCAAAAAATTGAGCCTTGGATCTGTCTGGGGTACTTTGGTTACTTCATTGTGCTGTTGTAACATCCATTGGCAGGAGCACAGAACTTTTTGTTGGAAAGTTTGTACTTGATACCACTGTTTGCACATGATCTTTGCAATGTGTCAAGTATCTGCAAATACTGTCAACCAAATATTTGGGAATGTTGGATATGCAGTATCTTGTGGCAAATAAAGCCACGACATTACTGTCAAGCACAGGTTGTGAAATTATGTGGCTGGCAGATCCTTTCTTTGACATTATCAGCTGAACAATGTTTGGCTTGCAACTACATGGTCTGTGATTTCTGTCAACCTTCGATGTGGCTGTGAGATAAAACTCAATGGAATAGCAAAACTTAGCTGAGTCTGTTAATTTAAAAAAAAAAGAGCTTTGATTTGGTGCTGCCTCTTAAAAAAAATAGTCCCACTTTGCCTGTAACTCCACAAGTTGTTTTATCTTCAAGTATTCATTCAATTGCTTTTGAGTGCCACAGTAACATTTGTATCCATCCACTGTACAATGGATTCCAGATCATAAGTGAAATTTTGACATTACATTTTGACTGACTTTGTATTGACCATAGACCTTGTTTAACATAGGCAATGGGTGCAGGAGTAGGCCATTCGGCCCTTCGAGCCAGCACAGCCATTCACTGTGATCATGGCTGATCATCCACACTCAGTATTCTGTTCCTGCCTTTTCCCCATATCCCTTGACTGCACTCTGCACGCTGCATTCCCTCAATAGCAAGAATGTCCTTCCTCAAATGTGAGGAAGGAGACCAAAACTGCACACAATACTCCAGGTGTGGTCTCACTAGCGCCCTGTATAACTTCAGAAGGACCTCTTTGCTCCGATACTCAACTCCTCTTGAGTACTCTGAAGTCTTTCTTTTTCTCACAAATAATCTAATTGGATTTGATAAATGTATTCTCAGCAAAATGACACCCTGTATAATTGAACATTATTGTTCATATTTATTGTTGGAACTGATTAATTTTCTTTCCTTTTGCTCATCAACCATTATATTGGTGTCAAAATTCTACCCGGGAGGTGATTGTTATTTCATTAATTTGACCACGACCTAAACTCTGCTCTTCATACTTGTTGGTGTAAAAAAAGTTTGTTTCTTTAGTTTGTTAATTGTGCTCTTAATCATGAAGAAGCTCAAAGTTTTTTTCAATTATATAACAGCAATTAGAGGCCCCACGATATCTTTAAATATTTTGCTAATTTTATTGAATTTTACTTGAAATAAAAACTTGAAGAAAATTGGGAATGACTAAGATATTGGAATTATTTTGCTTTTTGTTACAACTCAACATAGAAACATAGAAATTAGGTGCAGGAGTAGGCCATTCGGCCCTTCGAGCCTGCACCGCCATTCAATATGATCATGGCTGATCATCCAACTCAGTATCCCGTACCTGCCTTCTCTCCATACCCTCTGATCCCCTTAGCCACAAGGGCCACTAATTCCCTCTTAAATATAGCCAATGAACTGGCCTCAACTACCCTCTGTGGCAGAGAGTTCCAGAGACTCACCACTCTCTGTGTGAAAAAAGTCTTTCTCATCTCGGTCTTAAAGGATTTCCCCCTTATCCTTAAGCTGTGCCCCTTGTCCTGGACTTCCCCAACATCGGGAACAATCTTCCTGCATCTAGCCTGTCCAACCCCTTAAGAATTTTGTAAGTTTCTATAAGATCCCCTCTGAATCTCCTAAATTCTAGAGAGTATAAACCAAGTCTATTCAGTCTTTCTTCATAAGACAGCCCTGACATCCCAGGAATCAGTCTGGTGAACCTTCTCTGCACTCCCTCTATGGCAATAATGTCCTTCCTCAGATTTGGAGACCAAAACTGTACGCAATACTCCAGGTGTGGTCTCACCAAGACCCTGTACAACTGAAGTTGAACCTCCCTGCTCCTATACTCAAATCCTTTTGCTATGAAAGCTAACATACCATTCGCTTTTTTCACTGCCTGCTACACCTGCATGCCTACTTTCAATGACTGGTGTACCATGACACCCAGGTCTCGCTGCATCTCCCCTTTTCCTAATCGGCCACCATTTAAATAATAGTCTGCTTTCCTGTTTTTGCCACCAAAGTGGATAACCTCACATTTATCCACATTATACTGCATCTGCCAAACATTTGCCCACTCACCCAGCCTATCCAAGTCACCTTGCAGTCTCCTAACATCCTCCTCACAGCTAACACTGCCCCCCAGCTTAGTGTCATCCGCAAACTTGGAGATATTGCCTTCAATTCCCTTATCCAGATCATTAATATATATTGTAAATAGCTGGTGCCCCAGCACTGAGCCCTGCGGTACCCCACTAGTCACTGCCTGCCATTGTGAAAAGGACCCGTTTACTCCTACTCTTTGCTTTCTGTTTGCCAGCCAGGTCTCTATCCACATCAATACTGAACCCCTAATGCCGTATGCTTTAAGTTTGTATTATTTAGATTAACTGTCAATATTTGTCCATTTTTAATGTAAAAATATTGTTCAGTGTGATACAGAACACAGAACAGTGCAGCAAAGGAGCAGACCCTTTGGCCCATTCATACCCATGGTAGAGGTATCAAAAACAAGATGATATAGGTTTAATGTGCAGGAAGGAACTGCAGATGTTGGTTGACATCGAAGATAGACACAAAATGCTGGAGTAACTCAGCGGGTCAGGCAGCATCACTGGAGAGAAGGATTGGGTGACGTTTTGGGTTGAGACCCTTCTTCAGACTGGGCTCAGTCTGAAGAAAGGTCTCGTCCAGAAACGTCACCCAATCCTTCTCTCCAGTGATGCTGCCTGACCCGCTGAGTTACTCCATCATTTTGTGTCTATCTTAGGTCTGGGTTTAAAGTGGTTGATGAGAAAGAAGATTTTAAAGATGATCTTGGGAGGCAAAGTGTCAAAGCAAAATTAATTTATTGTGCGCTAATGGGAGTAGTGTAGATGGGCATAAAGATGGGCATGTTTGTGGTGGGCTGTAGGCCTGTTTCTGTGCTGTACAATTCTGACCCTATGATAACTTAATGTTCTGGATTGAAACACTAGATTCTGGAGCTACCCCAATGCTTATTACAGTTGCTTTGATGGTCGTCTAAAAGACAGATAGTAATAGTTTAAGACAGACCTTTTGCTTATGGGTCCCATCGCAATGTGAAATGAATAATCTGCTTATTTTTATGTTATTATAGTCAAGAATGTATTGGCTTTTATATATATTATCTCAGAAGGCAAGAAATAACGCACCAGTGCTTTGAGATAATTTTGAATTTGTTTTAGTACGTGCTATTATGGAATGAAAGTGACTTGATTTACTGTGTGCTTTGTTTTAATCTAAAGTTGCAAATGCTTCTGTGAAATCAATTATGCAGTAGAGCAAGTGTTGTTAATGTGATGGGAATTTCACATGCAGCATCATTCAGCGACCATCTGTGACGTGGAGTGAGAGAGAGTACCTTGGCTTTATTTCAAAGAATGCTTTAAAATCTTCATTAACTCACTCCAGTGATTTCTGCACTAAATATGGTGAATTTCTAAGAAACTAAATACAGGTCGTCTGCTTATGAATACCTGACTTCTGTAAAGCACATCGATCAAATGAGTTGTCGAGGAAAAATTATTACCCTCAATCTAATATGACAAAACATGCATGTGGGGTGAAATAGGTTGCTGCTTCAAATACTTCTGACTGGAAATAACTGTATAAATGTTTGTATTTGTATACAGGAATATGTGCATATTAGGGAGATGAGTAGGTCATTTGTTCCCTGGAGCCATCCTATCATTTGATAAGGTAGACAAAACTGCTGGAGAAACTCAGCGGGTGCAGCAGCACCTGTGGAGCGAAGGAAATAGGCAACGTTTCGGGCCGAAACCCTTCTTCAGACTGATCTTATCATTTGATAAGATCGTTGCTTTGGAGGCAATCACGTGATAAACGTCCTATTTGACACAACTTGCACCAAATGGCAATGACTTTGGCATAAATTGGCAGAATAAAAACAAAAAATGCCAAAAGACATTTGGTCAAGCCACATATGTGGGAAGAGAAATGGTTAATGCTTTGGGTGAGACCCAAGAAACTGCAGATGTTGTAATCTTGAGCAAAACACACAGTGCTGGGGGGAATTGATGGGTCAGGCAGCATCTGGGGAGGGAATGGACAGACATTTTGAGTTGGGACCTTTCAGTCTCAATAAAGGGTCCCACCTGATCCTTCGTTTGTCCATTCCCTCCAAAGATGTTGACTTTGAGCAAACACAGTATATCTGGCATAGTGGCTGTGACAGATATGACGACTTATCATTTCCAGAATTTTCTGTTTAGTTTGGATTTCTGGCATCTGCAGTTTTTTTATTGATTTTCATTTGAGCTGAATTTTTTTTTAACGTTATGTGAAGTAATGACGTGGAATCTTCATTTGCCTGACTCAACCATTCAAATAGACAGACAGTTGCATAACTGCATAATATTGAAACTGACTTTCCAAGAAGGATATATGGTGCAGTTAAGAGATTGAAGACATTTGTGCCCAAGTAATTTATTTTTCAGTAGTAACATGTGCTGAAACCTCTCGGGCACATGAGATATTGGAAGTGTGAAGCGATCAAGCAGCACCTATGAAAAGAGAAATTGATTTCATGTTCCAGTTTGACCTTGCAGGAAAAATGGAAAATGTTATTGAGCTGATGTTTTGAGCAGATATAAGAGAAGTGAGCATTTGAGGGGTCGATCTGTGATTGTATGGCAAGCACAAGTCACTAATTGACAGGCACAAGACGGTGATTGTTCATATAATATTTTCAATGCAGGGATGTTGACCAGATTAATCCCTCAACAGTTGGTCTTTTTTAATAAACCTTTTACACTGCACATTTTGAGAAGTGAGCCAAATGCAAAGTTGTTTCTGTCTGATTTCTCAGCATGTATAATAATGATTATCCGTTTCAGTGCTGGACTAGTAACGTGCATCTTTGACTCGGGGAGATAGACACAAAATGCTGGAATAACTCAGCAGGACAGGCAGCATCTGTGGAGAGGAGTAATGTGTGACGCTTTGGGTCGAGACCCTTCTTCAGACTCAGTGTGTCTCAGGGAGCTTGACCTCGGGCAAAGTGGTCTTGAGATGAGACGAGTCAACAGCCAAAAATATAGCAATGATTTAGTTTATTTTATTAAACGACAACAATAAAAGTAAACCCAATCTTCCGATAGAATTTTTTTTTTTGTGATTTAAGTACAATCAAGTAAAATCATACTATACTTTAGTTTATTGTCCTGTGTACTGAGGTACAGTGAAAAGCTTTTGTTGCGTGCTAACCACTCCACAGACAATACGCAAGCTTAATTATAAGTACAAGAGGGCAATTATTGTACTGTGACAATAGTAGATTTCTGCCTGGTCAGTACACTGAGTCGCCACGTTTCTTGTACCTTTCAATTATCAAGGTCTCGGCAATAATTAGTCTTATCTTGGTGTTAAAGGCCCCATGGTCCGGGCGGCAACACTAGGTCGGTGATTTAGGGGTCGCCCTGGTCACTGGTTCATCTGCCATTCAACTCTCCTTGCTAGATCCACCTACCACTTTCCTGCTCTTGCCACATCCTTGTCCCACACCTCTTCCTACCAGCTATATCTCCACTACTTCATCTGTCTGCAGAATGATCTGAAATGTCACCTGTCCATTTCCCTCCACAGATGCTGCCTGACCCGCTGATTTTGGTAATAAAATAAATATGCTAGATTAATTCAGGTAAGGTTATTGCAGGGAATAAACTAACTGTAGGACAATGCTGTTCCTCTCACAGTCGACATTACAGATATTATTACAAAAGTTTTACAGAATCCCTTTTGTTGAAGTGCTACCATGTTAAATTCTAAGCAAAGCGTTAAAAAAAAAAACTGCAGCTTGCTCCTTTACATGCCAGACAAAAATTTAGGAAAATGATCTGCAAGTTTAGCTACTCATTCCAACTACAGCTAATCTTGTCATCAGGAGTTTATTCCACTCGCGTCATTAAGCTCCAGTGGGACAAGGTCCTTCCGACAGGATCAGATGACGTCAAAGCAGCTGATCCTCCAGCTAATCTGTCAATATTTCTGGCTTGTGGCAGGATCAAATCGGGCTGTTCCTGGACCACGTCGGGCTCTGGTCTTCTTAGTGTAATTTTGACACTTAACGTATATACTGACAGAACACTTACTCATAGAAGACGGAGGATTCTGGCTGGTGGTCTGTGACTGGCGGTATCCTGCACGGATTTGTGCTGGGGCCTCTATGGTTTGTGATATATATAACTGACTTGGATGTAAATGTCTGAAGAAGGGTCTCGACCCGAAACGTCGCCTATCTCCTTCGCTCCTTAGATGCTGCTGCACCCGCTGAGTTTCTCCAGCTTTTTGTGTACCCTGGATGTAAATGGAGATGGGTTGGTTAGTAAGGAGACGCAAGGAACTGCATATGTTGAAATCTTGTGTAGAACACAGTGCTGGTCAGGCAGCATATGTTTAGACATGGATAGACAATGTTTCGGATCGGGATCCTTTTTCGAACTGATTGCAGTAGTGGGGAGAAATCAATTTGAGAGGGGGTGGGGCAGGACAAAGCCTGGCAGAACATGGTTGAACAGCAGGAGAGCAGCAGAAATCGCATGGGGTGCAGTGACGGGCTCACAGAATCTCTGTCAGAGAGTGGAGATGAAATTCTTCCAAGTAAAGCATTTAGCATCATTGCGTATACCCTTCAATGAGTGCTCCAATAGTTGAAACACATGAACATATTCCTTTGTTGATATTTAATGTATGAAACTCCACGGATTTAAAACATACTCCCACATGCAATTGAACATACAGCTTTTATTCAAATTGACTTCGCTGTCTCCAGAGGTCAATCATACAAGTGCTCCTGAAAGCACAATATCGTCAATTTTCAATCATGTTTCCACAGTTAGAGCCATTTAAAAACACCAGTGCTGTTTTCAGTATTAAGAGTAGCTTGAGATATTGAGCAGCTGCACATTTTTGAACTGCAACCAATTAACCTCAGTTGCTACCTTTCCTATCCTTTTTAATGCGGATTAAAAAGGTTACGATGACCCGCAGCAAAATTTATGAGTAAATTCTTTACACCGTGTAACCGTATGACAGACTCTCACCACCCATAGCACCTATTATTCTGAGGAAAAATCAAACAATATGGAGAGCCCATCCTTCATTCAGAACCACCTTTCATGCATTCAAACAGTTCCCCTTCAACCTTCTTTTTCCTCCAATTGAGTGATGAGACTTAAATTAGCCGCGTCAACTGCCTTTCACAAATTAACTGGCCTTTTGCTCTCCTATGAGCTAAGTGAAACGACACGCATCATTCTAGCTTGTAAATGTTTTCAAGTTTGTGTACAAAAAAGATTTGAGGTGTTTTGTTAATTAAAGCAAAATTGTAGTCATTCCAATAAAAACAAGATCTATGCAAAAAGCTTGGGTCAGAAATTAGATACAGTTTGAAAGCAAAAAGGTGCATTGCTACAAGTGTGCATATTTCAAGTTCAAAGCACAGTAAATGGGATTAGTGTAGAAGCGCAAAAGGAACAGCATGGATGTGGAGGACTGAATGGGCAAATTCTATGCTGTGTTCATTGACACTATACACAGAGAAATCAAGATAACTGTCTCTATCTAACAGCGTCAGAGATATCAGTACTGAATTGGAATTAATTGGGAAAAATAAATCATAAATTCTCCTTGAAGCACACTTGCGCAACAACAAAATCTGCTGGATAAATTTAGTGGATTGAGCAATGTCTGCGGATGGAAATGATTGACCAATGTATCGGTTTGAAGCCCTGTATCAGGAGTGAGAGTGAAGACGGAAGATAGTTAACGAGGGGAGTGGCAAGACCGAAGCTGGTGTCGATATGAAGACCATGAATGGGTTCATGATAGACACTAGGTGCTGGAGTAACTCAGTGGATCAGGCAGCATTGCTGGAGGACGTGAATACCCGATGTTTTGGACCAGCAACCTTGTTCCGACTGATTGTACTATGGGAGAGAAAACTGGAAGCGGTGCAGAACATGCAGACTCTCTGCCTGTTTTCCGGAAGAGGATCTATTGTACTTGTGTATAGTACGATTTGACTGGATAGCATGCAGAACAAGCATTTCCCTGTTCTCTGTACTCGTCACAATAAATGAACTAACTAATATATAGTAACAAGGAACTGCAGATGCTGGTTTATAGACGATAGACACAAATTGCTGGAGTAACTCAGTGGGTCAGGCAGTATTCCTGGAGAACATGGATATGCGATATTTCGGGTCTGAACCCTTCTTCAGACCAATTGACATACCGCAAGTTCCTTTGTGTAAATATCACCAGCAATTTGACCAAATACAACCTCATCGATGATCCAGCCGAGAGAGCAAACCCACGTGTCTGGGTTTGTGGGAAGTGGGAAAGCAAACCCACTTCCTCACAACACTGAAGACATTTGTCATGTCTTTAGTGTCTCTTACCAATTTCAACAAATGCACCACAGAAAGCATCCTCTTGGGATGCATCACAGTTTGATGTGACACTGTCTGCCTATGACCGCAAAACATTGCAGAGAGTTGCTGACGCAGCCCAGCAAACCAGCCTCCCCATGGATTCTGGATGTTTTCATGAGAGGGTTAGATTTAGCTCTTTGGGCTAAAGGAATCAAGGGATATGGGAAAAGAGCTGGAACGGGGTACTGATTTTGGATGATCAACCATGATCATATTGAATGGCTCGAAGGGCTGGATGGTCTACTCCTGCACCTATTTTCTATGTTTCTATTACGTTGGTCCTTCACGCTGCTTTGGGAAAACAGCTGACATCATCAATGACCACTCACAAACCACCATTCTCTCTTCTCTCTCCTGTTGTGCAAACGATCCACATACAATACAATAAAATAGAACTTTATTTATCCCAGGAGGAAAATTGATCTGCCAACAGTGATAAAAACACAAAATACATGAAACGTGAAATTAAAGTGATGAGTGGAAAGGATCGGGGATGTGTAAAGATTGGGGGGGGGGGGGGGGGACACAGTCTCAGTCTACCCCACGACAGAAGGAGGAGGAGTTGTACAGTTTGATAGCCACAGGAAAGAAGGATCTCCTGTGGTGTTCTTTCCTGCATCTTGGTGGAACCAGTCTGTTGCTGAAGCTACTCCCCAGACTGAGCAAGGTTTCAAGATCAGTTTATTGTCACATGTACCAATTAAGGTACAGTGAAATTCGAATTACCATACAGCCATACTTTAAAAAAAAGCAACAAGACACACAACTACATAAAAGTTAACATATACATCCACCACTGTGGATTCCCCACGTTCCTTACTGTGATGGAAGGCAATAAAGTCCAATCTTCTTCCTGTTTTATTCTCCTGTGGTCGGGGAAGTCGAACCATCCACAGTCGGGGTGATCGAAGCTCTCGCAGCCGGCAGTCGAAGCTCCCGTGGCTTGGAATTACCAAAGTCAGTCTCTAACCAGAGATCGAGATGTTAAAGTCCGCAGGCTCCTGCGGTTGGAGCCCCAAAGTCGATCACCGACAGTGATCGCAAGCTCCGTGATGTTAGGTCCGCAGGTTCCCGCGGTTCCAAGTTGGTTTCCCGCAACTCCTCGATGTTAGGCCACAGTGCGGGCAGAGATACAATACGGAAAAAAATTGCATCTCCATCGAGGTAAGAGATTAAAAAAAGTTTCCCCAACATACATTTTACACATACAAACAAATAACAAAGAAGGAAGGGACAGACAAACTGTTGGTGAGGCAGCCATTGCTGACACCACCAGTGTGTCATAGAGGGGCTGAGCTGTATTGTCCAGGATGCTCTGCAGTTTGAGGAACATCCTCCCCTCCAAGACTACCTCCCATGAATCCAACTCCGCCCCCAGTGCGGAGCCAGTCTTCCTAATGAGTTTGTTGATTCTAATGGCGTCCATGGCCTTCACCCTGCTACCACCGATTGGTTGCATCTTACAGCAGGCATTGAAGGAGCAGAGCCTTATCAAAAAGTACAGCCAGCTCTGTCCCTTCTTGTACAGGGCCTCAACGTTCCTGAACCAGCCCAGTTTACTGTCCAGACGCACTCCAAGGTATTTGTCCTCCCTGGTAAACTGCACATCCACACCAATGATGCAGACGGGTGTTCTTCTCCTTCTAAAGTCCACCATTAACTCCTTAGCCTTGTCTGTGTTGAGATGCAGGTGATTCAGTCCACACCACTGAACAAAGTGGTTGACTACACCTCTGTATTCAGCTTCCCTCCCCTCACTGATGCAGCCCACAGTTGCAGAGTCATCTGAAAACTTCTGCAGGTGGCAGGAGTCCAAGTTATATCTGAAGTCTGAGGTGTAGAAGGTGAACAGGAAGGGAGAGAGGACAGACAGTCCCCCTGCGGGGCCCCTGTGTTGCTCACAACCATGTTCTGTAGCCTGACGTATTGTGGTCAGATAGTTGGTGATCCAGGACACCAATGGAACATCCACCCGCATGTTCCTCAATTTGCTCCCTAGCAGTGTAGGCCGGATGGTGTTAAAAGCACTGGAGAGGTCAAAAAACATGACTCTCACAATGCTCTCACATACCACCAGATTGAAGAACCACTTCTTCCCCACTGTTAGCAGACTCTTAAATGAACATAAAGATGGATTCCCGATCTTACAAAATACCTTGTTGTGGCTTTTGCATTTTCTGCACTCTCCATGTACACCTAACACTTATCTACACTCTGCTAATTCTCTCTTTTTGCACTACCTGTTGTCCTTGTGCACGATGTGTTTGCACTCATACATGGTCTGATCCGCTCTGCAGAGCAAACAATATCAGTTTTTCACTTTATCTCAGTACATGTGACAATAATAAACCATTATCAATAAACTACTTAAGTTAGGGCCTGAACTAAACTTGGAAATTGATTCAATGACTACACGTGTGACATTTCCAAGACAAAAATATAATGGACATCAGCCGATACTTCCATGAAATGTATATCCCAAACCGTTATCTATTCTGGGAATGCAGCATGACTGAGTACATCTGAAATATACATTTTATATTTGCGGTGACTGACGGAATATTGAGGAGGAAGAAAGGATAAAAGGAAAAAGATGAAATGCAATTAATTAGTTCAAATGCCATGTTCAGGGCAGTTAACAAACAGGAAGCAACATATTTCCAGGACTGTAATGCAAGTGGATTTCCCTAAAAAAATCATAAAACGAAAAAAAGACAAGTGCTGGATTACTCCAGCACTTTGTGTTCTTTTTCCATCTACAGTTGCTTGTGTCCTCATAAAACAAGTGGTTGTTAGCAAGAGGCTGTTGGAGGTACAGGGGTGTCTAGCAAGTGGGAGGCTTTTAAAAGTGAGGTTCGGAGAGTTCAGGAATAGAGCTTCTCTGTTTGTAAAATGTGAGCCTGGCGGGATTAGAGAACTCCAGTTGACGAGGAATATTGAGGCAGGAAAAAGAACGTGTCAGTAAAAGGCAGTTACGATCAAGCGAATTCCTGGAGTATGAAATGTAGGGAGTACACTTGAGAGCGAAATCAGAAGGGCAAAAAGAGGAGATGAGATGGCCTTTACAGTTAAGGTAAAAAAGAATCCTCGGATATTCTGCAAATAAATCAAGACTAAAAGTGTAGTTATCGAGATGTCCCCCAAAGGACCAATGTGTGAAGCCACAAGAGGTGGCAAGGTTTTCAATAAATATTTCTCATATTTCACCATGGTAAAGATCATGGAACTAAGGAATAAAGGCAAATGAATATTGATGTTTTGAAATGTATCCACATTCCCTAATCAAGACGTAGAGAGCCCTACAAGTGAAAACGCAACATTGGATTTCAATGAAGAAGGGCCTCAACCATTCCTTCTCTCCAAAGATGCTGCCTGTCCCGCTGAGTTACTCCTGCTTTTTGTGTCTATTATTGGATTTCATCTTGAGGAACGAGGCAGGGCAATTGAAGTGTCAGTGGGGAGCACTTCAGGGTCAAAGCAGGCGATGATCAAGAAACTGTAGACTGGATCAATTGACGATCTGCCCCTCCGATGCTTCCTGCTCTCAGGTGGTGCAGCAGACTGCCCCCTGCCTCCGCCTTCAGGCGTCCTTCCGCGAGGAGGCCGGCGATCACATTGAATCGGTGGGCTGTTTGCAAATAAAGGGTCGTCAGGCACGTGTGAGTCATGTTTACTATTTTGTTACATATCCTTTGCAGGCAATGACTGCTTGAAGTCTGCGATTCATGGACATCACCAGTTGCTGGGTGTCTTCTCTGGTGATGCTCTGCCAGGCCTGTATTACAGCCATCTTTAGCTTATGCTTGTTTTAGGGGGCTAGTCCCCTTCAGTTTTCTCTTCAGCATATAAAAGGCATGCTCAATTGGGTTCAGATCGGGTGATTAACTTGGCCACTCAATAATTTACCATTTTTTAGCTTTGAAAAACTCCTTTGTTGCTTTAGCAGTATGTTTGGGATCATTATCTTGCTGTAGAATGAACCGCCAGCCAATGAGTTTTGAAGCATTTGTTTAAACTTGAGCAGATGTGTCTATACACTTCAGAATTCATTATGCTACTACCATCTGCAGTTGTATCATCAATGAAGAAAAGTGAGCCAGCACCTTCTGCAGCCATACATGCCCAGGCCATAACACCCCCACCACCGTGTTTCACAGATGAGGTGGTATGCTTTGGATCTTGGGCAGTTCCTTCTCTCCTTCATACTTTGCTCTTGCCATCACTCTGATATAAGTTCATCTTCGTCTCAGCTGGCCACAAGACCTTTTTCCAGAACTGTGGTTGCTCTTTTAAGTACTTCTTGACAAACTAACCTGGACATCCTATTTTTGCGGCTAACCAGTGGTTTGCATCTTGCAGTGTAGCCTCTGTATTTCTGTTCATTAAGTCTTCTGCGGACAATGGTCATTGACAAATCCAAGTGCGCATGTGCCCACGCTGATCTGCACCAGTGCGCAGGCGTCAAACAACCCCAAGTGAGTACGGAGAGAAATGCATTTAACCCCATTTGTTACGGACAAATGGGTTGAATGTTACTGTGAACTAAATTTAGGGTTGGCATCTCTGGATTATAGAGAGAATTCTTAATTATAGAATTCTTCTGTCATCTGCTGTGGAGGTCTTCCTTGGCCTGCCAGTCCCTTTGCGATTAGTAAGCTCCTCAGTGCTCTCTTCTTAATGATGTTCCAAACAGTTGATTTTTGGTAAGCCTAAGGCTTGGGTGATGTCTCAAACAGTTTTATTCTTGTTTCTCAGTGTCATTGACTTTCATTGGCACAACTTTGGTCCTCATGTTGATAAACAGCGATAAAAGTTTCCAAAAGTGATGGAAAGACTGAAGGAAAGACTAGGTGCTGAGAGCTCTCTCATGCCTGCATTAAGGAGGCAATTAAACACACCTGAGCAATTCCAAACACCTGTAAAGCCATGTGCCCCAAACATTATGGTGCCATGAAATGGGGGGGACTATGTAGAAACACAGCTGTAATTTCTACATGGTGAAACCAAAATGTATAAAAATACCCTTTAACCTGATAATATGTACTTTAACCACATGTAATTTTTTTCTATTACAAACCTCAAATTGTGGAGTACAAAGACAAATAAATAAATAATGGGTCTTTGTCCCAAACATTATGGAGGGTACTGTAAGTGTGTTAGAAGGAGATCAGTCTGGTATCTATTCTCTACTCTGAATTAAGAATCCCAGAGATTCACTGTTATTCGCCTAAACAAATTTATCCTGCTCCATACCCTGCATCTATGCCCCCTGTTACTATGTGTTAGGTTCCCCAGCTGAGAGAGACAATTATTTGACTTCCACCCTGTCAGTCCCTCTCAGACTGCTATACGTTTCTAGTCCCTCTCAGAATGACGATGTTTCTAGTATAACCTCTTGAGATTTGGAATCCCAAAACTCTTTATTCTTCCAAGGGAGATGTCACCGGAAAACTTGAGATGGGCCTCTTTATTTTTGCATTCTAAGATAGTTACAAAGAATACAATGTTGTTTGTCTTCCTCACAGCATTGTTTACACTCCGTCTCACACTGACAGTCATGCAGGACAGAAAAGAGTCCTTTGACATGTTGATGTTGACCATCGAGTACCCATGTATGATAATCCCATATGTCAGCATTTGGTATATAGCCTACTATGCCTGGACAATTCAAGTGTTCATCTATATATCGTAATAATATGAGTACCTTGCTCTACCAGCTCTTCAGGCATTGTATACCACTCTCCGTGTGAAAAAAAACATTCTCTGATTCCATTAAAACTCACCCCCTTTTTTAACCTATGTCAGGTCCCCTCTTTGACTCCTCCATTCCAAGGAAAATAAATGCAGTCACGCTCCTTATAACTGAAAGGCTCCATAACAGGACACAATCCTTGTTAATCTCATAAACTAACATTTCGAAGGATTGTGAGAGATTTATCCAATGGTTGGTTTTGTAGCTGGTGCGTTTTATCTTGTATCTTTTTGTACTTCATTTTTACTGAGTTTAACTTCATTTAGTAGTTTCTGACCTATAGGTCATTGAAGAGATTGTTGAACATATGCAGTGATTTTGCTCCCTGTGATGCATATTGTTGTCTCAGCAACCATTGTTTAATATCCTGTCTTCCTGCACTGTAGTTTATGTCCTGTGGATTAGTTTAATAACATTTTAAGCATAAGATCATGGCAATTTTGCCTTGGACATTGTGGTTTAACTGTAATCATTGCAATAGACGTAATGTCTCTTTTATATTGTACTCAACAGATGCAAGAGCAAATAGATTGGTTGGTGCAGGATTAAACATGTTTAAGGAGTTAACATCTACTGAAGATGTAATGTGCTTGTCCATATTTCACTTAGATTTGACTCGTGAAACAGTCTACGGGACTCCTCATTCATTGTGTTACAATATTACCATCACATTACATAGTGTTGATTTTAAACTTGGAGCTCCTGATCCAAAACTGACGTTGCTTTTCACGGAAGGTCAATGTACTCTGTAGACTGTTTTTTAAAAAAAAGATCTTGAATTGCTTGTTATAATTGATTGAACATTGACATTAAAGTGAATTTATTCGTCTTTTTAATGCAAACAAAATGGCAATGAACAATCTTATCAACCGTGAAAATTTGTGTTTCATTTCTTTAATTTTGATGAGCAGTGAGCATTTTGATTTTTTTTCTGAATTGCAGAAAACTTATCTCTGCTACAGATGGGAAATGCCCAATGCAAATTTGAATTACTGCTCTGCCTCGGGCTGAAGATTCTTTTGCTGTAGCTGGAACATAAGTGTATTATGATATATTTTTCTCAAGTAAAATCTAGATTTGGCATTGTGTATTGCACATCGCCAGCATTGCTTGAACTTTATTTCTTGATGTCAGATGACCCCTGCTTGAATTCTGCCTGGGTGGGGATTTTTGTGCAATTGTCAGATAGTCCTCCATTCTTGGAGGCTTGTGGCAAGTTAACACTTGGTTAATATCTGGCTTGGACCTGGACAAAAACCTGGGTATTCACTTATTTGAAGATAGCATGGGAGGAAATTAAGGATAATTATTACATTTCTTTGTTTACTGGAATAATTGCATCTCCTGGATTTTGTCTTAAACACGGCCATCTTATGCAGCAGGATAGAAAATTTATGTTTATATCTACAGCTTAATTCAAGAACATGTATTGTGTGCTATCTGCCAGGGCATTTGGATTGGCAGGTTAATAATACAACATTGATTATCCTCACCCATTTGTGTATTAATTTTATGAGTTTTGTTTGCAGTACTTGTTTCTTATCCATTTAATATGTAAAGTGTTCATACTTGGAAAAATGTTTCAAGGGCCCTCATCACACAGAACATCCTCTTACGGTTCCTATTCAGTTTTAAAGCATTAACATTGCAGATGCCTTAGCATTATTCAAGAAATGTTTGGGGAGGAATTGGTGGAGAATCATATTTATGCTTTAAGACAAGATTGCGGAGCTACACTCAATCCTGCTTGTGGAAAAAAAAAGTTTTGATATGAGAAACTAATGCTGGTGTAATTTTCTTCTAGGAATATTTTGGTGGATAAACCTAGCGATCAATCTTCGAGATGGTCCTCTGAAAGCAACTACCCACCCCAGGTAAAATAATTCTTATCTGTTCTTTTGGATTGGTCTTTTTGTATCATCCCTTTCCTTGCATTGATTCTTGAGATACTTCATCTGTCTTGGGCCAGAATTGAATTCGAGCAAATGTGATGTGTTGCACTTTGGGAGGTTGAATGTAAGAGGAAAATACACAATTAATGATAAGACACTTAATAGCATTGATATATATATAAATTGATATATATGACTCTTGGGATCAAAGTTTATAACATCCTGAAAGGTGCAACACAAGTTGATAAAGTGATGAAGAGGGCATATGGTATGCTTGCCTTCATTGGTATAAATTGAGTATAAGAGTCAGGAAATCATGACGCAGCGTTATAGGACTTTATTTAGGCTGCATTTGGGGTATCGTCTGCAGTTCTCATGCTCCGTTACAGGAAGGATATGGATGCTTTGGAAAGGGTGGAAAAACAGGTTTACCTGAATGATTCCAGGATTAAGAGGTATTAACTACAGAGAGGGGTTGAACAAATTTGGGAAAGAAGGAACTGCAGATGCTATCTTGAACAGATTTGAATTGTTTTCTCTGGAACGCCAGAGAACGGCATTGGAGCATATAAAATTATGACAATCAGAAACTATTTTGGGATGTTAAATTTAATTGATAAATATCACATTTTAGAGAAAATCCTTGAATGATATAAACATAAAAAAACTGATTTTCAGCCGTTTCAGTAGAATGGAATTGACGCATTTATTTAATTCCTTTTTAATGTTGAATTATTTGCTTATTAGCTATAATGCAGAGAATGTTTTGATAGAGATTTTTAAAGGGCAGAAAAATGTCTTTTCTGGACAATTTGTATATTTATTTTTGCTTTTCTGTGCTTAGTACTTTTCCTTAAAGACCAGTTGGCACCTGTTTTACATTTTTTTCACATCTTCTATTGGACAATTTAATTTGCTGTCATTAAAAATCAATATGTGCATACTGAAAGAAAGTGTTTATGGTTTCATTCTGAATGTAGTCATAGAATGATACAGTGTGGAAACAGGCCCATCGGTCCAACTGCCCAACATGCCCACACTGCCCAACATGTCCCATCTACACTTGTTCCACTTGCCTGCATCTGGCCCATATCCATCTAAACCATAATAGTTTATTTAAATTCTGTTTGGTCTTTGCTTAAGGGCAGATGAAATGTGTAGGAAGGAACTGCAGATACTGGTTTAAACTGAAGATAGACATAAAAAGCTGGAGTAACTCAGCGGGACAGGCTGAATGATGAATAATGAATGATGAACAGTCAGCATTTTCGGTTTAAACAATTCATGTCCAATTCTGTCATTAAAAAGGACTAAGTGGAGGTGAGATACTGTGTGTACAGTTTTCTTAATATTGATCATAAAGTGGAAATTACCTTGGATGCAGGACCACTGTATTCATTTAAAATCCTATTATTTTGGTGATAATTACAGCAAGTGATGTTTCCATTTTTTTTATCTGCCTGCTCCTACTGCTGCAAAGCTGCTAGCAGTTCAGTAAATTAACAGCGAACTTGGTCCTCAAAACATGCTGCATTGTAATAATCTTTCCAAGGGCAAATTGTGAGAAGGCGAATGTCTTTGTGAAACTATGCACATAACTCATGGCTAGTCAGTACAAGATGTTTTACTATCGTCAGTGAAGGTGTGGGAGGCCATTTGCAGGGTTTTATCCCTGTACACACATTCATCTGAGAAAGTTTGTCTGAGATTTGCAGTTATAGTTTGAGCCTCATCTTAGCCATTCATTCCAGGCAAATATATGAACTTATCAAATTGATACGTATTGCTTTACATCATTGCATTAATGCTATCATGTTTAAGACAGTGCAGGCCCATCTATTAACATTAAGTGCTATTTGTTGCACTCTGCCACTGTAGTTTTATTGATTTAAATGAGGTCAGCATCATATACTTGTTAACTTGACCTCTACAGACCTGCTCACAGTATAGGTGCATTGCCATTGATTTCTGTGCGCCTTCATTTTTGGAAACTTGTCCCAAACATTGACAGTGTGATGCTTGGTAATTTGAGTTACATCTACCTCATTAAGAAATTATTGTGTTGTATCCAGGAAAGTTTGTATTGCCATTGTTATTTTTTGCTATCATTTTAATGGTTTCTGTTATTGGGAGAAGTTTTCCATTTGTTCTCAGAGTGATCTTTCTCCCTGACTGAATGTTTTGTAGTTCCTAAAACAAATGGGCCTTTTCTCTTAATAAGCTTGGTTTATATTTTCCATTATGTTGTGTTAGTGCTCTTGAATATTATTACTCTCTTTTAATTGCTTTTTACTATTTTCCTGCAGTTTTTGATTCTGAAACTTGAGAGGCCAGCAATAGTCCAGAGCATTACCTTTGGAAAATATGAGAAGACTCATGTTTGCAACCTGAAGAAGTTCAAAGTTTATGGGGGAATGAGCGAAGAGAACATGACTGAACTGCTGTCAAGGTGAGTGAGTAAGGTTGGACAATTCTGCCCAACAGGAAGACTGGATAATATTGGAGAGAGAGAATTGTTCTCCTTTTAACATAGGAGCGATCCTTCTCTCTCCGACAAAACGGAATAATACAATATATAAGAAAAATCCAATTATTCATAGCACAATACGAATTTGGAAACAAATAAAATCTACTCTTAAATTAAGAAATCTATCTCTTTTATCTCCTATAGCTAATAATCCATCGTTCAAACCATCCAGTATTGATAAATCGTTTACTCATTGGGAAAGAATAGGAATTAAAACATTTGGAGACATGTACGAAATGAGAAATCTTTTATCATTCCAACAATTACAACTCAAATACAACCTGAAAAGTAATCAATATTTTAAATACCTTCAAATTTGAGATTACTTGAAAAAACATACACAAGACTATCAAACTCTGACTTTAGATCTATTAGATGAAGGCATGAACAGAAAGGCGGAATCAAATAATTTAATATACAATACAATACAATACGGTTTTGTTCGTCACATTGCACATAAAGTGCAAGTGAAATGAAACTTAAAAAATCATACTTGTATAATATCATTCTAAATATAGAAATACCATCGTCAGACGCAATCAAAAGAGTGGGAACAAGAATTATCTATAAAGATTTCGAAAGACAGATGGGATAAATACTTGCTATATGTACACAAATGTTCGATTAATAAAAGACATACCTTAATTCAATTCAAAATTTAACATAGACTATATTACTCGAAAACTAAATTGAATAATTTTTTTCCAAATGTTTCTCCCATCTGTGATAAGTGTTTATCCCATGATGCAACTACAGCGCACTCCTTTGTCTCCTGCATAAAACTCCATAAATTTTGGAAAGACATTTTTGAAATTTTCACAAAATTATTTAAAATAAAATTGGACCCCAATACAGAACTGATTATTTTTGGAATAATAGAAGCCAGCTCTGAGCTGACTTCGTTCCAAAATTGTCTCCTTAGTTATGGTTTGATAACGGCAAAAAAACTTATACTCAAATTTTGGAAAAATGCGCCCACCCCAATGCTTAAAATGGGAATTTCAAGCATGTCTGAACTGTTACATCTTGAAGATATGAGATTCGTTCTAGCAGGTAAATCAGACCAATTCTTAAAGATTTGGTCTCCCTTTATCGACTTCTTACAAGTATATGGTGCAACATAACCCCGGAAATTAACTGTTTCAGAACCGGGTGGTTCTGGTACGGGATACTGGGTACTAAGGCAGGTACGGGATACTGAGTTGGATGATCAGCCATGATCATATTGAATGGCGGTGCAGGCTCGAAGGGCCGAATGGCCTACTCCAGCACCTATTTTTCTATGTTTCTATGGATGAGGGGTGTGGAAAGTATGAAGTAGGTATATCCCTCTTTTTTTCTTTTAATTTAATTTTTTTTCTGCTCCTTTTTCTTATTTTTAATTATTTTTTTTGTTTTTGTTTTTTTCTCTTTTTTTCTCTCTCTCTCTTCACATCTTTTTGGGTTCTTTCTCTATTCTCTCACAAACTATTAATATCACCACTTTACTTAAGTTTCTCTTTCCCTCTATTGCTTATTTTTGTTACTTTTCTATTATTAAATTTAAAACAAGAAGTTGTACAAGAAATGTATTATGTTACCCACGGCTTATACTGCTGTACATTGCTTCTAATAAAAATATTTTAAAAAAAAGGTGAGTGAGTAATAACGGCTATTGATCGATATTGTCTTGGTTGTTAGCTTCAATCTGGAACCTTGACAAGTTTATGCTGGGGGTTTTGCATTCCACTTGATGGATCTGTCGATGGTTTGATTATGATCTGAAAGCCCAATTGAAGATTTTGGTTCCAGAATAACAATTCATCTGAGTGCCATTACTTCCTAATTTAAAATGATTTTTGATATCTCTATGCCTAGCTTCTGATTTAGTATCAAAACAATTGCTACAGTGCTGTCACCCTGCTTCACATCATCCAGATTATATTAGCGTATCTAATACCAGCTTTTTTTGTTGTCTTCGTATTTAAATTTGAATGTGGAAAACTGATCAATGTTTGACACGGGTGATGTTTTGAAAGTTGGATTGAATTGATTAATTGAGCAACATTTTGCTATATGAGATTTAATGTCTGATCAGTTAAGGCTGTGAATTGCACAAAGTTCAGTGTTGATAAAATTTTTACTTCATAATAATGGACATCGTCATGAGTACAATTTTACTTGTGCAAATCAAAGCTATTCGCTTTTATACATGTCCAAGAATGAAATTGGTTGTTGTTTTCATGGGAAGGAAAGACATTTAAAATGTTTAAAAGCAAGCTAATTTAAATTCTGTACAGAAAAGTGAACCCAAATGTACTTCATCTGTCTAGCCGGCAATCAATAATGAGGAAAAATTTAAGTTGCAATAATTAGGGTATAGATGTGAAAAACTATGGCAACAGTTATGGTGTTACCGTGCAAGCTTCCAATTGCTATTGAGGGAGGAAATAAAATTAATCTCGAAGACACTGACGGTCAGTAGAAAGAATGTCAGAAAACAACAGTCAAGAAGAGTAGTAAAAATGAGTCTGAAAATTAGCATAGTAACAGAAAACTGGAATCTATTAACAATGGCAACAGTGATTAAAGAACATAGCAATGATAATTATTACACACTGTGGCCCAGCGGTAGAGTTGCTGGCTTGCAGTGCCAGGGATCCATGTACGATCCTGACTACGGGTGCTGTCTATACGGAGTTTGTACATTCTCTCCGTGACGACATTGGTTTTCTCCGGGTACTACTGTTTCCTCCCACATTCCAAAAACGTACAGGGTTGTAAGTTAATTGGCTTCAGTAAAGTTGTGAATTGACCCTAGTGTGTAGGATAGTGTTGGTGTGTGGGGATCGCTGGTTGGCGCGGATTCGATTGGCTGATCGGCCTGTTTCCGTGCTGTATCTATAAACAAAACTAAAGATACAAGAGAAAATCAGGTCATATAATGTAGATTATAAAATGTAACAATGTAGCATGGATGAGGGGTGAACAGTAGGAAAACCACTTGGTCTGAATGCATACCTTGTGAGAAAATTATTTAAGTTGGCAAGTAAGTAAAAAAAATAGAATACATAAAAACCTTCATAACTATTTGAAAAACAACATTTCAGGTGTGGGAAAGGACATTGGAATAGGTTAATGAGAAAATCTTTCCAGAAGAGATGGAACTCCAGCAAGCCAAATGACTGCATTCTCTGTATTGTATTTTGATTTCCTTCTCAATGTCGAGTTCAGAATTATTGTTGTTCAAAAATAGTCAAAAGTAGTTAATGTAAAAAAATTTTTACTCCGCACAATAGTTTTGTATTTTGTAGAATTTCATGTCCCTAGCCTTCTGCCATTTGTGCGTGTAAATAAATAATTGCTCTCAATATATGTGAATAGGTTTAGGATATAGGAAACTGTAATTATCTAAATATTTAATCTTATCTCTTTGATTATTGCAATTAAAGCAGTTTTTTCTCTATTCATCCATTGAAGGATAATATGGAATAATAGATTTAATAAAACTTTGACAAACTGTAAGAAAGACACTCTTTCAACAACTGTGAAAATACACAAAATTCTGGAATAATGCAGCGGGTCAGGCAGCATCCCTGGAAAACATGGATAAGTGACGTTTCGGGTTGGAACTCTTGCTGAAGAAGGTCATAAGTTCATAAGTGATAGGACCAGAATTAGGCCATTTGGCCCACTAAGTCCACTTCGCCATTTAATCATGGCTGATCTATCTCTTCCCCCTAACCCCATTCTCCTGGCTTCTCCCTATAACCCCTAACACCCATACTAATCAAGTAGAAGGGTCACGACCCAAAACGTCACCGAGCCATGTTCTCCAGGGATGCTGCCTGACCCGCTGAGTTACTGAATTCCATTTAGCATCTTTACTTGGTAACCAGCATCTTCAGTTCCTAGTTTCTACCTTCAATCAGTATGTTGTCTTCCACTCTTTAAGACTATTAGCTTAATAAATCAGATGAGTGGGACATGCTGTGCTGATGGGGAAAAATAAATCACCAGCATGTGGTAGAACTCCAGTTTCTACCATCAAGGGCCATGTTTGAACCCTACATCTTATGTAAGCCATTTGGTTTGTGTGTGCAAAATGGGCTGCACTGTGGAATATGATCATTTGTGTTTGCAGTGAAGTGAAGTCATAGACTTCTACAGTGCGGAAACAGACCCTTCGGTCCAACTTGCCCAGGCTGACCAACATGCCCCGTCTACACTAGTCCCACCTGCCTGTGTTTGCCCTATTTCCTGCTAAACCTATTCTATCCTATTCATGCCAATAAACTCATCTGTTTTGGCATGAGAACAGAAAGAAACTGCAAATAAAGCAAAATCAAACCAGATTGCTCTAAAACAAGGCAAATATTAAAATGCTGTTAATATGTGAGAAAAGTCACCTATGAGGGCCTTGGTAGACTTGGGATGCGATGTTGGCATCTTAGTTGTAATTTGAGGCTTTTGGAACAGTTGTTAGGGAAAAAAACAATTTCTGCTGGCAGATGAAGTGGAAACCTCGGGGCACAGATTTAAGATTGGCAAAATTCCCAGACAGAGAATGAATTTTGATTGTTTTCTATGCAGCAAGATTTGCCACTATGTACTGCCGAAAACGGTGGTGGGAGCAAAACTAATACTATATTTTTTAAAGGGGAATCAGATATGTACTTGGAAACAATCTATTTGCAGGCAAGAGGGTAAAGGAGGGGTAAATTGGTATGATTTGCTGGTTCTTTTAAAAGCCAAATATTCACTTTCTATAAAATGTGCTTGTATGTTTTCATGGTAACACTGTTTAAGCAAAGTTAATCAAGATGTCATTTAATGAACCAATATCTTAAAGTATGTTGGGTAGATATTAAGACTTGAGAGAAGTAGGTGACAACTCACATGTTGGCTGAGGCTGTAAAAACGAGGCAAAGTTGATCTGGGACAGTGTATCCGAAATCTGACAACTTTAAGCTACAAGTGAGTTAGGCAAAAAAAAAAATAGTTCCAAGATGGCGCCTAACCCAAGCGACTATTTGCGTGCTAGCCACAGAAGCAGATCTACAATCTCATATTACAAACGCTCCACACACTTAAATCTCTATTCCTGCAGCAACACTTTTTACTTTAACTATGATTGATACACTGTAAATGGTTCAGTTGTAATTATGTTTTGTCTTTCTGCTGACCGGTTAGCCTGCAACAAAAGCTTTTCACTGTACCTCAGTACGCTTGACACTAAACTAAAGTGAACTGAATCTGTGATTTGGATTAAGATCCTTGTTCTTTCATCACTTGTAGACAGTGATATAAAGTAGATTTTTTTTTTTTTGACGACACAATATGCATGCCATGGACATTTGCATTGTCATTACTGTTTCATTTTCAGTCTGGAGGTCATTCCATTGACATGTGCTCCTGTTTCTAATTCACAGTGGCTTAAAGAATGATTACAACAAGGAGACTTTCACATTGAAGCACAAAATTGATGATCAGATGTTCCCCTGTCGTTTCATCAAAATAGGTAAGATCTCTGAATGATTTGTTTTAATGGTCCTCGTAAGTTATTCAGTAGAGCAAGTGCATGTGTTTTTTGGCTGGTGACACAGCAAGGAAATGGTTGAAGACTTGCCATTTAAATGGAACATGTCAGAATGTTTCCATTGAAGGTGAGAATGGATCAGTGGACAATGTATCTGAGTACTTTGATTCCTAGGAAGTTGTTCACAAGCCCTTAATGAATTTTGCTGTACATATTTCTGATTCTTCTTCTTGCTTATGGCATGCACAGCCTAAAGTTGTAAATCAACTTGTTCTATTTGATCTATTTGTTTGTGCACGTGGGGTTGATTGCATTAATCGAAACAGGGTGGACTACGTGAAGGTTGCAATCTCCCACCCCCATATTCCTGATTGCATCATGACTTCGCTCATAACGAGAGAATGGTCAACTGGGCTTATATTCACTGGAATTTAGGAGGATGAGAGGGGATCTTATGGAAACATATAAAATTATTAAAGGATTGGGCAGGCTAGATGTAGGAAAAATGTTCCCAATGTTGGGGGAGTCCAGAACCAGGCGGTCACAGTTTAAGAATAAGGGGTAGGCCATTTAAGACTGAGATGTGGAAAAACTTCTTCACCCAGAGAGTTGTGAATCTGTGGAATTCTCTGCCGCAGAAGGCAGTGGAGGCCAGTTCAATGGATGTTTTCAAAAGAGAGTTAAATTTAGCTCTTAGGGCTAAAGGAATCATGGGATATGTGGGGAAAGCAGGAACGGGGTACTGATTTTAGATGCTCGGCCCTTGATCATATTGAATGGCGGTGCTGGCTCGAAGGGCCTAATGGCCTACTCCTGCACCCATTTTTCCATGTTTCTATGAAATATTTTTAGTCCAAATGTAGTCTTCAGATGGAAGATCTCTCCTTGCAACAAACTTGCCAATTGGTGATACTAATATACCTGTGAAATAACAACTCCATCTTGTTAATTTGCTCCAGGGCTATATTTTACAGAGAAAGTTTATCATTTAATTGCCATCTTGAATGTTTAATGTTTCAATTTTCATACTAAAATTCAGGCTCTTTCATAGCATATTGAATTCTATGCATGTTGTAATTTGAGAATTTGGCTTTGGGCTTATGTAATTTTGATTATTGCATTAGATTCCAGGCAGAGCACTGCTAATATAATACATTAAGGTCAGTCAATTTAAGCTACTTGTTCAAACCAGCGAATAAGTCTGCAAGTTTGGATGAATGGTAACCATGAGCTAAAAGTGACTGGGAAGAGAAATCAGCTGTAGTAGAAATTATAATGGAAGAAGAGCATTTAAAACTGAAAACTAGACAGTTGGCACAGGTTTTAAAAAGGAGGTAACTTAAATTTTCTGTAGAAAAAACAGGAGTAATGAATGGGGGTATTTTTGTTGTGTCAAACATTTGATTTTCGAGAAGATTTTGATCATATATCATCTATCTTAATACAGTGAATAACAGACCGTGGGGGGGGGGGGGGGGCGTGGAAATGGGGTCATGGGGATAGTTATTGCTGCTCATCCCCTATAATTGACGAAGGTATTATCATTGTATGCAGTTGAAACAAAAAACTGCAGGTGTTGGTTAATATGCTTAAGAACAAAGTGCTGAAGTAACTCAGCGGGTCAGGCAAGATCTCCGGAGAACATGGATATGTGACGCCAGGATCCTTCTTCAGGCTGATTCAGTCTGTTGAGTTACTTCAGCACTTGGTGTCATTTCACCTTAAAACTAGGCTGCTGGTTTGCACCAGTGAACCCTTCGCCAGCTGTTGACCGTACTGTTGATGCGGCTGTTGTTGCTGCTCGGAAGTCGGAGCTGTGGTGACGTCAGCAGGTCCATCTGCTATAATCGATATTCATTATAAGGGGTCCGTTAAAACAAAACTTTACTGTATATTAAGTCTGAAGAAGGATCACGACCCGAAACGTCACCTATTCATGTTTCCCAGAGGTGCTACCTAACCTGCTGAGTTACTCTCGCACTTTCTGGCCTTAATATTATTGGGCTCAAAGTTTGAGCTTATGTTAATTTTCTAGAGAAGCGGTGGATTGCTGTAATTGATGCAGATGAGATGAAGCTAAATGGCAGTAATTGTAGATTAGTTGATGTATGGATACATCTAGGCGCGAGGTGGCACATTTTTGGTGGGAAGAGGAGGCTGCAAACTATTGAGAAAATTAAATGTATGAAATACAGCAATCAGGGGCCGGGAATACAGAAATATAGATCATTAACATTAACAACACTTGTTGACCAGGCAATGCATAGAAATTGATTTCTGGAGTGAATGAATCAAAAAGGACCAAATATTTTAAATCGTTGATTAAAGCTTGGAAAACTCTTTTGGTTTTAATGTGTGTATATTATGATGGGTGTCGAAACATTGAATAGCCTGCTGAAGAAAATTTACTGGAATGATACCCGATCCTCGTGTTACGAATGATTAAACGGATGGATTCACTTTTCAGATCAATATAATGATAAAGCTTGTGGCAATAAAGGCAAAATCTTGATCTGGTTGAGAAATTTGCTGAAAGACACGATGGAGATGACCGTAGTGGTGAACAATATGCAATCTATGGGTCTCAATCGGCCTATGCGATAGTTAACGCTGGACTAGGCGATATTTATAGAACAATTGTCAAATGTATAATTTATGAAAATCTCAGTTAATTAAACTTTTAAGTTGTGATCATCCATCATTCAATAAATTAATAAACACTTTTAAGCCTGAATAATTAGAATAACATTTTCCGTCCAAATCCCGAACTTGATTACTCGACATTACTACTGTACTTGATGCTGGACCTGACCTTGTGTAATGCTGACAGGTGAAGCAAAACTAATACAATTTCATTTTTAAGTCCCTGTTAAATTGGCTGATGGATCATAGCATTAGGTGGTTGTTTCCAGTCATTCATTTGCAGTAATGGCCTGTTTTCAGTATGTAGATTTTGTTAAAATTGGCATGAAGGACATTCTAAGGTTGATTTTTGCAGGATTCTTTTACAATTTTTTTAAATGCCAGCGGCAGTAGGTTGTCAATATAGGCCTTGGCACGGGGATTTGAGGTAATTAAAATATATTTCAATTTCTAAATTTTGATTGCCCTACTTCCTTTATGTAGTAAATTCCACATTGAATATGTTATTGTTTTCTTTTGTTACCTCTGTACTACTAAAATCAACTGCTTCCTTTCATTTCCCTCCCCCCACCATTTTAAGATAACTTTATCATTGGAAGAAAGAAATTCCAATTGGTGATGTCAATGGTTACAAAAAAGTGAGATGTGTTGCGCAGCATCTTTTGTCGTCGTACCTTTAATTCTGACCTTCCCCAATATCTTTTTAAAACAAAAACAAGGTGAGATGCATTGCTTGTAATACCTCACTTTGGGTAGAGCAACACCTTTGTGAGAACTTCATACTTTTGGTTTGGAAAGCAAGCCCTTACACCATGGAGTTATTTCGCACTTGAAGCACAGTCAAACCTGCAATAGTAAAGCTTCAGTGTTCATAACCCAGAATTGCTATTTAAAATTGATCAATGCAGAAAGAGTGTATTAAATATGCGATAAGTATCAATATATAAATATCTTCAAAGAAGTAATACCAGGACAGAAATATAATGGCACCACGTAGGAAATTACGCAAGGAAGATTTTATTTTTCATTTAGACATATTTATTGGAATCTGTTGTTGCTCAGTGAATGACTGTGAAGCTTGCATCGTGGCTGACAAATTGAATTATCTGGCACCCATGGCAGATTAATTTGCTGTTTTCATTTTTGTGATACCAAAGGTGCTATACTCTCTGAATTCTATTGTTCTATTCTGTTAATTGGTGAAGACTTAATGTAGTTTTGTAGGTAGGTCCTGAAGTATTTTACAAGGCTCCAAGAATTCATGCTTTAGAGATTAACCAGTTGGAGCATTGAGTATAAAAGTTACATGTTGCAGCTGTATGAAACTTTTTGGTTAGGCATATTTTGATTTGGTTGTTGCATAAAATGAAGGATGGGAAGCTTCTGGGAGGGTGCAAGAGGTCTTTTCAGATTAGAGAGTATATTAGTTATAAGTGAAATTGGACAGACTTTAATTGTTTTCTCTCGAGCACTGGAGGCTGAGGAGCAACCTGATTGAAGCATATAAAGTTATGAGAGGCACAGACTGGGTAGATCGTCTTTTACTCAAAGTAGAAATATCAAATACTAGAGGGCATAGATTTTAGGTGAGATGTGGAATGTTTATAGGAGATTTTGTGAGGAAAGTTTCTTGAACAGAGAGTTGCTGGTGCCTGGAATGTGGTTTCAGGGAAAGTGGTGGGAGCAGATTACAACAGCAACGTTCATGAAGCATTCAGACAAGCACTTGAACAGGCAGGAAATGGAGAGATATAGACAACGTACAGGCAAATGGGATTAATTTAAACTTGCAACGTGAGATATCGTGGCCGGAAGGGCCTGTTCCCGTGCTCAACATTCTACAATTGCTACTGCTCATTTATAATTTCAACATTCAAATTTAAAATTGCTTCCTGATTTGATTAACCCTCATTAGGCAATAAACAAAGTTGCTTTTATTGTCCTGGTCAGTCATTAGTGAACACAACATTATCTGCTTGAGAAATGGTTTCAATTAATTAGGTTCTTCTGAGCCAAGATGATGAATGTAAATAACGTACCTTGAGATAGACAAAAATATTGAATGAACAGAGTGCATTGCGTTTAGCCTTTTGTTTCTGAAACAAAGTTAACACCTCCTCCAAATGTAATGTTTGAAAAATTCATAAGACGATATTAGGATAATAATAAACACCGGATTATTGTACTCAGAAATGCCAGAACTTTTTAAATCTATTTTTAATCTTTGTGGACATTTATTAATGTGCTTCATCTGCTATAAAGATGCCTATTTAGAAATGTCTTTGTTGAATTATTGATCTTCCTTCCATCTTCAATGTGTGACTTCATAATGTGTTTGTAGAATTGGGTTTGAACGGATGAAAATGAGGTGAACACTCGTTAATGTATGTACTGTTGGCAAAAAAAACGGTCTATATATTTGATGGTTTCTAATGCAAGTAACTTAATGTTTACTATTCTTTCCTAACTTTTATTGAACTTCATATTTGTTTATTTTCCTTCTATGCACTCTGCTGAATCCTATGTTTCATTACTGCAAAATTTGTCTCAATGATTTGAATCAATATATTTGCATCTTATTGATCAAATTATTAAATGATGGGCAAAATTGTTATTTTAAGGTTATGTAAAACTACAACATATGAACAGCGGGCTTCAAACCTTTTTCCAACTTTGTCTTTACAGTTCCATTAATGTCTTGGGGTCCCAGCTTTAACTTTAGCATCTGGTATGTTGAAGTACATGGAATAGATGAACCAGATATTGTACAACCCTGCCTTAACTGGTACAGCAAGGTAGGAATAATCTATCTTGTTATATGTAAGACGTTCTCCCGCTTTCAAAGTTAAATTAAAATAAACTCAGGTGCTTTGGTTGCATTGTTTTAATAATTAGAGTGAATTCACAGATGATTAGTTAATTTTCACGCCTCAATGATGTGTAGGTAGTGAGAGGAATTGGTTCCAAAGCTTATTAAAATTTGGAAAAACATCGATGCATATTTTAAGGTTATGCAATAAGGAAAGTTTGATAAATACCATTGCTCTGTAACAAGTCAATTTGAATCCCGTTCTTAAGTTTCTGAAAGCCATTTTGAAGCAGAAAGCAAAAGTTAATGAGTTATTTTAACTCATCTTGTCTAATTGATCTTTTCTAGTTGGAATATTTCCATGTTTGATGCTGCTCATTAATGTAGCCTCATATCACTTCAACAAAGACCATTTACAGAGTTGGTTAAAATTTGCAAGGCATACAGGTTTTGCAATGCAGAAGCAAAAACAAACAATACTGTAAACAGTCAGCTAATCAGCGGTTCCGACTACTTTCCCATCAGTTTGCATGATTTCAGAAGCTGTTCAAACAAAGCTGAGTTTGACTTAAAGTGCCCTTGTGTTATGGACATTCACTCGTATCAGAGAACAAGGGAACCAGTTAGATTATTCTCCAAGTAGCACCTTCCAAACCGGCAAAACTTTACCATCAAGAAAGAGCTAAATAACATTCAGACAAAGGCTGGCATGTGGATGCGATAGCATTTCCACATCAGATGCTTCTGAATCAAGAACTTTGAAACAACATTGCAGTTCTTGTGTTCATTGCAGCACTCGGTGGTTCCAGTGTATGGCTTGCCACCATCTTCTCAAGGGCAAATAGGGATGGGTAGTAAATGCTGGCCTTGTCTCTGATGCCACAGCCAAGGAGTCTAATATCCAAAGCCAAATCAAGAGCAATTTTATTTATGGCTATATATTAGTACATTTAAGGTTGGCCTGATCAATTGTTCAGGCATTTCTGCTTGCAAAATCAATATGTAAGATTGACATTGCACAGCATACCAATGTGGGGCTGCTGTGATGTTGCATGACTGGTTTGAAAATAAATGAATTTTGACGTGGTCTACCAGAAATGGTAGGGCTAAATCTAGGCAGATTTAAGGTTGTGAAACCCCTTGGATTGAGCTTAGTTTCAAATCTCTGAGCTGGGCAATATTTTTTGACACATTGCCAATAGAAATGAGGAAATGTTTATTAAAACTTCTCAATTAAATTGTAGATAAATAATATTATTTGTGTTTTTTTTCTTCTCATATTCAAAATCTTTGGTCTCTAGACATTATGATGCTTTTACACTTCTACTAGGTCTCAAATTATGATAGCTCAATGGACTGTGGTGAATATTGACTTGAACATTTGCATAAGGCTAACTGATTACTATTTTGGTGAAAGAAACTAGCGTTCATATTTCATAACTTTTGTTACCATTACTGGACACCTAGTATTTCATGGCATAAAAATGTTCTTCACTGTTTGCTTATGTTCCAGTAGTACCGTGAACAAGAAGCCATCAGGCTATGCTTGAAACACTTCCGCCAGCACAACTACACTGAGGCCTTTGAGTCACTGCAGAAGAAAACTAAGATTGCATTGGAGCACCCAATGTTAACTGAACTGCATGACAAGGTGGTTCTGAAAGGCGATTTTGATGCTTGTGAAGGACTGATTGAGAAAGCTGTCAGTGGTGAGTGCATTTTTCCTGATGCTTTCTTGTGTGTAATAAAGTGAGAAAGAGTCATTGGTAATTATACCTGTATCCATAAATAACTGTTGCATTCTTTCATGGGCTTGGAGTCCATGGTAAGGTGAGGGTATTTTCCCAAGGGCAACATATCATAGTTTCCGAAATAAGACAAGCCTGGGATTTTATTTATGCAATGGGAAGGAAATAATCAAAGGCCAGAGTCGCCCCAGTCACTCCCTCTTCTTCCCTCTTCCATCAGGGACTGGGTACAGAAGTTTGAAAACATATCTCCCAGATTTAGGGACAGTTTCTTCCCAGTTGTTTTCTGACAGGATAGCAGCACCTCCGAACCTGGGTCGAAATACAGCCATTTATATTCCACTTGGAAGTGTCATCTTTCATGCATGAGTTTTATCCCAAACCAAATGTCATCTGGCTTCCAACAAATTCCTGAGGAGTCATGCAATAATCTTGAAATTAAGACCCAAATAATTATTGTTCCAACATGTTAAACAATAAAGAAACTATGATTTACAAAATGGCTCAGGTGATTTTTAAAAATTCTGATGGATTGGGAATATATGAGTAATATTTGAATAATCTGAGACCCACGTGAATTATATTGGAAAATATAATGCAACAGTAACATTTCAGAAAGGCTACTTCATCTACTACCAATCTATCATTTAGCTTTCAATACCCGAGCAGATGCCAGTCGGCTAAGTGTACATCTGGTTTCTCCAATGTAGATAGAGGTGATCACATTAGATTGGAAGTAGTGCCTGGGTAAGAAGGGGGAGTGGTTGGTGGAGACTGAAGAGCAGATCACGGAATTGCAAAGGGAACAGGGTGGATGATGTGTCTAGTGATGGAATCTCATACGGTGGTGGAAATTGTGACTGCGGGGGCTGGTGGGCTGGAAATGAGAACCGGGGAACGCGATCATTCCACTGTACAGGATAAAAAGATGGAAGCAGTGCTGGAAGTATCGGAGGTGTGGTCACCAACTCTGTAAACCATATTGAAGGGGACTTTGCAGCTTAAATGAACCTGTTTTCTCTTTCCGTATTATTTTCAACATCGAGGAACATCTTTGTTTAGGTCTTGAGTCAATTATTTTCTGGATGCAAAAGAGGTAAAAGTGCTCATAGTGATCAGCATTAAAAATAAATTTTGGAGACCATAATCCACCAACGTGTCTTCTGTCTTCCCAAAGAGTGCCTTTTACAGTTTTTCAACTAAACTTCAGATTCTTCTCAGTCTGTGACCATCATAGGTTGTTTGAACCCATTTTGTATGACAAAAGTGATCTTGTTATTTTCACCAGATGGTTGAAGTTCAAAATGCAAAAAAAAAACAATGAATGGGCAAGGACTATATTAAAGAAATAGGCAAGCAACATTTTGTAGCAGCACCCAAAAATGTTTCCTTTTAATTGCAGATGGTTTGTTTAATCAGTACATTAGTCAACAAGAATACAAGCCCCGGTGGACACAGATCATCCCTCAAAGCAACAAAGGTATGGGACATGTGGAATGTGATAATGTCGATTTTATAGAGTTTCTATTTTGTTAAGAGTAATTGGGTTGGTTTGAAAGTGCCCCCCTCCCCAACCTCATCATCTCCCCAAGTTGTATTTAATGAAGTTTGTGTCCAAACATTTCTGAAAGATATTTATAGTCTGTTCACCAAACAGCATGTAGTTGCAAAGGAGTTCATACATGTAAGGAAACATCATTTTACCTTGGGGCAGTAAGCCTTGTGCTTGTCTAAGACTCCCATGTAGTGGAGCGTGTAATTTTACCTTTAACATTGCTGCACAAAGGTTCAATGTTCCAGGTGAAACGGAGGGAGATTGTTATTCTGCATGAATATTTGAGGAGCATCTTATATTATTTATGGAATTATTCTAGAGACTAGGGTAAAGTGCTGTTATGCACAAATTCGGAAGGATCCCTTAATGTATCTTATCCCTCATCCCATTTCAGTGAGGTGATAGATGCAGTTGCATGAAGTGATACATGCAGTTGCTTTTGATGTAGGGAAACGTGGCAGGTGTTTTTCATAGTTCATATTCAGCAGTAAAATAGCTTCTGTTTCGATGATATTAGCTGGATTTACAAAGCTGGTCTAACTCCATGTTCGGTTGCGCAAATTGGAGGAACAGCACCTGATATTTCTCTTGGGCAGCTTACACCCCAGCAGTATGAATATTGACCTCTAACTTCAAGTAACTCTTGCGTTCCCTCTCTCCATCCCTCCCCCTTCCTTGTGCTCCGACCATCCTGACTGTCCCCTTGATTACATTTTTATCTCTGTATGCTTCGATATCACCTTCTCCTAGCTAAGAATGATCGATCCATTGTACATTTTCCTTGGCCCTCATCTCCTTTGATGTCTTGCTTTCACACTTTGCCCTTCTTTATCTCTGTGTCTCCCTCTCCCCTAACTCTCAGTCTGAAGAGTCCACCCCCATGGACTGTCTCCCCCGGCCTCGCACTTTAGTCTGTGTTGATTTTACTGGTCTAATGTTTGTTTTTACAAACCTTGTTCTCAGGGTATTTAAACCTAAATTTTATTTGTTGATTAAGTTATGACATCGGATGGAAGTTGCAAACCAAATCTCGTTGCACTTATGTGTAATGACAATAAAATTTATTATTATTATTATTATTATTATTATTATTAAGAAGGGTATCGACCCGAAACGTCACCCATTCCTGCTATCCAGAGAAGCTACCAGTCCCACTGAGTTACTTCAGCATTTTGCGTTTATCCATGTTTGGTTAGTTCTTGTCTTAAAACATCTGGAGAAACGCAAAAAGTTATCTTGCATTTCACGAAAATATAATTTTGGAAACAATAGTATAAGCTTCTCAAAACTTATTCACACTGTTCACTTTTTGTTTCGTACAAATTACTGACAAATGCATTGGCCAATGTTAAAATCTGTTGAAGAGATGCCAAAAATATAACCTGGTGTCTGTGGAAGGAGCTTCGCCTCGTGATAAAAATTACAACATTGAGTCTGCAGAGGTTGGGTCAAACTGTTTCTTTCTTGGTTGGAGTACATTTCCACAAAAGCCCACCTCCTGCATTTTTTTCTTTGGAACGATCACACTTGAGTTATGTTTTTATTTTAAAAATATTTTTAAATAGTTTAAATAATTCACAGTGTTACCCATTATGTATTGCAGAATTGGAAAGCTCTGCTCCAAATTCACAATATTCACGTTTAAATTTGTTTTGAATTTACACATGACATGAGAACTCGCAGTGCTCAAAGATTGAAGTGATTTATTAATGCATGTTCATGGTGTTACCTTAAAACAACGGAGCAGTGAACTTCTCTGCTTGATTACCTGTCTGCCTTACTTTGATTGCAACGTAAAGATACTGAAAATTACTGAAGCAATTGAGTAGCGATCCATTCAAATTAACATACAAAGTGATTTTAGGTATGTTTTTTTTTAATAGGTCCGATAATACATGGAGGATCGTAATTTTGAAGAGTAAATTTACTGCTTCTATTCCCTCATAGATGTGATTTACACCCAATAAAGTGGGAAAGGAACGGGATTGATTTTTATTTTGGGGGGAGGGGGGCGGCTGATTTCTATTCAATGGTATTGCACACTTCACAAATGTCCAATTTTTGTGCCAATGGAGGCTGCTGCAGCTTGCTTGGTTTCTAATCCAGCATAAAAAGAATTCTGAGTCTAGGAGTTGGCTTGCCACCTTAAAGCAAGAATTATGTCACTTGATTCATTCATGCTTGTCTTTGAAAATGCCTTCAGTTACATAGACAATCCTATGTTGTCTGTATTCTCCGCTTCTTTCAAAAGTGATGCTGCAGTTCCATTGCCCGGCAGTCAAGCTAAAGGAATTCTGTTTTTTATTTAATGTTAGGTGATGGTGAAGACAATCGACCTGGAATGCGGGGAGGCCATCAGATGGTAATCGATGTACAAACAGGTAAGATAACTACATTGAACCCAAGTGTTAAAATTACACAATCTTAGTTTTAATCAATGAAATAAAAACAAGTGCAAATAAAAATGATCTTGATTCGTGGGACTTGGCTAGAGAGGTTCCTTGGGGAAGTGTTCTGTGTCCAACTCCCTGTGATTGAACTTCCCTCCATCATAAGATCAGAAGAGAGGATGTTCAATAGTTATTTACATTCATTCGGCACTCAATGAAACAGCCTGTGCCTTCTGGTAGCAATGCTTGTAGGTCTATCCTTGGGCTCATAGTTATCTAGAAATTTAACCAAATAAGCCATATAAATATTACGCCATATAAATGAGTCTGAAGAAGGGTCTTGACCCAAAATGTCGCCTATTGAGTCTGAAGAAGGGTCTCGACCCGAAATGTCGCCTGATTCCTTTGCTCCATATTCATTACCTTACCCGCTGAGTTTCTCCAGCATTTTTGTCTACCATATAAATATTACGTGTTGGTTAAAGGCAAGGCATCTTCAAGTAAGCAATTTACCTCCTGACCACTTAAGTCTTTACACTGTCAACATGGCGCAGTCCAGAACTATTAGGGAGAAATGGGAAGGGGACAAAGTGCAGGTGTATTTCTCTGGAGAACATGGATAGGTGACGTTTTGGGTCAGGATCCTTCTTTAGACTGCAGATTTTATATTTTATATTGCAGATGCAGTTTAATGTGGATAAGTGTGAGGTTATCCACTTTGGTGGCAAAAACAGGAAGGCAGATTATTATCTGAATGGTGTCAAGTTGGGAAAAGGGGAAGTACAATGAGATCTGGGGGTCCTTGTCCATCGGTCACTGAAAGTAAGCATGAGGTACAGCAGGCAGTGAAGAAAGCAAAGGGCATGTTGGCATTCAAAACAAGAACAGTTGAGTACAGGAGCAAAGAGGTCCTTCTGCAGTTGTACAGAGCCCTAGTGAGATCACACCTGGAGTATTGTGTACAGTTTTGGTCCCCTTATTTGAGGAAGGACATTCTTGCTATTGAGGGAGTGCAGCGTAGGTTCACAAGGTTAATTCCTGGGATGGTGGGACGGTCCTATGTTGACAGAATAGAGCGGCTGGGCTTGTACACTCTGGAATTTAGGATGAGATCGGATCTTATTGAAACATATAAGATTATTGAGGATTTGGACACGCTAGAGGCAGGAAATATGTTCCCAATGTTGGGGGAGTCCAAGCCAGGGGCTACAGTTTAAGAATAAGGGGAAAGCTATTTAGAACAGAGATGAGGAAAAACCTTTTCACACAGAGGGTTGTGAATCCGTGGAATTCTCTGCCTCAGAAGGTATTGGAGGCCAATTCTCTGGATGCTTTCAAGAGAGAGCTAGATAGAACTCTGAAATATAGCGGAGTCAGGGGATATGGGGAGAAGGCAGGAATGGGGTACTGATTGTGAATGACCAGCCATGATCACAGTGAATAGCGGTGCTGGTTCGAAGTGCCGAATGACCTACTCCTGCACCTATTGTCTATTCACGAGGGAGAATGCTTCCATTTTGCTGCATGAATGTAGCTTCAATAACGTCAGGTTTCTTGATCGTTATCTTAAACAAAGCTTTCCTCCAAACCTTCCACCCCAAATGATTCACTCTTAGCTCTAGTATAACATCACTGCAGTGTGTGGCATCTACAAAATGCAATGGTGCATAACAGCTCGCAAACCTTTTCTTTTACAGCATCTATCAAACATAAGGAGATAATTATGGCAAACATACGGAATGCTACCACTTGCTGGTTGTCCTTCAAGTTATGTCAGACTGACCTACAAAATAAATTTCCATCCCTTCATGGTCACCGTCAAAAGATGTGGATTTGCCACCAAATTCCTTTATCACACATAATTTTATCGCAATGTGCAGCAGTTCAAGACAACTGCTTATATCACCTTCACAAGGGCACTAACAGTGGCCATTAAATAATGGCCTTCACATTGATGCCCTCTTGTCATAAAGTGAAATTTTACAACACATTTCTACTGGTACAGTCTGTCCTTTTTATTTTACACTCAGAGTGTATATATTGCAGTGGTTAAACTCTACTGCACTCATTCCAAAGTTTGTATTTTATTCCCAAGATTTCTCCAGAACTGTTCAAAGTGTTTGTGTTGTCGTGGGTTGACCTTCCCTTGGTCTTCCATGGTTGAGATTCCAATTCCTTGGCCTTATTGATTGATTTCTGCACTCAATGGTTTGTGTATATGGACCCACTCCCTGCGTCTTTGGACAGTCTACCACTGCTTTGAACTTCTCTTAGTTTAGGAGTAAGCTATTTGGATGTGTGTGTGTGTCCGTACATTGCCTGCGGCAAAATCAATTTGCTGCAGTTTTGCTCTTTTTTTTATGTTTAGTGTTATATCTCTATCATCAAACCTAGATCCACGACCGTCTTTCCTATTGTCAAGTGTTTTATAAATATGATGAACAATAGAAACTTCATCCAGATTTTTGGAAATAATGCCGTTTGTATCCTGCCGATTTGAACACCTGACTGTTTCTATACATTCTTGTTCCTTCCCTCACAGCCAAAGACATTGTTAAATTGCTGTTAATTCTGAAACGCTCAACAAGCAGCTGCTTTTCGATTGTAACACATTTCAAGTGGCAAATCTTCTGCTTTATATAATTTTTTGAAATATTGGGATGATTAGTGTGTTCACGTTGGTATGTCTTGAAGGCTTTTTTAAATTCCTTGTCTTAATTCATTTGTACGCTTGTTAGACCATTTATTATTCATGTCTTGAGTTGCAGGACTTGTTAGATAATTTGAGATGTCAACTATTTTGGGAGATTTGAGTTACAAATGGGTCAGATTGATGAGGAAAGCAGATTTCCTGCACTGAAAGCCGCTGAACGCGATATAATTATCTGACAATCTGGCAGTTTCAAGATGACCATTACAAATATCAGCTGTCTTTCAAATTCTATGTTTAATTATTTTACAAGTACGTTTCTAAGTTGCTAGTTAACTCCCGCATGCATTGTCGCCTTGGTTTTAATCTCACTCTTAGCTCAATTATTTG